>JAEOAD010000001.1:54427500-55627500 GCA_036365145.1 Orientallactaga sibirica
AGATCAGAATAGGTAACAACTCCAGACTCATTAAAATAGCTATTAATAAAAAAGAAAAAAAAGGGCTTGGGGAGATAGCTTGGTGGGTAAAGTGTTTGCTGTGCAAGCATGAGTACTTGATTTTAGATTCCCCAAATGCAAGTAAAGATGAATGTTGTAGCACTAGCAGATGTAACTCCAACATGCCTATGATGAAATGAGAGGCAGAGCCAGAATAAGCTCCCAGAAACTTGCAGGCAAGCTAGCCTTGCAAACACGATAACAATAAGAAAGGCAAGAAATGACTCTTGAAGCTGTCCTCTGACCTCTACACATGCTATGTGGCATATATGCTCACACATATGCCATAAAGAACAAATAAAACAAATTTTGAGGCTGGAGAGAGGACTCAGCAGCTAAAGGCATGACAATCCTTGTTCAATTCGTTAGTACCCACATAAAACCAGATGCACTAAGTGGTGTGTTAGGTTCATTTGCAGTGGCAAAAGACCCTAGCTGGCTCTCTCCTTCCCCTCTTCTTTCTCTCTATATCTGCCTCTCTCCCCTCCTTTCAAATAATTAAATAAAATATTATAAATATTATAAATATTATAAATATAAATTATAATACAACTATATATAAATATAATTATAAATATAAATAAAATATGAAAATAATAAATTTTAATTAAAAAGAAAATAACATATGTTGGTGGGACATGGATAAATCAGAGTCCCAGTATATCAATAATAAGAATATGAAATGCTATAGAAGAAATTTAAAAAAACTACAATTACCATGCGATCCAAGAATTCCATTTCTAGGCATATGCTCAAAGGAATTGAGAACAAGGACTCAAATGGTTACTTGGGTACATGTCCATAGGATCTTAATGCACAGCAGCCAACAAAAGTGATCATTTGTAGATGAATAGATAAACAAAATGTGATATGTGCATACAATGCAATATGCATGGTGGCCTGTAATCCTAGCACTGGGGGGATGAAAGCAAAAGGAGCAGGAGTGGATGGCCAGGCTCAGCTACATAGCAAATTTGAGGACAGTCTGTACAAAAGACTCTGTCTCAAAAAAAGAGCAATTTTCATTTTCAATATTTATGACTCGACACAGGATCTTGTGTATACTACACAGATGCTCTACCACTGTTACATCACCCAAGTTATACTCCCCAGGAATGAAATTTTGACCCTAACTAGAACAAAAATGATCCTCAAGGACATGATGCTAAAGAAAAGAAGGCAGTCCCAAAAGATAAATGCCATATAGATAAAATACGTGGAGTAGTCAGATTTATAGCAACAAAAATAAAACTCACCCACCACAGCTCAGGAAATTTTGCAGAAGAGGGGACAGAAGGATTGTAAGAGCCACAGGTTGATACATCTTGCCTGCCCAGAGGCATTCCCTCCCCCCAGAATAACTAACTACTGCTCCCACAATGCATGAACCAACCTCTTGGGGAGTACCTGCAGCCCTATTGAGGAGGTCCCCAATGGAATAGGGACAAGGGAAAAGAGAGTACCAACACATGATATATCCATGGGAAACATCTCATTAATAATAGTAATAAACATAAACAATAAATTAAAAAAATATATTTTAAAGAAGATGTGCTAGAGAGATAGCTTAGTGGTGAAGGCACTTGCCTGCTAAGCCTAAGGACCCAGGTTTGATTCCCCAGTACCCACATAAGTCAAATGCACAAAGTGGCACATGCATTTGGAGTTTGTTTTGCAGTGGCTAGAGGCACTGGTGTGGCCATTCTATCTCTCTCTATATATATCCACCTCTCTCTCAAATAAATAATAAAATATCAAAAAAAAATTTTTAAAAATAGTATGATGGACTGGAAGGCAGGGGACATGGAGAAAGGAATAAGGTGTGATTTGCAGGTATAAATCCTTATTTAAGGAAGATGACAATGTTCTCACAATGCTACACAGTAAGGTAAAGGTACTTAAAATCACAAACATACACATTTAAAAATTTTAAATTATGAATGATATATATAAACACATATCCAAAATAAAAGAAAGAGACATGCATGCCATCTTAATTATAATGGCATAACTAATTTTTCTCCCAAAAGAAACGTAGGAACTATGGCTAGAAGTCTAGGATTTTATTATATTTTTAAGAGTCTCTCACCATTGAGTCTTTCTCAATTTTTTCTTCATTTAGTACTCTCCCTCTCTGACTTCCTTAATAACACAAAGCCTTTTAAATTTTAATGTTTGTGTATTGATCTTTAAGAGATAGGAAACTAGAAGATTGTCCTCAACTCTAAGGCAGATATAGAAAGAAGTAGAAAACCCAAGATGAATTAAGAATTGTTATTTTGGCCAAGAAGGAAAGGAAAACTATTACCAGAGCCCTGTGAAAAGGAAAATATTTTGGATTAAGCCATGCTCCATAAGGATTTTCAATAACAATCTAGGGACACTAAGGCTTAAATAATTAAGAATTAGAAGGAAGGAAAGGACATTGAGAGACCACGACATATGGAAAGATTTGTCTCAGTCTATTCTGTGTTGCTATTGCAAAATAGCTGAGGCTACTTAATGCATAAAAGAGAAGTGGCTGGAGAGAAGGCTTGGTACTTCTCACATAAGCAAGAGGGCCTGAGAGGGGCATGATAAATTCTGAGTTTGATTCCCCGGTAACCATGCAAACATCTGGGCATGGCTATTCACATCTGTACTCCCAGTCCTGTGGAGCGCATAGATCAGAAGAAGCTCCAAAATCAGTGAGAGACTCCACCTCAAGGGAACACATGGTTGAGCAATGGAAGGAAGACATGTGACATTGTCCTCTGGCCTCTGCAGGTATGTAGGGTATGTGCAACTGCACAGACTTGCATACACCACACCCTACATATACACACCATACAACACACAAACCATACTGCACATACTACACACGTGCACATGCAAAAAACAAAACAAGCGCTTGAGAGATGGCTTAGCGGTTAAGGCACCTGCCTGCTAAGCCTAAGAACACCCGCCCATTTGATTCTCCAGGTTGCACGTTTAACCAGACACAAAGTGACACAAGGTTCATAACGCTGCACTTGCCCCCAAGGGTGTGCAGGCATCTGGAGTTCATACACAGGGGCTGAGAGGTTGCTAGTGCACCCATTCTCTTTCTCTCTCTCTCTCTCTGTCTGTCTCTTTCTGACTCTCTCCAAAATAAAAATAAAAATAAAAATAAATAAGTTTATTATTTCAAAAGTTTGAAGGCTCAAAGTCAAAAATTAGATGACATTATTTGCATGTTCTCCGGTGAAGGGAATCAAGACTGGTGGTTACATGGTAGAAGCACATGGAAGAGTGCACACATAGTGAGATAAAAATCTGTAGAGTGATATAGAGGCTATTCTGGTGCTTTAAATTCACAATGGTGAGAAAAACTAATTCAATCCCCAAGACTTGTATCAATCTTTTCAGAGGGCTAGCTCTTCAGGAACCGAATCACCTTGCACCAGGCCACATCTCTTTCAGGTTCTACCACAATCTAACATTACTGAGTACCAACTGTCTAAAGTAAAGACATTTGGGCTCTTGGGTGGACACACACTCAAACCACACACCATAGCAAAACTCAACAGGGACAATGCTAATGGAGGTGGGGGTGCACATCTTTCCAATGATTCTAACTTTTGAATGGTTTTGAAATTTGAAGAATCAGAAATGGATTGGGCATGACTGATGAAATGGTAAGAAGACAAGTTTAAAGTCAACTTTTTTTTGATTTTTATACTTTTTGGTTTTCCTTGTTTATTTAATTTACTTTTTTATTGACAACTTCCATATAAACAATAACTCATGGTATTCCCTCCCTCCCCCCAGTTTCCCCTTTGCAACTCCACTGTCCATCATACCCCTTCCCACTGTCAGTCAGTCTCTCTATTATTTTGATGTCATTATCTTTTCTTCCTAGTATGATGGTCTTGCGTAGTATCAGGTACTGCAAAGTCATGGATATCCAGGCCAGTTTATGTCTGGAGGAGTGCTTTGTAAGGAGTCCTACCCTTCCTTTGGCTGATACATTCTTTTCACCACCTCTTCCCCAGTGGACTCTGAGTCTTGGAAGGTGTGATAGAGATGTTTCAGTGATGAGCATTCCTCTGTCACTTCTTCTCAGCACCAAGGTGCCTTCTAAGTCATCCCAAAGTAATTGCAATCTGAAAAGAGAAGCTTCTCTAGCCAAAAGTGAGAGTAGTATTATTATATGAGTGTAAACATTAAGAGGAGGACTTACCGGGCAGTTTGGTGAGCATAGTATATACATTTAGCCAGAACACCAGCAGATATTACACCCCTAGGGCTCTTGACTACCGTGTTGTAAGTTTTCAGGTGGAGCGGGCTTCCTGTCCAATTAGAGAGTGGTTGGTTTCCCCAATAACAGACATGCCACTATTGTACCTGTTGGCTCATTTGGCCTGGCTGGCCAAATTTAAGGCTTGCAGTGTCCACTGTTGAGTATCTCCACTGGTGATTTCTTTCTCTCCCTTTGGTTTGCATGCAATGTAGATTTTTCCAGCTTTCTGTCAGCTGTTCTACATGGAGGAAGTTTTCAGCTGAACTCCAGCAGGATTTCTCAGTAACCTTGCAGCCCAAGTATGTGAAATCTTGAGCAACAGGGTCATACCATCTATTCCTGATGGGAAACCAAGAACCTCAACAACTCACTGTAAGGTATCCCATCTCTGGCACTGAAAATTTTCTAGTAACAATCTATGACTTCTGGGTGTTCCATTGTCCACAAAAGTAAGTTTACATATGACTTATGCATATCCTCTTAGATTTTTATTCTGTAACAGGTTCTTTATCAGGAACTCCTATGTTCTCAGATCTTTTCTTTGGACTACATATTACTGCACTGAATTTATCTGAGCAAGCCCTGGTTCACTGGCTCTGCCTTTCTCAGAGAGCATTAACCACCTGTGCTGATCAGAAATAGTTGCAGTATTTTGCTTTAGTCCTGTACCTCTTTTATTTTTAATATTTCATTTTTATTTATATTTGAGAAAGAGGCAGAGAGAGAGGGAAAGATGCAGATCTAGAGAGAATGGGTGCTCCAGGGCCTTCAGCCACTGCAAATGAATTTCAGAAGCATGTGCCATCTTGTGCATCTGGCTTATGTGGGTCCTGGGGAATCTAACCTGGGTCCTTAGGCTTCACAGGCAAGCATCTTAACCACTAAGTCATTCCTCCAGCCCAGGTCCTGTGCCTTTTGAGCATTGTACTAAGTTAGACAGTGTCTGTGATGCTGAGTGGATTTTGTACTGGTTTCCATAAAACATAATTGATAAGCTGGTGAGACAAGGGGAGACAACTTGGAAAATGATGAGGCTTAAAGATAAGAGTCAAAAATCAAGTCAGAAGAATCTGTTTTTGATTCTTTCATCTTTGTTAAACCCCATTTCCTCTTCCTTTGCTTGTAAGCATTGAGTTCTTCTTACTTCAGAAGAAATTTCAAAATATATGGGCTTCCAATATTCTATAAAATTTTAGATGAAAATGACTCACAAGTAGATATTTTTAAAATATATTTTTTTATTTTTATTCATTTATTTGAGACAGAAAGAGAAGGAGAAAGAGGCAGATAGAGAATGGGTTCTCAGGGCCTCCAGCCACTGCAAATGAACTCCAGATGCATGCCCCCCCTTGAACATCTGGCTTACATGGGTCCTGGGGAGTTGAACCTGGGTCCTTTGGCTTTGAAGGCTAATGCCTTAATGGCTAAGCTATCTCTCCAGCTCATAAGTAGATATTTTAATATTATTAAAAGCACCGGAAAGGTTTCTTAAAGGTCTTTTATGGGAGATATTTTGATCTCCTTTCCGATGTCACTGAAGACCAGAAGCTTTAAGCCCAACATTGGAAGAACTTGAGTGTCATGGGAATGCTTCAAAAATGGGATGTTCTTTCTGCCAGAGGCATAGTAAAGCAGGGGGTTTCTAGTCTTGTGAGACTGAAGCCTTACATGGGCAATTGGACTGCATGTTCTTATATTCCACTTTCCATAATTCTAAAACAATTTTTTTTTTTTTTTTTCTGACAGAACAATACTAGGTGACACTTTACAATGAATGCCATACAAATTTCAAATTTTCCTAAAATGAATACAAATACCTCTCTGACAGACAATTTAAGGAAAAAGAATGAGGTACAAAGTGAGGTGTAGTGAGTTTTCAGTCTGAAAATCTTGGGTATGACTACCATAGTGGAGAATGGAGTAATCAAGAGAATAGATGTAATTCCTCTTGCCTTCTAGAAGTTTTGCCTAAGAAATGAAGTATGCTTAATCCATGCCCAAGTTTCATGGAACTAGCATTATACCATGGAAAGCCTGGCTCTAGAATCTGCTTACCTTTCTTTGGAAGTAAGTCCTGAGCAAGCACCTTAAATTATTGAAAGTCATGTTTACTGAACTATAAGTCAGAAAAACAAAATCACCACTTGTAGGCTTATTGTAAATATGAAAAAGTGTCCAAATTTTTAATCTTGGTGGGATTTGCAAAGGTCTAGTCATGTCTAGCAAACAGTGGGCAAGCCTCCCATGGGTGGACAGAAAGACTGGGGTAATGGATGAGGAGAACCCAAGCATGGTGAGTCTCTGGGTTTAGATATCCACGGCCATGTCTGACAAGCTGCTAAGGTGCTTGTAACCAAAACTAACGGTATTTGTTGGGAATAAAAGACCCAACCCATGCTGAACAGAAATGGAAAGAAGAATCAAAATAGTAAAACAAAATAGCAATGAACTAAAGAAAAAACTTCACGTTAAAATATCAGAATATGATAAAAGTCACAAAAATCCATTTGTACCAATAATTTAAAACCTAAGGGAAAACTCACAATGGAGAAAGGGCTTTGTGCTGACAATTACGAAGCTCAGCCTTCTGCATGATCTACTACTAGCTTCAGAGTGTCTCCTCATTCAGCAAGAAGGGGGACAAGAAGGAAAACTGAAGGAAGTAATAGGAAAATGCTAAGGTAGATCCTCAAAACACAGAAAACAGGTCAGTCCTGAGGATGGCATCCGTGTAACCTCGCCTCACCTTACAGGGAAGAAATAAATCACCAAACAACCCACTCACAAAGTGGGGCAGAGAACTGCACAGGGAGTTCTCAGAGGAAGAAATACAAATAGCAAACACACATTTAAGAAAATGTTCAACATCCCTAATGATCAGGGAAATGCAAATTAAAACAACTATGAGATTCCATCTTACCCCAGTAACGATGGCTAACATTAAAAAAAAAAAAAAAAACAATGAAAACAAATGCTGGTGAGGCTGTGGAGAAATAGGAACAAGTTTTCACTGCTGGTGGGAATGTAAAATGGTTCAACCACTATGGACAGCTATATGGAGACTCCTGAAAAGGATGACCATAGACCTACCAATGGATCCAGTTATTCCCTTATTGGGCATTTACCCTAAAGGCTCCAAGCCTCAGATAAGAGACATTTGCTCAACCATGTTTATAGCTGCTCAATTCATAATAGCAAAGAGCTAGAATCAACCCAGGTGTCCATCACTAGATGAATGGATAACCAAGATGTGGTATATCTATACTATGGAATTCTAGGTAGCAGTAAGGAAAGATGAAATAAGGAAATTTGAAAAAAAAAATGGTTAAACATGGAACAGATCATCCTTAGTGAGCTCACCCAAGCACAAAAAGATAATTGTCTCATGGTCTCGTTTATCTGTCGCTCCTAACCTGAATCCAAGTGACATGAGGCTAAACCTAATAAACACTCTGAGGCCCAGACAAGAGGGAGGGTGGGATGGAGGGAGGGTAAGGGTGGGAGGGAACGAGAGGGTGGGAGGGAGGATGGGGGGGATACAAATTGGAACCCAAAAGGAAAAGATACTATAAAACCCTTTACTCTGAACAACAGGCTAAAACATTGATCCTTCAGCAGGCCTGCAGAGGGAACACCTGAACTACAGGAACCTGGAGAGAACATCATGAAGGCCAACTTTAATCTTGTCCTGTTTCTCTTTCTCTTCTCTCTCTCTCTCTCTCTCCTCTCTTCTCTATACTCACTTTCTCTTTTATATTATCTATCTTTTTCCTCCCTTACCTACCTAGGTGCCAACTTATAACACCCAGTGACAGCATGGGGTTAATTTCCACAATGAGCTGTTGATCTGAAAAACATACAAGGTTTCTTGGTGACCCACCAAAGGTTAATGGTAAGACCCTACTGTTGAAGACAGTATACGTGTGTGAGACCAAACACAGAGAGACCTGGCCAGAATCTGGAAGAAGGTCAGTCCCCAGACAGTTAGCTAGTCTAGTACCTGAGGGTGCTACATGAGCAACTGGGGGAAAATGTCCGACATTGGTCCAAACAACTTGCAGACAAAGAAACCCAGCAGGAAACAACTTGACATAATGCTCATATAAGTGCAGTAGTGGCAAACATCCATGGTGGGTAACCAACTGCTCTTGATTTGGCTAATAGATCCACTCAGTGGAATGGAACTCATTGCTGGAACTGGGAAATAAGTCAAAACCATGTACAAAAAATGAGCTCAGTCTCCAAGATCAAGATACCACTAAATGTGGGCTAGAATAGAGCCAACGCATATAAAATTCCCTCCAAAACATATATGGTCATCCCTTCTATCTAGTACTAACTTCTTTTTCCGTTGCAGAATTTGCTTATCTTTTTACAGGTGGACAATGAACCTGAAGGGAGGATCAGCTAACCACACCTCACCAGGGCCCCACCTGAAACCATAGAACAACACAGGGGAAGGGCAAGAATACAGCGTTCATGGCGATCATAACACCAGAAAAAGGCTGAAGGAGATAAACACAGAGAACATCCAACTCCAACTAAGCCAGATATCCAGAGACACAGAGGCTCCCAAAACCTCATCACTGAAACAGAACTAAAATGACCCCAATGTGGCTCAGGGAAACTCGTGGAAGAGGGGGTGGAAAGATTGTTAGAGTCACAAGTTGGGGCTTTATGCACAGAGACTGGGGCATACCCCCCAGAACTCTTGACTAACCTCACAATGCATGACCCACATTCCCCATTGATGAGGGTCCCTTTGAAAGTGGGAGGACAGGGAGGAGGACAATGGAACCAATACTATGAATGTAAAATCAGAATAATATAAATAAAAAATATATATTAAAAAAATAGAAAACAGAGGGCTGGGGAGATGGTTTAGTGGTTAAGTGCTTGCCTATGAAGCCTAAGGACCCCAGTTCAAGGCTCAATTCCCCAGTACCCAAGTAATCCAGATGCACAAGGTGGCACATGCATCTGGAGTTCGTTTGCAGTGGCTGGAGGCCCTGGTGTGCCCATTCTCTCTCTCTTCTCTGCCTCTTTCTCTGTGTCTGTCACTCTCAAATAAATAATTAAAAATAAACAAAAATTTAAAAAGAGAAACTACAAATACTATTTCAATCCCACTATATCAATGCATTCAAAGGGATGTAAATTAATATTCTGAAGCGATTCTGAACTTCCATGTCTACTGAATTAAATTCACAACAGATAAGATATAGTATCAAACTAATTTTACATTAGCTATTGAATAATTTAAGAAAAAGTGATATATATGTCATAGAAATGGTTCAGCCATAAAAAGCAATGTGGATAATCCTGGATGATATTATGTTAAGTGAAATAAACCAGACACAGAAACACAAACACCACATGTTCTTACTCATATGTGAAAGGTTAATGTTGTAGGATTCTTCAGGATTCTGGGACAAAACACCTGGACAAAGCAACTAATGAGAGGAAACATTTTATTTTGGCTTACAGTCTCAAGAGGAAGTTTCATGATGGCAGGGGAAAGACTGTAGAGCAGAGGCCGAACATCACCTCATTGCTACAGCAGGTGACAAATAGCAGCAGCAGGAGAGTGAGCTAAGCTCTAGAAAGATGGAATTGACTATTATACCCCAAAGCCCAAACAACACACCTCTTCCAGTAAAGCTCAAGCTCCCAAATTGCCATCAACTGGGAGCCAAGCATGCAGAACACATGACTTTATGCGGTACATCTAATCCATGGTAGACCAGAGTTAAATAGTCTCTGTAATGAAATTACCATAATGCTTTAAAAGCACAATACAGACAGTTTTTAGAAAACAAAAAAGAAAAATATATATCAGAGATTAAAAACCATAACATTTCAAACATTTCATAAAGATTTTTGAGATTCTTCCTAATTATGAGATAGTTAACTGGCACGCTGGATGTCCTATCAAAATGCAAAGTGGAAACTGGCCTGCCCACACAAAGTTGTCAGAACCAGAATGTTAACATGCAAGAAACCCTGAGGTTTTTTTAGTTCTTACGTTTTATGTGACCTTCAAGTTTAACTTTAAGCTTCAGATTAATTTGTGCTTTAAATATACTCATGAGTTTGATTTTACGTCACTATGATTTTCATGGACTTAGAAGATGTTAACAACAAATCATCCATGGCTTATTTCAACCACACCTCACTCTTTTGAACCTCTGAAACCTAAGGAAATGCATAAAGTTTGAGACATTGTGTTTAACATATTTATAATTCTGCTTCCAGACAACACACATGGAGAAAGGGCTCATGTTCAGGACTATGTGACAATGGCTTCAAGAGAGAATAGCTCCAGTTACAGTAGTGCAAGACCCATGCCTGATAAGATTTCATCAATCAAAAGTATCCTTAGGGCTGGAGAGATGGCTTAGTGGTTAAGGCGCCTGCCTGCTAAGCCTTAAGAACCTGCTTCCAATCTCCAGCGGTTCCAATCTCCAGGTCCCATGTTTAGCCAGATGCAAAGTGACACAAGGGTGCAATGCCACTCTTGACCACAAGGGGGCGCACACATCTGGATTTCATTCACAGCAGCTAAGAGACTGCTGGCACGCCCATCTCTATCTGTCTCCCTCTCCCTCTCTGTCTGTCTCTCTCAGTGTCTCTCTCCAAAAATAAATAAAATAATTTAAATAAAAAAAAAAAAGTATCCTTAGATTTGGGGCTGAAGAAATGGTTCAGAAGATAAAGAAACTTGCTTACAAAGCCTAATGACCCTTGCTCGATTCTCCAGTGCTCATGGAAAACCCACATGCACAAAGCGGTACATGCATCAGGAATCTGGCAAGAGGCCCTGGTCTGTTCATTCTCTCTCTCTCTCTCTCTCTCTCTCTCTCTCTCTCTCTCCTCTTCCTCTCTCCTTTCTCTCCTTGTTTCTTTCTGCTTGCAAATAATTAGAAATATTTTTAAAGTATTCTTAATTTTGCATTTAGTATGGAAGGTTGCAAATAAATGCCAGATGTGTTTAAGTGAACCAGCCACCATGGTACCCGGACTCTGAAAATAAACCTACCTAGATGATGCCTGAGCGAGTCCAAAGCAACTGATCAAAAAATTTCAGTTGCCTATGAAGACATGGTGGGGAAAAGGGACATAAATCCATTACTAAATTTAACTGGTGCATTTTGATTTAAAAGATCCTTTTGTGAAACATGAACTTGAACTATAAGATAAGATAAAAAGAAAACTAGTAGTGTGGCATGATATGATATCAACTCTGACTGATTTTGTGTGTGTGTGCACACATGCATGTGCACTCATATGTGCGTGCATGCTACTACTTGAACCCAGGGCCTCACACAAACATGCCATTTTACTACTGAGCAACACCAGGAGCCTGTGGGAGCCAGGGGCAGAATGTTGAGGTTTGAATGTGAAATGTCCCCCATAAATTCATGTGTTTAAACACTTGTTCACCAGTTGATGGTGCTATTTGAAAAGTTTGTAGAACCGTTAGGAGGTGCAGCATTGCTGGAGGCAGAGGATCACTAAGGTGAACTTGAACTTTTATAGGCCAGCCCCACTTCCTATTCAAATGCTATGCTTCCTGACTGTAGATGTAATGTTACCTGCCACCTTTTGCTCCTGCCACAATGCATTTGCTGCCTGACACCATTGACTCTCTCCTGTGGAACTGTAAGATGAAATAAACCTCTTCTTCCTTAAGCTGCTTCTTGTCAGGTGTTTGGTCACATTTACATGTAAAGTCACTAATACGCTTGTTTTCTTACTTGTTGAAGAGAGAACATAAAATGTCCATCATAGGCTCATGTGTTTGAACACTTGTTCCCAAACTAATGGCTCTGTTTAGGATGGTTGTGGAAGCTTTAGGAGGAGGAGCCTTACTGGAGGAAGTGGATCATTGAAGGCAAGCTTTGACTTCCTCACTTTCTATTAACCCTCTGCTTCCTGACTCTGACTGAAATGTGATGGGCTGGCCTCCTGCTTCTGCTGCTATGTCTTCCCATCCTGGTAGACTCTATACCCTTGAGACTGCTAGCCAGAATAAATCCTTTCCTTCCTTATGCTGCTTCCTGTCAGCTATTTGGCCACAGCAAGGACTAAAGTAACTAATACATTACTCACTCTCTTTGCACATGCTGAAAAGGAGGTGAATAGCTTTGCTCCCTCATGTATTCCTTTCCACCAGGGGTTGTCTTGCTACAAAGGTATCCAGGTCAGCTGACCATGGGCTGACACCTCCAAAACTGTGAACAGAACACATTTTTTTATGAGTTGATTATTATTGATTTTTGTTGTGATAGTAGAGGAGAACTGATTAACAGCTATTTCTCTGAAAAATAAGTTGAAGTCTTAGTCAAAGTAGTAAAACAAGTCACTAAAAATGCTGCAACATTAAGTGTGAGTGTGAAAACTATCAGGTTTCTTATCTTAAATAGATATGCAAATGTCTTTAAATTCTCATTGATCTTTTAAAAATATTCTTATTTATTTATTTGAGAAAGAGAGAGAGAGAAATAGGAATGGCATGCCAGGGTCTCCAGCCACTGTAAACAAATTCTAGATGAATGTGGGTCCTGAAGAATGAAATCTGTGTCCTTAGGCTTCACAGGCCAAGTGCCTTAACCACCAAGCAATCTCTCCAGCCTTCATTGGTCTTTAAGCCAAATCTTCAAAGTGTAGGTAATTGGTTATGGGCATGAATTGCACTATAAATATAATGTAACCTTCTAACTGGTGATAAGTTCTAGGCATTATAATAAGAAATGCTTGCTTGACAACAAGTAAGATTATAATAACTGATGGGCAAAAAATGCTACATGTATGTTTCCCATTGAAACAAAATGTCTTCAATGTGTTTACATTTTATACAGTATTGTATATATGAGCATATTCATCATAGTATGATTCATATTCTAGAATTCTGTACATTAATTGGAATTTTTGCTTAGCTGGCCAAATACTTAGGAAAATCATTTATAATAAAAGGACATCTACAGAATAATCATGTACCCTCTTGAATGATCAGCCTCAAAATGATAGAACTTCAAGAAACCCTTGAGACATAAGACTGTTTATGCCACTCAAGTGAATTTCTCCCACTTTAAGGAGGAAAAATAAAAGTTTCATGGCAAAGCACAGCTTCACCCAGGCTTGTTCCAACATATTGTAAAGTAGAACTTTGCACAGAGAAAAACACATAACCAAACACAAAATTCTGAGAAACAAGATAAAAAAGAAAATATAAATGCAATACAACTGAAGAAACTGAAGTACAACATGCTTGAAAGATGTGAGCTCAGAGTCAAAAAATAAAACTAGAGATTCAAATCCCCTAGATGTGTGATTGTGGACAAATAAATTATATTTTGTGTCTTAATTTCCTCATCTGCCAAGTGAAAAAAGCTTACCTAATTTGTGAGGATATTTTAAGTATTACCCAAGACAGTGCATCTGTGGTAGATAGCAAAGGCCATACAAAGCATTCATATGTGGTACTAGTAACAACAGAAAAGCTTGGATTCATCACAGTACCATTAGCACTCTGCATGTGGTGCCATGACTAGCTTCTCTTCATTTATGAAAACTTTTTCCCTCTAGGTAAAAAAAGTATGTTGTTTTAAAAATATTTCAGGGTGGGGGCTGGAGAGATGGCTTAGTAGTTAAGGACTCAGATTTGATTCTCCAGGACCCATGTAAGCCAGATGCACATGGTGGCGCATGCAGTGGCTAGAGGCTCTGGCATGCCAATTCTCTCTCTCTCTCTCTCTCTAATAAAATAAATAAAAATAAAATCTTTTAAAAATACTTCAGAAGCAGGGCACGGTGGCGCATGCCTTTAATCCCAGCACTCAGGAAGCAGAGGTAGGAGGATCACGGAGAGTTTGAGGCCACCCTGAGACTACATAGTGAATTCCAGGTTAGCCTGAGCCAGAGTGAGACCCTACCTTGAAAAACCAAAAAAAAAAAAAAAAAAAAAAAAAAAAACCTTTAGGGCTGTAGAGATGGCTTAGCAGTTAAGACGCTTGTCTATGAAGCCTAAGGACCCATGCTCAATCCAGATCTCACATAAGATGGATGCACAAAGGTGAGGCATGCACAAGGTCACACATGTGCACTAGGTGGCTCAAGCATCTGGAGTTCAATTGCAAAGGCTGAGGCCCTGGCACACCAATTTTCTCTCACTTGCTCTCACTCTCTCTCAAAAAATACTTCAGATATACATACAATAGAATATACTTATGTTAGATACATGTTTGTCATATAGTGTGTATTTGTGTATATGGATACATAATAAAAATGATATAGAATCACAATTTATTATAATTGTGCATTGTAAAACATACACCTCCCACACACATATACACACATACAGATGATAGGTACATAGATAGATGATTGATAGATAGATAGATAGATAGATAGATAGATAGATAGATAGATAGATAGATAGAGGATAAATATGTTTCAATAATGGAAAGGTTCAGAAAGTTGCTAAGCAAGATTTTTTTAAATGACTTAAGGCCTCTGTTGTGTAGCTATTTCTTTCAAATTCAAACATTATATTAAGACTTAGAAAGGAAATAAATACTTACAAGTTCAGAAACTCCTAAAACTTAGAAGGTGGGACAAACACCTGACCAGAAGCAGCTTATGGGAGGAAAGGGCTCATTGCAATCTTGTAGAATCCAAGGGAACACCATCAATGACAGAAGTTGGCTCAAAGAGAAATATCACCAAACAGCCAGCAAGCATGTATAGCCAGAGCTCAAACGTAGGTCAGGGCTGGACTACAAGATCCACTGACACTTCCTCCAGAAAACTGCTGTGGACTTGAGCAGAAAGCTCAACTTTAATTAAAAATCCCTGAGGGCATGGGGACATACATTCACATTTAAAGCACCACAGTCCTGAAACTTACAAAATGCATAGGGCCCCTCCCAAGGTTATATAAACATGGGAGAGGAGTCTCTATGACCAGTGACAATGCCTGAAAGTCATGCAGGGATTTCCAAGGATATCATTACCCATGCTAGAGTGAGTTTTCCATGATGCGGATACCGTTCAGTCATACATTCATACTCCCATGAGTAACTCCTCCCCCATACTCCTGTAAGTAACTCCAATACATTCATTGGTTCACTAAGCAGGAATTGGGAGGAATTTATTTGGTCTGCTGTTAGGGCCTTATCTATCATGGATAGACATTATGTTCATGTGTCCTCGGGACAAATCACACAACACAATTGGTGCCTGAACAGGGACCAGGAGAACCAAAACTGAGTTGGGGAGGAGTGGCTGTATGCCTCTGCAGTAGGAAATGACATATGCAAGTGAGACTTATTGTGCTGAAGCTAGTGCATCTATAATAGTGATTCCAATATGGCTACTGTAGTTGTGGTTGCATGCTCCTTTTCATGGGTGATGACATAAAGCCAAGATCAAGCCATCTGAGAGTGGAAGATCCTTTCAGGAAATCTCAGGGTGGCCATCTTTCTCTACTTACTATGATTTGGAATGCATCCTTGGTGAATCAGGTCCACCACACAAGAATAGGGATGTCCTTAAAACTGTTGATGAGTTAGAAAATGTATAACACTTCCAGAAAGTACCATATATAGGACTAGATCATAACAATTGTAATCAGTTGCATGGCCTTTGTTGAGGTGATAAAACATGCAACCAAAGCTCAGTTGTCTTCCCAGGAAGAATTTGCCCACATAATGGGAAAAAAAAAAAAAAACATGCTATCTGCTGTCTTAGCCTCTGATTTGTCAGTAGAAGTGGGAAAAGGGGAAAATTGGAGAGAGGTACTGGCTTTTCCACTTCTTACAGCTGACAGGATGCAAGGGAAACAGGTTAGAAGCTAGATCTGTGCTAAAGAAACTTTCTTGGGATCTGAAATCTGGGAACTCATGGAAAGAATGAATAATGAGGAGGAGTAAAATAAGATGACGGTGATAGAAGGTAGCCTTCAGGTCTAATAGCAGAGAGGAATGTTCACTCTGCAGATGGGGAGCTGAATAATGGCCCAGTACAAAAACTATGATAATTAGGGAATACTCGGCACATGAACTCTTTCAATTGGAAAAAAACCTTTGAAACAAGCAAATAAAGAGCTCCTTACACCATGGCTTGTGGGGCTGAGAGACATGGGAGAGATAGTAGACTGAGTTCCATGGATGTGGAGTAATACAAATATCTCTCTCCATTCTGGAAAGGATCCATAGCCTGATGCAATACATGAGACATGAGTCCCTGCTGGCTCACTTAAGCCTTTAGGGAAAATTGATTATTGATAACTGAGATCCCAAGATCTGGAAGACTCTACAGAAAGAAACAAGCATTACTGAGGGAACTGATCAAGAAAGAGGTGGCATTTGATACCAACATCATTGGAGCCAAGAGGACTGTTTACTAGAAAGCAAGACCCTATTGCTGAAGACACCATCCATTTTGACTGTAGGACATGAAAAAATAAGACTGGTTATGACCTAGAACCAGTGCTGTTTAGCTTTCATGGTGCTAGAAGATGCCATGTAGGCTGTTGTCAGAGAATTGTCACCAATACTCCTGCTAGATTTTGGACCCTGTCTGCTGTAGTACCAAGATCCTACGTATGATGTGCCTACTGGTGCAACAGTGCACAACTATTGTGAGTACAAGAAACTGCTTTCCAGTTGGGTTTAAGTCCCAATTAATGGGAGGAAACTCATATCTTGTATGAGCGAGGGCACAAGTCCAATGCTGGAGGAGTCATAGGCACCAGTGGGGAGACCACTATTAATATCTTGTGAAAGGGCTGTGATGTGCTTATCCAATTGTCTTCTAAACATTGATGTTTATGCCCATACATTATTGCTGCAGAAAGCCTCAATCATGGATGAAATTTTGTTTTCTGCAAATAAATAGCAAAGACTTATTAGCAGTCAAGCTCCTGAAACAAAATGATTGTTAATGTGGCATAGCAGCCCAATTCTAGCCTACATAGCAGAGGAAACATAGCAGAAAAGGGCCCAGAGAGAATGTAAGACCCGAGGAAAGTTAGTAATATTGTCTAGCTGTGAACTCTGAAGTCAAACATTCCATTAAGGCTCCTGAAGTAAAACTCACAGATCTCAGGAAGCTCATGACACTTACAAGATTCACAAGGTTCCTCCCCAAGGTTAATATGTGCAGTAACAACTGCTGGGTAGAAGACTCTGACTGATCTTCCTGCAAGCTATGCAGTGAGCTCTAGGATGCAGCCTTTGTTTATTGTCCCTAAGTCTAAGGTGGGCTTTTAGTAATGCAACAGTCTTTGAGTGATCCATGCTCCTATAAGTTACTTGTCACTCATGCTCCTTTAAGTAACTCCAATAAACTCATTGGTTCACTAACTAGACTTGGATAGAATCATTTTTCTTTGGTGTGTTGTCATCACCCTATCTGGATTGAATAGACATTTGTTCACATCTCTGTAGAAAAGTCACACAACAGCTTCCAAACATGCTTTTCTTAGCATGATGCAATCCTTACAGGGCATCATATTTCTGCTTGTTCACAGATATATTTATCTGTGGAGTAGGATATGTAAGTATTTTGTGTCCTTGGAGCCAATAAAAGAAAACAATAATGAAACATACATAATATACCCAAGAGAAAAAAAAAATCCCAAGACTTCCTTATTTAACTAGATTATAATTCCTACCCCTAAATTACTAATTTAAAGTACTTGTGTGTATATATATATTTGTGCATGGACCAAAAAAGCTAAATGTAAGGATATATGTACTTAGCATTGAGGCTATTTTAAGGGACAGATTTTGGTTAAGTATAAGAAGAATTAATAAGGGGAGATTATTGCTTTTGAATAATATATTTCTAAAGTAGCTTAAACAGAATAAACATTTATTACTTGTCAAATTAAAAATCCAATGTAACAAAAATGAACTGAATACAATCCAGATTGCACTCTACCATGACTGACATGTATAAGATAATTTCTAATATTGGAGTGGCAGAAAAAGAATGCTTATATTCACACTTATATAATTCATAATGGTGGTCTAAATACATCAGGTACTTCATATTAAATTTCTTACTGAAATTTACTTATTAAAACCTGAAAATATCTTAAAATTTTCTTTGAAGCCAACACTCAACAGCATATCAGTGAAAGGTTTGATGGAAATGTCCAAGAAGAGATCTCTAAAGGTAAACTCAATATTTTGGATTGCTCAGCTTCTAAGATCATCTGCCAATTTCTGAAAATGTAGCTATGAAGCCAATCTGTTTAAATCAGTAATAAAATCCTCACAAGTCTGGGATAATAAAGATTAGAACTTGGTCTTTGTCAATGTAGGAAACATGCTACTGGAAAAGTCTTTTCACTCTTAGGATTCTAAAGACACAATATTCCCAATTAATGATTTGATGAGAAATAAAATGATCCCAGTAAAGCAAACATAAAATCTATCTTAGCATCATCTCATTTTTTGTTTGGACTAATGTGGCCAGGAATAGCTAGCTCACTTATCAAAAAGAAAGAAAGAAAGAAAGAAAGAAAGAAAGAAAGAAAGAAAGAAAGAAAGAAAGAAAGAAAGAAAGAAAGAAAAGAAAAGAAAAAAACAGACAGCAACAAAAACATTAGACTTCCAGATGCACAAGTAAATTCTTCTCAAATTGAAGATATCACAAGCAGGTTCAATTTGCTATCTCACAAGCAATGCCTAGCAGTATACAAAGAGAAGATAATCAGACTGAAAATTTGAAAAAAAGAAAGACAAACTGTAGAAACACACCTTCAAAATATGCCAATCTAATGAAAAATATCAGGCACAAGTTTCAAAGATCTGTACTTAACATGGTCAAGCATGGCTGAGACAGACAGAAATTCAGGGAAAATTGAAAAATATTTAATAAACAATTCTCTTTAACATAAATACTTATATAGGTTACATAGGTGTTTATAATTTTCAGAATCCTTCAAAATAATGGTGCCAGTAACTAAGAAACGTATTAACACAAACTTATTGTTCTTATTATGGCTTTTGTTACAATATTTGTTTCCTCACATATTTTTAAATTTGGAGAAGTTAACATTTCTTATTGATATTAATTTCATACCTCCCAGCTTTTAGAATCATTTTTGTGAAAAAACTGTTTTATTGTCCTTGATAAATGACTAATTTCACCCAATTTTCACTATCTCCCTTCTTATTCCCACACATCGTACAATTTAACATCCCTCTTATTGAAAATGCCTCCAACAATTTCCTAATTATAATTATTATGAATGTAAATGAATAGCTACAGAAAAGAGCTAAGTAATATATGCATTAGAGAGAGTATGCTGTTAAATTATGAAACTGAGAATTTAATGATGGAATAAGGAAGTGTTGAAAAGGCATTAAAAAACATAAAAATAAATTAAAATTAAAATCAAGCCTATTGTCTTCTCTTTATAGAGAACAGCAGCTGCTTCTGTGCCACATTTATTTCAAAAAGTTTGTATTAATATAGCTGCTTTCTCTGTATATGTGTATGTACACATAACATTCATATTTAAAACATTTAAACATTTAAAATCTGTGAAACACATGAAAAACAGCAGGTTAAACTGACATCACTTTCTTTCTAAAATATCCTGCTATGGCCCACAATTAAATATGTAAAATATCAAATAACAAAAACAAATTCTAAAATTGTGAAGTTATATGATG
This sequence comes from Orientallactaga sibirica, assembly GCA_036365145.1. Lineage (NCBI taxonomy): Eukaryota > Metazoa > Chordata > Mammalia > Rodentia > Dipodidae > Orientallactaga > Orientallactaga sibirica. Next base: position 54,447,514 of record JAEOAD010000001.1, read on the forward strand.
TTTGGAAGCACAGATTTCCTAAGATCTTTCCATCTTTTCAAACAATTTAAGTGAAGAATTTTATTAAAATCATATCAGAAGGAAAGCAGCCTTTTATAAGAAATCGTATTCTAAGATGACCAAAATAATGCTGCTTCTTCTTGATGACACCTATCTTATTACATAACAATGCTTGTAGTGAGGAAAAACCTTAACAGCCCATGAAGATGTAAAATACCTATTGTAGGTAACAACTTAATACTGTGACAGAAAGGACTAAAGGACTCAGATTGTCGACAGAAAGAAAGGTCCTTGAAGTGAGCTCAGATTTCTCTTGCTGAGGCCTGACATTGGAAGGTGAGCTAAAATTGAGCGGAAACAACAGTTTATAAGAAGTAGAAAGCACTTTAGCCATTCTTTTCAGCCTGGGACACAAGAAACTAAGGAACCAAGACAATCAAATTCAGGAGAGAAGTGAGATATACAATTAGGCCTAACACTTGGGACTCATTTTTGTTACAGTCATTTGCTTATAAATCTGAGAATCCAAGATGAAAAGTGGTTTAAAGGAATAAAAGTATTTTAGTTACCACCTTGTGCTGGGGAGAGAAACATTGGCATTCATGATCTTCAAGGACAGGCTTTAAGAAGGTCCAATCTGTGAGTTGGAATCACAGAAAGTGGATGAGCAGATGAAAACCAGAAATAAAATGAGCCTAATTCAAACTACACGTGAACTCTAGGTCAACCCAACCCCCAACCAGCTTCAGTTGATGTAACTCTATCTCCCAGAGAAGATGATGAATCCTCTTTGCAGGATGATGACATAACAAAAAGTAGCTATAGGTTTTCATTATAATGTACATTTAATCAAAAGAATCATTACACCAAGGAATCAATTTGAGAGAAAATAGCAACAATTCAATACAAAAATAGAGGCAAAACAAATAAGACTCAAATAAGACCTATGTGTGGATATTATGAGAAACTTTTCAACAAGAACTCTGCACATTAATGATTTCAACTTTCCAGTCAAAAGACACAGACTAACATGCTGGATCTGAAAACAGGTTCCAACTTTTTGCTGTCGTCAAGAAACTTCCTTTACCTCCAAAAACAGACACTGGGGCTGGATAGATTTCTAGGTGATTAAAGTACTTGCCTGCAAAGCCTAAGGAACTAGGATTGATTCCCCATTACCCACATCAAGCCAGGTGTACAAGGTGGTGCATATGCCTGGAGTTCATTACAGTGGCTAGAGGCCCTGTTGTAGCCATTCTCTCCCTCTTCCTCTCCTTCTCTCTCATTTTTTCTCTAGCTTCTCTCTGCCTTTCTCATAAGTAAATAAATGTTTTTAAAGAAAAGACAGACACTACCTTAGGGTGAAAATATGGAAAACAATATTCCAAGCAAATGAAATTAGGAAAGAAGCAGGTGTGGCTATACTAGTATATAACAAAATAGACTTCAAACGAAAATTAAGATGAAGAGATCACAAAGGACACTTCAGATGGATCAAGGCAATAGTTCACCAAGAGGATACTTCAGGCCTAAATATATGCATTATGCACAAGTACACCTAATTCATGAAATAAAATCTCCTGGATATAAAGTCAGACATAAATCCCAACACAATAATAGTGAGTGAATTTAATACCCCACAATCACCAATACACAGATAATATAGACAGAAAGTAAAGAGGAAAACAATGATGTTAAGTTATATCACAGACCAAATGTGTCTAAAAGACATATTGCACCCAAACACCACAGAATACACTTTCTTCTCAGTTGCCCATGTTATTTTCTTGAAAATTTATCATGTATTAGGGCACAAAGCAAGTCTCAATCAATGTAGGAAAAATGAAATAACACCTTGTATTGTATCTGATCATCATCCAATGGCAAGAAATGTCAAGAAACCTGAAGGAGAAGACAAGAGGGACCAGCTGAGCATTTGCTGAAGAACACAAAGGGGACCAGCTGAGTAGCTCCAGTATAACTCCAGGAATCCTGCACAATCTCCCTTCCTCCAACCACCAGTCACAAACCACTGGAGAACTCATTCAAACCCTGGCCACACAGAATCCAGCACAGCTGATCAGAACACCAGATCCACAATGCAACAGAGAGGGAACGAGGTGGGCACTCAGCATTGGTTACATTGGAAGCCATCCTAAATGGTAACAGGGCCTGTTTACACAAAGGCAGGTACATAGGCCTGCACTAGAAGTGCTAATCTCTCTTTCCCTGTCAGGGCAGGTTATGTGTTACATATTCTTGGTTGGCTTTCCCATTCTCAAATAAGCTGTATTTTGGTATTGACTGTTGTTGCTTTTTGACACTTCCTGATCTATAGGATCTTCATCTTTTTCTTCTGTCATTATTGGGAGCAGAGTATGACTCTGCCCCAGGTTGACCTAGAGCACATTTCAGACCAGAAATCTCAACCTTTCAGTTGACAGGATTAAGGTTCTTGGGCAACACATACCCTTAGGGACTTGGTTTTATTATATTTTGTATTTGTTTTAATCCCCTCTCTTGCATATATACTCTGTGCTGGTTTTGACTGAATGTGTATATTGCTCAGTTGAATTTTAGAAGTTGCCAGTAAATTGCTCTACCTAGTCTATAAGAAGAATTAACTATCAGGCAAAATCAACAACTAAGGCCACTTCTGCTGTTTCTCTAGGAGTGTAAGAGCTATACTTGGTGCTTTAAACTCCTACCCAAAAGATATATAAAGTCAGATTTACACAGCTAAGAACAGTGCATATAATTAGAAAATATAAGCATCAAGTTAACACAAAATGCAACAATATCTACATTATAATATTAGAAACACAAAAATTCAATACAATACAATCAAACTTAGATATTCTGAGTGCTAGGTTCCTAGCCCATGGATATTTGGGAATTAACGCCTCCTGGAGGCAGTATATTGTTGGGGGGGGGTTATGTATATTATAGCTAGTTGCCCCTTGCCAGTGTTTGGCACATTCTTCTATTGCTATTGTCCACCTGATGTTGCCCAGGAGGTGATGTCCAACCTCTGCTCATGCCATCATGTTCCCCTGTCATCATGGAATTTCCCCTTGAGTCTGTAAGCCAAAATAAACCCTTTTGTCCCAAAAGCTGCTCTTGGTCAGAGGATTTCTGTCAGCAATGCAAACCTGACTGCAACAGTAAAGTTTAGTTCTGAGAGTGGGGTTGCTGCTAGATACCTGAGTGTGTGTCTTTGGCCTTTTGAAGCTGATTTTCAAGAGGAATGTGAAAGGATTTGAAACTTTGGCCTAAGAGACATCTTGCAGTACTGTAAATTCAGATTGATTGGCTATTCTGGTCAGAGTTGAAAGACTTGAATGCAGGAACAACTAAGGACTGGAAGGTTTAGCTTATGAGGGTAAGAAAGAGCTTTGTCTGGACTGGGCTAGAAGTAGTTTGTGTGAGAGGCTTGCTGTTATGCCCCTGTTCTGAGAATTTGTACAGGGTTGCTTTGTATATAAATGGACTGGTGTGAGCAGAGAGACATGACACAGAAATGAAATCTTTGGGCTGAAACTTCTGCCCATTGAGCTCCAATCATATGAGATTAAAACCTTTGAGACTGAGCCAGCTGACCTGCATTGGGGCAACAAGAAGATGAAGGGGCCTTTTTTAAAGGGGCCTGAATGCTCAAGGTGTGCCCTGTTCTTCAAAGTCTGTTTTATTCCCCCCTGGTATAACAAATTGGCATCCCACCTGGTATTATGGAGTATACAAAATGCAAGAAAGAGAGGGTCATTGAATTTGCAACACATTCGTATATTTTGGAAATGGCCATTGGCAGTGTGAGACAGGTTTGATAGATGTTTGCATGGAGACCCAATGGAGCTGTGAGGATGGACCGTGGGTTTCAGTGGACACGAAGTGGAGATGCCAGGACCATGAGAAGGCTGCTAAGAAGAGCTGCTGACTCTGGATAAAGTTTTCCAGGACTATGAGTAGTCTAGCTGAAGGGGCAGAATTAGAACTCCAGAGACTTGTTGCTGGTTAGAATTATTACAGAGTTTGATGATTGCCCTATTTAAATTTTGAATATTTCTTTGCTATGCCCAATGTGATCTTTTGCAGTGTGAATGTTTATTCTGTTCCATTAAGGGTTTGGGGGGCATATTTTTGTTATTATGGCTCAGTTAAAAGATCTCAGACCATAAGAATGTTTGAACATCATTGGAATTTATTATAAACTATGGGGACTTTTAAAGTTTGATGAATGCATTGCATTTTACATCATGTATGGTTATCAGTTTATGGGGGCCAGGGGTGGAATGTGGTGGTTTGATTCAGGTGTCCCCCATAAACTTAGGTATTCTGATTGCTAGGTTCCCAGCTGATGGAGATTTGGGAACTAACACCTCCTGGAGGCAGTGTATTGTTGGGTGCAGGCTTATGGATATTATAGCCAGTTTCACCTTGCCAGTGTTTGACACACTCTCCTGTTGCTATTTTCCACCTTATATTTGCCAGAGAGTGATGCCCACCCTCTGCTCTTGCCATCTTTTCCCCCTGCCATCATGGAGCTTCCCCTTGAGTCTATAAGCCAAAATAAACCTTTTTTTTTTTTTTCTTTCAAAAAGCTGCTCTTGGTTGGGTGATTTCTACCAGCAATGCTAACCTAACTACAACAACCACTGAAGAAAATTATTCCCCTTTCCTTGGTTTCCATTAACTGTCAGTTGTGCCTCAGAGACAGTTGAGGTTTCATGAGCGTCTTCTACACCCATAGGAAATATGGATAGAAACAATCAGTATGTTTTGGGCAGATAATAACTTCTATGATATAATGGGTATAATAGCTATGCTGTGACCAGAAGATATCATTTCATAGCACTCTTCTTCATCTTCTAGCTCATACATTCCTGCTGTCCCTCCTCCATACTGTTCCTTGAGCCTTGAGAGGGTGTAAATAAATGTCTGTTTTAGAGCTGATCACAGTCATGTTTTTTTTTTTTGAGCACCTTGTACAGTTATGACTCTTCATTAAAAGCTTCCTATTGCAAAAAGAAGCTTCTTTAACCAAGACTGAGAGCAGCACTAATCTATTGGTATAAATATAAATATTTAGAAGACAGTTGGATCATTTTGCTAAATGACCATGTATATTTAACAAAACAATAATTGTAGGTTCATTCCAAGGGTCTATGTTCTCCCCAGCCATGGGATTTTCACAAGACTTATAGTACAAAATGTGAATTATATCCTATGAAATTAGCCTCAAATCCAGTGAGAGTGCAATTGGTTACCTTGCCCCTACCTACAGCCACCATACGGCAGTGCCATTATTACACCAGTGGATTCATTTTGCCTGGCCAGTCAATATTGTAGTACACAGGGTCTATAGCTGTTCTTTCATGTCTGAATGTTCTTTTAAAACAACCTGAAATTGGACATCTATACCCCAGAAAAAGTACATGGATGCCATTAGATTCAGAAGCCTCATCATATTTTTTAATGTGTTTTTCCTCAGTGAAAAAAATCTCTTAGAAGCTCTTTGTATAGACAAAAATAAAAGCTTGCCTTGGAAGACATAATGAATATGATACCAAAGGGATGTATATAGCACATGTTCCAACCTGAGGATGAACAATATTAGTTTAGATTGTCAAACAAAGCATTCATTCAAAAATATCAAAGGAAGCCAGGTGTGGTGGCACATGCCTTTAATCCCAACACTCGGGAGGCAGAGGTAGAAGGATTGCCATGAGTTCAAGGCCACCCTGAGACTACATAATTAATTCCAGGTCAGCATGGACCAGAGTGAAACCCTACCTTGAAAAACAAAACAAAACAAAAAAATATCAAAGGAGGTCAGGACTCTTTCCAGGAAGGAAGAGAATTAAATGTAGCAGATTCTGTCTTCTCATGATACAGAGTTCAGGAGTATGGTGGTATGAATATAAAAGAGCCCTCCAAAGCCTCAAGAACTTATGATTACACCTCTAACTTAGTGCCCCGGTGGTGGAGCCTTTGAGAGGTAGAGACTTGCTGGAGGAGGCATGTTGCCAGGAATGGACATTGAGATTTATTAATCCTTTGCACTGGGAGTTCATAGCTGGCTCACTCAGATTGCTTGCTTCTGCTGCTGTGACAAGATATAATGTCCCAGCTGCCTGCTCTGCCATGCTTTTCCCAGCACAATGAAACTTCTCCTTGAAACTGTAAAACAAAATAAACCCTTTCATCCCATAAAGCTGCTTCTGGTTGAGTGTTTTGTCAAATCAATGAGAAGAAGAAAGCTGCTACAGGGAGATAGTGAGAACTGACAAGGATCGACAAATGCCCAGTGGAAAGGAGTGAAACCTCCAATTTAAAACCACTAGTTTAGTTGAAAGACATGGCACCAATAGTCTCCTGCCTAATCACTGCTTCAACTAGAATATTCCATGTCCACCAGAAGGAAGCTACCTAAGTAATAAGGACAGAAGAGAAAGCTCCTGATATATATAGAGACAGTCTTCAAGTACCATGCAAGTCACTGAACCCCTGGCTCAGAATTCAGAAAGTACAACTGCCCTTCTCCATGTTAGAGATGACTAGATTTTGTGCACCCTGCTTTAACACTTCTTCCCCTAGTCTGCTTACTGAACATCAAGGACAAGCTTGAGGAAGAATGGAAAGCAATTTTAGAAAGAGAAACAAGGTGTAGATCTCATTGTGCCTGGTTCTTACTATATGGATTTTAGTTTTTATTTTCAGTGACATGGAAAGCCATTGGCAGTTTGCACATAGAGGTAACATCATCTGATTTACATTTTAACAGGATTATTTTAGCATCTGGGCTTAGAATAAATGACAAGGGGAAACAGCAGAAGCAGAAATACCAGTTTGGAAGGTAATGCAATAATTGATGTGAAATATGATAGTTTGAAATAATGTGCTAGCAGTGAAGGTGCCAAAACCAATATGCATATGGTTTAGGGACTAGCTTTTAAATAATAGACTGTCTGTTATGTTTTGCTACAACTGTTTCTAGACTTGGGTCAATGCATTTTTCTTGCATATGAACTCCAAAGCCAACCAGGCAGTTTCAATCATAAACCACACATTTAGACATTAATTAGAATCATCATTCAATTGATTAATTTTAAAACATATATATTTCTATCCATGAAGCATCTTACTCAAGAACAAGTAATTTTTAATGTTTAATGACAAATCTTAATCTTTAATGACAAAATTTTATAATTTAAAACAAGTGATACATTTTACTTGAACTTATCCACACATGAAAGGTATCATTGCCTATTCATTATATATCCAACTCATGAAACTTTGCTATTAGTTCCAGAATTTTTAGGGTTGGTTTTGTAGGCAAATGAAGATTATCTGAAAATAACAATGGTTTAAACTGCTTTTTTACAATATAAAGTTAACCTAAAGTATGGAATATTAGATATAAAACTTAAAAGTTATGATAAGTACATTTCAGGACCTTAAACAAATGAACAGATAGAGAATAGTCACAGGAAAAAAATGTTCAAAGCAACTGAATGAAATCTGGAACTAGTGTTATACTGAAATGAAAAACCTACAAAATTGCCATAGCACATTGGAAACAACAGAAGAATGCATTTAAATGCACACTAATAAAAAGTATCCAGTCAAAAGAAAGGGAGGGCAAACATCAGATAAAATGAACATAACTCCCTTAGCCTATGCATTATTATCAAACAGTATAATACATTTGTAATTGAAGCCCCAAAAGAAAAGATGGAAGAAAAAGTCAATATCAAAAGAAATAATACAAAATACATTAATTCTAGCTCTTAGAATCTCATGTTTACCAAAGCAGGAAAATTAAAAGAAAATCTAAGACATGAAAGCTAGACACATAAAAATAAAAACTGATAAAATATTTATTAAAATATTTATTAAAATTTATTTATAAAAATCTTATAAGCAGCCACAGGGTGTGTGGCACATTGCACAGAGAACTTCATGTAAATTTCAGACTATCAGAAATGATGTCTTAAAATGGTGGAGTAAAAAAAAATTAACTGTCTAGAAATTGCTGAGAGAAGCCAAAGACTGGGAATAAATTTTGCAAATCATATCTAATAAAGGTCTCTTATCAGAAACATAGACTCAAAAATCAACTAGAGCAAAATTAACAATTCAATTTTTAAAATGGGCAAAAATGTAAGCGTGTTACTACAGATGATCACAGATGGCAAATCAGCTTATGAATGATGGCCATTGCTATATGCCATTAGAGAACTACAAATCAAAATAAGAGCCTACTACCAACCTAATGGAATGGCTAAAACCCTTGACAGCACCAAATGCAGGCAACAGTGTGCAACAACAGAAACCCATTTCCTGATGGTGGGAAAGAGTCCAACAATCTCTTATGAAACTAAAGATACACATAGCAGCAGATCCAGCAGCCATGCTATTGACATGTACTGTAAAAAGTTGAAAGTGTATGTCCAAGGGAAAAAACTGAGCATGGGAATGTTATTAGCTCAGTTCGATGCTACAATTAAAGAACAAACAAGATGTCTTTAAGTTGAAGAGAGAATCTGATGCATCCAGATAATGAGTTGTTATTTAGTGTTACAAAGAAATGAGCTATCAAGAAGCCATGTAGTGTTCTGGGGAGATGACTTGGTTCTGTTTTAAAGCCTGCAGGACAGGGTTGAAGTCCCTAGCCACTCATGTAAGCCAGATTCAAAAAGTGTAACATGCATCTGGAGTTCGCTGTGGTAAGAAATCATGACATGCCCATCCCCCCTTTTTCATATTGTACTATATTATTCTATATATAAATTTAAATAGACATATATACATGTATGTATGTATGCATGTGTTAAGAAGAAGCCATGGAGGAAATTTAAATGCATGTTACTAAGTGAAGGGAACTAACCTGAAAAGGCTACATACTAAAGAATTCTAAGTGTAAGATGCTCTTTTAAAGGAAACGTTGTAGTGAGGGGAAAACATCACTTGTAAGTAGCTGGAGGCAAAGAGAAATAGAGTAGAAAGGTGTTTAAAATATAAACTATGCCTTGTGATCCATAAACATCATAATATATTTGAACAAACCCACAGAATACACGGCACCCAGTGAGTCTAAATGTAACCTGTAGATAATCTGTGAGAATGATGTGGCAGTGCTGGATATTCTGTTTTGCAGAATGTACCATTGTGGGGCTAAGTGTTGATCGTGGATGTGATGGTTGATCTTGTCAGCTTGATGGGATTTAAAATCACAGATGTCAACTTGATGGGATTTAAAATCACGGTGAAAACATTGTCTGGACTTGTCTGTGAGGGAGTTTTTAGATTAGGTTAATGGAGGTGAGAGGACCCACCCTTCATGTGGGCAGCACCACTCTGTGGGCTGGAGTCCTAGACTGTATCAAAAAGAGGCTGAGCTGAGCATCAGCATTCATTGCTTTCTGCTTCTGCCCGAAGCTTCTGTAGCAGTGCCTTCTTGGCCATGGTGGAAAGAACTCTCATACTGAAAACTGAAATAAACCCTTCTTTCCTTAATTGCATTTCTCAGGCATTTTGTTGCAATAAGAAAACTAATGGGGAAAGCTGGGTGGGAAATATGCAAGAATTCTACATACTTCCTGCTCAATTCCACCTCAACCTAAAACTACTCTAAACTGAAGTCATTACAGATCTGTGGAAACTGCAACTGTGTGCTCTTGATACCTGACATAGGATACCATGGAATAATTTGTTTTTTAGTGTGTTGCATAAGTAAATATATCAGGCTTATCATTTTTCTTCTTCCTTTCTTTATTAGCATCCTTCAAGCTTTGGACAAATCTAATCTTCAGTCTCCAAGTTGAGCTTTTTCTACCAAGGATGTCTACATCTTGTTCATGTTTTAAAATAATTTTTACTTTTATTGATTCAATTTTTATTTTAAATATCAGTAATTCATACTCCTACCCATTATTTCATTATTAATAAATAATAAATAAAACATTATTTAGTTTTAAAAATTATTATTCATAATAAACATAATAAAACATGATAACAATGCTTTCTTTTCTTTTTTCTTTCCTTCTTTCTTCCTTTGTTTCTTTCTTCTTTCTTTCTTTCTTTTTTCTTTCTTTTATTTTTCAAGATAGGGTCTCACTCTAGCCCATGCTGACCTGGAATTCACTCTGTAGTCTCAGGGTGGCCTCAGACTCACAGTGATACTCCTTCCTCTGCCTCCCAAGTGCTGGATTAAAGGCATGTACCACCATGTTCTGCTAACAATGTTTCCTAACAAACATAATTTAGTTATCCTTTGGTCACAAAACATAGTTTTTGTTTTATAATGACTTTTCTAACTAAATACTTATTTGGAAGACTAACTTTAAATGTACATATGAATAAATTCATATTGCTACATAATTCATTTCACTGTATTAATAGTACTACTTTTAAAATAATTTTATCTTTTATGAATTTATTGAGATTGTCTTTATGATTTAACATATAGAAATTATTTAAAGTGTTTCATTATAGTTATAGAGACCTGACTGTTTGACTTGTTTATTTGCTTGAAGTTTAATCTTGTGTCAAAAATATTCTTCCTGAATTCAACATATTTTTTTTGCCCTCTTCATTATGCTATCTACTGGGGATTTTAGAATAAATCTCTGAATTATAAACAACTATGAAAATTAATGGTACTTATGTCATAATTTTTCAGTGAAGAATCCTATGTTAAATATATATATATATATATATATATATATATATATATATATATATATATATATATATATATGACCTTAGATCTTTGAGCCTATTGTCCTATAGCAGGGTATGTGCAATAGAACTTTCTGCAAAAATAGAAATGTTCTATAACCACAAAGTCCCATATGGTGGCCAATAAATTCATGTTGCTATTGAACATTGACAGAGGCTAAAATGACTGAAGAATTGAAGTTCTTCCTTCATTTATTTTAATTAATTAAAACTATCAAAAATACATATGAATAATGGCTACTTAACTGATAACATAGTTCTATAGTATCTTTCCTATTTTCTAGAATTTTCTTTATATATATATGTATATCTGATCCTGTCTTTTGTTTATGTTGATAATGTGTCTCTTGGAATTTTGATGTATTGTCTTTTAGAATTCTGAAATTGATGCATCAGATGATGCACAACCATGATACATGGATGTCTTTCCTCTTTCTTCATTTACCTGGGTATTCAAGAAGCCATTTTTTTCTGAGGCTCCTTGTCTTACTGCTACTCTGACAATTTTTGTTAAGTTTTATTTTCTGTCTTCCAGTCATCTGTTTGCTACTGTTGTGATTATTTTTCAATTATTTTATTTGCAAGCAGAGAGAGACAGAAAGAAGCGAGTTAGACATGCAGAGGGAGAGAATGGAAATGCCAGGGCCTCTTACTACTGCAAACAAACTCCTGATGCATGTGCCATTTTGGGCATCTGTCTTTAAACGGTTACTGGGGAATCAACCTTAGATTTTTAGGCTTTGTAGGCAAGCAGCTTAACAACTTAGCCATCTCTCCAGCCCTCTACTATTGTGATTCTTATAAAGAGATTCTACATCTTGTTCCTCAACTTTCAAGTATTTTCCAAGTTATTCCTTTGAACTTTTGTCATAAACCCAAAAATTCTCTGGCCAAATATTTCTGTTAAACAATTCTTTCTTCTGCTGTGTCCACCCTGTTTTTGAAAGCATTGGTTGTGTTTTTATTTATATTCATTATTTTTAATGTCATTACCTCTATAGAATGAGACACATTTTTCTATCCCATGACTATGCTTCTTTCACGCTTCCCCATTACCTGAATTCCACTGAAGTTTGACATTCTTCCTACTGAGTTTATGTTTTCTCCACTTTGTAGTGCTCATTGTCCTTAAATACTGCATGTGTCAGTAATGAGGGTAAGTTCTCAGAATCCTGCATTAGGTGACTCTGTCATTGAGTGAGCATTATAGAATTTGCTTGTACAACACATGTGGGCTATATATTCTAGCATATTGCTACTAGCCATAACCCTGTGCCGCCTTTTATATTACTGTAGTGAATACTACAGGCAATTGTGACAAAATACATCTGCTTTATGAAACAAATATAGATAGAAGAGGTATAGTACAATACAGTATCAAAGATGAAAAATGATTCACGTGCACTTGTGACTGGACTTCAAAGACTGAAAGTGGCTCTGGTAAATATAAATGACATCATGAATGCCAAGGGCATTCCTACACTAATATGCCCTATAAACACTACACATTTAAGCTGATTGCACTCAAAAATGTTTTCCTCAATAATTATTTAGCCTTAGATTATTATAATTTTGTTACTTTTACAACTTTTTTTTGGAGAGAGACACAGAGAGATAGAGAGAGAGGGGGGGGGGAGAGGAAGACAGATGGCGATGGGTACGCCAGCAGCCTCTCAGTTGCTGCAAATGAAATCCACATGTGTGCACCCCCTTGTGGTCAAATGCAGCATTTCGCCCTTGTGTCACTTTGCATCTGGCTAAACGTGGGACCTGGAGATTGGAACCAACGTTCTTAGGCTTAGGAGGCAGGTGCCTTAACTACTAAGCCATCTCTCCAGCCCTACTTTTACAACTTTTAAGTTTGTTTTAACTTTCTGTAATTGCATAGCTTAAAATGTAAATATGTTGTATAATTATATAAAATATTTTATTTATATTTTATTAAATAACAAGTTAACACACAAACACATTGTAGAGATGCACAAAAGCAATTTCTTTCTTTATATATTTTGTTCTATAGGCTTAACATAGCAGAAAGCACAGACGTGTAAGTGGGAAGATGGCTCAATGACAAAGTGCTTGCTGCACAAGCATGAAGGCCTGAGTTCAGATCCTTACCACCCATATAAAAAGCCAGGCATGGTGGTGTGTGCCTGTAAACCCAGTGCTGGGGAGGCACAGACTGGAGGATTCCTAGAGTTTACTGGCTACCTACTCTAGCTGAATAGGTAAGCTCCAGGTTCAGCAAGATGCCTTGTCTCAAAGAAAAAGGTAAAAATAGATACAGGAAAACACTCAGTGTTGACCTCTGACTTCCACACATATGTACATATATGAGTGTGCACTCCTCATGCACACATGTATGCTCACACACATCTGAACATAAATACACATATGCATGTACACCACACAAACATATACACACAAAGCCCCTACAAATGCATCATAGAGCTGTATAAAAATATTTTCTGAGATAGAAAGATGGCTTAGCTGTTAAGGCACATGCCTACAAAGCCTAAGGACCCAGGTTCAATTGCTAAGATCCCATGTACGCCAGATGCACATGGTGGCACATGCATCTGGAGTTCATTTGCAGTACCTAGAGGCCCTGGAGTGCCCATTTCCCCCCACACACAGCCTCTCTCTCTCTCTCTCTCTCTCTCTCTCTCTCTCCTTCTGTCTCTCTCTCCCTATCTCTGTCTCTAATAAATAAATAAATAAAAATATTTTTCTTTTTTTTATTCTATAAACTCCTCACTATTTTTAATTTTATTAACTTGTGAACAACTAACATACAAAACTACATATTAGCCCATTCCTAGAAAGGGTCAGGATCATCAGTGTAACTATTTTCTTTACCTTTTCCCACTGGAAGGTCTTCTGGCACGATAAGGTGTGTGAAGTTGTGTTCTCCTTAGACAAAGCAATCTTCTCGAGCTCCCCCACCCCCACCACTGAAAGGCCTAAAGTGATTTATGGGCATTTTATAAATAGAGGGGACACACTCTAAGATATTATTTTTGAAAGTATAGTAAATTAATAAGCCAGGGACATAGCTGTCTAATCAAGTACACAATTATTTGTGCTATGTGTTTATGTGACTGCTAATGCAGTAATATGTTTTCACCATCATCACAAACACCTGAGTCATGTGTTGTGCTGTGACATTACTATAGTTATAGTTATGACTTCACTAGCCAATAGGATTTTAATGACCATTGTAGTAACATGAGGCCAAGTTGTGCAGTGGTCCACAGCAATATAAACAACTGTACTAGTAGTACGAGTGTGTATACTTTGTGTATACCTTGCTTCATTTTGAACTTGGTATTCCATGTTCACCTGGTAATGGTGGTAGCAGTGGTAGTGGGATGAGTATGTATCTATGTATTTTACTGTAGCATTCATCTACTATTTTTCACTCAGTCATACCTATTTGATTTTGTCACTGAGTTGGTTTTTAATTACTTATTTCACAGGACAGCTCAATGGTAGAGTGGAAGGCCACATGTTCTCACCCCACTATCCCATACACACACCTAACCCAATACTGACACTCCGTTGCTTTTCATAGCAATCTGTTATTGAATTTTTAAAATATCTCATAATTTCTAGAGAATTGTATGCAAGTGAATGTCCACATACACTCTAGTCTTGCAGTTTGATCCATTCCTTGGAATATTTCATACTTATATATACATAAGATAATGTAAAACTTTATTTATTAAGCCTCTACAATTCAGACATCTTTTTGCTGAGTTCTGAGAAATCAAAAATATCTAAAGAGTTGAGGGACTGGGAGGATAGCTCAGTGGTTAAAGGTGCTTGCTTGTAAAGCCTGGATTCAACTCACAAAACCCATGTAAAGCCAGCTGCAAAAAAAGGTGTAAGCATCTAGTATTTATTTGCAGCAAGCAGTGGATGCCAGAGCATTGGTAGAAACCGTTCTGTGGCCAGGAGTGTTTTATTATGAATGTTGTTCAATGGTGATAATTAAACAGACCATGCATTTTATTTTTGTCTTTCAATTTCCTGCAAATAACAAAAAGACTTTCTGCCTATAAGTGTGGCAGAGCACCCTCACTGGCTCCCCCTTCTTGTGACACTTATTGGAGGCTCAAAAAGGGAGGTAATACATGCTTCAAGGTCTCATCACTTTAAAGATGAAAAGCCATTATCACTTGGCACGTTAGAGAAGGTGGCGATGGAGAGGATGTGACAGGCTTAAGAACCCGAAGAAGCTAGACATGAGAGCACTTGGTGATAAGTGGAGTGTTGGCTGAGGAAGGGAGTGGTTTCCAGAATGGCTCCTGGGCTTTTGATTGGCAAGATAAGCAAAAGAGGAAATTCAGGTTGGGAGAAATCGAATCTTCCAGAACATTCTTATATAAACAGATTCTAAATTTCAAGAAGGGAATCTTGGTTTCAATATAAGCTTTGTTTTACTAATTTGAGAACCACTGACCCTCAAATGTTTTAATATGAGATTCTAAGACTGTCCCCATTTGGCAATGAATACGGTGAGACTCAGGTGAGACATAAGAGTTTGCAATTTTCAAAGAGAGTAAATAGTTCAGAATGTGGTCCTTCAACCACACTTTAGGAAACACTTCTATAAATATGTTACATTAATAGTCTCCTTTAAAAGAACTTTTTCCTGCACAATACTGAGTCAGCAAAGTTTTCTAATACTATGAATAGTTATAAGTTTAACCCCCTCAAATCTTCAAGTCCATTCATTGTCAGCCCCCATACCTGTTTTAAACCAGCTTTTGTAGCACTTTCCCACTATTTAAAAGACAAGCAAACGAGCATATTGTATGGTATCTTTTCAGCAAAACAGAATCAGCAAATAATTTTTATGTCATTCACAAACCAAATATTTGCATCTGTAAAGATCAAAATAGAAGATGGCAAGGGTTGGGGAGATTAGTAGACTGATCCTAGCTTTTTGTGGATAGAAGAACTGAGCTTTCAAGATTATATTTGAAGGAGTGGAGAAATTATTTGCCCAAGAGTTTCTGAGGGGTAAGGATTCCAGGGAGGATGACTTCAACAGGATTGGAGATGAAAAATGCCAGTATTTTAGCTTTTTATGTGGTGTTATAAAGTCTTTGGAGGAAGAATTTGAGTTGCCTGTAAATCAAAGCCACTCATGTTCCCCTGCAATCATCTGTCCCATCCCTTCCATGACAGATGTCAAAGAATTTCTGCTTCCTAGAAGGAAAGAAGAGAGCATTGTCACTGACAGGACAATTAAAAATTAAACAATAATAATAATGGGCCAATCTCTTTAGTGTAGATTCAAAGAAAGTCCTATTAAGTAGAAGGATTTGTAAAACTGAGAATCTTCTCCATGCATTACGGTTGTGTTAAGTTGGAAAAGGTGTGCCATTGTCCCATGAACTCACAGGACTGAAGTTAAGCCTCCAAATTGAAAACAGCAGGTCTGGGAAGGCAGTCTGAGAAAGTTATTCAAAAAGCTACTTGAATGCACCACCAACTGCCAGAGTCTGGCAAAGAAGGCAAAACCCATTTTTATTTACTTGGGGGAGATTTATGGGAAATTTTTATATGCTGCATAACAGTATAACTTTAAGGAAAATATGAACATTTTATTAAAAGATTAGGAAGGACTTTTTAGACTAGAGAAACAAAGCTGGAATTTATACAAAATGTAGTATGCTCAGCCAATTCCTCAATACTGCTGATTGTTTTTGTGTTGTTTTGATTACATAAAGCATTCTAAGTCTTACTTCTTCAATTAAAATAATATACAAAGTGAACCAGGCCAGCAAACTAACACCATGGAAGAAGTATAAAAAGAGGCAAATTATACCAACTTGGGAGATTTCATTCTGAAACTAGAAGATTCTTTCTTGCATGCCTTTAGGGAAAAAAGGTGATAATGTCCTCATGATTGTCTGTTGCTAATTAACATTTTAGGAAATGGAACAAATAGAACTGGAAATGGTTAATGATTATTAGGTATTCAAATATTTGATGAAGAGAAGTTACTTAAAAAAGGACAACCAACAAACTACACACCCTTAATTAAAGCCCCAAAAGTACTTTTTCCAGAGACAGGAAAAAAAAAAAAAAAACACTTTTTATCTGCTATATTCCTCTTAGGCATAAAACTTCATGATTATTTATCACAGTTTGGTACGTACAACTGAAGTACAAGTTTGTTCCAGAGGTCCTTCCTGACCTCCATGCCTGGAACAAGCCACATGGTCTCTTTGTGATCTTGATTTTCAGATTACTTTTGTGTCATTCATATGCACAGTAAATATGTGAGGTTCCGCCGATCCTTCTTCCAAGGGCTTCCTTGCTCCTTGCTCTTCACTACTCTATATATCCTAGTGCTTATCTCCCCTTCTTACTTCTTAAACATCAACATTGCTTTCCTGCCCAACTGGCCACCCAAAGCTGGCAATAGTGTCAGAATTCTTCTAGTCATTTGAAAATGAAATACTGAATTTGTCCTGATGCCTTCCTTCCTTTCCACTCACCATTTTCATGTATCTAAGAATCCAACTCATTTCTTCATCCCTCATCTGCCTGGAATCCCCTGTTACTTGTCCTTTCCTCTGCATGCAGGCAGAATTTCTGCTTCTCTAGTGTGACACATTCTTAAAATCAATGCAAAAT
The DNA here is from genome assembly GCA_036365145.1 of Orientallactaga sibirica. Classification (NCBI taxonomy): domain Eukaryota; kingdom Metazoa; phylum Chordata; class Mammalia; order Rodentia; family Dipodidae; genus Orientallactaga; species Orientallactaga sibirica. The sequence continues at coordinate 54,464,908 of JAEOAD010000001.1, forward strand.
GAGCCACAGTTCAAACTATTAAAATAAACATCACTGAAAACAATCTATAACCACCATCAATGATCTACATATTTCAAACGATGTGTGATAGAGACAGAAAAAATCATGGGATTCCCAAATAGTGTGATAGTGGGGAAAATGAGTTCAATGACAAAATCCTACATTCCAACACAAGCTTCTGCCACAAATCAGCTTTATTATAACATTAGCATTTCATCTGTACCATGAGCAGGTTAATCAGCTCCTAGGACCCCTTGTCTCCCAAGGTCTAAGATCATTTCATGTTATTCTTTGAAATTAGACCCCTTCAATTACTGAGCTTTACTCTTTCTGATGTCTAATGTCTCATACCTTGTTGGGTCATTGTACTCTAGTGATTTGTTTTTCATTGTAGATTTTTTTCATCGTTTCTTGTATTTCTCTTTCTAACATGTATATATTCTGCTTTGATTTCTTGTAACACTATGTATATTTAACCATCATAAAATGTATTTGGGTGTTTGGACTGTATCTTACTCATATTCATTCCTCTAGTCCTGGACGGGAGCCTGAAACACAGAGATAGTGCACTAATTTCATGAGGAAGTGATCAAAATTAAGATGGTGAGCACTGTGCACCACAACTCTATCACAGCATGAGCAGAATAATGGTGCTTGAACCATCTTTCCTGTGAGCTGGTCTCTGACACTGATGCTAAGTGATCATTCTATTTCTCCTCAAAGCAGTAAAAAACACAGCATTTGGGCATCAAATAAGGAAATAAAACACAACAAACAGAAAAAAAGTTACATTTTCATTCTTATCACTTATTCCTATATTTTGGCATTCTTTATGTAAATAAACTTCTAGGTTTAATATTTTTTGGTTGATATGGGTGATATTAGAAAATTCTCATTTATTGGGGATTGTTTTATAAGAACACAACTCTTATAATTCTGAAAATTTTGTCTCTTGTTTATTTCTGAGGTTTTTTTTTTTTTTTTTTTTTGCTTTTGAGATAGGGTCTCACTCTGGCTCAGGCTGACCTGGAATTCACTATGTAGTCTCAGGGTGGCCTCAAACTCTGGGAGATCCTCCTACCTCTGCCTCTCAAGTGCTGGGATTAAAGGCGTGCAACACCATGCCTGGCCCTGAGTTACTATTTTTAAAGCTGGATATGGTCATAGGCTGAATTAAAAACAAAAACAAAAACAAAAAAAAAAACCTTTTTCATCGTTAGATTAGAGGCCATCTGAGCACAAAAATGCTTTATAGCAGTAATAATTTCTAAATTGTGAAGGTGAAATCAGAGCAAAAGATAGCTTTTAATAGTTAGTCAAGGCCCAAGTACAGGGAGATGCCCCTATACTTGCTCTGGCAAAACTAGAACTTGATGTTTGATCCAATCTCATCCAAGATGGCTGCTAACAGCACTATGGAGCAGAAGCTTTCTGCTTCTATCCCACCCCAGCACACCTATGTGGGCTGTCCTTGTCCTCTCTTGAGCCAGCTCCTTGAGTCCAAAAACCAATCAGGTCTCTTTTCACACACCTGAAACTGATAACAAGAGTCACCCTAATTGAATGGCTGATTTGTATAAAGAAGCCTAACCATAGGCAAGTCCACATTTCTTCCTGTGATTTCACCTGAATGTCTTTGATCTCTGAGTCCGTCACTATTTCTTAATCCTCTCTGGTCTTGTATGTGAAAATCTTTTGGTTCTTACACTTTGCCTTCCACATGTGGGTGTGTGTGCCTCCTCCAGAGCCCTTTTAATCCCCAGAGATTTCTCTGTGGTAGACAGTCTCTCCTGCTCCCCTCTCCAATTCCAGCCAGGCAAGGAGGAGAATTCTCCTCTGGCTTAAGTTTTTCAGCTAGTGTCATACCTGGATCTTAATTCACCCTACAATAAGCCTAAACCTAATAATTTATAATTTCTCCCTAAATAAACTTAGTAATATTTAATTTTTCCTTTTGGAGTCTGTTGTCCCAATTCTTTGTCAAAATGGAAAAGAACCCAAAAGTTGGGGTTCACAGGCCTGGAGGACTCCAAAACTGCAACATCCTGCATCATTAGTACTTTAAAAGTTTGGCCCCTTTTTTGTCAATACATATATCTGAAAGAGCAAATTAGCTGTTCACTTAAAAAGTTTTGACAATTTCTGAAAAATGACTTGGGTAAAAACATAAAATATATCTAAGTAATGTTTTTTCCTATGTATTTATATACACACAAACACACACAACAAATTTAAATCTAAATTCCACATGTGAGCAAATATGCAATATTTGTGTTTCTGTGTCTGGCTTATTTCACTAATGATCTCAAGTTGTATCTGTTTTCCTGCAAATATTATTTCATTTTCCTTTGAGACTGAATAAAATTCCATTGTGTCAGTGTACCACATTTTCTTTATCCGTTTATCTGTTGATGGACATCTAAGATTATTCCGTGTCTCAGCTATTGTGAATAGTGTTGCAACAAATATGGAATATACAAGCATTTCTGTAGTAGAAGGGACCTTAAGGAAAGAATGAGGGGAGGGGGAGAAGAGAGGATAATGGAATACATGTGACCTGAAAGTAGAGGGGAGGACTGTCTGTGGGAAGAAAGAGGACAAGCAAGAAGTGGCTAGGGAATGGAGAAGGAGGTGATAAATACAAGCAAAGTATAATGTATATGTATGAAAATGACATAATGAAACAGTTACTTTGTATGCTAATGTAAAAAATTAATTTTAAAAAGAAGGAAAATGTATTGTATTGTTAATAATATTTTCCAGTAAGATAAAAATGCCACGTTCTACTAGCATGTGTAACAAAATATTTCCTTAAAAAATTCCTTATCCTGAAATCTAGCTAAACTGTACTATATGTGATCAGAATAATTTTAATCAGATGGACTAACCCAAGTAGAGTGGAATGAGAGTGGGAATTTGAGATGAGTACATTCCAAGAATAGCATCAACAGATGTCATATATCCCTCATACATTCATTCCTCCAGGAAATACACCTATCTTTGACATGCTCAATTTAAGAGTATATATGCAACTAGTATTTGTTGAGAAAGCAATATGTACCCGACAATGTTCAAAGTGTAGGAGACTTGGTAGAAAGGTAAGCATACAAGGTATTTGCTCTGAAAGAATTGACATTCTTCCAGGAGAGATGATTCGGTAAGCAATCACATTTTGAGAGGCATGGTAAGGAAGACAAAGAGCACGATGTAATAGGTGTTTAGCTAGGAATGCCTGCAGAGGAAGCAGCATAGATGATCAGGAAATGAGAAACGCACTGCCCTTAAGGGGTCTGGAAGCAAAGGGATGACAGATGCAAATAAGCAGAGATGGAACAAACATGAGACATTTGAGGAAAAGGGAAAGTGGTACACGAGTGAAAGCAGAGGAGGAAGACAGGAGGAAGATATGGGGAGATATGGGAAAAGTAGGCAGAGCCAAAACATGCAGGGCTTTAAACAGATTCCATACTACATGGGATGAGCAGATGTTAGATGCATAGGGTGGCATGATTAGATTCACTTTCTAAAGGAAATCACTTTGGCTCTTGTATGTGGAATTTGCTTGTAGATAACAAAAGAAGTAGGGGAAACAGAATGCTACAACATAATCCATTTGACATGGTAGCTTGCAGACTTAGACTAAATCTTAACAGTAAACATGGAGAGAAGAAGGATCTGAATATGTTACCAAAATTGAATTTCCTGGGCATGCAAATAGAATCAACTTGGGGAAGGGTAAAACAAAAGTCACTTACAGAAAATTGCATAAACAGTTGCATGGAAAGGGCTGATAGGAAGATGGTATGGATAAGTAAAGTATATGACTGTGTGAGTGTGTGAGTGTGTGTGTGTATGTGTATGTGGTATGTTGTTGATGAGGATGGGGTGCTTATCAAGTAACTTTTTAATATGTTACTTAAGATGCTTATCAAAATTTAAAAGATGGCAAGTGGCACTTGAATTTATAAGCCTTAAATTTACAAGAGAAATCTGGATATAAGATATGGATGTGGAAGTTATTAGCATATAGATAGATATTTAAAGCCATAGACCTAGAAGCTGTCCCAAAGGAAATTGTAAAGACAAGTGTACCCAATGAAAGCTCTACAGCACCAAAATATTTGATCCATCAAGGACAATGGGAAGAAATCAACAGAGAAGACTGCAAAGACAGTGCCACACACTACCTGTGGTTATGACTACAAAGTGTGAAGTGTTTCCTTCAGCAGTGTTCGTGGCATGCAGGGTTGTTCTTGTCAATGCAATCCTCTAGTCCTTTCTAGAGGAGATGATCTTGGATTTGAGTTATTACACAGCCTGGAGTAAAGGTGCTCTGATAAGTAAAAATAATGTGTAGATTTAGCTGACATTATACAACTTAATCATCTTTCTAGAGAAAACAATTTATATCCCATGTGCCTGATTCCTGCAAGAAGAAGGAGGAGAAAGAGAAGGAGGAAAAGATAGAGGATAAAGTTCAAAGTCAACAGGCCTCTCAGAGGTGCTTTCAATTGCATTGTTTCTTCCCCATGTGTCTTTCATTATGGTTGCTGATAAGTTGATGGTCTATAGTCACAGTAAGATACAGGGCAGCCCTTTTGATGACAAAACCAGAAATAATGGACATTTACCTATGACCTTTGTTGTGTGGCTTTATAAAGTCTTGGTGTTCTTAAATCAGTTTTCTAATAACTGATTAATAGACTTTTCAAAGTTCACCAACCTTAGACAGAAGGTTAGGAAAGTTACAGTGAGATAGGTAATTTCTGTCTTTTGATTTTCAATAAACATGTCTGCTACTTTTCAATTTATCAGATTCACCCAGTTGGCCTAAGATGTGATTTTACTATCAAGTATTTGACAAGTATGGTATGCTTTCTTCCTGCTCTTAGCAATGACATTTGAGAAAGGTTGCACGGTTAAAATCTATGATCTGTCTGACTCTCTACAAATGTTTGTTGAGGGGAAAGTTTACAAAAATAATCTATTAACTTTGGCTACCTCCCTTTTCCTTAAGGTTCTTTTGAGTGTGGTCATGAATATTAATGCTTATTGTCACCACCTGATTCTATATTCTTACACAGTTTCTAACCTAGCATCATCCTGTTTGAAATTCATAGGGCAGTCTCTTCACACCAGATTCACCTAGAAAACATTGTAATTCTTAGAGCAATGGAGATGCTCTATTTAATTAAATTTTCTTATCAACAAGGGGTTAACCCAAAACAAAGCAAACAAAATAGCAAAAAACCAACTCTTCTTATTTATTTATTTAATATTTTGTTTAATTAATTTATTTATTTGAAAGAAAAAGGCAGAAGGAGGAACAGAGATGGGGAGGGAGAAAGAATGGGTGCACCAGGGCATCCAGTCACTGCAAACGAACACCAGACACATGTGCCACCTTGCACCTCTAACTTATGTGGATCTTGGGGAATCAAACCTTGGTCCTTTGGCTTGGCCGGCAAGTGCCTTAACCACTAAGCAATCTCTAGCCTTCCTCTTATTTAAACAGTAATTTGGATACTGTTGTTCCTGGCTACCTAAGGAATGCCTTTGGACTTGACTCAGGAAGGAAAAGTCTCAATCCCCAGATGAACCAGCTTAAAGGATTTATTGAGGCACCAAACAGCATGCCCCACCAGAACAGTATGAACATTTTGGAGCTTACTTTTCTCTCATTACAAGTCAGGAGGAGGTAATTAATGCTGCTGACTGAAGGTGTAGGCTTTAAAAGATCTTACAGCTTCTACCTGGCCCTTTTGAAATTTAGTTATCGAGCTGTCCTGCTGGAGAAGAACCTACATGGAGAGAATGGGGCCAAAAGTCACATAGAGAAGGGAGAGATGGTGGGTACAAAAGAATTCTAGGCCACAGCCACATGTTGCAGGCTACCTTGGATGCTAACACTAAGCAGAGAGGTCCCAGTGAACCTTCTGTGAATCAACAATGAGCTGCTCCCCCCTCATGTACCTGTCATGATTCCTCATTCATGGAATCATAGCGAATAAAGTGCTCATTGTTTTAGGCTACTATATTTCAATGTGATTTATTCAGGCAGTAAGAGAAAACAGAAAGTGAATGTGTAAGTCCTTATAGTGATGTATTTTCCCTGATAGAACTCCATCTTTTAGAAAACTATAGTTTTTATTGCTATTTATTTACTAGAAGAGCTTTGTGGGATACAGAGTCTCTTGTCATCAAAGATGAACACCAAATGCTTGTGCCACTTTTTTCTGTCTCTGCCTTTACATGAGGGCTGGGGAATTGAACCCAGACAGGCAGGTTTTGCAGGCAAACAACTTCAACCAATGAGTTATCTCCCCAGTGAAATAAAACTCTGTCTCTGATCCTCTATATCATTGATACCCACATAGATTTAGCATTACTAGTTGATAGAAATATTATCCATCTTTCCTTCCTCTCTCTCCCTCTCTGCCTCTCTTACTCCTTCCCTCCCTCCCTTTTTTTTTGTTTTATTTATTTATTTACTTTTATTTTATTAGACATATTTTGTATGTAAACAACACATGTTGGTACCATCAGTTCCCTCCTCCTTGCCCCTTTTCTGAAGAGGCCTTACTTGTTAGCGTTGCAGGTCAACCCAATGGGGATTGTGGGTCATGCATTATTGTGGGTGAGAGGGAATGTCTCTGTACAAAATATCCCAATTTGTAGCTCTAACTATCTTTACACCCCCTCGTCTGCAAAATTCCCTGAGCCATACTGGGAGCATTTTAAGTCTACTTCAGTGATGGGCATTCAGGAGCCTCTGGATCTCTGGTTTGGTAGGTGATGAGTGTCCTCAGTGTCTATCTCCTTCACCCTTGTGCTGATAACAAATTCACTAAGAAAGCAGCTCTATAACTCATTTCCCCAATTCCTCTGTGGCTTCAGCTGGAGCCAGTGTGGAGTACACTGGGTCATTTATCTCCTTAGGTCCAGCTCCTGTCTGAAAAAGAGAAGTGATTCTCCAACAAAGAGTGAAGTCAGCAATGGTTAAATGGGATAAGCATTATTAATTTGAAAAAATTAAAAGACCCTCTTATATTCCAATGTTAGTGGTAGCTTAGCAAATGGAAAGCAGAATCATTATCTAGATATGGTTCTGACTTGTTTCCCAGTTCCAGATATGGTTTCCTTTACACTGAGTGGGTCTGTTAGCCAATCCAAGAGCAGTTGGTTACCCACCATGGCTGTGTGCCATGACTGCATTTGTATGATCTTGTCAGGTTGTTTGTTTCTGAGTCTCTTAGACTTTGAGTTGCTTGGACAGATGTTGGCCACTTTGAATTGGAAGCTCATGTAGCACATTCCAGAGACTGGCTTTTCCTCTGGAATCTAAGCAGGTCTCTCTATGGTCTGTGCCAACAGAATTTGGTGTCTTCAGCCATAGGGTCTTCCATTAATCTCTGGTGGGTAATCAAGTGCTCTGACAGAAGTCTGTCTTGTTTGTTTTGGGAGATCTAGTAGGTCTCTCTGATCAACAGCTCATTGTGGATGTAGACCACATCTCTATTCAGGGAATTACAGGACAGCTCCAAGGGAAAAGAGAAAAGAAAAATAAAGAGAAGGAAGAGAAACAGGAGAAATTTGAGGTTAGGTTTTGTCTCAACCTCTCCAGGGCCCTTCAATTCAGGTGATCCCCCTAAGGTCTTCTTTGGGGTTCCACATTTTAGTCTGTCTTCCAGGATATAGCTTCTATGGTTCCAGTTCAATTTGGGCTCAGTTTTTTTTTTAATTTTTTAATTATTTTTTTTTGGAGAGAGACACAGAGAGAAACAGAGAGAGAAGGAGAGGAAGACAGATAGAGATGGGCATGCCAGCAGTGTCTCAGCTGCTGCGAACGAAATCCAGATGTGTGTGCCCCTTGTGGTCAAGTGCGGCATTGCGCCCTTGCGTCCCTGCATCTGGCTAAATGTGGGACCTGGAGATTAGAACCGCTGGAGATTGGAACCAGTGTTCTTAGGCTTAGGAAGTAGGCGCCTTAACTGCTAAGCCATCTCTCCAGCCCTGGGCTCAGTTTTGTGTCCCCACCCACCCTTTCCCTTCCCCCAAGCCCTACCTTCCTTATTGTCCAAGGCTTGAGATTCTATTCAGTTATGTCAGCCACTTGGGCTGATCCAGGTTAGAAACTGCAGATGCAACAGTTGTCTTTCTGTGATTGTGTGAGTTCAATTAGAGTGATCTGTTCCAAGTTAGAACAATGTGTCATTTTTTCTTATTGCTGAGTAGAATTCCATCATGTAGGTATACCACATCTTGGTTATCCATTTATCCAATGATGGGCACCTGGGTTGATTCATTTTTAGCTATTATGAATTAAGCAGCTATAAACATGGTTGAACAAATATCTCTGAACTGAGATGTGGAGTTTTTAGGGTAAATGCTATGATAGTTTAAATAGGTGGCCCCAATATATTCAGTATTTTATTAGTTTGTAGTTTGCATCTGTAGCCACCTGGCTGGAGGCAATGTCAATGGGCTGATCTTAAGGTGTGGTGGTGGGTTTGAGATTTCAATCTAAAGATATGCAAAGTGTGCCTAGCTGGAGTTCTTGAAGTGTGCTGTGCTATGTGTCTTTTGGCTTGTGGCTTTTCTCTCTGTATTTGGTCCTGTAAGAGGAGGCCAAGTTCTTCTGCCATTATGGAACTCCCCGTGGATCTATAAGCTTCAATAAATCCCTTCATCCATAACTATGCCTGGTCTGGAAGTTTATCTCAGCCAACCTGAAGCTGTAAATATCTCTGAAATGAGATGTGGAGCTTTTTGGGTAAATGCACAGTATGGGAATAAGAGGGTGTGTTGGTAACTCTATACTCATCCTTTTCAGGAATATCCATATAGATTTCCACAGAGGTTATTCCAGCTTACATTCCCACCAACAGTGAATGAGTATTCCTATTTCCCCACAGCCACACCAACATTAGTATTCATTTGATTTTCTTTTTCATGACAACTTCCTTAATTGTAGACAATATCCCATGGTGTTTCCCTCCCTTCCCCCCACTTTCCCTTTGAAACGCCACTCTCCATCATATCCCCTAATATCCCCTTCTCTTCTTAGTCAGTCTCTCTTTTCATTTTGATGTCATCTTCTTTTCTTCCTATTATGATGGTCTTGTGTAGGGAGTGTCAGGCACAGTGAGGTCATGGATATCTAGGCCACTTTGTGTCTGGGTGGCTCTTAGATTCTTTTTACCACCTCATCCACACACCTTGGAAGGTGTGTTAGAGATGTTGCAGTGCTGAGCACTCCTCTGTACCTTCTTCTCAGAAACATGGTGCCTTCTGACTTATCCCAAAGTCACCACCATCTGAAAAGAGAAGCTTCTCTAACCAACAGTGAGAGTAGCATTATGTAGCAGACAGCTTCAGATTCACTGAGATGAACTTCCAGACCAGGCACAGTTATAGAGGAAGGGATATTATTTATTGAAGCTTACAGATCCAGGGGAAGTTCCAAAATGGCAGAAGAAGCTGGCCTGCTCTTCACAGGACCAAACACAGAGAGCAAAGCCACAGCCAAAAGTCACAGCATACCTCAGGAACCCCAACTAGGCACACTTTGCATATCTTTACAATGGAAAAACCCACCACTACACCTTAAGATCTGCCCAGTGACACTGCCTCTAGCAAGGTGGCTGCAGATGCAAACTATAAACTGAAAAAACACTGAATATATTGGGGGCCATCTGTTCAAACTACCACACATTCATATATGGGTATGGCATTAAGAGAAGTGCTTACTGGGCAATTTGGAGAGCATAGTGTATACATTTAGCCAGACACTAAAAGATGTTACACTGCTAGGGCTCGTGACTACACTTGTGGTATGTTGTCAGTATCAGGGATGTATTCTCTCCCATGGAGTGGGCCTCCAGTCCAATTAGAGTGGTTGGTTTCCCTCATAACAGACATGCCACCATTGTACCCATTGGCTCATTTGGCCTATCTGGCTAAATTTAAAGTTTGCATTGTTCACTATTGAGTATCTTCACTGGTGTTTTCTCTCTCTCCTATTGAACTGCATGCAGTGTAGCTTTTTCCAGCTGTCTGTCAGCTTGTCCACTTGGAGGAGGCTTTTAGCTCATCTCCAGCAGGATTTCTCAGTGTCCCTGCAGCCCAAGTATGTGGAGTCTTCAGCAATAGGGTCTTACGATATATTCCTGGTGGGAGACCAAGGGCCTCGGCAATGGCCTATAATGTTTTGAAGGTATCTGTGACCTCCCTGGCCAACAACTCACTGTAAGGTATCCCAACCATGGCACTGAAATTTTTCTAGTAACAGTCTATTGCTTCTGAGTGTTCCACTGTCCAGAAAATTAGGTTTCCATATGAATTATTTATATCCCCTTAGATTTTTTGTTTGTTTTTCCAAGGTAGGGTCTCACTCTAGCTCAGTCTGACCTGGAATTCACTATGTAGTCTCAGGGTGGTCTTGAACTCACAGCGATCCTCCTACCTCTGCCTCCCAAGTGCTGGGATTAAAGGTATAAGCCACCATGCCTGGCTTTGCCAGTTCCCCCCCCCCCCCCCAGCAGGTAGGGCTGAAGAAAGAGCCGGTCTAGTGGCTTCTCTTGGGGCTGAGAAGGATGATGAGTGTCGGCGACCCAGACCCCTTCCTCTAAGACACCGGAGAGAAAAACACACTGGGTTGGGAGTCTTGTCGAAGCAGGAATTCATTTTATTGTAGTAGGAAGATGTTTATATAGCTTTGAGAAAGAGGGTGGGTCTCAGGATGGGAAAAAGGTGTAAGGGCCAATAGTATTTCACCATGTCAGCAGTAGCTAGGTGGAGGCAGTTTTGGCTTAGGCTTTGCTGAGTCACTCCTAAGCAGGAGTAGGCCAAAGACAGGTCGCCAAACTCTAGTCAGGCTCAGGAAGTTCCACTAGGCCTCACACCCGGGCCTCTTAGGGCCCAACATGGCTCCCCTTAGATTTTTATTAGTCCTCCCTCCACCTTTCCTTTACTCAATCTCTTCCCCCTTAGGCCTTTTCACCCCTATTAATCTTTTCTTCTACTTAACATAAATACAATACCATCTATTAAGTCCTCCCTCCCTCCCTTTCTATTCCCTTTATAACCCCTTTCTAGCTTACTGGCTTCTGATACTGACTTTTATTCCTACTCACATAGAAGTCCAATCATTTGCAGCTATGATCCACATATGAGAGAGAACAGGTGACGTTTGGCTTTCTGGGCCTGGGTACCTTACTAAGTATAATCCTTTCCAGATCCATCCACTTTCCAACAAATTTCATAACTTCATTTTTCTATAGTGCTGAGTAGAACTCCATTCTGTAAATGTATCATTTCTTCATTATCCACTCATCAGTTGTGGGGCACCTAGGCTGGTTCCATTTCCTAGCTATTGTGAATAGAATGGAAATAAACATGGTTGTATTAGTCAGGGTACTCTAGAGGAACAGAATGGACAGAATGAATTGTATTAAAAGGGGATTTATTGGATTAGCTTACACAGTCCAGCAATAGCAGGTTGCAGGTCCGAGAGTCAAGAAACCCGGTAGCTGCTCAGTGCACGAGGCTGGAGGCCTCAGCAGTCCCAATCCGGCACTGAAGGCCTGGAGGCTTCCTGGAGAGACGCTGCTCTTCAGTCCACCCTGGTCTTCAGTCCACACTGGAGAGCAGCAACACCAAGCAGCAGGTACCAAGCAGAAAACACCAAGCAGCTAGTAGCACCGGCAGCCAGGTGGGAGAGAGAGAGAGCCTTTCTTCCCAGAGCTCCTTTTTATCAACCAGCCCCCTCCTCCAAGAGGGGCCACCCACTCTGGGCCGCCCACTCTGGGGGAAGGCTTACCCCTGGGGGAAGGATTCTTCCTTTAGTTAATCCTTCCTAGAGGCAGCCTCAGAAACACACTTATGAGGAATGTCTGTGGATTCCTAAACAAATCAAGTTGACACAAACTTAACCATCACAATGGTCAAGTAAGTATCTTTGTAGTGAGATGAGTCCTTAAGATATATGCCTAAGAGTGGTATAGCTGGGTCATATGGTACATCTATTTTTAGCTCTCAGGAAACTCCACACTGATTCCCATAATGGATAGACCAGATTGCATTCCCACCAACAGTGTAGAAGGGTTCCTCTTTTTCAGCATCCTCACTAGCATTTATGGTCATTTGTTTTCATGATGGTAGCCAATCTGAGAGGAATGAGATAGAATCTGTAAGTAGTTTTAGTCAGTATTTACCTGATGACTATGGATGTAGAACATTATTTTAGAAGTTTATATGCCAACTGTATTTCTTCTTCTAAGAACTCTCTATTAAGTTCCATAGCCCATTTTATAATTGGGGTCTTTGATTTCTTATGATTTAATTTTTTGAGTTCTTTGTATATCCTAGATATTAATCCTCTGTCAGATGTGCAGCTAGCAAGAATTTTCTCCCATTCTGTAAGTTGCCTCTTGGCTCTGTTCTCAGTGTCCTTAGCAGTACAAATGCTTTATAATTTCATGAGGTCCCAGTGGTTGATTTGTAGTTTTATTTCCTGAGCAGTTGGGGTTATATTCACAAAGTCTTTGCAACACAAATAGGCTGAAGGGTTTCCCCTACTTTTTCCTCTAGCAGTTTCAGAGTTTCAGGTCTGATATTAAGGTCTTTTATCCATTTGGACTTAATTCTTGTGCATGGAGAAATATAAGGATCTATTTTTATCCTTCTACAGATACATATCTAGTTTTTCCAGCACCATTTGCTGAAGAGGCTGTCTTTTCTACAATGAGTATTTTTGGCTGTTTTGTCAAAGATCAGGTGGCTATAGCTACCCAGACTTATGTCAGGGTCTTCTATTCCATTCCATTGATGTACATGTTTGTTTTTATGCCAGTATCAAGCTGTTTTTGTTACTTTGACTCTGTAATATAGGTTAAAATCAGATATGCTGATACCACCAGCCTTATTTTTGTTGCTCAAATTTGTTTTAGATATCTGATATTTTTTTGTGCTTCCAAAGGAATTTTTGCATTGTTTTTTTCTATTTCCATGAGTAATGCCATTAGAATTTTGATGGGGGTTGCATTAAATGTGTAGATTGCTTTTAATAAGATTGCCATTTTCACAATATTGATTCTTCCAATCCAAGAACAAGGGATGTCTTTCCATTTCCTAGTGTCTTCAGCAATGTCTCTCTTGAGTGTTTTAAAGTTTTCATTCTAGAGATCCTTCACTTCCTTGGTTAGGTTTATCCCAAGGTAATTTATTATTATTATTTTTTTGATGTAATTGTGAATGGGTATTATTCTCTGATTTCATCATCTGTGTTTTTGTTGTTAGCATATAGGAAGGCTACTGCTTTCTGTGCATTTATTTTGTATCCTGCTACATGACTATAAGTGTTCATTATCTCTAACAGTTTGCTGGTAGAGGTTTCAGGGTCTTTTGTGTGTAGAATCATATCATCTGCAAATAATAGTAACTTGATCTCTTCCTTTCCAATTATATCCCTTTTATGTGTGTCTCTAGCCTTATTGCTGTGGCTAAGACTTCCAGTACTATATTAAATAAAAGTGGGGACAGTGGACACCCTTGTATTGTTTCTGATTTTAGTGGACAAGCTGCAAGTTTTTCTCCATTTTGTACTATGTTGGCTCTGGGTTTGTCATAAATAGCCTTTATTATGTTGAGATATGTCCCTTCTATTCCCAATCACTGTAGGATTTTTATCTTGGATGTTGGATTTTGTCAAATCATTTTTCTGCATCTAATGAAATAATCATGTGACTTTTGTCATTAAGTCAATATATACAATGCATTACATTTATCGATTTGCATATGTTGAATCATCCCTGCATCTCTGGGATAATGCATACTTGGTCAGGATGATTGATCTTTCTGATGTATTCTTGTATTCTGTTTGCCAATATTTTGTTGAGAATTTTGCATCTATGTTCATGCAGTACAGTAGTGTGTAATTTTCTTTTTTTATTCTATCTTTGTTTGGTTTTGGTATCAGGGTGATGCTGGCTTCATAAAAGGAGTTTGGTAGTGTTCCTTCCTCTTCTATTTTATGGCAAAGTTTAAGAAGCATTGGTGTTAGTTCTCCCATGAAGGTCTGGTGAAATTCACCAGTGAATCCATCTGGGCCTGGACTTTTTTAGTTGAGAGTTTTTTTATTTTTTTTTTTAATAACTGCTTGGATCTCCATATTTGTTATAAGTCTATTTAAGTGGTTAATCTCATCTTAGTTTAATTTAGCTAAGTCATATAAATCAAGTAAATCATCCATTTCTTTCAGATTTTCAAACTTGTAGTATGTCCCTATGATTTTTTAAAAATTTCTCTGGTATCTATTGTGATGTTGTGGTAGTTTGAATATATGTCCCCCAATATATTCAGTGTTTTACTAGTTATAGTTTGCATCTGCAATCACCTTGCTGGAGGCAATGTCACTGGGGGCCAGTCTTAAGGTGTGGGTTTGAGATTCCATTGTAAAGATATGCAAATGTGCCTAGCAGGAGTTCCTGAAGTGTGCTGTGTGACCTTTTGGCAGTAGTTTTGCTCTGTGTGCTGTGTAGCTGGTGGCTTGGCTTTACTCTCTCTGCCTGGCCCTGAGAGAGCAGGTCGCTTCTTCTGCCACTATGGAACTTCCCCTGGATCTGTAAGCTTCAATAAATAATATCCCTTCCTCCATAACTGTGCCTGGTCTGGAAGTTCATCTCAGTGAACCTGAAGCGGTCTGCTACAGATGTCTCTAATTTTATTAACTTGTATCTCTTCTCTCTTTCTTTGGTCAGATTTTCTAAGGGGTTATCAATCTTGTTTATCCTTTCAAAGAACCAAATCTTTGTTTCATTGATTCTTTGGATTGTTTTTGTTTTGTTTTGTTTTTTGGTTTCTATTTCATTAATTTCTGCCCTAATTTTTTACTATTTCTTCCCTTCTACTGATTTTCAGTTTGCCTTGCTCTCCTTTTTCCAAGGCCTTAAGGTGAAACATTAAGTTATTTACTTGCAACCTTTCTCATTTCTTAACATAGGCACTTAAAGCTATAAATTCTCCTCTTAGGACTTCCTTCATTGTGTCCCAAAGGTTTTGGTATGCTGTGTTTTTGTTATCATTGACTCTTTGATTTATTTTATTTTATTATTGATTTTTTATTGACCCATTCATCATTTAGTAGTATATTGTTTAGTTTCCATGATTTTGTGTATGCTCTATAGCTTTTCTTGCTATTGGTTTGTAGTTTGATCCCATTGTGATCAGATAGAGTGCAAGGAGTTGTCTCTATTTTCCTGTATTTGTTAAGATATGTTTTGTGTCCTAATATATGATCTGTTTTGGAGAATGGTACATTCTTAAATGGAACTGAAAAGAATGTGTATTCTGCATCATTTGGATGAACTGTCCTGTATATATCTATTAGGTCCATTTCTTCTATGACTTCATTTAATCAAGAAGCATCTCTGGTTATTTTTTGCCAGGATGTCCTGTCAATTGGTGAGAGTGGGGTGTTGAAGTCACCCACTACAACTAAGTTTGGTGTTATTTTTGACCTTGGTTCTAATAGTGTTTTTTTGATGAAATTAGGAACCCCTGTGTTAGGTGAATATATGTTTAGGATTATAATGTCCTCCTATTTGAGTGTTTCTTTAATCAATATAAAGTGACCTTCCTTATCTTTCCTAAGTAATGTTGTTCTGATGTCTACCCTGTCAAATATAAGACAGTGACCCCTGCTTGTTTTCTCTGCCCATTTGCTTGAAGCACTGTTTTCCAACCTTTCACCCTAAGATAGTTCCTATCTTTTGTAGAAAGGTCATTTTCTTGAAGGCAACAAATTGAAGGATCCTGCTCTTTAACCCAGTCTGCAAACATATGTCTTTTGGTTGGGGCATTAAGGCCATTGATATTAAGAGTTATTATTGAAAGGTGTATATTTATTTTTGTCATTTTTCTTGCTTTGCACATTTCTGGTTTTACCTTTGCTCTCTTGTATTTAGTAGTATTTGAGTATGGTTTCCTTTTTCCAGGTTCCTTATATGTGTGCTTTTCTTTCTCTTTAGCATGGAGGATCCTTTCAAGTATTTTATGCAGAGCTGCTTTTGTCTTCAAATATTCCTTTAGCCTGCATTTATTGTGGGATGGTCTTATTTCACTGTCTCTTTGAATGGATAGCTTTGCAGGATAAAGTAACCTTGTTTGACAGTTGTTATCTTTCAGAACTTGGAATACATCACTCCAAGCCCTTCTGGCTTTTAATATTGTGTTGAGTAATCTGCTGTGATCCTGATGGACCTGCCTTTTTATGTGACTTGATTTTTCTCTCTAACTGCTTTCAATACATTGTCTTTGGCTTGTATGTTTGGTAGTTTAATTATAATATGGTAAGGAAAGTTTCTTTCCAGGTTTTGTCTGTTTGGTGTTCTAAAGGATTCCTGTATCCGCATTGGCATCTCTTTCCCAAAAAGAGTCTATATACCAGGTTTTTTGGTGGGGACTGACCTGGTATAAGCCCAGTTACCTTTTGGAATGGCTTTGGTTTCAGCTATGCTGCATGGCCACTTGGGTCCCTCTTTGCTGTGCTATTGGCTCAGGTAAGCTGGCTGGGTCAGTGTGTCACTGCTGTGATCCCCTGTGGTGAGAGCTGGGTAGGTGAGCTCTGTTCCTCAGGTCTCTGCTGCTTGCTAGAACTTGTGCTGGCAGTGAGGCAGGGGAGACCATGGATGTTGGCTGAAGTCTTCACACTGGTCCTCACAATCCTTTCCCTTACAAGCTGTTCTGCTGGTCTCTACCAACCACCTTCTACATTTCCTGAGTTTGCAAGGAGGCCAGTGTGAGTGGAGAATCCCCTCATCTGGCCTTAAAATCCTGTGGCTCAGGCTAAACCTGGTGTCTGTGGCCACGTGGAACTAGTGCTGCCACTGCTGGAGCTGCTTCTGCCTACTTCTGTGGGTGTGAGATGTTCTGGATCTCTCCTACTTCTTTGCTGTGGTTGATAATTTATTATACACCTCACATTTTAGCAAAAGGGTGTATTTTGCTGTTTTCTTTTTTCTTTCTTTCTTTCTTTTTTCACCCCTAGGCTGTTTTGTTGTGGTTCCTAGGCTGCCATCTTAACTAGAAGATTTTTTAATATTTTCTACCCTTACTAGGGTAAGGTGGAATCTAATAATTGTTTTAATTTGCATTTCCCTAATGGTTAGAGATGTTGAACAATTTCTTAAGATGTGTTAGCCATTTGGAATTCTTCCTCTGAGAACTCCCTATTTAATTCACTGCCCCACTTGTTTCCCAGTTCCAGGCATGGTTTGCTTTCCACTGAGAGGATCTGTTAGCCAATCCAAGAGCAGTTGGTTACCCTAAAAGGCTGTGTGCAACTATTCCACTTGTGTGAGCACCATGTCTGGTTGTTTGCTTCTGAGTTGCTTAGACTTTGAATTTCTTGGATAGATGTTGGCCACTTTCAATCAGAAGTACTAGATGGACTAATTTTCTGAGGACCGGCTCTCCTCCAGATTCTGACCAGGTCTCTCTCTGGCCCATGCTAACAGCATTTGGTATCTTCAGCAGTAGGGTCTTACCATTAACCTCTGGTGGGTAATCAAATGCTCTGGCAGAAGTCTGTCTTGTTTGTTTTGGGAGATCTAGTAGGTCTCTCTGATCAAAAGCTCCTTGTGGATGTAGACCACACCTGGTACAGGTAATTATAGGCCAGTTCCAAGGAAAAAGTAAAAAGAAAAAGACATAGAAGAAACAGAAACAAGAAATTTGAGGTTAGTTGTCATCTCACCCTCTCCAGGGCCCCTCGATTCAGGTGCTCCCCCAAGGTCCTCTTGAGGGTTCCACCTTTTAGTTTGACTTTCAGGATATAGTATTGTATGGTACCATTTCAATTTGGGTTCAGTTTTGTGTCCCCCCTACCCTTTCGCTTCCCCCAAGCCTTACCAGCCCTATTGTCCAAGCCTCAAGATGCTATTCAGTTATGTCAGCATCTTGGGCTGATACAGATTAGGAACTGCAGATGAGTGAGATCATGTGATAGTTGTCTTTCTGTGATTGTGTGAGTTCACTTAGAAAGATCTGTTCCAAGTTTTGGTTATTCTGATCTTCTTGTTGTTGGGTCTTGAGATTGCTTGTTTGACTGTCCTATGTGAAGTATTCCCTCAAGTATTCTTTGTAGATTTGCCTTTGTGTTCATCTAATCATAGAGTTGACTTTTTTTGTGGAACGTTTTTCTTCCACCATCTATTATGAGAAATAGTTTTGCTGGATAAAGTAGCTTCAGCTGAAAGCCATAGATTTTCAGAGTATGAAGTGTTCCATTTCAGGCCCTTCTGGCTTTCAAGGTTTCCATTGAGAAATCTGATGTAATTCTGATGGGTTTGCCTTTGTATATTGTGAATTGCTTCTCTCTTGCTGCTTTTAGCACTCTCTCTTTGTTTTCATTGTTAAGAGTTTAACTATGATGTGTCTTGGAGAATTTCTTCTTTGGTACTGTCTGTTTCGTGTTTTGTGGGCTTCTTGTATCTGGATGGGCCTCTCTTTTGTGAGAATCAGAAATTTTTCCTCAATAATTTTGTTGAATATGTTCTCTATGCCTCTGGTCTGGATTTCCTTTCCTTCTGGTATACACATGATCAGATGTTTGGTCATTTTAGAGTGTCCCACAGTTCCCTTATATTCTGTTCAATTGATCTTTTTGAACTTAGCAAAGTTTTTAGCCTCCTGATAAATTTCTTCTGTCTTATATTCCAGGTCATAGTTTCTGTCTTCCATTTGAGTAATTTTGTTGGTGAGTGGTTCCAGCATGGATTTATAATTTCTATTTGATTTTTGTTTCTGTTGTGTTGTTTTGCATCATGTCCATCTCTTTTTTGAGGTATGATTTCAATTAGAGTTCTGATTTTCTTGATTCTTCCTGTAGTTCATATTTGCATTTGACCAAGTCTTCATTAAGGTTAATCAGTCAGTTGTTGTGGTCTTCTATTTCTTGACTTACCTTCAATTTATTCATATCTCTTTGAAGGGATCTAACGTTTTCTTCAATCATGTTAAACCTATGTCTGAACAAGGAACTCAGGCTCAGGAGTTAGGAGTAGCCCAGAAATGGTTGTGGCCTACTCATTCCAGACCGCTGGCTTCTCCCTCCACCCTCCCTTTTCCTATGGGTGTGAATGGGTGTGAATGGGCATGTGAGAAGGTCTCGGCCCAAAGCATACACATGCCTTGAATGGAGATCAAATACCTACTTTACTATTTGTGAATGCCAATGTCAAAAAAGAATAATGTCAACATTCCTATATGTAGTTCACTTTTATCTAGTTTTTCATCTCAGAAACCATTCATTTAAGAATTTCTATGTTGTTTCTATCTATATTTATATCTGGCCTCTTCTAAAGACCCAGCCTTACTTGAGGTAGACACTATACATGGCACTAATGTTGACAATCAGTCATTCATACTTGGCTAAATTTTTCAATGTTTTTTTCAAGCCACTAGCTACTCTCCTAATTTTTAAAATAATCTTAACATACACCTAGTATATATCTTATTATCCTCATTTCACATAAAAAGTAACTAAAATACTGGACACTGTAAAAAAAAAAAAACATAGACACTTACTTCACCATAAGCTTTTCTACAGCAAGGTTACTCAGCCTCCTCCTTTGGTGTGGTATTTTCATACTATATTTAGTGAACTTTGAGCATCTAAGTGTGCTGTTATTTCATGACTCTGTTTGTATTCCCAGGAGCATCAAATTCTTTCATGAGCTCGTGAAAAGTGGCATATGATTAATGGAACCCTTTTACCTCAATAGGAAATACCTAAAAGCTTTTACCTACATCTCAACAACTCATGGCTTAACATTGTCTTAGTAGCAAATAGAATCATCCAGCCTCACAGAATGCTTTCTGAACCCATTAGCCCCATGAAAACACTGGCCTGCTTACATCTACCCAATCTTTTACTCCTCCATTCAACACACCCACCCCACCATGTGTATTCCCAACTGAAAGAGAAGTCTCTGCTCACATTGCAAATATAACTCTGACACAGATTTCCAAAAAGGAAAGAAAAAAGTCTCTTCTAAATTTCTCTTTGGCCTATTGCCTGATTCTCCTTCTGTCTATCATGAGCACATGACATATACCAAAGGAATATAAAAGCTTCACATTCATTTTACAGCTATGCAGAGTAACTGTTGCATTCTGCATTGTCATCCAGGTATAATTATGGAGATTTCTACTTAAATGTAAATCTGATGCTTTCTTTTTATTAGTCATATGGAAAAGAGAAAGAAAGAAAGAAAGAAAGAAAGAAAGAAAGAAAGAAAGAAAGAAAGAAAGGGAGATGGTTCCACCTGCTTTCCATTAAGTTTGCTTTGTTTTCTTTTAGGCCCTGGAAATGTGGTGTAGTGTATGTTTTCATGGCTTCCAACATTTAAATTTCACAAGAGATTTTGGATTCAACCACGAAGAACATTAAAAAGCTGATGTATAACACACACTATGTCTTCGGTCAAAACCACAGAAACTCCTAAAATACTTGAAGCCACAGTTTTTGTAAATCCATGTGCAAAATCTTAAGTTTTACTTAAACCTTTCTGTAAGAGAATGCCCTTCCAGAAAACATTTTCTCTGAGAGTTTATATCAAAGGCACTTATTAAGCCCTGATTTGCAGCCATTGCTAGGGATTTAGTAAGGCTAATCACTGCATTTCAGTTCCAGAGTCAATATTACTGTATCTGTTAACTGGAGTACTAAGTGGAAAATCAGTGTTCTGTTCAAAGAGAATGGAAAGGCATTCTCATGTGTTCAATGGGATAGGAGACTTTTTCTCGTCTCTACTCTTCCCTCTCTTCCAATTTGTGCCATGTACTTCAGATGAAATTACCAGAAGGAAATTTACTTATAATTTAAAAAGATCATGAAGTCAATTTCTAAGAAATATTATTGATGTAAATGATTGCTGAAGCTGGCCAAAAGATACCTGGAGGTGTTTAGCATTCTAATTCCCTTTCTTTGTAAATTTTTGAAAATTATGTCAAGAAAATTTTTAAAAAAACAAAAAATACTGTAGACAAAAAGCAGTAAGCACTTATCAAATTATCTAATACTGGTAGTACCTAAATAACAAATTAATGCTAAGTTTTCTACTTCCTATTATGGGAAAAACACTAAGTTTTAGTGCTCCTTGATCATACTGGCAAAAAAACTTGAAAATTTGGTAAAATGTGACTCCAAAAGCCCAACTTTATTTCATAAACTTGATAAATAATGTTTGTATTCATTTTGGAAAGAAAATCACCTTTCTATTTTGTCAGTAAAATAAAAAGTAAAATAAAATGTTGTGTTCTTGTCTATTACTATATAAGAAACTATCCCTAAAACTTGGTGACTTAAAATTCCAATCACTTCATTTCTTCATGGATCTATCAATTGGGTCTTTGGACAGCAGGTATATTTCTACTCCATCAAATGCAGAGTCTTACCTGGGACAGGGTCCAAGGCTAGGGTGTCAAGAGCCTAGGCATCTGATTATTGCTTTTGGCAGCCTTTCTTGGTGCTACTCTCACGGTCTTGTTATAATCCAACTTTGCATATTTATACTGTGGACATCATACAAAGTAGCAGACCAAGAGGAAAGGAGAAAAGTGTCATGAGTCATTAATGCCAAGCCCAGAACTGATAGAATTTGATTTCTGTTGCAGTCTTATTAATCAAGGAAAATCACTAGGGGCATCCCAGACTAAAGAATAGGGAGATAGGCCTGATGGTACAGGCTTGTAAACCCAACCACAGTGGAAGCTTCAGCAGAAGGATCACAAGTTCAAGGACAGCCTGGGCACCTTAAAGTAACCCTGTCTCTATATAACAAATTAAAAAAAAACAGAGGGGGTGCCTAGAGATATATATCATTGGTAGATAACTTGTATGGCATGTCTCAGGCCCTAGGTTCAAATCAGCATGCATGGTTATTGGTGAACATTATTGGAGATTATCATATTTTGTTTACTTTCTGTGGTCTTACCTTTATTGTGGGGGGTGTATGTTAGATTTCAAATTTTAAGGCTCTTGGACCTGGGTGTGGTGGCCCATGCTTATAATCTCAGCACTTTGGAGATTGAGGTAGGAAGATCACTATGAATCCAAGTCCATCTTGGGGCCACAGAGTGAGTTCTGGGTCAGCCTGGACTAGAATAAGAAATCCTGAGAAACCCTGCTTCAAAACACAGAATTAAAAAAAAAAAATCTTGGAAAGTTCTTTCATCTAATCACTAAAGATTCTCAATTTTAAAAAGTATCTAAAATATTAAATATATATATAAAGGATTCTGGCTTGTGAAACACAAATATCATTGAACTATATCTTTTCTCACAAATTAAATGAAAATTTTAGTATAGTAAGGAAACAGACTTTGAGTCATATTTCAATGCAGATAATGAGGAGAATATCATTTCTTTACCCAGTCATGAATCTGGACTCACTTCCCAATGCCTAAACAACAGCAAAAGCCCAAGAATATACAGTCTAGATTAAGCAGTGCACTATAATCTAAGCACCATCCAGGTTATATTCATTCTCCCTCCCTTCTGTCCTTATCTTCCAAAGAGTATCTGAGTGCAGGGGAAAAGAGAGTTCACCATAAATATTCCTTTGGTATTGAGAGAAAGAGAATGCTGGGATGTGCTAGCCCTGGGATAGTTACCTTCAGGAGAGGACCAATTCATATTTCTTTGCTCCCTGATCACCAGCCTCTAGCCATTAGCTGTGGATGATAAATGTGTGGTTTAGGGCTGAGCGTGGTGGCACACACCTTCAATCCCAGCACTCGGGAGGCAGACATAGGAGGATCACTGTGAGTTCAAGGCCACCTGAAGACTACATAGTGAATTCCAGGTTAGCCTGGGCTAGAGTGAGACCCTACATCAAAAAAAAAAAAAGTGTGGTTTGATGTTTTGCCTTAAGAAGTGTCTTAAGGATGTTCTGCACTTAGCCTCCCCTTCCTCCTTTTCCTGGATGCACATCCTGACTCACCTGGGTTCTCCATCTGCACCAATGAACCCCACCGATCCTACTCAGTCTTGCATGATCTCCCTTATATGGCATACACGATGGCAGTCCCATGGTTTTTAAATACAGCATCCATTCCCACTACAATCAGAATGATGTCAGCGACATCTCTCCTCACAATCTCTCTACCCATGTACCTTCTATGCAGAAAAGAGTTATAGCAGGCCTGAGGGTGCTTTCATCAGTTCTGCCTACAAAGTTGGCTCCTGTTGTCTGTTTAAATGAAATGCAATATGCAGAATACCCGCATTCCTTCTTGGAGACTAGAATTTTGGTGCCATCCAGGGAAAGACTAGCTTTATGACCAGCTCCCAGTAAACTCTGTGGCCACTAAGTCTCTGGTGAGAATCCTGCTAGATATTTTACACCAGATGTCACAACTCACTGATATGGGGAATCAAAGCACATCCTCCATGATTCTACTTGGAAGAGACACTTGGAAGCTTATGTCTAGGACCCCAATATGTCCTAGGTGCCTTTTGCTGATTTTCCTTTGTTCCCTTCACTGTAATCAGTCTTAAACCTAAGTGCAACTTTATTCTGCCCCCTTCAAGTCCTCCTAACAAATCAACAGAGCTGGAGGGGAGGGTGAAACTCAACACACCCTTTGTTACCATGGTCACCTTGATATGGTAAAACTTTGATTCTAGAAGCTTGGAACAGCCTGAAAGATGGCTGGAGGAATGGACACAATAGAAATTAGAACCCACTTACACACACACACACACACACACACACACACACACACACACCACTCATATCCCTTCAGGTCAATAATATATGGAGTTTTCATTATTTGTAATTTTACTTTATAATACCTATTTTTTGTTTTTCTGTTCAGGTAAATTTACCTAATTGGAAACAAATCCACTGGAAAATTTTCCATTATCAAGTAATTTTCAACAAAATACTGAATTTATAATTTCACCAAAAGGTAATGCTTGATGGTGTACATGATCCAACAAGCACAGTTTTAATATAATGACCCTAAAGTTGCTTTTCTAGATAATACTGGAAACAGCAATCAAGCTGAGTGATGGGTGTCTTCTGAACCAGGGGTCTGCATGATGAGGGCATTGTGAACATACAAGTTAACCCACTAAGACAGACATTGCCAAGCTGGCTCATGCCATGTCCCTGGGAGGGCACACTTCCTTGTAACTATCCCTTCTAACCCCTCTGTCCTCACCATCTCTGCTTCCAAAATGACCTTCCTACTTATTTATCAAATAACTAGTAAACAAATAACACTCAAACACACAGGCATGCCCTGAATCTCCACTAGGATTATCCAACCTTAATTTTCATGACAGCACAAGGAGAAATATAGCAGGGAGGGACTTTTGGAGGAGGGCAGTTGTCCTTGAGTGCCACAGTCTGATTTTAATATCACCTGCTTTTATTTCGAATGAAGAACCCAAAAATAAATGAGCTGGCTTAGAAGCACTTGATGAAAATAGCGTTGAAAGGCCCCGTCTACAGCTGGCCCCTTGTTGCAGATTGCTGGGGTCTGCGCCTCCCTCCTCACTTCTCCTATGGGAGCAGGAGAGCAGCGGGTCCTGCTGCCAGTGCATATTTAACACAAATTCTTCAAGTACCCCTGCAAAGCAGCCAGCAAACGCATCAGCTCTAAACTTAGTCTTACATATGTAGCCAGAGACACAGATAAATATAGAGACCTAGAAATACATACAGAACGCCAGAGAAGCATGCTCTCGGCCAGAAACATATTGTGAATATGCAAATATCTCAGTGTCTGCTACGGAAGCTTTGCCCTTTCACTCATGCCTCCTTCCATCTTTCTCTTTTTCTCTCTGCACCATGTCCCCCCTCCACCAGTCACTTCCCATCTGTTTATTTTTTCCAAACTTTCATTTTAAAAAAATATGGTATCACCTCTTAAAAATAAGAAAAATATGGTGCCACCAATCCCTTTGCCAGGTATAACATATGATGCTGCTTCTGGGAGCTAGGGAACAAAATGTATAAAGGAGGATGGCTGTATTCTAATTTTCTTACAAAGGTTACCGGAAGTGTATGTTTTTATTAACCCGTTTTGTCTGTATTCCTGCATTCCTGGTTAGATTTCAGGTCTGCTCTGTACTTTAAAGAAACGCTATAATCTAGGCCTTGTCATCAGCTTTCTTAATTTATTTCCCTGAAGTGACAGGCCTGGCAGAGGCAAGCCTGCCTCTCAAATGTCTGGATTAGAGTGTAACTATGGAAACAGGTGTTAAAGTGCCATGGATGTCAAGTTACACGGGTACTTTGCACATTGCGTTCCATACCAACGATGGCATGTTATTTTACATGCTGACCAGTGCAAACTGCATCCTCTGTTTGATCTTCCTGTGACCGTCACAGTAGAGACCTGCCTCCCTGGAACCCTGGGGTGAAAATGGAGACTAAATTTGTTGTGCTTACCATAGCTTTGATGCAAATTCCCTATTATAGGGAGAAAAACTAAGACTAAAGTTAAACCAATTGACCACTAAGTAAAATAAAACAAGTGGAGAGGGAGTGAAATCTGAACCAGTTTCCTTTTCCATGAGCTAATGTCCTTTTCTTGTTTAGAAAATAAAATAAATAAGAAGACTATTGAAAGAAAGGACTCTGCTGTAATCTACACACTGTATTCTTATGTACAGTATTAAAGATCTGTTGTGGGTTCTCTGGCATCATTACATGGAAGTAGCCACCTTCAATAACCTGCTGAATGGTGTCCATCACTAACTTGACCTACTGAGAAAGAAAACAGAATTAAGCAAGGAGAGTTCTGGAGTAGCCACGGTGCACTGGCCTAGCTACATGAGTTATTGTATTTCATTCCATTTTTACAAGCAGCACTGCAGGGGAGGTAGAATCCTTGTTTTATGAGAAAGGAAACTGAGACTCTGAGAGGTTAAGTAATATGCTCAAGGCCTCAAGGTTATAAGTGCAACAGCCAGAATTCAATCTGAGGTTTGTCTATAAAGCCCGTGTTCTTTCCACTGAATCAACCTAGACAGCAAGTTTAGGGCATGTAAGGCCAAATTGGCAAATCCTCATCTTGGCATGCTTCCCCTCAGTTTAGCTGGTTTAAAAAGACAAGGCATCATATCTCCAATCGGGTCACAATAATTAGACATATTCCCCTGGCCTTTAAATTATGTTGGCCTGGCTTCAGCCTCTAGATCAGCATTACTCAATTGAAATCTTATCCAATCCTTGATGAGTGATTAAATCAAAGTCAAATTTAAATTAATGTTCATAAATTCTACACTTGAAGAAAATGTACATAAAATCTAATGGATTCTATTTGCTGTCTTCATAAATACTTGTGTGATTTTTTGATGCAATCATTGGCAAACAGAAAGAATTAGAGAAGAGATTTTCCTAAGTCAGGCATCTAAATAAATCAGTGTCTAAAATAAGAGAAAAAGATTATGCCTGTGCTACCTAGGGTGTGTGGTGTCATACATTTGAAGGTGATGTCACATGATAATTTACATGTACAGTGTCAAGTGTTGACAAAACTGAGCAAGTACACTTGCTGGTTCATGTGATCACATGAGAAAAGAGCTTCAATAAACAACATAAATGAACAGAGAAGGCTAGTGCAAATTAGTTCTTGAGACTATATAGCTACAAATGGATAGCTATAGTGAATTCTGCTGTCCTATTCCTGCCATACTTACATATTCTTTCAGAAATCGGTGGCAATTTATAAAAGGGATTTAAAGCAACATCACTAGTAATATGTTTTGGTTTCAAGTTCAAAAAATCAAATTGTACATCCATCACAAGGAATGACTACCACAATCCAAGCAGTGAAATTCACTTCAGAGTTCCAGCTGAGTCTCTCCCATTTATTCCAGCTTCCCCTTCCCTGTAGCAGGGATGGTTCTTGGAAAACTATCAGCAAGACCAAACAACAGTCAGTGTTGTTCAAACACATAGAAAAACACACCTCAGTTCTCCAAATAGAAAACTTCCTTTAGTTTTAGAATCAAATTTTATTGATTGGGAAATAAAGAAACACTGAAGAAGCATTTGTACTATATGTGGGAGAAATGGAAATCCATTTGTTATACCAGCATTACCAGTGCAGAAGGATTGCTGAGTCTCCCTGCAAATTCATACTTTATAGACTAGGACTTTAATGGACCAGAGAAGGAAAGCTGTGTGTACTCAGAGCACATGGCACTATCCAAACCATCCATTATTCTGTATATGATGTCCACTTGTAAACAGCTGCAATACTACTACTTTAGTTTGGACATTGAAGTGCCCCCCAGAGGTCCCCAGTCCATAGCACTGTTGAGAGATGGTGGACACTTTAAGAAGTGGAGCCCAAAGGAAGGAAGCTAAGTCATTGGGGGGCCATGAACCTGAAGGCTTTGGGATCCTAGCTTCCTCTGCCATGTGCTTCCCTCATGAGGCACCACCTCACCACAGGCCCCAAATCAATGAAACCAACTGATCCTGGACTAAAGCCTCTGAAATTGTGAGCCAAAAATAAATCTTTCCTCCTCACATGGTGTTTATTTCAGATGTTTTGACACAGTGACAGAACGCTGATTAACACAGACATAGGCAATGAGTCTAATGTCCAAGTTCAGAGGGAGTAAGGACTGATGCCAGGATGTTTTCACCTGGCAATTCTCATTTCCTTCAAAGCTCCTTCTTTGCTTTAAGACTGTGAAGGGGGGCTTGAGAGATGGCTTAGTGGTTAAGGCACTTGCCTGCAAAGCCAAAGGACCTCATTTTGGTTCCCCAGGACACACGTAAGCTAGATGCACAAGGTGGTGCATGTGTCCAGAGTTCCTTTGCAGTGGCTGGAGGCCCTGACATGCCCATTCTCCACCCTCCCCCCCCCCAGCCTCTCTCTCAAATAAATAAAAATAAAATAGTTTTTAAAAAATGACTGTGAAGTGTGTCCTTTCTTGGAGGAGTTGTGTTCCCTCCAACCTTTTTTATTGTTGAATTGATCAAAGGCATGAATGGGCCAGATTCTCAGACTACAACACTGAGAGTTAGCAGAAGTCTGGAGTGGATGACTTCCATTGTGTATTGTATCCTCTCTTACTCATCACTAGAAATATACTGCAACTCTATAAATACAATTTCCTTTGCTTTTTGCCTCTGTTTGTGGAATAACTCTTTAATACTAATTTAGGAAACAGCTCTCCTGCAAGGGGTTAGAAAAAATAGTAAATATACAGAAAGAAAATTTTCATTTGAGTGCCAGAAGGATTTGGCTGTAGACATCCACTCATACAATATTAAGTATCTATTATTTGTTTTATATATTCAACAATGCAGAATGTAAATATTTTCAAGTAATTTTACAGTCCAGTTGGAAAAGCAAATAAGTAGTTATATGAGCCCTACAATAATAGAGATATGTACAGAATAATTTGAGAACAGGAGGAAAGGTCAAAGACCACTTAATACTTGAAGTCAGAGACAAGTGGCTGATTCTTAGGGGAAGTAAACATGATTCATAATTTGGCATTTTCTATTTAGGTTCACTATTGCATGGACTGTCTCCAGGATTCAGTTGCAGATAATATTGTCCCATCATGTCAGAAGAGGAAAAAGTATTCTGAGGTGTGTGGGGGGGGGAGAATAAAGGTATTCAAGGAACAGAACACAATTCTGTCTCTAACATTTAAAAATTATCTTTACCTCTGCTCTCATATCTTCAGTCAATTAAAAGCGTCCCAGAGTACATTACATTATCATTAAGAATGGTAAATGTTCAAATACTCTTCAAATGCTATGAAGAGTATCACAATTATACCAATTATATGTGTGTGTATATAAAATCTATGGATTGAATGAAAATGTTTTGTTGACACTGACTGATTTGCAGATGCTAAATGGCAAGGGGATTATAATTGTAAATAAGTCTGCCATTATCCAATATTATGCATATATATATATATATATATATATATTTCTGTATTCCTCTCTGTCCTGTATTCAGCTCTTACTGAGATATGAGCACCTACATATTATGATGAATGGCTTGTGCTAATGGGCTTGTATATCTGTTGCATGGAATAAATGAGATATAGAATGAGGATAAAATAGAGCAATGGAAGATGTGATTAGTACCTCTGGGAGCATACGCCAGTCACAAAGACCTGTGGGAAAACAAGCAAACAAAGTAAGGAGAGAAAACCAGAGAATCTTTACATTGCTGTCATCAAACAGATGAGACAAACCAAAATTCACTTGGAACTTAACCATATGGGGTAAAGAATACATATATTCCAAAGTATGTCTTTGGGTTACCTGGCCACTGAGGCTGGACTTTATGAAAAAAGCAGTTATTATGTCAAAATTTAGAAAATACTCAGATAAAATATGATATGAATAAAAGATACTTACCATGAAACCAGATTCTCATCTCATTAGCTCCATTTTCCAGTGTGGTCTGGAAAGAAGTATTAGAATGCTTTATGCCAGACACCAATGGTTAGGACATGGGAGAAAGAGGAGTTACATGTTAAAAGAGTTTAAGTCACCCTCCAAAAGAACTTCCCAGAAGGCTGCACAGCTGTTTCTGGTGCTGACTTTGGTCAGTTGCAGACTCCCATTGCCTTGTTACTTTGAACATACATGATGATGTTAGGGAGGGGAGCACTGGAAGAAGCAGATGCTTATTCCCCTTGTTCCTGCAGCAATTGAAGTCATGTGCTACCCCAACCATTGTGGGGGGGTGTGCTCCTATAAATCTGACTTTTTCCTATGAGCTGGAGATCATATAGAATTCGTATGTATAAATTTTATAAAATCTATACATTATACATTATATATAAATATTCATATATCAATAAGAGATAAATACAAGATACACACACACATATATATCCATGATAATAAATAGTGGCAAACCTATTTACAATTATAATCCCATTGTCATTTGGTATCTGAAAATCAGTTTGTGTCTGGAATAAATTTTCATTCAATCTGCAGAGACATGTAATTAGCTTATAAACAAAAACTGTATCTTTGCATATTAGAAATTTTTAAAAGTTTTATTTACTAAAAAGATAGAACATGAAACCCTTTTTAGACCATTTTTATAAACATTACTAAGAGCAGATCAATATTTTAGGAAAAATTTAATGTTGTATGATGCTTTTGATAGCATTTAAATGTTTATGCCCCTTTTTCATCCTTAATGCTTTTAATTAACTAAAGATTTGAGGGAGGAGTAAAAATTATTTTTAAACTCAATGTAAACCTACGCTCTGTTCTCTGAATTTTTTACATTTTTAAATGGACTACACTGGAGTTAGTAGCCCGCCTTATTGAGTGCTTTCTTTTTATTCCCTATCTTCCCATCCCCTCGGGAGCTACTGTGCAAACCTTGTCCTTTAAGCAGAAAGATACTGAGTATACAGAAGGCTACAGCACACACTAGCTGGCTGGAGTTTTCTCTTACATGAAATACAGAAGCCATAACTCAGTGTTTCTGACAATAAGCCATAGAGACCATTCATCAGGATGTGGCGGGCATTTATCTCCTCAAATACTCCAAGGCAGATGGAAATAGCATCTACCTTCTGACAGAATAAATAGCCCAAATATTGCCCCCTGCCCTGAAAAGACCCAAGCATATCTGCAGCCATAGATCAGTGAGAGGCAAAGCAACCAGTCCACTGTAAACCTTTGTTCCACTCTCGCCTCCTCTTCATGGGCATGCAATCTCATTTCACGATGGGTGGGCATTTAACAGCCAGGGCCTTAGTGCTGACCCTCTTAGGAAGGAGGCCAAAACTACTGTGTTATTTTTTACTGTGAACTTCCCATTCTATCCTCTTTTGATGTTATTGGAAAAAGAACTTACTTTCATTTTCTGCACTAAATATAAACATTTAAGAAATCACTTCTTTTAAGAAGTTGTTTAGGACCGCAAGCTTTCTCTGCTTCACATGAAGTCAAGCTTTAAAAATGGGTAAGATGATAAATTCCATGTTATTTGATCACAATTTTTAAAATTTATCTCTTTAATAAAATCAATCTTAAGGAAATCAAGAAACAGACAAATTTTTTAAAGGCTAAATTTTTATATATTCACCTTTCTTGATTTTATCTTCCTTTAAAATGCCTTTAAGGGGCTGGAGAAGTGGCTTAGCAGTTAAGGTGCTTGCCAAAGGACCAGGTTCAATTCCCCAGGACCCTTGTAAGCAAGATGAACAAGGTGGTGCATGTATCAGGAGTTCATTTGCAGCAGCTGGAGGCCCTGGTGCACCCATTCTCTCTCTTTCACTTTCTCTCTCTCTCTCTCTCTCTCTCTGCCTTTTTCTCTCTCTCAAATAAATAAATAAAAATAAGAAATAAAAAAATTTCTTTAACACCTTTGAAAGATAGGCACATTAGTAGAGCAGTTTTTCACCCTGTAATTTTGATCTTATATTAAATTGCTTATTATATTTTGGCTCCCTCCCCTTATGAAATTTATGAGCTCAGACAACCCCATACCCTGAAGAGCCAACCTCAACCTAAGTAAACTAGCCCAAGAATCCCTCCAGACCTTCTCCTTTAAAGAGAGCATCTCTATCTGAATTTAAATTTTGCACTATTTTACTTTGTTTAATAAGTAAAATATTATATGGACCTCTCATATCTTACCTAATACACATTTTTACTGAACAATTGAAAAGCCAGAAACAACAGAGGTATTTTTTTTGTATAATCATATATGATATTTCTCCCCAAATTTCCCCACTTTTTGTGTTACAACCCATTCAATGTTTCTGAGATAATACAAACTCTTTAGGCAAAGGTAACAACATGGTCTCCATGGCTCCACCTTGCATTACACACCACCATTCATGTGCTTAGTGTGTGCTCAAAAATGCCTATTGAGTGTATCAGATTTGGTATAGCAAGTAAACACTCTAGCAACAGTATTACTCAAATGAAAAAAATAAAAGCATTGTCTCAAATTGATATTTGTTAAATAACATGTGGTGGTTTCATTCAAGTGTCCCCCATAAACTTAGCTGTTCTGAATGCTAGGTTCCCAACTGATGGAGATTTGGGAAATAACGCCTGCTGGAGGCAGTGTATTGTTGGGGGCGGGCTTATGGGTATTATAGCCAATTTTCCCTTCCCAGTGTTGGGCACACATTCCTGTTGGTTGCTATTGTCCACCTTATGTTGGCCAGGGGGTGATGTCCACCTTCTGCTCATGCCATAGTTTTCCCCTGCCATCATGGAGCTTCCTCTTGAGTCTATAAGCAAAACAAACCCTTTTTTTCCCAAAAATCTGCTCTTGGTCGGGTGATCTCTGCCAGCAATGTAAACCTGACTGCAACATAACAGAACACTACCTTTGACAGATTAACCATCCAAAAAGGCAGGCAGAAGATTTTGTCTAGTCTGGGCTCAGAGGCTTGACAGGAGTAGGAAACTTTTGACATTAGGGTCAAATCACACTTACATCTCCTTATAAAAGGCAATAAGTGTATTTAAACCAGCTCAAGCACAACTTCTCTATGTGACCTGGAAGAGGACCTTTTCCAAATATTAAATGAATGAACCCAGACTGATTCCCTAGAGAAGAGACCCTGGGACAGGGACTGCAGTATTTTCAGTGATCTCTGATTTTCGCCTGCTGTGCTCTTTAATATATTATTGGTAAGTATACACAGGCATGCATATATATAGGTACGTACACACACACACACACACACACACACACACACACACACACACACACAGAAAGAGAGAGAGAGAGATTGAGAAAAGAAGAACCATTTTATGGAGTTAAAAATCTAAAGAATGAATAGCAGCCTCTTCAGCTAGCTAGCTAATTTCAGAGTGTGACATGAGAACAGCCAAACTATGTCATAAAGTCCAAGAATTAGGCTACAATTCATGACCACCTCTCTATCCTCTTTCTTGCACCTGCTACAATTCATAGCCATACTTCTTAACTTACCAAGAATGCAATAACCTCATAATCCCCGGGACTTCTACATGATGCCCCATGTCAACATTGTCCACTTGGCAAACTCTGCCACACAACTTCCCTCACACTCAGTGGTCCCTTATTTGAGGCTTTCTCCAGAACTGCCCGGCAAGAGGAGCCCATCCTTGCTCTGTCCTTGTACTCTGTGAATGATACAGCTAGAGCACCTGCTCACCACATAATCACTGTATGCATTTGTACCTCTCTCTTGAGAACATGGTTCTACAAAGCAGAAAGCGTAGTCCTTCTTTATGGTATCTGTGCAGAAAGAAAGTAGGACAGAAGAGATAATCAAATGGCAAACTTCACATTATCATATGGAAAACAAAAGTGGAACTGATTCATTCACTCAGCCCTTCTTTCATGCATTTGAGAGACCCAGGTATAGGATAGTACTCAGAGGTATTGAGAGAAAACCAATGTAAGTGGACACTTTAGCTTTGACAGAGAAGTTGAGAGAAGGAACCACTGGTGTCAGGGTCAAAGGCAAGCTGCAGTTCCAGGAATAAAGCAGGCAGAGTAGTTGACGGGCTGTACTGAGAGATGATAGGTCCGAACAGATAACTTAGTGGACTCTGCTCTCCTCAGAGCGGATAGGCGTGGTTTGCTGGATCCTCTCCTCTTCTTCAGGTCCCCCAAGTAGATTCATTCAGCTGTGTTCAGGATCTTTTAGGTTGTGCACTTGTTACCTCAGGAATTTATTCAACAAATGAATTTTTGGAATTCATGTTTGGGTGCAAAGAATTAAGACACTTCCAAAAGAAAAATAGCTTATTACTGACATTGTTTTAAAACCAGGAGGCCATAAAGCCTTTGGTAATATCCCCAGCTTCATTCATCAAATCTAGCATTGTAATAGTTGCTTAAGGACAAGGAGCACTTGATGACAAATGACTAAGAAAATACTCAAACATGTATGCAAACACATACCCTCCATCAGCCCACAGCTACAAAAGTAAGATATACGCACCCTCACCATCACTCCACAGTTACAAAAATAACCCAAAAATACACACGTACCTTCACCATCACCCCACAGCTACAAGAATAAAACACAAAACATGCACACACATACACAAACGCACTCACCATCACCCCACAGCTACAAAAATAAAACACAAAATACACACAGACACGCACACACTCTCCATCACCCTAAGCTACAAAAATAAAACACATATACCCTGGCCACCAGCCTCTAGTTACAAAAATAAAACACAAACACACATGTACCATCACTCCACAGCTACAAAAATAAGAAATAAAAATACACACACACACACACACACACACACACACACTTGCCACCACCCCTAGAGCCACAAGAATTAAACACATAGGTCTTGTTCCTCCATGCCACCAAGTTCTTTCCTCTCTCTAAAGGAAATTTTATAATTCTGTCCACTTTGCAAAGCTCCTATACACTAAAAACAGCACCCTTTCAGTTTTCTCCTAATAAGAACTTTGATGCCATCATTTAACGTAAAAGTAGAGCTGCTATCTCAGGAGGTTTGGTCATTTTCCAGAAAGGCTGAGAAGTGATGTGCTTAGTCACAAATGTTGCTAAAAATGAGGTAGCATATATTTTTGCCTTCTTGAATGGCATGGCTGGAAGAGGAGCAGCAAATCCTGAAATCAATCTGCTCCAGGGAAAACTATGGGTGGAAGGCATCCTTCATTTGCTTTAACCATAATCCATTGGACTTGCATTTTGTGCTCTGTCTATCAAATCAAACCTTCCCTGAGGAAAAGATGATTCTTTTAGGCTCAGTCTGTGCTCTGCACAGACACATGGCCTCCTTCAATAAGTCCCCATTACTGCCGACTGCATTGGTTTCAGAGCCAAATCCCAAGGGCTCCAAAGATGGATCATTCAATCTTCCGAGTAATCAATCCCAGGAGCTTGCCACTCTGCCCTGCTTGGCCGAGAGACAGGAGCAGCAGCCTCCTGGCCAGGGTGGCTTGTGGGCTGGGGAAGTGGCAGCAAGCACATAACCTCCTCTTTCAAAAGCCTTCTCCACAGACACTTGGAAAGGGCAAGAAGAAGGTGTGAAAACAGAACAGAAGCAAGGGCTGGGTAGGGGTTGGGAGATTTGATCCTCAACAGGTTTAGCTTAAAAAAAGAAATGGTTATTTGACCCTTTGCAAAAACCTCACGCCCCACAGTGCCCTTCAGGGAACTTGAACCACCCAACCATGTTGTTACATATTGAATCCACACCCAGAGTGTTAAGTATCACTGGCTCTTGGACAGAGAAATGTCATCATTCCCTCCTCCTGGCTGGTGTCTTTAAATAGCTCCTCTTATTTACGGTGTACATAGTGTTAATGTCCTTCAGTTGCTCTATTTTCAAGGATGGAAAAGCAGTTGCTAAGCATTTCTAAATGACAGCCCCAGGGTTCATTAAAAATATGGCAAACATTTGCTAAGCTCATTAAGTGCAATTTTTGTGTGTGTGTATCAGATTCCTCCTCTGCGTGTTCTGCGTGACCAAACATCTATTAACCCTAATCCCATTGATGAGTCTGATACATTCAAACCAGCAATTAGACAAAACAAAAGGGATATTTATGGAGAAACTCCTAAATGGGCTTTCATATTGGTCTAAGCTGTTTCAAAATGACAGTTTAATTCCCCTCTGTTAATCCCTCCCTTCCAAAGTGCTCCCTTTGTTTGATTATAGGCTGTCAGGTTTAGGGATTCTGATTGAATCAAAATTTGAAGCAAACTAGAACCACATAATAATTACGCTATTTAAGCACTGTTGCCTACTGTATAAGCAAACGAAATGCTCTACAAATGATGACTCCCCAGTACAAAAGGTTTCTAAAATGAACTGCTTGCACAATTAGAAGCCATAGAATATGAATTAGATGTTTGTTTTCCCACATTCTTTTTAAAATTCTCCAGTTGATGAGTTTGGTAGTTAAGTACCATGGATTAAATCTGTTGACTAGGCAAAAATATTTTAAGTCAGGTTCCTTCTGCTCTTCCTCCCAGCCATCCCCTCACCTCATGCTTCCCAGAGCACAGCTGTGGACTTGTCTGACCCACAGTGGTTCATCTGAGCACCAGCTCTCATTTGGCCATTCTGGCTTTCCATGAACTCAGGGCCAGGGTGGTGTTATTATTAGAGGCGGAAAGGATTCCGCATCACTTACATGGTGTAAAGCTGAACAAATAAACAAGTACTGACTATGGATGTCTCCCAGTTGTACTAGGCCTCAATTTTTGAATGTACTCTTTCAACTAGCAAAATGACCCTTCTCCAGCTTGTAAAACCTCTCTTTGTTTTCCCTCAAAAGGGGGAAACTCACCAAGAGGAGTGGACCTTTGACAGAATTTCCCAGCTGTATCATCACTTTCAAGTGGCTCTTGACCAACTTAGCTTTTTCAAAATGTAACTTTTAGAGCCACAAAGAATGGTTGGTGTCTTACTTGGGTTCATTAAATTTCCTCTTACTTTGCAAAGGGCTGACAAAACTCACAGCAGCTGAGAGGCAAGCCAAGCCTTCACCATTCTCTAAGGTAATTCAGCACAGGTCATGACTCTATTTGAAAGCCCCATCCAGATTTAGACTTCATAATTTAGTCTCTTTTGGATAAAGAAAAAAGAATCGCCTTGTTTGGATGAGAGATGATTCTCTTTTTGCTCTCACCAAAAGCTCTTGTGTTTCTTAGCCTTGCCTGAGAGAGGCCTGGAACTGGAGTAAGAAGCAGGCGACAAGGACGTGATTCAGCAAGTGCTAGCTCCAGTCCGTTGCCTGTTCCCTGTGAAACTACATTTCCCAGCATTCCATATCACCAGCATTCTCGGTCAGAGGCTTTCAAGGAAAGATTCTCACTCAAGATTTCTAAAAGCAAATTGAAGAAGGTACCTTTTCAGCCAGCAACTAGGGACCTGATTCACAGGTCCCAGAGTAATTATCAAAAATCAGCCCGATGTTGTTAGGGCTTCCCTCTGCTTCCTGTACCTCCAGATTCTCTGAGCTCCAGCAGTTTCCTCCTGATCTTGGTATAGCCCTCCTCATGTGGATATGTAAGCCTCTATTTCCCTATATTAGAGTGTTTCCTATTTTCACATACCTGGCTGACCCCTCACT
The DNA here is from genome assembly GCA_036365145.1 of Orientallactaga sibirica. Classification (NCBI taxonomy): domain Eukaryota; kingdom Metazoa; phylum Chordata; class Mammalia; order Rodentia; family Dipodidae; genus Orientallactaga; species Orientallactaga sibirica. Next base: position 54,502,027 of record JAEOAD010000001.1, read on the forward strand.
GACACAGGTAACTGGGGAAAAGGGCCCAAGTTGGCAAAATCTCGACCTCCTTGAAAGAGGGGCCCTGAAGCTTTATGTGAGGGTGTCCTATTTCATTCATGCCTTAAATCATCCTTTCAACAAAACCTTACTTTTTGGCCCATTTGGTACTTTGTAAACCCTAATCCATAGGTCTGACAGCACCTTAAGAAGGTGAGTGCCTAATAGCAATAGAAATGTAATTTAATAATAACAATTGCAAACATTGGCTGGAAACCAAATAAACCTATGTTTTCATCATGGCTGTGTCATTTTTCTAACCAACCATGTGGCTTTGAAGCAGTCAAATCAATTTAATTTCTGACTGCCTGTTTCCCAGTTCCAATCTTACATGACCATGATAAAATTACAGACAATAAGGGTCAAGTACCCAGGAAGCAGACTAAAATGCAGTAGACAGTTTTGTTCCCCAAGGTAGCTGATAATGCTTTATTGTCTTGGTATCCCAAGCACTTGTTTAAATCCCAAGCCTTATGTTTAAAAGCAGTTCAATAACTTGTGGATAAATGATTCTGGAATGAAAAACTTCCATGAGTAAGTTGTGTGGTATATCATCCAGGCCTGCTAATTTAGTTATCTATACTATGATTAAGTATGAGTATCATCCTGTAGATACTTCCTAAGATCCACACTTGTTCAAAGAAGAAGCCATACACAAGTAAGGGAATGAAGGTACCATTGAAGCAGAGGCCCTACCACTTGATCACAATGATGACATCTCCATGCAAACAGTTGAAAATAATGCTCAATGATCTGGCACAACCTTGCCTGAGCATTTTCAGGTCTCTCAGTATGAATAATGGCTGAACCGTCTGCTCTGGAGCCAGGACAAGACACTTGTGACCTGTTGAATTTACTCTGAGCCCTGTGATTCCCTGAGCTCTAGGGCAAGGGTCCCACACATCACATAAGCATGCCCTATGAATGACGCAGGCTCTCGTTTCTGCTGAAGGAAATGAATTCAGAAAGAAAATGATAACCTACAGGGAATAACACCCACACAGTTATCACTCAAGCAATCCCACAGGGTTCTGAACCTGATCAGAGCAGTGCTTCATAAACTTTCTTTCAAGGGGTTTCTTTGTCATCAGTAATTAGGAAAGACTTTTATAGCCTGATTAAATATGCTCAATCTTGGTTCAATTTTGTACTTATTTTTAAACTATATCCATTGTTTCCCTTCTTCTAATTTTCTTTTCTTTGTGCCTTTGCATCTTCAGTTTAATATTGTTTCCCTTTTTAACTCCTTCCCACTTCCTCCTTCTTCCACCCCACCCCAAATGTCAATAAGAATATTCCATCTAAAACTATGTCTGGATGACCCCTTTATTCATTATAGATCTTTTTTCTGATTATCTTCTGGAAGAGTCAGGTCAGGACACTGGCATTGCTAGTTTCTATACTCAGTCAATCATGCAATCATTTATTTACTCATTCCATGGAAAGCTACTAAGCATTTCCTATGTGCTTGATTGTGACCTGGGTCCGGAAAGGACCCTGCTTATAGAACTTGCTTTCCAGTGGGAGCCCATAACTCCCTCCTGGATAAATTACAAGTGAAGAGCATATGGAAAGTTTGTTCACCTTTGAGATACTGGAACCTCCTCCTTTCAACAACACTTTTGTCCCATGCTGCATCCTTTCCTCTGTCCATTGCCAAAACTTTTCTCTACATGGATTCTCCTCAGCTGCCTTATTCTTACTGAAGTCCTCATTCAAGCAAGGCCACTCCAGGTTTAAGTATCACCTATTTTATTCAAACTGAATCACTCTATCTTGTATCCTAAAGCTTTTCAAATTAGAACAAGTGTATGACATGCCAGCAATTCACAAAGACAAAGCTCCAAAGGAAAAAATCCAGTCCAGCCTGCTGGATTATATGTAGGGATGTAATAACAGAGCATTTAATATATTATTTACATGGATATTTTAGGTGAAACAGGATAAGAAAGAGATGGTGCTTATAGTTTGCTGTTCTAAATTATGCCCCCAATCCTCAAGAGCAGTAAGAGACACAATCAAATATAATCAGAGTGAAACAAGACATAATAGAGCTGGAGAATGAGGAGATATACATTTACAGTCACAAGAAGCTGAGGAGGGGACTTGGCTGAGCCTTCCAAGGGCCTGGATCTCCATTCTTTTGCATTGAGCTACTTTCTGACAGAAAAGCCACCAAAATCTTCCTCTGGAAACCAGGATACCACCCCACCCTGTCCTGCACCACCTGCTCTTGCCTACCTCTCAGAGCTCATCCAGATAACCAGGATATCACACCACTTTGTCCTGTACCACCCACTTTTGCCTACCTCTCATAGGTCATTGTGTTAGTTTAAACATGTGGTCCCAATAAATTTAGGATTTTATTAAAGTTTATAATTTAGATGTGTAGCCACCTGGCTATAGGAACTGTCACTGTGGATGGATGCTAGTGTCCAGACCTAAGGTGTGGAGGTGGATCTAAAATTCCAGTCTAAAGATATGCAGAGTTCTTGAGCTCTGCCTGGAGTTCTGAAAGTGTGCTTGCTTCCTTGTGGTGGCCTGTGGCTTTTCTCTCTCATCATGGACCTGTGAAAGAAGACCAGCTCCTTCTGCCATTATGGAACTTCCCCTGGATCTGTAATCTTCAATAAATATCCTTTCCTCCATAACTGTGCCTTATTTGAAAGTTCATCCCACCAACCTGAGGCTGTCTGCTACATAATTGGAACCAGGAATGGGGTGTGACTGAGCTCACTCTGACAATGTGGATTTCAGTCTTTTGGAACTTTTGTTTTGGAGGAACAGGCATGGACTTGGTATTTGTAACTGAAGACACCTTCTGGAGCAGTAAGCCAAGTTTTATGGACTATTCTGATGAGAGTTTAAGAATACTAAATACAGAGAAAATTACATTTAAATGCTTGGCTTATGAACTTTCTAAGGGCACAGAAAGACTACAAAAGACTTTGTTAGAATTGGTTTACTGACATAAGGGATGACTGCATTCTGCTGTCCAGGACCAGAGAGTTTAATCAAGGTTAAATCTGTAATGGACTGATGTGCTTGGCTAAAGATATGGGACTGAGAGATTTAAGATTTTAAATTGGAAAATTTCAAGCAAGTTTAAAAATTACTGACAGAGAGACTGGTTTTAGGTTACTGAAGCTGCTATTGTCAAACACACTGACAATCTCAGGGAAGATGTCCCAATTACTGTACATTAAAACAATGGAAAGGATGCCTGAAGAAAGACTATGATAAAAATAAAAAGCCTTTTAAAAAGAGTTGACTGGGGCTGGAGAGATGGCTTAGCAGTAAGGTGTTTGCCTGCAAAGCCAAAGAATCCCGGTTTGATTCTCCAGGACCCACATAATCCAGATGCACAAGGGGGTACATGCATCTGGAGTTCGTGTGCAGTGGCTGGAGGCCCTGGCATCCCTCTCTCTCTCTCTCTTAAATAAAAAAATAAATAAATAAATTTTTTAAAAAAGAGTTGACTGGAAAAGGAATCTGCATTTCAAGATTGCAATTTATTTTCTGCCTGAATTAAAAGTATGGCTGTGTCCTACACACCTGATATTAATTTTGGAATCATAAAAAATATGTAGAATGGTCTTGAGGTGCATGTGATTCCAGGAACCACTGCTGAGATGTAACATATAGACAGGGCATAATGACCCTGAGAAAGAGGCTGACAAAGCCATTTAAAGATGGACTGTGGTTGATACACCAAGTCTGTGAAAAAGCTATCATGGAGGCTGTTGGCTCAGGATGGAAGTTTTATCTGACTATTCAGCCTAGGTAGAGGGGCAAAATTAAAATTTTGGGAAGCAGAGGTAGGAGGATTGCTATGAATTTGAGTCCACCCTGAGACTACATAGTGAATTCCAGGTCAGCCTAGGCTACAGTGAGACTCTACCTCAAAAAAACAAAACAATCCAGAGACTCCTCACTGGTCACTGCAGATATTTGATGTTTACTTGATGGTTATTGAGTTTACATTGTTCCAGTCTCTCCTTGCTATGCCTTATAACACTTAAAATTGTTTACTCTGTGCCTTTATATGTGAAAAGTATATAACTTGTTTCCATTTCACAAGACTGAGAGCTAAAAAAACAATCTTAAATCTCAGATAAGACTGAGGACTTTGAGACTATCTTAAGTTCTAGAGATTATGGGGACCTTTAAATTTACCAATATACAATGTGATATGATTAATCTATTGGGGGCTGGGGCAGGATGTGGTAGTTTAAGTAGACGGCCCCCAATATATTCAGGATTTTATTAAAGTTTATAATTTAGATCTGTAGCCACCTGGCTAGAGGAGGTGTCACTGTAGATGGATCCTATGGTCTAACCCTAAGATGTGGGAGTGGGCCTAAAATTCCAGTCTAAAGATATATAGAGTACTTAAGCTCTGCCTGGAGTTCCAAAAGTCTGCTTAATTACTTGGGGCTTTTCTCTCTCAGTATGGACCTATGAAAGTGGGCCAGCTTCTTCTACCATTATGGAACTTCCCTTGGATCTGTAAGCTTCAACAAATATCCCTTCCTTCATAAGTATGCCTGATTTGAAAGTTTATCTCAGTGACCTAAGGCTGTCTGCTACACTTATCCTACAGCTTTTTTTTTTTATTGCCATGTCTTTCTTCAGCCATTGGAACTTTTTTTCTTCCTTAATTCAATCATCTCATGAAGTTTTTGACCAAACAAGTGTTTGCTTCCCCACCCCACATCTACCCATGACAGGTCTTCATATAAATCCCCCCACTCCTTTGTCAGTTTCTATTTGCCTACATTATACCATCTCAGGGAAGTGTCTGAAAACATGTGACCCAACTAAAAAGAGCTGTCTAGTTAATTACTACAAGGCTTGCTTTAATTCTCTGTGCAGCATCTAGCTAAAATTAACTTATTTGTTATGTGTGTATTTAATGTCTGCCTTGCTGTGATGGTTAAGTTTGTGTCAGCTTGATCTGTTTAGTAGTCCACAGACATTCCTCATAAGTGTCTCTGAGGTTGCTTCTAGGAAGGATTAACTAAGGAGGAATCCTTCCCTCAGAGTGAGCCCTTCTTCCAGAGTAGGCTGCCCCTCAGAGGGGAACTTTATCTAAGGAAGCTCTGGGAAGGAAAGCTTTCTCTCCCCCCACTGGCTGACGGTGCTGCTTGCTGTTTGTGCTTGCGGCTTGGTGCTTGCTGTTTGCTGCTTGGTGCTTGGTGCTCTCTAGCATGAACTGAAGGCCAGCATGGACTGAAGAGCAGAGTCTCTTCAGGATGCCTCCAGGCCTTTAGTGCCAGGTTGGGACTGCTGAGGCATCCAGCCTCGTGGACTGAGCAGCTACCAGGTTCCTTGACTCAGGCCTGCAAGCTGCTATTGTTGGACTGCCATAAGCTAATCCCAATAAATTCTCTTTTAATACAATTCATTCTATGGGTTCTGTTCCTCTAGAGAACCCTGACTAAGACACTTGCCCAATTGGTATTAAAAAGTCTCAGAAAAGCAGAGACCTTGCCTGTCTTATCTCCTGATATAGGCATTTATCCAAAGTATCAGAAATATAGAAGACCCTCCCACTGATAATTGTTATGTAATTGAATATTGAGGAAGAACATCAGAGCTTTCACTGAACGAATGTGCACATGATACTTTAATAGAACAATGAAGAGATATGGGCAGCCAATCAAACCTAATAATTCCCCAAGAAGGTTCATTTCTTGTCAGTAAGTCTTTTAATTTAGATTTATTTTTCCAGGCATTGTCTCAATCCTGAAGATCTGAAGACTAATGCTACATTATTTATGTCCTCAACAAAGTGGGGAGAAAATTACTAACAAGGTAGAAAGTGCCCTGATGCGGACATGTAGAGATTATTTCGAGAAGAGAAAGTCGAGTCTAGAAGAGCTCCAGAAGGAATTCTAATCTATAACCAAGGTCTGAGAGGGTAAGAGAGCTTTATAAGCAGACAGGAAACAGAAGTTCTATCTAGATACAGGGCAACAACCTATGTGACAAATTAAAATTATCAAAGTTTCTGCAGTTACAATCGAGGGAAAAGAGCTTCCCATATGATGGGAAGCCAAGGAGGAAGAGAGAGGAATAGGGAGTGGTGAGCTGGGAAGAGCACTGGCCATCAAACTATAGACAATTCTGCTGCCACTCGAGAGTTATGAAGAGGTTATAAGGAAAATGAGGAGCAAGTCAGACCTGTGTTTTAGAAAGATTAACAGAGGCTTTGTGGAGAATTCATACTAACTAGCCATGACCAAAATATGTCAACCTTGAGGCTAGGGCATTCAAGCAGGAAGATGATCCCATAGTCACTGCATGGGGATAGAGAATAATCAAGGCAGAGGTGGAAGTGACAAGATGCACTAATTAGATGTGCACTGAGGAAATGAGAGCAAGCATGGAAAAATGGGGAAATTATCAAGGTGTCTGGCAGGAACAAATTGAGAACATAAGAGAGAGACAAGTTTCAAGGGAGTTCTCTCAACTGCTAATACAGTTGAATGCATGGCTCATTTCAGCAACCCTGACATTTCTGAGGTTGTTACAGACCTCTAAGCCTTAGCCAGTGGACATTTAAAGACTGAGATAAAGCATCATGACTGGCCAGCAAGAGAGGTATTTTAAGACAACGTGTCTGTCTCAAGATCCTCCCCCTAGCCACCCACAAAGACCACTGCCTTCATTAACTGAACAGGGGCCAGGTCTGCTGCCAGCTACCACAGATACTCCCCCCACACACATCCTCATTGTCATACATTACAAGTTATTTCAATCCATCTAACATAATGAGCCCACTTTGCAATTCCATCATGATTCACTCTCAAGTTTAAAAGCTATAGCCAAACCACGAGGAAGGAAAAGCATTAGGAAGGTGCTATGACATCCTTTGGGGTTCCACATGTCTCCTTGGCAGCTAAACAATCTCCCGAGCATATAGGACTCCTGGAGGATATTTGCCAATCTCTTCTTCTGAAAGTATTAGTAAAAATCTATAGCTCCCTGTTGGATACCAAATGCAGCTGCCACATTCTGTGTTGGTGCCAGCAAAGTACTTCACCTAGACAGACAGCTTTCTAAGGCTGCTTTATTTCTTGTCAGCCTTTCAAACCTCACTCCAACAGAAATCTTTTGTATTAAGCTACTGGCCACAAAACTAGAATGTTTCCTCTGGTCAAATGTGCCTTTTATATGTCATACCACGTTTCTTCTTCACACAGGAAAAAAAAATTCAGAAGGAAAAATTGCAGTTGCTTTTTCCTGCCACCACTTTCATTACGGTTCCAGACATCTGAACAGAAGCATATCTGTTCACATCAAGCTTCCTTGTGCCCAGAGAAATGCCATTCACAATCCAATAAATGTACGAGCCTTGTGCTCTCAGAAAACAGGCTTCCTTAGTCTAAATTTTCTAGGAAGAAGCAATATAATATCAGAGTTTGAATAATCAAATGGACCACTATGTGTCATTATTGCCAACAACATTTTGTGTAGTCAAACTCTCCAAGCTAATGTTTTTGCAGTTTGAAGAACTCCAAGCATTACTCTTTAGCCGAACACCTTCTCCCACCACCACACTGAAACAGAAGGTGAAGGGTCTCATGATCAAAGTTCCAAATTAGCAAGAATCCTCTCTGATTGCTGTGCTGGCACAGAGCCCTTGCTAAGATCAGATAGGCCTTCAAGACATCTCAGAAATGGGGAATTAAAATGTGGAGAAAGAACAGAGAGGAATAATTTGCATTGGACAGAGGTGAACAGAAGTATCTTTCGGAGGACAAGGGCCACTTGGCACCATATCTGAGGCTCACAAATGCCAGAGCTGCTGTGAAACACTACTGGGGGCAAATGGATTGAGAACCACCTGAGGGATATTATCTATGAGGCTAAGCTTCCCTAAAAGGTTGTGATCCAGAGCAAGGAAAAAAATCTGCCTCCAGCTAGAATAATAACAAAGCAAACTACACAAACCTTTTATGGTTGGATCTTAAACCCCTTTAAATCTAATTTTCAAAGGGCAGTTCTATAAATTTTTTGACTACTCTTTAAAAGAAAAAAATCTTAAATTATCAAGGAAACAAATATCTGTTTACAATATCTAGTGACCAACATTCTGTGCCAAGTGCTATGAGGACTTGAAATATGAAGTCACAGTCCCTGACCTCCTAAAATCTGTAATCGCCACATAATCACATCACAAGTACATGCTTTGGCATGGCCTTTCTTGGGAAGATAAGAACAAACATCTATTTAACACAGATAGGTCATTGACAAAGGACCAAAGAAACAATTCCACTCAATTTCAGCTGAGTGAACCAATGAGTTTACTGGAATTTGTTGAGGTTGTAATGTAAAATATGTTTGAACAGTTGGTAGCACTGTTTGGGAGATGGAGCCTTATGGAGGAAGTGGGTCACTGGAAGCAAGCCTTGAAGTTTTATATCTTAGCCCCACCTCCTGGGAGAAACCTGGTGCAGAAGAATGCATGAAGGGAGATAATAGAATTTAAAGAGAAAGAAAAAAGTAAGCTTAGAACATCACCTTAAAGAAGTGAACATTACTTCTTTAGATGAGGAGGACAGATGTCTCAAAAGAAAGGAGGGAGAGGATACCCTGGATATAACAAGCCCTATGCTAGAAATTCATGCTATTCACCAAATGATAGAACTTGTTATTAATCACTTCTGGATCTGATAAACATATGTCAAAACACTTGTGATTAGGTAGTTCCTATGCCTCCCATGTGTCCCTGTTCTACAAGGCATCTTCTGATCTACAGCAGCCCTTAAATGTGGAACTTAGATTCCAATTTCCTTTTGTCCTCAAACTCACCAGAAAGAACATGGAATAGCCACTTGGCAGTACTATTTAAGTATACCTGCTGTCTGAACTCTTCCACTCTGCTAGGGCATCCGTACCAGGTCCAGCATTTCAATCACCTATTCTCCAGACTTGGATATTCCCATAAGAATCTGCAATGTTCCATCCTGCTGTTAGGTAAAGGCACCCTCATCTCTGCGACTTAGGTATTAGTTGGCACTCAAACATTTAGTCTGTGCTTCAATTCCAAATAACTTTCCCGAACAAGTATACCGTTATTCTCCAATAAGGGTAAAATGTCACTTTTTCCCATAGGGTTACACACGCATTTGTTATACTATCTGGAGGTTTCGTGGAACATGGTAGAATTCAAATAATAATCACTTTCCTTGCCCAGAAATAACATCTGTTAATTATCACTGGTAAAATTCTGTCCAGTGATCAGAAAGCATTCAATCCACTCTTTTTCTTTAGTCAGGAATGAAATGAAGTAAACCTTGGAAATATTATAACACTCTAAATATAAAGATGAAACAATGATTATCTGTCCACATCTTCCAAAGCTCTTTCAGATTACATCCAGCTGTCTGTCTTAGCAACTGTCTTTCTAGTGGTGGACACAGTTGGGAACAGTTGCCTGACCTAATTGGCACTATAGGGCCAGAGACAAGTGCCTGAGTGATAATCACAGACCTGTGAAAATTCTGGAAGTCTGGGGGAGGGGGGAGTTAATTTTGTGACATACAAAAAGAATACTGAAATTCAGAACTAATAATGTTAACCTAATACCCACACACATTACATTCCAGCTTTGTCAATCATTTCATTTAATATTTGTAAAATCTCACTACATTTGAAAACAATCAATACTATATATTCTCTCATGTAGCAAAAATTTTGAATATATAATGATTACAAAGAAATAATAGTCAATCATTAAGTAGATGACTTAATTAATGTCAAATAATATTGAAAGTCCACTACAAAAATTTCTTCACTTTATAATAATTATATATTTTAATTTGGACATGAGTAGACATTTGATGTTGTGTGGCACAAAGACTCCAAAACTAACCCTGATGTTAAGTATTCTATGGCCAATTCTCTCCACCTTCATCCTCCCCTTTAATAACATTCTGAGACATGATTTCCATTTATTCTCTCACTCACACTTGTCTATGCTTTATTCAAACTGTTTTGTACCTTTTCTTTGACTTCCACATACATCTCAATAATTTATCTTTTCATATATCCATTCATCTTTGCCTGGGTCTTTGAAAGCATTTTGAACTTCATTTTAGAAGTTTCCTAATACAGGAAACAGGTTGTACTCTGTACATTTCAGAAGAACCTGACAAAAGGCACTATGCCTTTTTGTGTTCAGAACCATTATCTGTCTTTCTCTTCTTTTAAGCTACAAATGTCTTCTGTGCCTAGTGTCACACTATAAGTAGAGGTATGACCAGACCACAGAACCTAATGTATGCTGCCATCAGTAACACTAGCACAACTTCTCCAGAAGGAATTCATATCAAGTCCCAAGCTTCTGTTGAATGGTTCTGTACTCCAAAGAGGTTGCATGGGCTGAACCTGTTGGGAAGGGAGAAAACCAGAGGCAGATAACCCCTCTTCCTTTGCCATCCCCTCCCATGTCTGAGACAGTAATTTTGACAGCCCCATATCTGGCAGTAATATGCATCCATGTAAAGGGTTACTTGAATGTTCCATGTGACACAGAGCAGCATATGCCTCCTCTGGAAGGTAAGGACTTGTGTTGAATGAAAGTTAGTGGACAGCTCTGAGAATCCCTAGCTTCTCTGTGCAAATTTGTATTCTGGATGGTTTTCTAAATCTCTTCTCCTGATCAACATTGAAGCAAGCTGGCCAAAATATATGTAGCTGGGATCTTTAGGCACGTACAGCTTAGCACCAAGTGATACTTGAACTCACAGTTTCAATCCATTAGGAAAGAAGTTATGCTCTAAGAAGCATCACAACTTTCCATTCCCACATGTAAAAAAAAAAAATCTGAAGAGGCTTAACTTTTTCCACAGAAACTTAAGACTGTCCTGCATGTTAGCTATGGGGCATGGCTGAGGACAGGATACAGAAAAACCATACTCTTATACTTCATTCAGCTTTGGAGATTATCATCAGTAAAAACTTCCTGAATACATTAAACTGTGGTCTAAACATGCATAGGGGTCTGAGTGCATGGTTATAAATGTATCCATTATCATTCCCAGTTTCAAATTTAAGTGTGTTTTTTCCACAATTCCAAGGCCACATAAATGTACAGGCTCTGAACAACTCTTTATAACTAGGGCCTCTATAGGTAAATGAGGTAATGGGCATCACATGCCCCTGTTCAGGGCTTCCACACCCAGAAATGCACCCTTTCTCATCCAGCCTTAGTTTTTGTCACTGTTTTGCCAGTTTGTGGTCTTGAGGAAATGTTAAAGCTCAGGAGCAAAATACTCGGCTTCTCAGTCACTTTGCACAGGCTTCCTGAAAGTGGCTGGCCAGCCTCACTGTAACCAAATCCCTTCACTCTCCCCTCCAAGATAACGGCACATTTCTCCTCTAGATTAGTCATTATCCTGTAATCTGTCCCACATTCCTGAAGCAGCCAGAAATTACCTGCCTGTCAGAGTATCAGTGTCACAGTCAAGGTCTTACCTAGTTCTTAAAATGTGGACTGTGGGCTGGAGAGATGGCTTAGTGATTTAGGTGCCTGCCTGCTAAGTCTAAGTACGCCAGTTCCAATCTCCAGGTCCCACGGTTAGCCAGATGCAGTGACACAAGGGTGCAATGCCACACTTGCCCACAAGGGGGCAAATGCATCTGGATTTCATTCACAGTGGCTGAGAGGCTGCTGGCGCGCCCATTCTCTGACCTCTCCCTCTCTCTCTCTCTCTCTCTCTTCTTTCCAAAAAATAAAAATAAAAATAAATGTGGACTGTTTGATCAGTAACTCGGTGGGCTACCTGGGTCAAGAAGAAAGCTGGTTTCAGATTTCCCCCTACACCAGCAGCCGGTGGGTCTTCAGTCCCTGGAGAGCTGGACTCGGGCATAATCATTGCCTTCAGAATTCCTCAGAGACAAGAAGTTGACAGAGGCATGGAAGAAAGTCCTTCCAGAGTTTCATTCCTTCTTGCACTTTTGGTCTCCACCTCAAGAACCTGGGAGAAATGAAAGGGTAATAGAGAAGCTATTTTGGTCTTTAGAGTGGACCATGTATATCACAGAAGAAACTGCAGCAATGCCAAACATATGTTACACACAAGACATTCAGGGGAGCTAATTTGTAGACCAGGAACAAACAGAGGCACAAGTGCTTAGAAACTGCTTTTGCTATAAAGCACGGATCATGGTTTATTGTCTATAAGTATAGAAGTTGTCAATTAAAATAAATAAATAAATAAATAAATAAATAAATAAGCATGTATTCCTCAAAAGGAATAAAAGCAGTCATCACTGCCGTCATTTTGTGTATATCTCATTTATTTGGGCTACCTGCTCAAATCTGTTCATGTGAATCATTCTAGGAGCATCTGTCTAAAAACAATAACAGCTAACTTATCGTATCCCCCCTCAAGAATGAAGGCTTCCATGATGTTCTTTTCCAGACCACAAAAACACGACTGACAGTCTCAAATCATTATTCTAAAAACCTTGGATTCTAGCAATAGCAGAACCTTACAGACTGTTCAGCCCTTTAGGAGGTTACCCCCAAATAGGGCAGCCGTCTTAGATAGCAAAGCTGTACCTTGGAGCAGAAATAATCCTAACACTAATGTATTGCCCCCCCTCAAGTGGTGACTTTGATAGCAAATGCTTATACTAACATGAAGAGCCAAAACTGAGACAGCGATCATCCAGAGCAGGCCTTGACTAGGACTGCTGAGTCACGCACACTTCTTCCCCTGCCCCAGTTCTTCTACTCTTTAAACCTAGAGTCATGTCAGGGATCCAAGGTGGACTTGAGACCTGGGTGGCATTTCCAGGAGCATCACTCAAGCCTCTCTGCTTTCATCCTTTCATCATTTTATTTCAATATTTGCAGCTTGTGAGCATACCTTTTTCAGTCAAAATCTATTCATCCCTATAGGGCTTTTCAGAAGTAAATTTAGTATAAGTGAATGGATAATATAAAATGTGGCATTAGCTTTATGCAGCATTATATTTAGAAATATAGGCAGATTCTCTCAATTGTACTAATTTGCATTATAATAAGAAATGGGCTTTTGTTTAAAGAGTTTTGTGCACTTGCCACAGAAAATCTTTGGTACTTATTCAAATGGCTAAGTTGAAAAACCTTATAAACGCCCTTAACAACATTTTACATATAAGTTCCCTCAAGTCTTGCCCATACCCTCAATGCTATCAGTTCCCAAAGCCTAACCCAATATTGTACTTTTTCAATTCATTTCAAGAATCCAAAATTATAAGCTATAAAGAAAAAATATATATATAGAAATATAATTATACATACACAAAAAATTGGAGTTTTTAGTTTCTGAACGCCATAATAATAGAACTCCTATGAGGAAACAAAATCCACCACTGGGTCAGGTGTCATAGAAAATTCCAAGTTTTAACCCAAAGTTTGGAAATTGTATTCTAAAATCATTAAGTGCAGACATGACAGGTTAAGAAAGAGGGAGACAAATTGTAAGATTTGTTTGGTGACAGTGCTGAAACAGAAACCAAATATCGAGGTTAAAAGCATGCTGTTCTGAGCCAGTAGTGTCTCTAGTCCTGAAGGACTTGGGCCCTGGCACTCCAGGGGGAGAGCAGACATTTTCCCACTGGCTTGCTGAATCCAAGGCACCACAGGCCCTTCCAGCTGCAGGGCTCTCATCTGTATGCAGATCCTATTACAATGCAACAGCATGTTTCTAGATCCTAACCAGGCTGGCATTCTGGGCCTAAGAAAAACAGAACAAAACAGTTCACAAAGGGTCCATTGATGTTAAACTGGCTATAGCGAAAATCACAAATGGCTTGTTAGGAGAAAAGCAGATGATCTGCCTTGGTTTCTTGAGCAAGTGTCAGCTCCAATCTGTAAAATATGGGGCCAAAAGGAAGGAGGAGGCAGTGAGTGGCAGACCCTCTTGTCTATGACCTCCTATTTAAGACAGAGAGGCCCGTGTCACCTCATTCCCTGCATTTAGAAAATTAAACGACACTGAGGGAATTAAAAAAAAAAAATGAGTCTTCACGTTTTGAGCCTCCCTGCTAACATCCACTAACATTTTCTGTAGCATTTGTTTCTGCTGTTTGCTGAGGGTGAACCAGCAGTTAGTGAGCGCTATCACTGGCCAGCAGTTCTGCAAACATTATCTGTGTCATCAGCCACTAAAACTACAAAATAGGCACTCATATTCTTGCTGTGTTGATGAAATATAGAATTTCAACAGGATTAAGTGACAGGTCTAAAGTTCATGGCTAATCATGATGGGATCAGGGTGAGGCCCTTGTCCAGAAGGCCAAGTTCAATGCCCTTTCATCTACAGCCCAACTAACTGTTCCTGACGTCAGTGTACCTGAACTCCTTGAGTGGTAGCAGCAACATGGAAGTCCTACAGTGCAGCAGGTTGTAAACCATCCAAAATTTTTCAAAGATTTTCCCCTCTGAGCTTCCTGATGTCATAAAAAGCTCTAGGGTAGGGAGGGTCAACAAAAAACCTCAGACTAGGATTCCAACCCCGATAGTAACAACTTATGGGGCTTTGCATAAAATATATCTTTTATGAATTTCAATCCTGCTCCCTTCAAATTGGGGTAGTAATTGTGACAAGATGTAATTCTCCATCACCTTTATCCCTCTTTCCCACATCCGTTCACAGCTGGTCTACAGAAGACTCGCAATGTATGTATCCATTTGGGGCTGAGCAAGCCACAAATATTACTAAGAGAGAGCTTTGGTTGCCTTGCTCTTAAGAATGAGAAGATCCCTCAACTGCAATGAACCATCTGGGAAAATATAAGAAAACATAGATATTGAATACTAACTTCATTAGTCATAATGTTAAAAAATTATCATTAAAATATGCAGGTGGGTGATGGATTGTATCAACTTTAGTTTCTCGTTATGATACTCTCTAATTAGGTAAGATGTTACTAATAGGGAAAGATAGATAGAAAGACATACAGAATCTATTTGAATTATTTCTTACAAATAAATATTAATTTACAATTATCTCAAAATAAAGCAGTTTTTAAAACTTAGAAAAAGAAATTGAGCCTGATGGTACAGGTTGTAATCCTAGTGGCTTGGGAGGCTGAAGCAGGAGCTTGACTGGCAAGCCTGACATTGAGAATTGAGATGGTCATCTGTGTATTTTCATGATTTTGCTGTGCCTCCTAGCCTTGCCTTCCTCGTATCCACTCAGCAGCCACTGGCCTTAGAAAACAGGTAGCACTGTTCTATGGAAAGTGCAGTTACACAAAGGATATGACTGAGGGTGAACACAGGAAGGAGTTTGGTCTGCTTTTCATGAACGCATTGTCTTATCTGAAGCCTCTAGAAATGGAGCAGGAACAGGTGGAGAGCATTTCACTTACTTCAACACAGCCACACTGAGCAAAAGCCTGAAGAGCTTTGGCAAGTGGATGGGAACATGACATGTCTTTCCATTGGTGGAGGAAAGAAAGGGGTTTCACGTATGACCAAGGGAATGGCAAGGAAGACAAAGTTCCTCACAGGAAGGGCCTGAGAGCTGGCACACTTAGGATAGAGCCTGACACTCTTGGGGACATGGAAAGAGACACAAAGATGGAAAAGTACCGAGAAGTGAGGAAAAGATAATTTCATACTAAACAAACTTCTGAAAAGGTTTTCCTATGTGAAGAAGACAGTGCCAGGAAGGGTTTTTGCCACTCTCAGCTTAATATGGCTGGGCTTCACAGGACACTGGATTGTACATACACAAAATCAAAGCAGTTAATCTTGCTGCTTCTTCACATTGTAGGCACCTTTCTGTTGTTCTCTTTATGTGTATTTCTTTCACTATTTTTCCTTATTACTTTCTGCTTTATAAAATATGTTCTTGGGTTCATGATGAAAAGGAAACAATGGACTAGGATATTATTATATTAGATGTATTACATAACTTGTAAGATATTATGTTACACAATACAGCATAGCTGCATCTGGGGAGACACTCTATGGATAAAGCACTGTCAAAGCAAACACGGGGTTCTGAGTTCAGATCCCCAGAACCCATGTAGGATGTAATGCTGTGACAGTAGTGTCTACCACACCTAGAGTGAGAAAGAAGGTGGACATAGGAGAATCACCTGGAAGCTCACAGGCTAGCTAGCCTGGTGAACTCTGTGGTGAACACTGAGAGACCTTGCCTCAAGCAAGGCTGAACACAAAGACCTGCCCCTGAAGTTCTCCTTTAACTTTCACATGCATGCTGTGCCACGTGCACACCAACAATTTCACTCACATGAACATATATACACACACCACACACTTACCAATGAGAGAGAGTGTGTGCATTGTCAAAGTTATACCAGAATTGTTTTTCTATATTTTAATATTGGTGATAAAGAAGAGGAAGACTGTCAAATAAGCAACTGGGAAGTCAACCATAAGAAATGCTCTTCAAATCTAAAAATTAGAGGACAGATCTTTAAAAGAACTTAACAAATATGTATATAAAACACGAAAAATCAAATGTATTCACTATGTATACTCCCAATGGGAAAATATTGCACTGTTAATTTAAAAAAATGCAGCAAGATCACAAAACATTGTCACAAATGACAGGAAGTTAAAGATGTTCAAATTCTAAGTGCTTGGATTTTAGGAAAGAGAAAGATGACTATTATTTTAACTGGAAAATTTAAATAGAGCCTGAAATAATATGAATGTTCATTTTTAAAATTTTAACAAATATGCCATGGCATTATAAAATGTTAACATTAGGTACACCTGTGTCTATCTTTGCAACTTTTCTTTAAATCTGAAGTGACTTCAAAGTAATTATTTAGAAATAATTGGAACATTTTAAAATGTTATAAAAAATTGAAATAATTGAACAGGAAAATTGAAGGACTTAATTGTGATTTTGAAAAATTATCTGTATAAATTCAATTAAAAGTTTGAATGATTTAATTAAAAAGAGAAAAACAAAATGACCAGCTAGAAAAAATAAAGCATTTAGTTCCAAAAACCATCTAACAAAGCATCAAATCACAATGGTTAAAAACTAGAACCAGCATCTGAGGTGGATTCAGGTTAGGAGTGACAGATAAACGAGACCATGCGATGATTATCCTTTTGTGATTGGGTGAGCTCACTGAGGGTGATCTGTTCCATGTTTGACTTTTTTTTTCAAATTTCATTATTTCATCTTTCCTTACTGCTACATAGAATTCCATAGTATAGCTATACTACATCTTTGTTGATGAGGGTCCCTTTGGAAGAGGGATGAGGATAATGGAGTCACCATTATGAATGTAAAATCAGAATAATATAAATAAAAAATAAATTATAATTAAAAAAAACTAGAACCAGACATTGTGTCTCACATCTAAAATTTCAACACTCAGAAGACTAAGGTAGGAGGAAGATTGCTGTGAGTTCCAGGTCAGCCTGGACTAGAGTGAGCCCCTGTCTTGAGAAAAGAAAGAAAAACAGATAGAGAGAAGAAGAAAAGGAGGAGGAGGAGGAGAAGGAGAAGGAGAAAGGGTAGGAGGGAGGGAAGAAGAGAAGAAAGAAGAAAGGAGGAAGGAAGGAAGGAAGGAAGGAAGGAAGGAAGGAAGGAAGGAAGGAAGGAAGGAAGGAAGGAAGGAAGGAAAAAAGGAGAGTGGGAGGGAGGGAAGGAAGGAAGGAAACTATGAGAAATTCCAAGAAAATTATTGTGAAAACAATTGCAAGAAAATTTGAATATACCCTTTTAAGCTCTTTAGACATACACAATTTTTTAAATAAATGAAATAATTTGAATAATATAGTCTTTAAAAGCAACTGAATATTCTAATTCCTCTTAAGATCATATAAATCTTTCAGCTTTTAAAAAGGAAATGATATATAATGTGGGTCCTCACCGTTTCCAGGGGTCATTGACCACTGACATCTCTGATGCAGGAGGAGTTGGGGGGAAGCAGGGTCCTCGAGCAAGTGAGTGCGACAGGCAATGAACCACTAGGGAGGCTTTCTGATGGACAGCGTGCTCTCATTTATTCAAAATGGCAGTGGGTTTATAAGCACTTGAGAAAGATTGAGAAGGCACATACAGACTATATGGTGATTGGATACATAGTTTATGGGTTTCTGTCCAATTGGCTGGTATTGGAATGCAGAGGTCATGAGGGAGGAGCTGCAAGGGAGATAACAGAAGTGGGGGGGAAAGCTTCGTGACTTCAGTCTCTTGGGCAGCTAGCCACAAGGTCAGGAACTGTGGGGGGCAAAGCCTGACTATGGAATGGTCAGGTGCTTTTGGGGATCAAGGGGAGAGGGCCTCGCCAGTTAAGTCCACTCTAGGCAAAGACAGGGCACACCACAACCTTGCCCGAGGTCAGGGAGGGCCAGTCTCCCTCCCCAGAATGGGTTGCTATGATAAGGCCAGCTGCAACCCCCACAGCCCAAGGTCTCCAGCCATGTCCAATAGCCCAGGCCAGCTTCCTCACAGTCCTAGCCCGTGTTTAGCATGCCCAACAATATAACACATATATATTTACATGTATGTGTTTATGTATAAAATCTATACATATATATGTAAAATCTTAGATTTATAAAAGTCATACTTTCCCCATTGTCTATAAGACATTAAATTATAAAATTTTTAAAATCCTAGGGAATGTAATGAATAAAGCACATACTGCTAGAAAAGTGAAATAGGAGTACTATATATATGAACTTGATTATCTAATTCTATAAAAGATTGTATTAGTTACAGTCAGAAGTATGTTTATGTTCTTTTACACTTTAATTATAGACAAGGCCAAAAGTACCTGAAATAGTGTTGAATTTAAGAAAATACTAATTTAAAAAATGAATAAGAAAGTAAAAAGAAAAAGTTTTAAAAAAAAAAGAAAAATAAGTTTTAATGTTCTAATAATATGTTACAATGGAGCTGAATATAAGCTGGTGAAAGGTGCTTGCTTGCCCAACCTGTTGGCTTGTATTCAATTTCCCAGAACCCAATTACAGCAAGACAGAAAGTGGCCCATGCACCTGAAGTTCATTGCAGTGGCAAGGGGCACTGGCTCACCCATATGCATATTCTATCTCTCAAATAAGTAAGTAAATTAACAAATTAAAATAGCTAAATATATTCAAGCATTTTGAAAACAATGAAACAAAAATGCAAAAACAAGTAAATAAAATGTAGGCAAAATGTGACAATCAATATAATAAAGAATGATATATAATGAATGGTAAAATACAGGTTAAAAAATGTAAAAATGCTTTATGATTCTAATATAAAAACATCTTGGTTTAATTCTTGGATTAATGGGAAAATATAGTAGTTATCCCAGGAAAAGTTATTTAAAGTTTATCAAGCTACCTTTGGGCTGGAGAGATAGCTTAGCCATTAAGTCACTTGCATGCAAAGCTTAAGGACCCAGGTTCAATTCCCCAGTAGTCACCTAAGCTAGATGTACAAGGTGGTACATGCATCTGGAATTTGTTTACAGTGGCTGGAGACCCTGGTGCACCCATTTTCTCCCTCCCTCTCTCTCTTTATCTCTTTCTCTCAAATAAATTAAATAAAATACTTTTTTAAAAAGTTACCTTTTAGGAGATAGAAAGATGGCTTAGCAGTTAAGGCGTTTGCTTGTGAAGCCTAAGGACCCAGGTGAAATTCCCCAGTACCTACGTAAACCAGATGCGCATGGTGGCACATGTGTCTGGAGTTTGTTTGCACTGACTAGAGGCTCTGGTGTTCCCATTAATTCTCTCTCTCTTCTCTCTCAAATAAGTAAATAAATATAAAATATGTTGCAAAACTTACCTTTGAAAGTAGTTAACCTGGACATGAGATCTGTAGGTTCAGTGTTAGGGTGCTTTCTTAGCATGCCTAAGCCCTGAGTTCAATTTCCATCACCTCAAAAAAGGAAATAAGAAACAAAAGTAGTTTACTCACAAATTCCACTGATTTTCATTAAACGGATCATTTTCTCATTCTTACATTATAAATACTTCTCAGTTTTTTTCATAAATTAACAAACCCTAAGGCTAAAACTACACATAAAGAGCATAAAAATAATCTCAGTAAAATGAATACTTCAAACTGAATTCATTGGTACAAAAGTATTAGCCACCATGACTAAGTAGGGATTATCCCTAGAATACAGGCATAGGTTTGGAAAGCTCATAATATAATTATTCCAAAAGTGGATCAAATAAGAATAAATGCAGTTTAATTTATTCAGATGTTTGGTAGCTTTTAGCATATATTTTTTATTTAATGTTTTTGAAAAAAATTAAAAATTGGAAATAGAATTTTTCCAACATTGTGAATTTAAGAAACGATTCTAGAAGCAGACAAGGAGACATGGTTACTAAAAAGAATTTTTTTCATTATTCTTAATAAAAAAATATTTATTCAGAAAGCTAGTGAAATATACTATACAAATCTTAGAATTAACAAAATATACCAAAGTGATCAGATAAAAGATAAATATACATGTTCCATTGCTTTTCAGAAAAAATATCAGTAATTACACATTGACAAAGTTGGGAAAACACTAATTAGAATTGTGAAGTTCCAACACAAAGAAAATGGTATGCTCTTGAGAAATATAAAAACTACTTGTATAATAAACTGGATATTGCCAATATTCTAATTGACATTTCTAATAACTGGGCTACCTCCTGCCTAGTCACACCATGCTCACAGCAGACAGCATAGACTTGGGAAGGTATTCTATGATAAGTACCTCATACTCACCATCATGGAAAGTACCTTCTCTCTGAATTTTAAGTTACAAAATTGGTCACACTACCAACTTTCTCCCAAAGTATGATTTTTACTAGTTATTTTGAAACAGTGTTCCTGTCTATACTTGAGAAAATACCACATCAGCCTACAGGGTCTTGAGAAAGTGATCTGGATACAGATAGAGGGAAAAGGAGAAAGGCACTTTCAGAAACTCAGAATGTCCTTACTGATGATAAGCTATTAGAAAAAGTCCCAAAGATCAGGTATGGTGATCCCTCCAGAGGTGTTTCTTTTGCTGAGGATGAGCTTGGATATCTGAGGCCTTCTGCCTTTCCATAGGAATTTTGAGATAATTTTTTCTATCTCATTGAAGAAGGAAGTTGGGATTTTTATCAGCATTGCATTGAATCTATAAAGTGCTTTTGGTAAAATTGCCATTTTACCAATCCAGGAGCATAGGAAGTTTTTCCATTTTTGTAGGACCTCCTCAATTTCTGTCTTGAGTGTTTTTATGTTTTCATTGAATAGGTCTTTCACTTCCTTAGTTAATGTTATTCCAAGGAATTTTATTTTTTTGTTGTTGCAATTGAAAATGGGACGATGTTAGTTATTTCTTTTTCTGTCTCTTTGTACTTTGCATACAGAAAGGCTGCTGATTTCTGTGCATTGATTTTATATCCTGCCACTTTGCTGAAGGTGCTAATCACCTTTAAGAGTTTTGAGATGGAAGTTCTCGGGTCACTTATGTATAGAATCACATCATCTGCAAAGAGGGCTAACTTAACGTCTTCCTTTCCAATTTGTATCCCTTTGATTTCTTTCTCCTGTCTTATTGCTTGAGCTAATACTTCTAGCACTATGTTGAAGAGTAGAGGAGAGAGTGGACATCCCTGCCTTGTTCCTGATCTCAATGGGAATTCCTTCAGTCTTTCCCCATTAAGAATTACTTGGGCTTTAGGTGCTTTATATATAGCCTTTATTATGTTAAGATATGGGCCATCCATGCCTATTCTCTCCAATGTTTTGATCATGAAGTGATGTTGTATTTTGTCAAAGGCCTTTTCTGCATCTATCGAAATGATACTGTGGTTTTTGTGTTTAAGCTTGTTTATGTGGTGTATTACATTGACAGATTTCCATATGTTGAACCACCCCTGCATTCCAGGGATGAAGCCTACTTGGTCAAGGTGGATAATGCTTTTGATGTACTGTTGAATTCAGTTTGCAAGAATTTTGTTCAGGATCTTTGCATCTATGTTCATTAGAGAAATGGGCCTATAATTTTCCTTTCTTGTGGGATCCCTGCCTGGTTTGGAATTAGGGTGATACTAGCTTCATAGAAGGAGTTGAGGATCTCTCTGTGTTCTCCAATTGTATGGAACAGTTTGAGAAGAATTACAAAGCCATTGTAATAAAAACAACATGGTACTGGCATAAAAACAGTAATATAGACCAATGGAACAAAATTGAAGACCCAGACTTTGGGTCAAGTAACTACAGCTACTTGATATTTGACAAAGGCCCTACCAACACAGAATGGAAGAAAGACAGCATCTTCAATAAATGTTGCTGGACAAACTGGACAACCATATGTAGGAAAATGAAACTCGACCCACACATGTCTCCATGCATAAAAATCAAGTCCAAATGGATCAAAGACCTAATATAAAAACCATAAACTCTTCTATTACTGGAAGAAAAAATAGGAGGAACCTTCTGCGACATAGGAGTGAGAAAAGACTTCCTGAACAAAACCCCAGCAGCTCAGGAAATAAAACAATCACTAAACCATTGGGATCTCATGAAGCTGAAAAGCTTTTTCACTGACAAATATACTATAACCAAAGCCAGCAGATTACCCACAGAATGGGAGAAAATTTTCACCAGCTATACATCTGACAGAGGCCTAATTTCTAGAATATACAAAGAACTCCAAAACCTAAACAATAAATCACCAAACAACCCACTCACAAAGTGGGGCAGAGAACTGCACAGGGAGTTCTCAGAGGAAGAAATACAAATAGCAAACACACATTTAAGAAAATATTCAACATCCCTCCATAATCATCAGGGAAAGGCAAATTAAACAACTATAAGATTCCACCTTACCCCAGTAAGGATGGCTAACATTAAAAAAAAAAAAAAAATGAAAACAAATGCTAGTGAAGCTGTGGAAAAATCAGAACAAGTTTTCACTGCTGGTGGGAATGTAAAATGGTTCAACTATTATGGAAAACTATATGGAGACTCCTGAAAAGGATGACCATAGACCTACCAATGGATCCAGTTATTCAGTTACTGGGCATTTAGCCTAAAGGCTCCAAGCCTCAGATCAGAGACATTTGCTCAACTATGTTCATAGCTGCTCAATTCATAATAGCAAAGAGCTGGAATCAACCCAGGTGTCCATCACTAGATGAATGGATAACCAAGATGTGGTATATCTATACTATGGAATTCTACATAGCAGTAAGGAAAGATGAAATAAGGAAATTTGAAACGAAATGGTCAAACATGGAACAGATCATCCTCAGTGAGCACACCAAAGCACAAAAAGATAAGCATCACATGATCTCGTCTATCTGTCGCTCCTGACCTGAATCCACCTGACATGCAGCCAAACCTAATAAACACTCTGAGGACCAGACAAGAGGGAGGATGGGATGGAGGGAGGGTAAAGGTTGGAAAGAATGAGAGGGTGGGAGGGAATGAGAGGGTGGGAGGGAGGACAAGGGGGGGATACAAATTGGGACCCAAAAGGAAAAGATACTATAAAACTCTTTACTCTGAACAACAGGTTAAAATATTGATCCTTCAGCAGACCTGCAGAGGGAACAACCGAACCACAGGAAACTGGAGAGAGCATCATGAAGAACAACCTTAATCTTGTCCTACTTCTCTTTCTCTTCTCTTCTCTTCTCTTCTCTTCTCTTCTCTTCTCTTCTCTTCTCTCTCTCTCTCTCTCTCTCTCTCTCTCTCTCTCCCTCCCTCTCCTCTCTATACTCACTTTCTCTTTGATATTATCTATCTTTTTCCTCCCTCACCTCCCTAGGTGCAGACTTACAACTCCCAGTGCCAGAACAGGGTTAACATCCACAATGAGCTGTTGATCCGAGACACCTAAAAGGTCTCCCAAAAAAGACAGACTTCTGTCAGAGTTCTTGATGACCCACCAAAGGTTAATGGTAAGACCCTACTGTTGAAGACAGCATACATGTGTGAGACCAAACATGGAGAGACCTGGCCAGAACCTGGAAGAGGGTCAGTCCCCAGACAGTTAGCTAGTCTAGTACCAGAGGGTGCTACACAAGCAACTGGGGGAAAAGGTTCAACATTGGTCCAAACAACCTGCAGTCTAAAATACCCAACAGGAAACAACTTGACGTAATGCTCATACAAGTGCAGTAGTGGCAAACAGCCATGGTGAGTTACCAACTGCTCTTGATTTGGCTAATAGATCCACTCAGTGGAATGGAACTCATTGCTGGAACTGGGAAATAAGTCAAAACCAGGTACAAAAAATGAGCTCAGTCTCCAAGATCAAGATACCACCAAATGTGGGCTAGAAGAGAGCCAACGCATATAAAATTCCCTCCAAAGTATCTATGGTCATCCCTTCTATCTAGTACTAACTTCTCTCTCCATTGGAGAATTTTGTTTATCTTTTTTCAGATGGACAATGAACCTGAAGGGAGGATCAGCTAATCACACCTCACCAGGGCCCCAGCCTACCATAGAACAACGCAGGGGAAGGACAAAAATACAGCGTTCATGGCGATCATTACACCAGAAAAAGGCTGAAGGAGATCAACACAGAGAACATCCAACTCCAACTAAGCCAGATATCCAGAGACACAGAGGCTCCCAAAACCTCATCACTGAAGCAGAACTAAAATGACCCCAAAGTGGCTCAGGGAAATTTGCGGAAGAAGGGGCGGAAAGATTGTTAGAGTCACAAGTTGGGGCATTATGCACAGAGACTGGGGCCTACCTCCCAGAACTCTTGATGACCCCCACAATGCATTACCCACATTCCCCATTGATGAGGGTCCCTTTGGAAAAGGGACGACAGGGAGGAGGACAATGGAACCAATTCTATGAATGTAAAATCAGAATAATATTAAGAAAAATAAATAATAACAACAAAAAAAGTCCCAAAGAGCATCATGTTGTGGCAGGAGCTTGTGTCCAGAGGAAAACTTCTCAGTGAAGAACTCTATTCCTTATGTTAGGATTCTGAAACTTTTTTAAATCAAATGTCTTATATTCCATTTTGGACACATTGCTACATAATGCTATGTTATGATTCTCTTTGTCTCTTGACCTCACACCCAACTCCCAAAACACCTACCTTACCAACACCTGAAATTTTAGTGAAGAACCCCTATAAAGAAAGATTTTGAGTCCCTTGGCTACCAGTTCATCACTCCTGAATCTCCAAGTTATGGACTCACCTTGTGTCCTGAAGACTGTAGTTAGAGAGACCTATCTAGCACCCACCACTGCCTGGACAGATCAAAGCAAACCCAAGCCTGGTGACACAGGTCACAGAATCTAGGACCCAAAGTCCCTGAATGCCAGACTCGATGGGAAGCTCCATGATGGCAGATGAAAGGATGGCATGAGCAAAGGATGAACATCACCTCTACCAAAGCAGTAGAACACTACAGCATGACAGTGAGCTGACCAATGGCAAGGGGAATCACTGAGAAGCAGTTTGTCATAAACACTTGGGGATTTGAGAAAAAGGCCAAGTTGCTGGTGAGGGCTTCCAGGAAGAACAACAACAAACAACAACAAAAAAAAACCAGTGGGAAAGACATTACCAAAGTGGGGTCTAGTTGAACTCTCAACTCAGAGCAAATATACATGCATGACAGGTGCTGATGAAAGTGTTGAAGACCACAGGCCACATATCTGTTGAAGGCAAAATATTCTAGCCAGATTTTCCAATGTGTCTGAAGTGTGTGGTCTCTTTAGCAACAGCGTCTTACATTTTAACTCAGAAAGGTCATTTTCAGGGGTTGGAGAGATGGCTCAACTGATGAGTGGTAAATGAAGATGTGGCACATTTATACAATGGAGTTATACTCATCAGTAAATCAAAAATGAAATTATGGAATTTTCTGGGAAATGGGGGGATCTGGAAAGGATTATACTAAGTGAGGTAACCCAGGCTCAGAAAGCCAAACATCACATGTTCTATCTCATATGTGGACCTTTTTTTAAAATATAATTTGGCAGTATTTTGATTTCCATAACTGCTTTCTTACTGTAAAGCAATGTGTTATCTCCTGATATGAGACTAACGGACTTCTCATTTCTTATTGTACACTAATAAATTTGTATTCTTATTCATTTAATAGTCTCTTGTGAATTCACACCATCCCTCCAAGACTGAATTCCACTCAATGAGATAACAAAATCATGTCTCTGTACCTGGAATATGAGGACAATTCATCAGGATTCTAAATGGCATGTCTCACTGCTACATGGATTTTTTCCAATAGCTAAAGAAAATGTCTCATTTAGCTTCTCCATTGCTGCCTGACCAGAGCAGCTTATAGAAGGAAAAGGTTTAGTTCAGGTTACAGTTTCAAGGAGAAGTTTCATTATGGCAAGGAAAGCAAGATAGGACTGAGCAGGAAGACTGGGTCACATCTCCACATCAGCAGAAATGAAGTTGTCCATGTACTGGGCTTGGATACGAACCATATTACCCCAAATCAGGCCTCTGGCAACATACCATCTCCATCAAGGTTCTACTTCCCAACCCCCCCCCAACTTTCCCAAATTGCCACCAGCTTGGTAAAAGTACTGAAAACAGAAGAGCCTATGAGGGACATTTCATTCAAACCACCAAAGACTACTAACATAAACCTTAAAGGGCTAGAAAGGAAAAATGTGACAATTATGGAAAAGAGATTACATTAAAACAACTTACTGTCTTCTTCTATAGGAGACTCAAAAGATTAAACAACAATGCAGTTTTGTTGGCATCTCTCTTGTGTGTGTGTGTGTGTGTGTGTGTGTGTGTGTGTGTGTGAGACTGAGGGGGATTGGGTTCTCACTAAGAAGCCCCAACTGATCTGGAATCTTTTACTCACTCAGCTTGCCAAGAACTTGAGTTTGGGTGTGAGCCACAAAGCTGGCACTATGTCCTATCTTGACTGGACTTATCTTGGATACAGAGTAAAAGTTTTTAAAGTGCTGTCCCAGGGCTAGAGCAATAGGATCACTTCAGAAAATATTAGAAAAAGAAATTGTTGAACTCCTCTCCTGACATAGTGAACTCAGAAATCATGAGCTGGGACTCACCAATCCATGACATCATAAGCCCTCCAAGATGATTTGCATGCTAGCTGGAGTGTAGGAAGTTGGGATGGCCTTTGGATTCCTCATTAACACCACAAATCACAGGTGACAAGACCATGACATTCTCTGCAATAGCAGTGTGAACTGCTCTCCCTGTGGTATTTTCAAGCATAGGATCATTAATTTAAACTGATTTGTCTCTTAATATCATTTGTCACCATTAGCAAATCAAGTTGTGTGTCCCAGTAGCAGAAAAAAATAAAAACACCAATAACCACTGATTGGTTTTAAGCTGGTCAAGCATTATAAAGAAAAATAACATATACACCTACCAAGTCCCTATAGCTCAATAACATATCAAAATCTAATAAAGAAAGAAAAAGGAAACCATGAATATGAGGATCTCTCATGATGAGAGAAGTGTACCAAAAAGGCCACTGAACAGTGTCCAAAGTACTAGGTCAACTTTACATCATCTTTTTTGACTTCAGCAATGTTCATCTCTACAACATGACAAATTTAGTAAGAAATTAGTCTGAAGGTAGCAAAAGCACACTTAGGAATTCTAGGCAAGGTCAGGCACTTTGCATATCTTTAGATTGGTATTGCAAATGGATCACCATTCCTTAGGGCTGGATCATAAGATCTGCCCAGTGACACCTCCTCCAACCAGGTGGCTGCAGATCTAAATTGCAAACTTTAAGGAAATCCTGAACATATTGGGGACCATCCATTTAAACTACCACACCAGACCATCAGGTTTTGCAAGCAAATGCCTTTAAATACTGAGCCATCTCTCTGGCCCATATTTTTTTAAGCCTTCTTATAGATAGCAAGGAGATAGAATGCACTAACTTCCTTAGCTAGGGGTTGCATGCATCTGGAGTTCATTTGTGGTGGCTAGAAGTCCTGGTGCATCTATTTTCTCCCTCTCTCTCTCTCCTTCTTTCTTTCTTTCAAATAAATAAATAAATAAATAAATAATATTTTTAAAAGACAGGAGATTTGATCCAACAAAAAGTTGTGCTTTGGAAAGAATAAAAGAATATGTGATGTTTTAAGAAAATATGAATAGGTGACACTGAAAATTGAAGAATAAAGCAAGTAAAAACAGATGGAGAACAAACGAAGGAGGACAATGAATACTATGGGAATGTTCATTTCATTCTGGAAGCAGTGAGGTCCCTGAGGAGCCATACTACCCACTCTATGATGAGGAATACTACAGGCTTTAGTAAGGTTTTCTAGGACCAAGCATCAGGCTCAGCACATAAACGGAAAAAGAAGAGTTAAGATACACACATACTTTCTGGCACCCAGTTGGTTCTAAAGCTCTTACTTTGAGGGGTTGTAATGATGGGAGAAAAGAATCACTAAATTTGAATGATTCTAGGCATGGCATTCTAGTTCAGCCAGAGGTACCATATTGTACCATGCCTGATGGTTGTGCACTAAGTAGAAAACACATTCACCTGAAAGCCTTGAAGACCATTATTTATGTTTGAGAGAAGACTTGAAACAGACATTTCTTGCATTATACTCAGTTGATGTTTAAACTTTTCTGTCAATTAAACTTTGTTTTTCCACCTGTCAGACAAGAAGTTTGCAATTCCTTTTCATGAGAAAGTTTATTACATATTGAAGATAGAAAAATATGCATTCTTCTGAAATTTATTTTTGCAGAGTAATTTCCTATATTCTAGGTTACAAAGAAAAACATTTTAGTGGAAAAAGAAAAATGAATCAAAGAAAGATATGAAATAAAATGAAGAAGGAAGAAAGAAATCTGAAAGTATATTCAGTACCTGGGAAATCTAAATTGGCTTAGGCTATACTTGCCAAGACAGAATCTCTACCCAGATGGAGTTGGATGGCCTCAAACACACAATATTTGCATCACAACATGCCTATAGAGCGTGTAAAAATAGAAGACAGTGTGAGCAGAGAGAGGCAGGGTGGAATGCAAGCCTGTCTCCCAGATGGAGGGAAGCAGTGAAAACAAGTTGTTTATCTAGGCTTTCCAATCTAAGAAAAGTAAAAATATATCATCCCATAGAGTCTTGGATGGATGCAGGGAGTAATCGGTCAAGAAAACAAATATATGTCATCAAAAAAAAAAAAAAAAAAAAAAACAACCCTGTGATCTTGAGAAACATGGTTCTGTATATCACGAAAAGCATGAATGTAACAGTGTGTGCAGTCTCTGTAGGTAACAAGAGGTTAGGGGTGGCCTTCTAGCCCACGGAGCACTGGCGAGACTTGGTGGAAGCAGAAATTCTGTCCTCACAGGTTTTGGTCCCAAGGGCTGGGGTCAGCTGGTCAGCCAAAGACTCTGGTAATGGAGTCCAGACATTTGGGGTCAGGAATGGGCAGATCCCACTGGTTCAAGTGTGCTCTCATGTTCTGGTTGAAATGGTCATTAGAGAAGCTTTCTGGTGCCCTGAAATAGCTATTGAGACCCAATGCCACTTATTGTTTATTTTCCTTTCCCCAGCCATCTGACAATTGTTTGGGTTGGGATACTGGCTGCAGGCCATCTTCCTTGTCAAACCCAGCTCAGAGAAAGGGGACCTTATAAATCTTCCTGGGTGGGCAGGCAAGCAGAGACATCCCACCAAGGCCATTCTAGCATCCTAAGAGGACAGCCAGTGAATGTGGCAGGTGAAAGGAAAGATATTTACTATTGGGCCACCGGATGTTAAGAAGCAAAACTTCAGCAATCTAAGGCCTCTGCCAGTGGATAAAGTGATTTGCCTGAAGCATTCTGATAATTTAAAGAAAGATTCTTGATTCTAAGTTTAATGGTGCAGACTGTTTTGGGCAAGAGCCTACTGGCATCAGGGTGGCCCACCTCAATACAGTTGATCAAGCCACTAAAACCCTACAATATAATGTTTCAGCTTCTAGCTTTTAGAAATAAGATTTCAATGTGATGGTTTCCAAATGCCTGTACATTCTACATTCTAAAGAATATAATATGTTCCTCACACTTTTCCCCAGGCCTGGCTGTGGGTGTACACATACTTACATCTGGGTGTTTTCAAATAGAGTCCCTTGCTTGACTTGCCATTGTACTGAGATCCAGCAGAGGCATATGACATTTGCTCAGTGGATCGTGAGGAACTATGAACTTTGTACACTTTTAAAGGAAGGTCAACAGGGACTCCTTCCTAAAGAAACAACCTTCCGTGAGTCTCCTCAGTTTGTTCTGAAGAAAAAGGGCTTGATATACTGCAAGCCTCTTGTGGGGTGAGTTATTGTACAGTTTGCCCAATAGCATGAACCTCTTCTATTGTACTTCTGAGTAGTTAAGCCCAATACCTTCCCTTATTAAAAAAGTAGAGGTAGAATTTTGCCCTAAACCAGAAGTATACATTCACTAGATCTTCCTTCATTAATCTCCATCCCCTCCCCAATGCGTCTAAAATTAAAACTAAGAAAATCATAGGAATATGTCTTAATTAATATCTAACTCATTACTAGTTGAAATGAAAACTAAGTTCACAAGTGCAAAGAGCTAAGAAAATTCCCTGCCTTTCATAAGCACAGTAGATTTTCAATGTTATATATGTGTAGCATAGCAGAATGGGGTGACAATATTCTAAAAATAGTAATGATGCATTTTTTAGAATTTTATTTTATTTATTTGTGAGTGTATATTTGCAAGTTTGCACACATGCACACATCAAAGCAGGTGGCACAGCACACATGTGGAGATTAGAGAACAACCTCAAGGTAATTGTGTTTCAGCATGTTTGAGACAGGGTCTCTTGCACTGCCAACAAACTGCCAGGCTTCAAACAAACATGTAGTTCATCACCAAGCTTTGATTTTCCTCCCATTGTCATAGGCATGTTGGGATCACAAATGCATGTGCTACTTTTCATCTGGCTTTACATAGGTGCTAAGAAATTAAACCTGGGCTGACCTGCTTTGCAACCAAGACCATTTCAAAGCTGACTATCTCCCCATCCCAAATGGTACGCATTTTAAAGAAATCGTCATAGAAGGTCTCCAGTTGGACAGGTTATGACCCCATCACAAGCTTTATAGGAAATTGTGGCACCAACAAATTCTCCACAGGACTCAAGTTCAACGACAGTGAAATGAACCAGAAAGGAAGGCCCAAGACAACATAGGAAAGTTAGGAAAACCAGGCACAACAAATAAAAGCTAGAGAGGGAAAAACAATAGCTATCTTAGCTGAAACTCAGAAACTAAGCAGGGCTGTCACATACAGATGAGTGGGTTCAATACTGCACAATTTTCCATGGAAAACTGTAGTCATCTTGTATATGCTTATTTATAATGGCAAGTTTTCTGGTAGATGGCAGTAAAGTGTCATGAGATAGACACACCTTTGGTTTTTTTGTTGCCCCCCCCAAACCACTTAAAACATAGTATGTGCTGGTGGCAGCCCTTCATATTAGACAGGAAATAGATAAGGATTCCTGTCCTTAATTAGCAATTAGCACCTTGCCAAGTCAATGGCCAATAAGCACAGAAAGAAATATTCAACCTCACTTCAAAGAAATGCAAATCACAGTATCAAGGAGCTATAATTTTTATTTAACATCTGGTGAAGATGTAAATGGTTATTAATACTTTCGTGTTGGAGAGAGTTTCAGAAAACAGGATCTCTCATAAAGGATGGCTGGAATATAAATTGCTATAACCTTTTTATAAGGTGCTTCAGCAATGCATATCATAATTAGAAAGTGTATAATCTTTGACCTATCATTTATACTTGAGCATTTGCAAGAAATACTTGCATTGGTATGCTTGTACACATGACTGGATGATCATGACAGTATTTTTAATACTGAGAAAACTAGAAACCACTACATAGTCTGTTTACCAAAAATTCTTTGAGTCAACTTTGATATATACATACCATAGTACAAACACATATCATAAAACAGAAAATGAGGCTGACCTGCAAGTATGTTAAAATGAAATATTAATGTGAAATTTTTTTAACATTGAAAAGATGTATGGTATGTTCATTTGAAAAGATAGAGAGAAAGAAAGAAAAAGAGAGAAGAAAAGGAGAGCAAAGAAGATTATAGGGTGTTGTATATACCCAATAAGTTGGAAAGGAAACACTGAACTACTATAAGCAGCTATCCCTAACAAGTGAGAATGTAAGAAACTTAGTTTTCTCAGCTTTTTATTTTCTTATTTATGTCTTTCACAACAGAGAGTGGTAGTTTTTCTAACATGGGATACTTATGGATCTTCTACTGCTTCCCTAGGAAGCACGACTATCCCCCAGACATGTGCCAAGCATCCCACTTTGCCTCATTCTTGTCACAGCTCCAGTATCACTTAGAACTGTCCTAGAACACTAACCCCTAAACAAAATAGCACCTTTGCTCACGCAGGTCCTGTCCCTTCATAGTACCTCAACTTTTCACTGTATTTGCCAGCAGTGCTGGCCGTCATGCTACCATTACTAGATGTCTGTTTATTTACCACCTTCTTCCCAGCTGAAAACTAGCTCAGCAAGGACAGAGTCACAGACATCAGGTTGTTGGGATGAGCATCCAAACCAAGCATAGTTATGAAAGAAAGGATTTATTGAAGTTTACAGATAGACCAGAAGTTCCGTAATGGTGGAAGAAACCGGCGCCCTTTCACAGGTTGATGACAAAAGAGAAAAGCAACCACCACCAGCACAAGCAAGTTCACTTCAAGTAGTACAGACAAAGCCCCAGCCTTTGAATATCTTTAGACTGGAATTCCAAATCCATCCCCATACCTTAGGGCTGGACTCTAGGATCCACCTCCTCCAGCCCATCACTGAAAATCTAAATTACAAGCTTAAATGAACTCCTGAATCAATTGGTGGACAGCCATTTAAAGCACCACAGACAGGGACTGCTATGTTCCGTATACTATCCCAGATGTCTGTTCCTTACTTTAAGGTTATTTAGCATATTTAATGAGTGAGAACCACAAGTGTTGGCCAAAGCTTTTGTTATAATTGAAATGTACTGTCAAGATAGCCAAGACAGAGGAAGATGACCACACTCCAGAGAGTAACAGAAGCCCAGCAAGAATTTGCCATTGTCATCAACCAAGACTTTGTCATTTATCAGTATGAATGACAGGAATGTATTCCTATATCATGAAGCTATCACCATTATAAAAGGCACTTAGGAAACTCCTCACTTGGGCCTACATCCTGACTAGATGAAAGGTGAAAATTTGCCATCTTGCCTTCTTCGTGTGTCTGTCTGTCTCTTTTACTTGGTGTCAGACTTCTGCTTGACTCCACATAGGCATGCTACCTTATTCTACTCAAGCAGTGCCTGTCTACTAACCTATGATACAAATATGTCATTATCCTAAACCTGCAGTCACCTCAGATTTGAGGAAAAGCAAAGCTTCCTTATAAGAAAATTATCAGTGATGGAGAGGGTACACACTGGAGCAGATGCAGCCAAGTTACAGGAGCTATATTGTCTCCCATAGCCTACAAATGATGACAGCCATAACAGCTTCTCCCAAACACTTTGCAGGACTAGATCTGAGGCAATGCTCTTCAGTCCATACCTTGACCAGAACATTTTTTTCAAATTCTTACTCTATTTAAAACTAAAGTTCATTCAGTACCTCGAAGACTAACTAGTCTGCCCCCTTCATTGGTTCTTCTTTCCAATGTACTGATTAACTCTCTCACTCACTCTCCTTTTTACTATTATTCTCTTAATTGGCATATTGGGACAGTTGGTCACTGCTGGAACCCAGGCCTCTCACCTTAAACTCTGGTTATGCAATGGCTATTAGAAATCAGACCACATGCTATTAGCTATGACAGATACATGACATAGCTAAAGCGTAGTATATATACTTCTTTCCCTCATATGTGAATAGTTTAGCAAGGCAGTAAGTAGCTCCCTTGCACCTCAAGACTGGACTTTCACTTGGGCTCTGTTCAGCCTGGTTCCCAGGAGAAGTTCTGATTGCCAGATGCCAATCAGAATGCATAGTGCTACCACTGGAAGCCATGACCAACTTCCCATGAGAAGAATTGTAGGCCCATGACAGAGAAAAAAGCTGGGTTTTCTTGAGCTTACAAAAGAGGTTACCTCAACTTTTCAGTACCATGTAATAGCAGAGCAGAAGAAAGGAGAAATCAGTGATATTGAATGCATATTTAGTTCATTGTTTTTACATTTTTCCACCGATAACTTGAATCAAAAGCCCTAAACATGCTTGTCTTGAAAATCTGGGCTTTCTGACTGATTTTTCTGAACACTCTCTTCTTTCAACATCTGCTTTCAGACCTCCCCATAACTCAAGCAACATGACTTCCTCTTCTCCATCCCTTTCTTCTGGCAACTGCTAAGACTTACAGCTTGCTTGCTCTGTAGTTTTTCTCTTAAACACTAATAAAATAGCTTTTGAGTTGCTTCCAGGCTCTGTTTTACAATTATTTTGTAAATGGGACTAAGAACCTGCAAAAGAGAACCCCAATTCCCAAGTGTCTTTCTCAGTTCCTTCCTCAAGATACAAAAAAGCTGGAGAGACTGTTTAGTGGTTAACATGCTTGCCTGCCAAGCCTAAGGACCCATGTTTGACTCTTCAGTCCCCATGTAACACAAGGTGATGCAAGTGCACAAGGTTGCACATGTGTACAAGGTGGAACATGCATCTGGAGTTTGATTGCAGTGGCTGGTGGCCCTGACACACCCATTATTTCTCTCTCTTTCTCTCTCTCTCACTCTCACTCTTGCTCACTTGCATAAAAAAGTCCAGTCTGTTGGGCTTGCCTCAAAAAAAAAAAAAAAAAAAAAAAAAAAAAAGATACAAAGAACCTGGATGTTGCATCATGCAACACACTGGAAACCTCCTCTGATAATATTAGTGTGACTTTAATTATTCTGGGTGTCTGTGATAGAATGTGCTCTGAGGCTAGTTTCATAGCACCAAGTATGGCAATATGGAGAAGAAGCTACCTACTCAACTGCAAATTTCTTAGATGACTTACATATCTTCATTTAAGCCAATTTATTTTTCTTGGGAAGATGTAAAATCATGCCTATTCACACTAGCTGGGGCACTAATTGCCAAAGAAAGAATCTCCTTCAAGTCCAGCTTACTGAACAAATGAATTTATTGGAATTACTTACAGGAGCATAAGTGACTCACAAGAAACTACATCACTAGTGCCTTCACCTCTAGTCAACCTCCCATCTCCCAAATAATCTAGAACCCTCCAAACTCCATTTTCTATATATTCAAGGACTCCTCAGAACCATATCCAGCAGTGGGCAGGAAGGAGTGGTGGCTAGACTCTCAGTCTGGCTGAGAGTCTGAGGGTCTGGAGACTCTTCCCCACTCCTTCTAAGAAGGAGTGTTACTCACCCATTGTCATTTCTGTCCACTTAGCTTCAACTGTAGTATTGTGCTTATTTCCTTGCCATGACTGCAGGGCCAGGGTATTCTGTACGTCTCTGCTCTATGGTGATCAAAAGTCATGTCAGGCCAAGAGGAAATAGCATCACAACCATTATATACCACCATGGATCTAAGAGAATGATGAAAATTCCCATGACTAATTAGCTTAAGTGAGTTCACAAGAGCCTACCACATAGCTGGCAGGCAGTAAGCATGCATGAAGAATAGAAACATAATCCTGAAGGTACTTCATTTGCTTGTATGGGTCACTACTGAAGCCCTCTCAGAAGACCTAGCAATTATGAATTGCAATTATGTAATTTTTTAGATTATCTTCTACCTGCATAAATGTTAGCTCTGTCAAAGTGTGGATTCAACCTCAAGCCATGGGCATACCTCTTCTTCAGCAAACATCCAGGTTTAAAAGTGCAATAATTGGCAGAAGTTATTTACTTTGCTTATTCTTTATGGTGACACATGTCAGTGAAATCTGGAAATACTACTTGTACCCATCACCTGTTAGTCACTAAAGATTTTCAGCAGCTGCTAGTCTCTGAGAGCCCCAACATCCATCGTGTGATGTATTTTAAGCCCTTCATGAGGCAGGATGTGAGAAGGAAAAGGAGCACTTGACACTGGAGTCTAGTTGAAGGGTCTCCCAGCACAACAAACAAGATTTGTTATGAAGGTTGCCTACATAGAAACAATTTGCCTTTTATATAAAGACATTTCAAATATGAATGTTAAAATAGTGATGAATTGTTCTTAAGACTTAAGCATATATGGCCTTTTACTTTTCCTAGTTGTAAACCTACAGCTTTCTAGAGATCTCTCAAGAAACCCAATTTATAGTTTTTAAAAAATGTCTTAACACACTTGTACAACTGCTTTGACCCATGGTTTTATCTTATCAGTTGCTGTCCTATCCAAGGTACCTTTAAAACCACTCTGTAATCTTGTTTATCAAAGAAGAGGGGTATCTCTCTTTCTACTAACCTATATGAAACTTTCTTCCTAATAAAATCTAATTCTGTTTCATATTGGCTTGTCCTGAAATTCCTTTCTACAACAAAATTAAGAATCCAGGCACTGGGGAGATGGATCAGCAGGTGCTTACGTGCAAAGCCTACTGGCCTAGATTCAATCCCCTAGCCACCTATGTGAAGCCAGACCAAAAGTGGCACCATCTGGCATTTGTTTGTAGTAACAGGTGATACTGGTGCTGTTCCCCGCCCCCACAAACACACACAAATAAGTAAATGCAGTTTAAGAAAATTGAGAATCCAGTTTCACTTGAATAGCGGTCCCTGAAAAAACTACCCAACCTTTTCAACCCCACCTAGCATATTTCTGTGCCTCTGAAAGGAGTCCTCTCACCTAAGTGCCTTTGTTTAAACCAGCTGAATGGATTCTGCTTCCTGCTGGGATCCAGACTGATGCATCACATATGATAAATTGCTTTTAAAAATTTAAACAAATACAAAATGTGAAGGGGCAGTTAAAATAAATTATAGCACTAATGAGTTAGGCTGTGTAGAAAATACTTTGGAAACATCTGTCACAACAGTGTTATTTGTGCTTTCCTTCATGTTCCCTGTAAGAGCTAACATTCTACACTGGGAGGCCTCTCCTTAGTGCCAACTGTGTTTGGATGGTGAACTTAGGATTAATTGTGAGCATTCAGTGATGGCAGAAATCTGGTTTTGCCAAATTGACATTTATCTCTCACTTGATTTACCTTTCAAAATGTATTAGAAAAAATATTTTTACAAGTCTAGACTTTTGGATAAAATGGAAACATACTCCGTGCTAGCTAATGAAGGAAAAAAAATCAAACAAATGAGTAGACACTATCCCAAAATGGATAGATGGCTCAGTGGATAAAGTGCTCGTTACTCAAGCTGGAGGACCCAAGTTGGATTCCCACACCTCACACAAAGAGTCCACTGTGGCTTCTGTCACCCCAACATGCTGACACTGTCATTGGTGGCAAGATGGGAGGCAGAGAAAGGAGAGTTTCCCAAAAGATTGTGGCAAACGAGCACCAAGGACAGCAGCATAGTGAGAATCCAGAACAAGAAACCCTACCTCCAGTGAGGAGGAAAGACACAGGGCTGCCTGGAAAGTTGTCTTTGGCCTCTATATGCATGCCATGGCACATGCACATCAGCACTCACACACATACAAACATTCGCGCACACACAAATAGATAAAAATATATGTGAAAAGAATGAATAGAGCCTACATCAAAGAGGAAAATTGAAAAATTTTGGAAAGCCATAAAGAAGTAATACCAGAAGCAAAAGAAAACTGATGCCAGGAATTCAGATTGGGATCTACCACCCACAGCTACACCTGGGACCTAAGTATGTTCCCTGAACACAACTCTGAGTCCTTGGCCATAGGGAAAACTGCTAGGTACTCCAGAGCTCAGTGCTACTAGAAATTCAAATGTGAAGTAGAAAAGTCCCTAGCAGAGCAGGTGGAGCACCAATGAAGGGGTTATAAATTAGAATTTAAGAGCCTTCCAACACACAACCTCCTTCTTCAAATCATACTAGAGTGCAGAGGAGAAAACAGCTCCAAGCACCACTTCAACCCAAAAATTTTCCAGCAAGAATAACCACTAACTATCCACATCCACACATTCAACTCCAGAGAAAATGAAGTTTACAACAGAACTCAGGGAAGTGTCTTATGGCAGACCTAAGATCCTGAATGGAGAACAGACTGCTTAGCCCAGAGGAAGAGAGGAAGGGAAATCCCAGCAGAGGAGATGGGGAAGCCTAGAAAGAGAAGAGCCAACTATCAGGCCAATAGGTATTCATATCCTATATCTCATCCCACCTCTCCATCCCTATACATCTATCCTATTTTTAACATCCCATGTCATCTTAGGAGCCAGCAAAACTCCACTCTACTCTTAGTCTTTACTGAGCCTCTTATTTATTTATTTAAAGATTTTATTTTTATTTATTTATTTATTTATTAGAGACACATGGTGGGGGGAGAGAGAGAGTGAGAATGGGCATGCCAGGGTCTCTAGACACTGCAAACAAACTCCAGATGCATGCATCACCATGTGCATCTGGTTATGTGGGACCTGGAGAGTCGAACCTGGGTCCTCATGCTTCACAGGCCTTATCTGCTAATTCATCTCTCCAGCCCTCCCTTATTTATTTTTATTTTATTATTATTTATCTATATGCTTGTGTTCTGATTTTTATGTATGTGTGTTATTTCGTGTTTTGCACAGTTTTTTTTTTTTTTTTCCTACTTATTCTTTCCTTCTACAAGGTCTTCTACCAAGGAAATAGTCTGTTCTGGTGCATAGATACTGTGAGCCTCCACCTCCTGAAAGATAAGACTCGGCTACATTATCTGATGGCATACTTTTATTTCTCTCTCCTTCATCTACCTCTACCAAAATTCCC
Source organism: Orientallactaga sibirica (assembly GCA_036365145.1). Lineage (NCBI taxonomy): Eukaryota > Metazoa > Chordata > Mammalia > Rodentia > Dipodidae > Orientallactaga > Orientallactaga sibirica. Next base: position 54,540,935 of record JAEOAD010000001.1, read on the forward strand.
TCACTCTCTCTTTAACTTGTTTTTTGGCCACATATATTTTTTTATTTTTTTGTTATTTATTTTTTTTATTTTTATTAGATACAGACATACTTAGTATGTAAACAACACATGTTGGTACCACCTTTTCCTGCCTCTTTTCCAAAGAGGCCCTCTTCATTGAGGATACAAGTCAGCCTTATGGGGATTGTGAGTTAAGCGTGTTGGGGGACAGGCAATGTCTTGTGGCTCTAAAAATCTTTCCACCCCCCTCTTTGGCAAAATTCCCTGAGCCATGTTGGGTGCATTTTAAGTCAACTTCAGTGATGGGCTCTTTGGTAGATGTTGAGTGCCCTCAGTGTCTATCTCCTTCACCCTTGCGCTGATATCAGATTCACTAATAGAGCAGAACTCTTGCTCATTTCTACAATTCCTCTGTGTTTTCAGCTGGGGCTGGGATGGAGTGCACTGGGTCATTTATCTCCTCAGGTCCAACTCCCATCTGAAAAAAAGAAGCAGATTCTGCAATAAAGTGAAGTCATCACTGGTTAAATAGGATCACCATTATTAATTAAGAGATCATTTAAAGGGTGTAGACCCTGTTCTAACCCAAGAATAGTAGGAACTTGACAATGGAAAGCAGAATCATTATCTGGATATGATTCTGACTTGTTTCCCAGTTCCAGATATGGTTTCCTTTCCACTGAGCAGATCTGTTAGCCAATCCAAGAGGAGTTGGTTACCCACCATGGCTGTGTGCCACTATTGCACTTGTGTGAGTATCACATCAGGTTGTTTGCTTCTGAGTTGCTTAGACATTGAGATGCCTGGACAGATGTTGGCCACCTTCCCCTGGTAACTCATTTAGCTCCTAGAAGCACTAGATGGACTAATTGTCTGTGGACTGGCTCTCTTCTAGATTCCAACTAGGTCTCTCCATTGTCCATGCCAACAACATATGGTGTCTTCAGCAGCAGGGTCTTACCATTAACCTTTGGTGGGTAATCAAGTGCTCTGACAGAAGTCTGTTTTGGGAAATCTAGTAGGTCTCTCTGATCAACAGCTCATTATGGATGTAAACCACATCCTAGTACATGGAATTACAGGTCAGCACCAAGGGAAAAGAAAAAAAGAAAAAGAGAAGAAAGAGAAACAAGAGAAATTTAAGGTTAGGCTTCATCTCACTCTTTACAGCGCCCTTCAATTCAGGTGCTCCCCCTAAGGTCCACTTGAGGGTTCCATCTTTTAGTCTAACTTCCAGGATATAGGATTATATAGTACAAGTTCAATTTGGGTTCAATTTTTTTATTCCCTCCCCCACCTTTTTCCTTCCCCCAAAACTTACCCTCCCTATTATCCAAGCCTTGAAATGCCATTCAGGTATGTCAGTAACTTGGACTGATCCAGGTTAGGAACCGCAGATGAGTGAGACCATGCAATGATTATCTTTCTGTGATTGTGTGAATTCACGTAGAATGATCTGTCCCAAGTTCAACCATTTCTCTACAAATTTCACTGTGTCATTTTTTTTCTTACTACTGAGTAGAATTCTATTGTGTAGATGTACCATATCTTTGTTATCCATGCGTCCAATGATGGGCACCTTGGTTGATTCCAGTTTTGAGCTATTATGAATTGAGCAGCTATAAACATAGTTGAGCAAATATCTCTAAACTGTGATGTGAAGCCTTTAAGGTATATGCCCACTAAGGCTATAACAGGGTCTGTTGGAAACTCTATATTCATCCTTTTAGGACTGTCCATATTGATTTCTACAGTGGTTGTACCAGATTACATTCCCACAAACAGTGAATGAGTGTTCCTATTTCTCCACATCCTCACCAACAATTTTTTTCATTTATTTTTTTTTTAATGTTTGCTACTCTTACTGAGGTAAGGGGGGAATCTCATAGTTGTTTTAATTTGCATTTTCATGATAGTTAGGGTTGTTGAACTTTTTCTTAAGTGTGTGTTAGACATTTGTAATTCTTCCTCTGAGAACTTCCTATTCAGTTCTCTGCCCACTCTTGGAGTGGGTTGTTTGATTTTTTTATTGTTTAATTTTTTTGAGTTCTTTGTAGATTCTAGATGTGAGGTTCCTGTCAGTGGTATAGCTGGCAAAGATTTTCTCCCATTCATTGGGTAATCTATTGGCTCTGCTTATGGTATGTTTGTGTATGCAAAAGCTTTTTAGCTTTATGAGATCCTAGTGGTTGAGAGCTTGGGATACTGGGGTTTTGTTCAGGAAGTCTATTCCCAGTCCTATATCATGGAAAGTGCCTACTATTTTTTTCTTCCAGTAGTTGAAGAGTTTCAGGTCTTATATTGAGGTCTTTAATCCATTTGGACTTGATTTTTGGAAATGGCAAAATGAGTGGGTCTAATTTCATTTTTCTACATATGGTCATCCAATTTGTCCAGCTACATTTGTTGTAGATGCTGTCTTTTCTTCAATCTACATTATTGGCACTTTTTTCAAAGATGAGATCTGGATCTTCAATTCTGTTCCATTGGTCTATGTATCTGTTTTTATTCCAGTACCATGCTGTTTTTGCCACTATGGTTTTGTAATATAGCTTCATATCTGGTATGGTGATATGACCAGAGGTGGGGTTTTGTTTTGTTTTGTTTTGTTTTGCTGAGGATATGTTTGTATATCCAAGGCCTTCTGCCATTCCATATTAATTTTGTGATCACTTTTTTCAATCTCTGTGAAGAATGATGCTGGTATTTTTCTTGGTATTGTGTTAAATCTGTATATTGCTTTTGGTAGAATTGCCATTTTCACAATATTAATTCTACCTGGCCAACAGCATGGGAGGTCTTCCCATCTTCTCAAGTCCTCCTCTATTTCGTTCTTGAGTTTCCCTTAAAATATTTCCATTATATACATCTTTCACATTTTAAGTTAGTGCTATTGAAAATGGGACAGCCTCAATGATTTCTTTCTCTGTATAGCAAGTCTTTTTTTTTTTTTTTCCTTTTCAAGGTAGGGTTTCGTACTAGCCTAGGCTGACCTGAAATTCACTATGTTATCTCAGAGTGACCTTGAACTCACAGCGGTCCTCCTACCTCCCAAGTCTTGGGATTAAAGGCATGTGCCACCATACCAGCTCCAACATAGTAACCCTTGTTACCAGCAGCACTCTACTCACAGGGAAGGACTGGAGAGAAAGCCTGGTGCATTGAGCACTAGTCTAACAGAAGAAGACACTTTAACTTATGACAAGCCAGTCCCTCCTGAAAAAAGTAAAACCTCCTCCACTAAAAGAAGAAAGGTGAGCTAAGGTATAAAAAAAAAAAAAAAAAAAAAAAAACCAATTACCTCTAATGCAAAAGTCCCAGTGAAAAAGCAAAAAACAAACAAAAAAAGGAAAGAAAAATAAAAATCACAAATTAGCCCCATTTAAATAGAAGGAACTGGAAGATGGCAGCATAGGAACCACGCCAAAACAGCCTAGGAGAGAAAAAAAAAAAAAAAAAAAAACACTTTTCTACTAAAAAGTGAGATGTATAGTAAATTATCAACCTCAGCAGGGAAGTAGGAGAGATCCAGAGTGTCTAGAGCCCACAGAAGCAGGCAAAGTGGCTCCAGCAGTGGTAGTGAATTCCACATGGCTGCAGCCCCCAGCCTCTGCCTGAGCCACAGGATTTTAAAACAGGGTGAGGGGATTTTCCAATCACACCAGCATCCTTGCAAACTCAAGAAACATGGAAGAGACCAACAGAGCAGCTTGTGAGGAAGAGGATCATGTGGACCAGCAGCCAGCCCTCAGCCACCATCCACAGCCTCACCTACTCCGCTGCCAGCACAAGTGCCAGCAAGCACCAGAGACCTGGGGAAGGGAGCTCACCTACACAGAACCTAGCACTGGCAATCACATCAGTGACACATCAACCCAGCTGGCCTTCCTGAGCCCACAGCACAGCAAAGAAGGACCCAAATGGCCATGCAGCAGAGCTGAGATCAAAGGCATCCCAAAAGATAACTGGGATTATACCAGGTCAGTACCTGCCAAATAAGCCTGGCATATAGGCTTGCATCGGAAGGGCTAATTGCACTGCCCATGTCAGGGTAAATTATATGTTAAATCTGATGGATGGCCAGATTTGACATTCTTAAATAAGCTATATTTTGGGCTATTTATTTGTTGCTTCCTGATTTATAGTGCCTTTGTTTCCTCTTCTATCATTCATTGGAGAAGGGTCTCACTTGGTCACAAGCTGACTTTGGAATCCTCTATAGACTAGAAATCTTAGCTTCCCAGTTGACAGGATTAAGGATATGGGGCAACACACATCCTTAGGGACTGTGACTTTGTTAGAGGATCTGTTTGTCATAACACCTACTTTTGCATAAATACTCTGTGCTGTTTTTCATTGAATGGGTACATTGTTTAGTTAACTTTTTAGAATTTGACTGTATTCTGTTCCATTGGGCCTATTGAAGACTCTCACAGCAGGCAAACCCAACACCTAGGGTCACTTTTCTGGTTACTCTGAGAGTCTTAAGAGCCACACCTAGCACCTTAAGCTCCTACCCCGGATATATATAACATCAGATTGATTGATACATCTAATATTACTGCAGATAATTAGAAAACCCAAGCATTAAATTAATCTAAGATGCAAAAATCTGTACATTATAATATAAGAAACACAAAAAATCAAAACAATATAAATCTACCAAAAAGTATCAATACATCAGAAATTACCTTCAGTGAGACTTAGAGGAAATGCCTGAAAAAGATTTCAAAAGAATGATTATAAATATGTTCAAAGAACTCAAAGAGGAAATCAAAGTGTTCAAAGACCTCAAATAGGAAATCAAAGGAATCAAAGAACACACAGGAAACCAATTTAATAAAATAAGGAGGTCAATAGTAGGCAGCAATAAGGAAATAGACATAAAAAAGAAAAACCAGTCAGAAATACTAGCAATAAAGAACACAGTCAGTGAAATAAAAACTCTGTAAAAAATCTCTCTATTAGAATGGATGGAAGAGAGAACAGAATATCTAAACTAGAAGACCAGGTGGCAGATCTAATACAGTCCAAAAAAGAGAAGGACAAACTAATAGGAAGGCATGAATGGGAATTTCAAGTTATTCGGTACACTATGAGAAGATCAAACAAAGAATTCAGGGTATAGTAGAAGGAGAAGAATTTCACTCCAAAGGCATAGTAGGTGTTTTCAAAAAAAATAATACAAGAAAACTCCTCCCAAATTGGGAAAGAGATGCCAATGAGATTCAGGAAGCCTTTAGAACACCAAACAGACAAAACCTGGAAAGAACCTCTCCCTGCCATATTATAATTACACTACCAAACATACAATCCAAAGAAAATATATTGAAAGCAGCTAGAGAGAAAAAGCAAGTCACCTACAAAGGCAAGCCCATCAGAATCACAGCAGATTACTCAACACAAACTTTAAAAGCCAGAAGAGCTTGGAATGATGTATTACAAGTTCTGAAAGATAAAAACTGTCAGCCAAGGTTACTTTATCCTGCAAAGCTATCCATTCAAGTAGATGGAGAAATAAGGACATTCCACAACAAAAGCAGGCTAAGGAATATCTGAAGACAAAACCAGGTCTACAGAAAATACTTGAAAGGATCCTCCATGCTAAAGAGATTGAAAAGCACATATATAAGGAACCTGGAAAAAACAAACCATACTCCAACAGTAGTTAATTTAAGAAAGCAAAGGTAAAACTGGAAGAACTACAAAACAAGAAAAATGGCAAAAATAGATACACACCTTTCAATATAATAATTATTATAATTATTATAATATTAATATCAATGGTCTGAGTGCCCCAACCAAAAGACATAGGTTTGCAGACTGAGTTAAAAAGCAGGATCCTTCAATTTGTTGCCTCCAAGAAACTCACCTTTCTACAAAGGATGGACACTATCTTAGGATGAAAGGTTGGAAAACAGTGTTTCAAGCAAATGGGCCTAGAAAAAAAAGCAGGGGTCAGTATCCTAATATAATGCAGGGTAGACTTCAGACCAACGTTAGTTAAGAAAGATAAAAAAGGTCACTTTATATTGATTAAAGGAACACTCCAACAGGAGGACATTACAATCCTAAACACATATGCATCTAACACAGGGGCTCCCAATTTCATCAAACAAATGCTATTAGAACTAAGGTCACAGACAACACGAAACACAGTTGTAGTGGGTGACCTCAACACCCCACTCTCACCAATTGACAGGTCATCCCAGCAAAAAACAAACAGAGGCTTCTGGATTAAATGAGGTCACAGAACAAATGGATCTAACAGATATATGCAGGACATTTCATCTAAATGCTAAAGAATACACATTCTTTTCAGCACATGGAACATTCTTTACATTAGACCAAATCTTAACAAATATAGGAAAACTGAAATAGGTTCTTGCACTCTATCTGATCACAATGGGCTCAAACTACAAATCAATAACAAGAAAAGCTATAGAGCATACACAAAATCATGGAAACTAAACAATACACTACTAAATGATGAATGGGTCAATGAAGAAATCAAGAAGGTAATCAAAAAATTCATGGAGTCAAATGATAATGAGAACACAACATACCAAAACCTTTGGGACACAATGAAGGCAGTACTAAAGGGAAATTTCTAACTTTAAGTGCCTATGTTAATGAATTAGAAAGGTTGCAAATAAACAACTTAATGTTGCACCTTAAGGCATTGGAAAAAGAAGGACAAAGCAAACCAAAATCAGTAGACAGGAAGAAATAATAAAGATTAGGGCAGAAATTAATGAAATAGAAACCAGAAAAACAATCCAAAGAATCAATGAAACAAAGAGCTGGTTCTTTGAAAGGATAAACAAGATTGATAAACCCTTAGCAAATCTGACCTAAAGAAAGAAATAACAGACACAAATAATAAAATCAGAGATGAAAAAAGCACCATTACAACAGATAACAGAGAAATTTTAAAAAATCATAGGGATATACTATAAGAACATATACTCCACTAAGTTTGAAAATCTGAAAGAAATAAATGATTTCTTTGATTTATATGGCCTACCTAAATTAAATAAGGATGAGATTAACCACTTAAATAGACTTATTACAAGTATGGAGATCAAAGCAGTTAGAAAAAAATCTCCCAACTAAAAAAAGTCCAGGCCCAGATGGATTCACTGCTGAATTTTACTGGACTTCATGGAAGAACTAATACAAATACTTCTTAAACTTTTCCATAAAATAGAAGAGGAAGGAATCCTACCAAATTCATTCTATGAAGGCAGCATTATCCTGATCCCAAAACCAGACGATAGAACAAAAAAAAGGAAAATTACAGACCAATCTCCCTCATGAACATAGATGCAAAAATTCTCAACAAAATATTGGCAAACAGAGTACAAGAATATATTAGAAATATCATTCACCCCGACCAAGTAGGCTTTATCCCAGAGTTGCAGGGATGGTTCAACATATACAAATCGATAAATGTAATACATTATACAAATGGACTGAAGTACAAAGATCACATGAAAAAGCATTTGACAAAATCCAACATCCCTTCATGATAAAAGTCCTACAGAGACTGGGAATAGAAAGAACATATCTCAACATAATAAAGGCTATTTATGACAAACCCACAGCCAACATAATACTAAGTGGAGAAAAACTTGAAGCTTTTCCACTAAAATGAGGCACAAGACAATGGTGTCCACTGTCCCCACTTTTACTTAATATAGTACTGGAAGTCTTAGCCATACCAATAAGGCACGATACACACATAAAAGGGATACATATTGGAAATGAAGAGATCAAATTATCATTATTTGCAGTTGATATGATTCTATACATAAAGGTCCCTAGAGACTCTACTAGCAAACTGTTAGAGCTGATAAACACCTATAGCCATGAGGCAGGACACAAAATAAACACCCAGAAATCAGTAGCCTTCCTATATGCTAACAACAAACACACAGAGGATGAAATCAGAGAATCACTCCCATTCACAATTGCATCAAAAAAAATAAATAAATAAAGTACCTTGGGATACAACTAACCAAAGCAGTGAAGGATCTCTACAATGAGAACTTTAAATCAATCAAGCAAGAAATTGCAGAAGACACAAGAAAATGGAAAGACACCCCTTGTTCTTGGATTGGAAGAATCAATATTGCGAAAATGGCAATCCTACCAAAAGCAATCTACACATTTAATGCAATCCCCATCAAAATTCCAACATTATTCTTCACAGAAATAGAAAAAAAACAATCCAAAAATTCATTTGGAAGCACCAAAAACCTTGAATATCTAAAACAATTTTGAGCAACAAAAATAAGGCTGGTGGTATCACATACCTGATTTTAACCTATATTACAGAGCCATAGTAACAAAAACAGCATAGTACTGGCACAAAAACAGACATGTAGATCAATGGAACAGAATAGAGGAGCCTGATGTAAGTCCAGGTAGTTATAGCCACCTGATCTTTGACAAAAATGCCAATAATACTCATTGGACAAAAGACAGCCTCTTCAGCAAATGGTGCTGGGAAAACTGGATATGTATCTGTAGAAGGATGAAAATAGATCCTTATCTCTCTCCATGCACAAGAACTAAGTCCAAATGGATCAAAGACCTTAATATCAGACCTGAAACTCTGAAACTGTTAGAGGAAAAAGTAGGGGAAACACTTCAACATATTGGTTTTGGCAAAGACTTTCTGAATATAACCCAAATTGCCCAGGAAATAAAACCACAGATCAACCACTGAGACCTCATGAAATTACAAAGCTTTTGTACTGCTAAGGAAACTATGAATAGAGCAAAGAGGCAACCTACATAATGGGAGAAAATCTTTGCCAGCTATACATCTGACAGAGGGCTAATATCTAGGATATAAAAAGAACTCAAAAATTAAATAAGGGCTGGAGAGATGGCTTAGTGGCTAAGGCGCCTGCCTGCTAAGCCTAAGAATGCTGGTTCCAGTGTCCAGCAGTTCCAATCTCCAGGTCCCACTTTTAGCCAGATGCAAAATGAAGCAAGGGTGCAACGCCACACTTGCCCACAAGGGGGCGTACACATCTGGATTTCGTTCACAGCAGCTGAGAGACTGCTGGCGTGCCCATTTCTGTCTCCCTCTCCCTCTCTGTCTATCTCTCTCTGTCTCTCTCTCCAAAATAAATAAAAAATAATTAAAAAATTAAATAGTAAGAAATCAAACAACCCAATTAAAAATAGGCTATGGAATTAAATAGAGAGTTCTCAGAAGAAGAAATACAGATGGCATATAAACATCTAAAAAATGTTCTACATCCCTAGTCATTAGGGAAATGCAGATTAAAACTACCTTGAGATTCCATCTCACTCCTGTCAGATTGGCTACCATCATGAAAACAGATGACTATAAATGCTGGCAAGGATGTGGAAAAAGAGGAACCCTTCTACACTGTTGGTGGGAATGCAATCTGGTCCAGCCATTGTGGAAATCAGTGTGAAGGTTCCTGAGACAGCTAAATATAGATCCACCTATGACCCAGCTATATCACTCCTAGGCATATATTCTAAGGACTCGTCTCACTGCCTTAGAGATACTTGCTCAACCATGTTTACTGCTGCTCTAGTCACAATAGGTAGGAAATGGAACCAGCCTAGATGTCCCTCAACTGATGAGTGGATAATGAAGATGTGGCACATTTACACAATGGAGTACTACTCAGCTGTAAAAAATAATGAGGTTATGAAATTTGGTGGAAAATTGATGGATCTGGAAAGGATTATACTTAGTGAGGTAACCGAGGCCCAAAAAGCCAAATATCACATGTTCTCTCTCATATGTGGATCCTAGCTACAAATGATTGGACTTCTATGTGAGAAAAAAATTAAACTCAGTAGCAGAAGCCAGTAAACTATAAAGGGGATATAAAGGGAATAGAAAGGGAGGGAGGAGTACTTAATAGGATGGTATTTTATATATGTAAGTAGAAGAACAGATTAAGTGGGGTGACAAGGCCTAAGTGAGACAAGGAAAGAGACTGAGTAAAGGAAAGGTGGAGGGAAGGCTAATCAAAATCTAAGAGGACATAAATAAGTCATATGGAAACCTACTTTTCTGGACAATGGAACATTCAGAAGCCATAGACTGTTACTAGAAAATTTTCAGTGCCAGAGATGGGATACCTTTCTGTGAGTTGTTGGCCAGGGAGGTCATAGATACCCCCAAAACATTATTGGCCATTGCCAAGGCCCTTGGTTTCCAACCAGGAATAGATGGTAAGACCCTATTGCTAAAGACTCCACATACTTGGGCTGCAAGATCACTGAGAAATCCTCCTGGAGCTGAGCTTAAAGCCTCCTCCATGTGTACCAGCTGACAGAAAGTTGGAAAAAGTTATACTGCATGCAGTTCAATGGGAGAGAGAGAAAACACCAGTGAATGATACTCAACAGTGAATACTGCAAGGTTGAAATTTGGCCAGCCAGGCCAAATGAGCCAACAGGTGCAATAGTAGTATGTCTGTTATGGAGGAAACCAACTCCTCTCTAATTGGACTGGAGGCCTGCTCCATAGGAGGGAATACATCCCTGACACTGAAAACCTGTAACAGGGGTAGTCATGAGCCTAAGGGTGTAATGCCTGCTGGTGTCTCGCTCAATGTATATACTATGCTCACCAAACTGCCAAGTAAGAACTTCTCTTTATGTCCACACCCATATATTAATGCTACTCTTTTCAGATGGTGGCAACCTTGGGATGACTCAGAAGGCACCATGGTGCTGAGAAGAAGGGACAGAGGAGTGCTCAGCACTGAAATATCTCAAACATACCTTCCAAGGCTCAGGGTCCATTGCGGAGGAGGGGGTGGAAAGAATTTAAGAGACAATGGAAGAGTAGGACTCCTTACAACATGCTCCTCCAGACACAAAACGGCCTGGATATCCATGACCTCACAGTGCCTGACACTACCTACACAAGACCATCATAATAAGAGGAAACAATCATGACATCAAACTGAAAAAAGAGACTGATTAAGAGGGGGGGATATGATGGAGAGTGAAGTTTCAAAGGGGAAAGTAGGGGGAGGGAGGGAAGTACCATGGGATATTGCCTACAATTAAAGAAGTTGTCAAGAAGAAAGAAAGAAAGAAAGAAAGAAAGAAAGAAAGAAAGAAAGAAAGAAGAAAGAAAGAGAGATCAAGATAACTATGTCAGCTTCAAAATTTAGCAACCCCATGATAATATATATGTCTTGCTTACAGAGACTAAGATGAAATTCTAGACAAAAGAATTATGATCAGTATATACAAAGAAATGGGAGAGATCTGAGAGAATACAAATACTCAGCTGAATAAAGTATGGAAGTCAATGAAAGAGGTGAAACTTGCACTCAAAAAAGAGATAGAAATCATGAAGAAAAAACTGAAATGATATTGAAAATAAAGATGCAGTAATTGAAATAAAACGCTCGAGAAAAAGCCTTACCAAAATAATAGATCCTAGAAAGAACAAAATATCAGGGTTTGAATAACAGAAATTAGTACATCCCATCAAAGAAAACAACATTTTTTAAAATACATATTCTAATGAAGCATGCAAAATATTTGAAACAACATGAAAATACTTAATATAGGAATTGTACACATTAAAGAAGGATGAGAACACCATGCCAATGGAAAGGAAAATATTTTTAATACAATCATAACAGAAAATTGCCAAAAACTAAGGAAAGAGGTAACAATCCAGATACAAAAACAATGCACATGAAAAAAATAAATAAGTAAACAGGACCAGGAAAGAAACTTCCTACACAACATTATAGTTATAGTTAAACATTATAGTTAAAACATGGTCATATACCATGATCAAATAGGTTTCAATTCACAGAAGCAGTGACCATTCAACATATGTTCCAAAAAAGTGTAATTTATCATTTAAATGGACTTAAAGACAGAAGTCACAACATTACCTCAATTGATATTGACAAAATCTAACATCCCTTCATGGTACAATTCTTTGTGTTTAATTTTTTTTATTTATTTGCAAGCAGAGAGAGAGATAGAAGAGAGGCAGACAGAGAGAGAATGGGCACACCAGGGCCTCTATCCACTGCAAACGAACTCCAGCATGTGCATCTGGCTTACATGAGTCCTGTAGAATTGAACCGGGAATCCTTTGGCTTTGCAGGCAAACACCTTAACTGCTAAGCCATTTCTCCAGCCTCAGTACAATTCTTGAAGAGGCTAGGAATGGAAGGAATATATCTCAACATAGTAAAGGATATATATGGCAAATCTATAACCAACATCATGCTTAATAGATAGGTGATACATTTCCTCTAAAAACAAGAATAAAACCAGCGTACCTACTCTCCCTTCCTTTTCCACATAATGTTTGAAGTTGTACTTGAAGACAAGAGAAGAAAAGCAAAGGGAATCAAACAGGAAGGGATGAAGTTAATGTATCTTTATATACAGATAATATAATTCTACATATGAGAAATATGTAGAAATATGTAGAAGTTTTCTATAAGAAAATTTATGGAGTTGAAAAAACATTTAGAAAATTGGCAGAATACAAAATTAACATAAACAAATCTTCTGTACCAATGATAGAAATCAAAGAAACAACCTTATTCATAATAGGCTCAAAAATAATAACAAATACCTTGTAATAAACCTAACCAAGGAAGTGAACGACTTTTACAAAGAAAACTTTAAAACTCTTAAGAAAAAATGAAAGAGATGCCAGAAGATAGAAAAACCTTCTACACTAGTAGATTGGAAGAATTAATATTGTGAAAATGGGCATCCAAACAAAAATAATCTACAAATTCAATGCGAGTGCAATGAAAATTCCAACAATATTTGTCACAGAAATAGAAAGAGAAATCTTAAGATTCATATGGTTGCCCAAAAGACCCCAGATAATCAAAGAAATATCAAGCAAAAATAATTCCTCCGGTGGTATCACCGTACTTGAGTTCAAGTTATACTACAAGGACATAATAATAAAAGCAACATGGTGTTGGCACAAAAACAGACATGTAGATCAATGGGATAAAATAGAGGACCCAGATATCAGCCCATACAACTACAGTCACCTGATTTTTACAAAGATGCAAAAGAAGAAGAAGGAGGAGGAGGAGAAGGAGAGGAAATACTCACTAGAGAAAAGATTACATCTCTTCAACAAATGGTTCTAGGAAAACTAGTAATTCTAGTGGAGGAGTGAAGCTAAACTCTTATATCTTACCCTGCACTAAAAAATTAACTTCAAATGGATCAAAGACGACAATGTAAGACCTGAATATCTGAACTGGCTAAAAAAAAAGAATAGAGAGTACACTATAAGATATAGGAATAGGTAAGGGTAAGGATTTTCTGAATAGGACTCCAGTGCTCAGGAAATAAGAACGATAAATGACAAGTAATATCACATGAAATTAAAAAGCTTTTAAGGCATTTTTACTATTTTATTTATTTATTGAAATCACAGAGAGAATATAGGATTGCCAGGACCTCCAGCCATGGCAAATGAACTCCAGATCCATGTGCCACTTTGTGCAACTGGCTTTATGTAGGTACTGGGGAATTGAACCTGGGTCACTAGACTTTGTAGGCAAGCACCTTAACAGCTGAGCCATCATTCCACCCCTTTATAAACCTTTTCTACAGCACAAGAAACTGTCTATGGAGTGAAGAGGCAGCCTACAGAATGGGAGAAAATCTTTGCCAGCTACACCTATGACAAAAGATTATATATCTCCTTATCTTTGAATAATACTTTCCATATCCCCTTTACTTTATATATTATTCAAAGAATTCCAAAAGGTAAACATCAAGAAAACAAACCAATCAAAAAATGGGTGATGGAACTGAACAGAAAGTTCACAAAAGAAGGCATAAAAATGGATAGCAAATATTTTTAAAAGTGCTCAACATCCTTAGCCATCATGGCAATGCAAATTAAAAATACTTTCAGATTTTATCTCATTCCATTCAAAATAGATATAACATCAAAAAAAAAGAAAAGAAAAGAAAAGAAAAGAAAAGCAAACAAGACGACAAATGCTGGTGAGGATGTTAGGAATTCACTTTTGGTGGGAATGTAAACTGGTGCAGGCATCATGGAAGTAATGAAGGTTTATCAAAAAGCTAAAACATAGAACTGCCATTTGACTCCACTCAACCACTACTGAGCCCATACTCTAAGGACGCTTTACTCCACTTGAGAGCTTGCTCAGCCATATTTACTGCTGCTCTATTCTCAATAGCTAGAAAATGGGATGAGTTTAGATGTCCATCAACTGATGGATGTATTATGAAGATGTGGTATATACACACAATGGAGTTTTATTCTGCTCTAGAGAAAAATGAAACTTACAGGAAAATTGATGGAACTGAAAAGGTCATACTAAGTGATGTAACACAGGCTTAGAAACATAAGCACTAATTGTTCTCTCTTATATGCAAATCCTACCTTTAAATTTCTAAATCAGTGGCTACAAAACAGAATGTCTGTAGAGGCCAAGAAGCTAGAATTGGTCATTGAGGGGAAGCTTTTTGGAGAGATAGTAAAATACATGGGGGATGAAAGTAGAGGGAGCCAATACAGGAGGGCAATGCTTAAGCAGTGATATGGGGAGGGGAGGAGTGGTGGGAAAAGAGGATATGGAAAGGATGATTCAAAGCTAAAGATATATGAATAAGCCATATGGAAACCTACTACATGGAAAGGCAATTAAATATGGATACATATTTATTATGGATACAATTTATTAGATACATTATATAGAAGAATGTCTGCTATGTTGGTGGGAAAAGCTGCCAGTGATGAAATACCCTCCAAGGAGTTGTTGGTCAAGAGGCTACAGAGGCCCATAAATAATATAAGCTATTTCCATTGAACTGGGTTGCTCACAAAAACTTGATGCTAATCCCATAATGGTTCAGACATTACACATTTTGGTTTAAAGACATAGAGAAAGTAAGATGGAACTGAGCTTCCTCCTGACAGCTTGCATTCTTTGTGCTAGAAAGTGTTATATGAACTTCTGAAGGAAAAATGTCAACAGGTCTACACAACGGTGAACCCTGTTTATTCCACAACTGAGTTGCCAGGCAAGACATTCCCATTAGTACAATAATGGCATGAGTCCTATGGGTAACCAACTGCTTTCTGAGTGAATTCGAGTGCTACTCCACAGGAAGGATTTCATGACTCATACTGTAAATCTGTACAAATGCCTATGGCTTGGGATATAGGTCCTAGAAGGAAGCTTCCTATTGTGATTATGCTAAAAGCACAGCATGTTAAACTGCCATCTAAGTATCTGTATTTGTATCTATATCACAGAAGTTTCTTATTACAATAGGAAGTGGTTAAGCAGAGGTGCATAGCTGGTAAAATATTACTGAAAATAAGTAAGTATTGTGTGCTCAGATTCAAACAGGACATCTAACCACCACCTTACCCAAGGCTCAGAGATCCTTGCAGAAGAAGAGACAGAATGTAAGAGTGAGAGAATGGGGAGCAGGGCTGCAAAAAGCTATCTTCTGAATATAACATGGCCATTACTTTCATGAGCTCATGGCAGCTCTGCTTTCCTATGCAAGACTGAGCCTGTTAATATCTCATCAGGGATGAGGGAAGGTTTTACAAGACCCCACACCTTACAGAGTAGCTAATAGCAACTAAAAGTTTCTAGGAAAGAACAAGTCATGTTCTTCAGTAGTGTAAGTCATTGGTATAAAGAAGTAAAAAACAGTATGAAAGAAGAATGGGAATAATTGTGGAGAAGGATTTTAGTGGAAAGGGAGAGGTATAGAGAAGGAATAAAATCAAGATATATTCATGTACGAAAGTGTCAAAAATTAATAAGTCTAAACATATAAATTAATCCAATAGACTATCAATTTGACATAACCAGTTTTAACTGATGCTTTAAACATCATAGTAATTCATTATGTTTATGAGTAAAATTATTTCTAAATAGCAGAACTTAATTGATATTATGAATATTTATAACTGTCCCTTCTACACATTGAAACTGCTTTCGCACTGTAGTGCTTTCAGTGAAATGCCCCCATAAACTTACCTGTTTGAACACTTGATCCCCATGAAAGTGATGCTGTTGCAATGACTTTCATGTTGCTGGACAAATAACCACCCATAAGCAGCTTAATGGGAGAAAAGGACATATTTTAGGCTTACAGAATCCAGAGAAAGCACCATCAATGGTGGAAGACGCTGACTCATTTCCATAGATCATAGCAGAGAGACACCCCTCTGTCTGAGAGAGAAAGGTGAAAGAATTTGGAACTTTAGACTAGAGAAGGATTTCAATGCTATAATCAGAGTTTAATGGGTCATTATTGTGGGACTTTGGAAGACTGTAGGAAATATGCACTGTGTAGGTTTAGGTTTACCTCATGATGTTTCCGAGGGGAACAAGGATGCTATCAGGAACTGGGCTCCATACAGTTCCTGTGACATTAGGACAAAGAAACTGGCTGCATTTTGCTCATGTTCTGAGAAGTTAAGACAACTTGGATTTAAAAGTAATAGACTAGAAGCCAGGCAGGGTGGTGTGCACCTTTAATCCCAGCACTTAGGAGGCAGAGGTAGGAGGATCACCATGATTTTGAGGCCACCCTGAAAATACAGAGTAAATTCCAGTTCAGCCTAGGCTAGAGTGACACCTACCTCAAAAAATAAATAAATAAAGTAATAATAACAATAAGTAAATAAAATAAAAATTAAAAGTAATAGATTAGAGTATAGATGGAGGGATTTCAAGTCAAAATAACATTGAGTTTGTGGCATGGTTTATACACAGGAATACTTTCTTTTTTCACTTGCCTTGTTTCCGGGTATGTACAGTGAAAATGCATTGCTGAGAGGATAAGTCAATATATGGAACAGGGCTTGGTGCAAGAGAAGTACCCACTGTAGTCCATTATTGCCAGTTTCTTCTGGAAAAATTCATTCATTCATTCTCTTAAACAGAGGCAAATTTATCCTAAAGTTAATGAACTTAATCCTTGGAGCATTTGATATCAAATTGGAGAGTGCTAAGATTAAGAGATTGGTAGAAAAGCCAAATTATAAGAGGAGACATTTTTGTGAAGTCATTTCCACACATTGTTTGTAATGACGTCAGAAGAAAGAGCCCTGGAACTGTTACTCTAAATAATTTGCTTTGTTTTATTTTCCCACTCTACAGAAATGTTGATTTTTTTTATCTTTATGTAATTGTTTTAAGGAGAGCTACTAGATTATGTAAAAATCAGATGGTGTATTGACCTAGTCAAGTTTCCCAAATACAGTCTCATCTAAAAATTTTAGTCTTACAAGTTATTTGGATATGTTATCAGAGTTATTAGAGTCAGAGCTGGGACCCCAGTAGCCCTAACAAACCAGGATCAGCCACCCACCCTCAATAACAGAAAAGGAAGATTTATTTAATGTGGTCATAAGAAAAGGAGCAGACTCAGTGACATGCTCCCATCACACCAAACACACCCAAGTTCATCTTAAGAGTCCTAACAGAAGGTGTAGGTTTAAAGAATGGGTAGCAGATATTCATAATAAAACAGTTTGAAGCATAATGTGGTCTGGTCATTCCTGCAAAATCATCTAACAGTCAGTCCTGCAAAATCATCTGACAAGTTGTCTGCATTGTGTGAGATCTCTTTCCAGGAGACAAGCTCCTCTTCTGACTAGCATCAAGATCTCATTGCTTTCCTGCTTCTAGAATGAGATTACTCTGGAAATTCAAATTCCATGGGGTCAATTGTTTTAATAATCCGATAGCCCAAAGGAAGGGTACAAGTTTTTCTTTAGGATGTTTGTTTAAACAACTTGAGGTGAAATATGCCTGTATCTGAGACAATTACCATAAACATAATACAGATAGGAACTAAGGTTAGAACACATTCAGTTAATGTCAGGTACCCATGCATAAGAATCATTTCCCTAGGAGTCTTCTGGCTCCTTAAAGGCTGACATAAGTGACTCTGTTCAATTGTTAGCTTTCAGGCAGGGTTTCACAGTGAAATCTAGGCTAGCCTCAAACTTAAAATCTCCCTGCTTCAACTTCCCAAGTACCAGAATTACAGGCAAACATTATTATCCCTGACATGACTTTATTGCTATTTCACCAACTTCCTCTTTGTCTCTTCTGAAGTCATCATTGAGTTGCCATTTCATGGTTGATTTGTGCAGCCCTTCATAGTCAGGAGGAGAACCCTGAGGGTTTTGTCTCACCTAATCCCATGTTAGGAGGGTGTGATAGTTTGAATGGATATCCACCAATAGATTTACAATTGCAATTTACATTTTCAGCCACCTGGCTTAAGGAGGTGTCACTGTGGGAGGATCCTGGAGTCCAGTCCTAAGGTGTTACTGCGGCAAATCTGAATTCTAACCTAAGGTAGGCAGAGTACGTGAGTGCTGGCTGGCTTGCTTTTGGTGGTGCTGCTGGTGGTTTTCCTTTCTGTATGGATTTGGTAAAGAAGGCCAGCTTCTTCAACCATTATGGAATTTCCTCTGGATCTGTGAGCTTCAATAAATCCCTTCCCCCCATAACTGTGCCTGGTTTGGAAGTTCATCCCAGCAAGATGAAAACTGACTACAACAAAGGGTGTCAGATGTTAAGAACTTAGTGCCCCAAACCCTTTATGACTATTTATTTATTTATGAGGAGAGAGAGACAGACAGACACACACCTACACACACACCCACAGAGAGAGAGAAAGAGAGAGAGAGAGAGAATGGGTTCACCAGAGCCTCTTGTCAATACAAACTAATTCAAGATGCATGTGCCACTTTATGCATCAGACTTTACGTGGGTACTAGGGAATCAAGACTGAGCTTGCAAAGAAGTGACTTTAACTGATGAGCCATCTCCCTAGCCCTTTGTGGCCAATTTTTAGCAACTAAGAAGTAGAACTACAAACTACAAAGAGGCATACCTGGAGTCCAGTCCATCAGTCCTATAGGAGATATCCTAAAATTTCAAAAATATTATTCACCTGTTCTTTAGTCAAAAGCTTCACTTCTATAGACTATTAACCCACAAAAGTTAGTTACAAAGCATTACACGAAAATATAACCATCAATAGGAAATATTCAAAGAAAACTAATTTGAAAATTAAGTTCTTGTTTGTAGATGTATTCTGTGGGTAATACTAGGCAGCACTATTTGGAGTGTACAGTGAATTATCTTTGTCTAAAGAGCCAAAATACAATTAAGAACACAAGAACACAGACATGGAAAAGGTTACCTTCATTCACAATTCTAGTTTGTAGGACACCATCTTGGTGAAGAATTTTCTAAGTTCGCATCTTGGGAAGCCTGGATAATACACATATAAATGGAAAAAAAATCCATTGGCACCAACATAAGGACTACACAAAAGTTATTTATATGCTAACTCATCTTCTACTGTTGAAACATAATTTAGTGTCTTTGGTACAGGAGAATAATAGGGCTATAGTGTGGCCCAAAATAAAAAGTTTAGATTTCTTACAAATTTATGGAAGAGCACTGATGACTATAGACTCAATTTTTGATTTACAAGTGCATCTCATTAGTCAGGACAAACAGACATAGACTGGGGTTCCAAAGAGCATAACTGCCCAAATGTCAGGATTTTATTGAATGGTACTGATTAAAAATAGCAGAAATGTCAAAAGAACGCTACTGGCTATCAGATATTGACAGACCAGATATAACTTATTTTATACAAAACAAAGGATGTATTGGATATTTTGCATTTATTAAACTTACCTATATTTTATACTGCAAACTATATATGTGTGTATGTGTGTGTGTGTGTGTGTTTATTTCAGACATACAGATCTACATATTTCACATCACAGATACATAGAGTATGACATATAAAATACTTTACTATAAGCCTTATAAAGTCATACTTATATGCCAGACAAATTATGAAAGGTACTTGTAGTTGTAATCATTGTATACTCATTAAAAACATCTGAAAACTAGGGCTGGAAAGATGGCTTAGTGGTTAAGGTGCCTGTCTGTGAAGCCTAAGATTGCTTGTTCAAATCTCCAGATCCCACGTATGGCCAGATGCAAAAGTAATGCAAATGCGCAATGTCGCACATGCACACAAGGGGGTCTGGACTTCATTCACAGTGGCTGGAAAGGCCTGAAGCACCCATTCTCTTTCTGCCTCTTCCTCTCTCTCTTTCTTTCTCTCTCTGTCTCTAAAATAAAAAAAAAATTAAAAACATCTGAAAACTGAAAAGAACAATAAAAATTTTAATAACATTTTCATCATGTTGCATTTACCAAAGGTATCTAGCATTGCATTGCATGTATTATAAAAAAAGTTTCTGTTGTAAATATAAATATTGAGTTTAATGATCCAATGAACAGAGACCCTAAATCTAACATTGTCTTTTGTTAAAGATATTGGTTTTATTATGATAATTTTATAATCTACATGCATACCAAATCAGAAATTAAAATACTCAATCACATAAAATGTTTTACAATGAGTTGTATTACTTATTACTAATTATCCAATAGCACAAATTAGCCTACGTCAACATTGACAAAATATATGAATATTTCTTATGGACCAAAGCCCAGAAATTATGCAAAAGTATATCTACATATAAAGCAATACTAAACTTAATCTTTAAAATTTACATTTAAGTTACCTAGCAAAAAACATTTTAGAAATTTTCTGAATATTTAGTAGAGACATATTTTAATAACTGAATTACCCATTAAACATAAGATTATTAATCAAATCATAGCTCTTGTAAATTCTGAACCAGTATTTTCAGCCTTCTTTTCCAGAATTAGCATTTGAAAATTCCAGACTCAACCAATTTCAGTAAGTAAGGAATCTTAAAATGAACGTTTAAAAATATTCATTTATTTGCTTGGAGGTGGGGGTGTTCCAGGGTCTTTTACCATTGCAAATTGAAAGCCAGAAGCTCTTGTCACTTTTTGCATCTGGTCTCACATGTGTAACTGGGCATTGATTGAAGCCAGACCAACAGACTTTGTGAACAAGCACTTTTAATCAGTGAGCTATCTACCCAACCCCTAAAATTAACATTTTAATTAGTTAACATTATAGATAGGCCTGTCTGGCATAAAGTCCTGTAAAACAAGTTTTTTTTTTTTTTAATTTGAGAGAAAGAGACACACACAGAGAGAGAATGGGTATGCCAGGGCCTCTCAGCTGCTGTGAACAAACTCCAGACGAGTGCACCCCCTTGTGTACAAGTGTACCATTGCACACTTACGTCACTTGCATCTGGCTAAATGTGGAACCTGGAGATTTAATGAGCATTCTTAGGCTTCGCTGGCAGGTGCCTTAACCACTAAGCCATTTCTCTAGCCCAAACCAGTTTTATTTTCAGTTCTAAATTCTAATTCTTAAACTCCTACATTTTAGTTAACCACTTTTTCAAAATATAAAAGGAAAAAAAAATGCAACACCTTCAATTATTAATGTAGTCCAAAACAATTCCCAAAAGTTTACATAATATTCAAACAAATACATTCACAAAAATACAAATTATTACATTAACCATGCCAATAATCATAAGTTTATGACATAATAAGTTAAAAGAGCTGCAACAATGAAGTGGTCGGAGGTTTTCAGGAACTCCAGCAGCGATTGGCTTTACCCTCCACTGCTTTAGAAACCATCACAAGTTTATGAGACGTTAGTCATCTGGAATTCTCCATGGGGTACCAAATAACATACACTTAACATTTTTATGGTTACACAAATCATAACAGGGATCTCAACACCCTTGTCTCTCTGTCTCAAATGCTTCAACAGAACCAAAATGGCTCAACAGAGCCCTCAACCCTTCCAAATAGACAATTTCAACAGTATAATAACCTAAAAAGTTCCACAGAATTGAAATAACTCAGAATTTAAAAAGACAAAATGAATCATCCTACTGCCTCAAAAAGAATCAAAAAGGCTCAAAGGATGCCCAAGGTAACAGAAAAACAAGTCCCCAAAATGCACCAAACAGGAATAAACTTACCAAGAGTCGTGCAAAATGGGATTTTGTAAAATATTGTAAACTTATCAAAGCTTCCTTTAGTCAGTTCCTCTGTGTGTATATTCTGTAATATTGAAGTCTTTGTGATACTTTATCCTTAGCCTTTAAAAACTAATTGTGGCCAGGCATGGTGGCGCATGCCTTTAATCCCAGCACTCGGGAGGCAGAGGCAGGAGGATTGCCATGAGTTCGAGGCCACCCTAAGACTACATAGTTAATTCCAGGTCAGCCTGGACCAGAGTTAAACCCTACCTTGAAAAACCAAAAAATAATAATAATAATAATAATAATAATAATAATAATAATAGTGGCAAAAATGATTGTACTTCCAAATAAATATTCAAGCACATATATGCATTTACTTCAAAAATGGTGAACATATATGCTTAAATTAAAATGAGATATAGGGGGAGTGCATAAAAACACACTCTCAGCAGTTATTGCAAGGTCTATCTCATTATATTGCCCAACTTTGAAGTCTGGGCAAGCATCCCATTTCTGTGCCTGCTGGAAATCCTGTAAAGAGCTGATTTGGGAGACAATACAAAGTTGTCCAAAATTGGAAGGCTGAGATTATGTTCTGTGTAACACAAATAAAGTGATGCTATCAATGCAATCTAGCTGTGATCCCTCAGTCTGTGTGTCTAGCAAATGATTAATACTGTGTTTCAAATCTGAAAGGGGGAGAAAACAATGGCATGCAAATAAAGCCATGATTACAAGAAGAGTAGGAAGTCCAGAATTTGTTAACTAATCATCTGGACAAACAAGATGTCATCTCTTTGTATTGTGGACAGTTTTCTCATTCAGATGTGTATTTTCAAACAATTATCTTTTGATGGGACTGTGATATACACAGAAATTCCAGAAGGTATCCTCACCAATTTTTTAAAATAAATATTTATTAAGAACTAACTATGCTAACTTCTGTAACAGAAGTTCACCAAGCTACTTAAGTGTCAAGTAAGTTTCACATTCAAGAGAAATGACATATTAGAAAGGAATTTTATTCTTAGTAGGAATCCGAGGAATCATTCCAAGAATCTTAGAGTCACTCAAAACACAACCAAGTGTGCTTCCAAGTGAGCACTATTGAGTAAATAATTCTTTTTAATTAAGTATTTATTATCTTACAAAAAATTAAGTCTCACTCTTCGATGACTCCTCCCTCTTCACTCTCTCCCCATGTGTCAAAAGTCATAAGAAGGAATAGACTATATTTTTTAATTATTTAGTCTCAGGGTGGCCTCAAACTTGTTGTGATCCCCCTGCTCTGTTTCCCAGTGCTGGGATGTAAGGCATGCACAGCCATGCCCAGTGAAACTGACTATTTTAAGTCAACTACAAACTAGAGCATAGGTTGAGATTAAAGACTTTACTTTTTACAAAGAGAATTCACCTGAAAAACTATAAAAGTCAACTTTCCTGAGTTTTTTTGCTCACAGTGATCTTCAATGGGCTGTTTTCTTAGCCTCTTACTTTCTGCCTTATATTTTTCACTAAAAATGGTTGATAATTCCATGTGGCAACATTTTG
Organism: Orientallactaga sibirica; assembly: GCA_036365145.1. NCBI lineage: Eukaryota > Metazoa > Chordata > Mammalia > Rodentia > Dipodidae > Orientallactaga > Orientallactaga sibirica. The sequence continues at coordinate 54,564,504 of JAEOAD010000001.1, forward strand.
TGGCAGTATAACAAATCGTCCACATTTGAAGGCAGAAGCCAATGAGCAACTTGTGATGGTCTTATTTTCTTTGGACCAGGGAGACATATAGGAGACAATCATGGGGTGATGTCTCTGTCTGCCATGTCTGGGCAATCGAAACCCCTGGGATTAGCATCATGGCAACTTCTTCACTTGCATGACTGGTACCTGAAACAGAATGACTAAAAGGTGGTTCTGGGGTTGGGAGAGATGCCTCCGTAGGTAAAAATCTTGCTACACATGTATGAGGGCCTAAGTTTGGATCCCCAGCATCCATGTAAAAATGCTGGACATGGTGGTATGCACTTATAATCCCAGGTCTGGGAAGCAGAGACAGGGAATACCAGGAATAACTGGCTAGCTAATCAAGCTAAATCAGTGATTGGCAAGTTCATTCAGAGACTCTCTCTCAATGAATAAGGTGAAGAGTGATTAAAACCCTGGCAGTGCCTGCTTTACAAGCACTTCACAAGCTTTATAAGGAAGGCTTTTCATGGGCTGATTTTTCATACATACCAACCCTTTCTCCTGTGCTCCACTGGGTAGAACATGACAAACCTGCTTGTATCCAAGAAGGTGTGGACAAGATCTCTTAAAGTTAAGTGCCTAGGGGTTGGCAGCCATGGTTTAAAATTGCCACAATTGTAGAGTCTTGAACATCAGGAAAGACAGAATTATTATTGTAGCTCTATTATATAAGATGCACTATTAAGAGCTTTGGTGACATAAACATTATATACTTTTAATGACAGATTTATGAGGAAATTACTCTTTGTACTTCACAAGTAAGTTATGTAAAGCTTAACAGTTGTGAAACTTACCCGAGTGCACTGAGTGTTACACAATAACTTGGTTTATTTGATTCTGAAGTGTGGTGACTTTCTTACTCTTTGCTGAGATTATTCTATATTTACCTACATTTTTAAACATTTTTTCCAATAAAAAGGCTGTTTTGCTGAGGAAGATAATTTCACATGTTAGCATGGGAAGTATAGGGCTTTAGGTATTGTACTTTAGTTGCTATGGCAACCGAACATTCATCAAACACTAAAAACTAAGTTCAGTGCATTTAACACACTGATTAATTTTTTAAAGGCTGGAAATATTAGTTTCCTACTGCTGCGTTAAAAAATTACCACAAACTTGGGGTTTAAAATAACACAAATTTATTACTTTATAGTTTTAGAGGTCAGAAACACAACAGATCTCCTGTAGCCAAAATCAAGGTGTATGCAAAGTTGCTTTCCTCTGGAGGCTCAGGACAGGTACCTGCTTCCTGGCCTGGTTCAACTCTGTGAGGTGGCCCATTCCCTGGCTCATGGCCTCCTCTATCTCCAAAGCCAGCAGCTGCATCAATTCAGTCTCCTCTCCTCTCCTCTCCTCTCGTAGCTTCTGTCTCGGATTCCTCAGCATCCCTCTTTTGTTATAAAAACCCTAATAATTACATTGGGCCATGTGGCTAATTCAGGTATTCCTCCCCTTTCAAGACTCTCAGTTACTTCTATAAAGTCCTTTTGCCATTTAAAGAAAGGTCTGAGATTAGGATTTGGACATCATGGAGGACCCATTTTCTACCACCACAAAGACTATTATACCATTATAACATCTATGTACACATGCTATATATTCACCAATTTAAAGAGTCCCCAGCCACACTCTGTAACCCATTTACATGCCTATGTTATGTTTACCAATTATCAGGCCCTTAATTAGAACATGTCCCTCCCTTACATCCAAATTAACTATCTCATCATCAGGCTCTCTAAGACAGCCACTCTCCCATCACAGAGGAAGCAGACGGTCTTCCCTACTCCTCTCTTTCAACGCTACAGAGGGGAACAATGGGGTGTGTTTTGCAGAAGTGTTGCCCATGCACCTCCCATGGAATTCTTTAACAGTCAAGCACACCTGTGTGGCCAAACACGCTTCCCAATCAGAGTTCAGCCCAGGTTTGAAGGGGCGCATTACACCTCCTTCCACAAGGTAGAGTATGTCTGATTATACTCAAAGGCTGCGAGAACTGTGAGATTTCAAGTACACGCTGTGCCATGTCTAAATATGACTGGGAAGTTTTTGCTCTTTCTTCACCATGTCTTGTCAGGAGTTGTTTATCACTGTACCCACTCCCACTCACACCCTCCACTTCTGCCTCCAATAAGAACAAACTGATAGAAAGTCCAAAGGGTGAACATCAGTCTTCTACTTCTCATGTGTTTGAGCTCAGCAGTTAACCATGGGCCGTGACTGGAATTTATTAACTTGCTAAAACTGAAGCAGGGAGGTCTTTAGCCACTGCATGGTGAATGTTTGCTTAATTATCCATATCTAAAGAGTGGCTGTGGCTAATTTATGACCCTTGCAGCTCTCTGGGTCTGGGGCTCCTCTGTTGAGTCACATCATAGGCTATGGAGTACCTCCTGGAAAGTGCCCTACGAAAACACTGAAGGGCTTACCTGCATGAGCCGGTGCATCCTATATCAACAGGATGTGTGACTGCTAATGCAAAATAAAGAAACCACTCTGAGTGGGCAGTGAAGGGCTCAGAAATGCCAGCAAACACTGAGAAGAAGCTGGGTAATTTTATTCCAATTATACTCTTAGTGCCATGATGTCACAGCATAAATTTGTACTTTTGCATGCAGCTCATGCTGGTGTGATGACAGCTCTTAAAATATTGAGTGATTGTGGACCCGTCAGCATAAAATTATTCTAACATGGTGCCTTTATTAGTGCTTCAATAAATGCCATTCTTCTTGTGTTCTGAGGTGGCATTTGCAAATGAGCTAATTTCTCTGCAGTAAAATAATTGTGTTGCATTTATTTTGCAGGGAAAAAACAGTACTATTACATAAAGGGGGCTCTTTTTCCATCAAAACCACATACGCTATAGTTAGTCAAGTTTAAAAAAGAATGCATTAACTAAATGACTGGGTAATTATTTAAATGAACTCACTGCTTTAAAAAGCAGAGGAAGGGATAAACACCTTAAAAATCCCTTGTTATTACAAAAAGATGTGACAAATTAGTCACAGGAGCATCCATCCTCCAAATTGGGAGGGGGTGTTTGCTGATTGGTGACAGACATTTTCAGGGTTCATTATGAGTCTCTAAACTTCATTCCATCCTGGCTTCAGTCTCCAGAAACAGTAGAATGAGAAAGCAAAAGAGAATGGATATTACTTTGATTTTATCCAGTGGATTTTTCTCCTTGTATTCTTTGGCCTGGAGCTCTAGAATCATGTTAGAAGTCACCTGCTCAAGTTCCCACCACTTCAAGGACCCTTCTGTGCATCACTGGTAGATGCATAGTAAGCAAGCAAACATTGGGACAGTCTTGTGAAGACTGTGAACAAAACCTTCTTCTCATCCTTTAGCACTATACATCAGGATCATCAAGTTCAGGATATGGTGGTGCCACATTGCATTTAGCTTACAGCAAAGAAGGAGAAGATAGAGGAAATAGAGAAAAACAATCCTGAGCAGATTCTCTGAAAGAAACTCTGAGGACTAAGAAACCTTCAGTCATGGCTCCTCCTCAGTTCTTTAAGACTGTGAAGGTCTCCTTTGGATATTGTCCTGCCTTTGACATGATCTGGCGGAAACATAGACATACAAGCAAAAAATCTAAAGGGCATTTAGTTTTTAATCTATTTACAGGAAAGCAATAAAATATAAAAAAAACCTTAAAATGGAAATTAAATAGTACCAGATACCTGCCGTGTGACACAACACTAGTCTCGTTAAGCTGTTCCTTTCACTTGCCCATCACTACCAAATTATATGGCAATTCTGAGCTCTGCTGAGATTTCTGGAGTCCTGAAGAACACTCCCCTTCAACCTGGCTTTAGAACTAGCTAAGAGGTCAGACATGACTCAAACTGTCAGAGTTTCAGTTGAACTGAAGAGTTGGGTTCCACATGAGCTCTCAGCAGATTTCTGATCCCTCATGCCTAGCCATTGCTGCCACCAAAAGCAAAGAAGCCAATCAACATCCACAGCAGACATAGAGGTGGAAAGATGAGTGACAGGCAGAGCTGAGGAGAGTTTGAGTGAAGCTCATCTAGTTCCTTCCCTGAATTTGCCAAGAGGGTAAATTTCCCTTTCCTCCCTGGTGAGGTCTAAGTGAGGTGGGAAAGACAGAGTTCATTCTACACTCGACACCTTACACTTCTAGACAACATTCCCTCTGGGAGCTAGGGTGGAAACCAAACCCTTTTCCTGGAAGCCTGATGAAGAATATGTTGTCCTGTGAAAAAGTCCCTTTTTACAAATTCAGAAAGTGGGATCTATGAAAGAGCGTTTTGTACATGGCTGTACAGTATTCTGGGTCTCTGACTTCAAGGACTATGTTATTACCCATTTACTTTAAAACAGAGATAATGTTATAGGGGAATGGAAGTGGGAAGTCAAGCCTCTTACACTGAGGAAAAGTTACTACCTTCCAACATTTGTGTTTTGGGCAAGTTATAGGCTTAACAACTTGTAGACAAATAGTGTCCATTGACAACTAGGCAACATTCTCCTTTCAGTTGAATGACATGTCTGTAGAATGGCAGCTCTCGATCATAGTTGACATTGCCTCCAAGGAACTTTAGCAATGGTGGAAGCTGCCCTTCTCCATAACTAATGTTCATGTGGCCCAAAATATCAATGGTTCTGACACTAAGAAAACTTGATGTAGAGAAGTACATTAGTACCTAAAAGATATGATTTCAAGGGCACAAAAAATCTTTAAGCCACTCTTGTCCAGTGTTCCACCAGGCCAAAAATTCCATAGTTAGAGAATCTCTGGGATTGCACTCCAAAGTCTTCAAAAGCCTATTGCTGTACGAAAATTCCCTCTGGGATCTGCAAGCAGATCTTTCTTTTATTATAATACTAGCAGAGAGAAGAGAAGGTACCAAAGATTTAAAGGGACAGGGAAGAAAGAGGCCCTGAGGGGTAGGGGGACAGGGTGCAGGTCCTCTGAGGAACAGGCAGCTGATATGTACCTTGAGGATAAGGGAAAAAGTGAGAGTTGAGCAAGAGGCTCCTTCCTGCTTTCCTCATTTGACTGAAGTTGAACTTGAGCCCAAGGAGAAAAACAGTAACAACTGAAAACAACAAACAACAAAACAAAACAAATTTACAAAAGGAGATTTCCAGACAAGAGGCTCTGAAGTTAGCTGCGTGTGAGTTGGCACACATAATGCATTAGAATCAGGGAGATCTGAGTTGGCAATCTCAGGACTGCCATTTTCTATTCTGTTTGGTCTGTGAAACACTCAACTCCATGGGCTTTTGTTTTCTTATCTTTAAATGTACAGCATTCCTAGTCACTGAGTCAGATCATCATGCACATGTGCTGAGAAGCTCCTGCCCATAGAGACACAGCAATTATCACTATAGCTTCTACTGCTCTGCCAAGAGTGTCAAATTCTAGAGCTACAGGCAAAACCAAGCACATCAGTGTCCTTAAATCATCTGAGGACTCAGGGGAGGTATAAATAAGTATGCAGGCAAAGTAAGCCTATCCCTCAGCAAGAGCTGGGCATGATGCATGTGATCATCATGTGGTTTCTGTCAGGAGCTTTTCCCTGAAGGTACATGAAACATGAAAGCAGCATCACAAATAGCCTCTATAGATATGGCCACCAACACTCTACTTAACAATTTGTTCTTTAAGTCTGGTGGTAGTTTGAATGTCATGGTGTAAGTGTATGGTCCCAGAGACTCAGGTGTTTTATTAAAATTGAGTTTAATGTGAGCCCCTAGCAGGCAGATCCCTGCTACAGGGTGTGGGTCATTTCACTGTGGGCTGGTCCTGAGCCCAGCCCTAAGGTGTGTTTGGGGACAGATCTCCATCCCAACCCAAAGGTAAATGGAGAGAACTTTGAGCTCTGGCTGTTTGAGTTTTGTGGTGCTGGCTGTCTCTTGTCTTGGATCTATGAAAGGAAGCCAGCCTCTTCTGCCATTGGTGGAACTGCCCCTGGATCTGTAAAACTGATATAAACCCCTTGCTTCCATAAACATGTCTGGTTGGATGTTCATCCCAGTAACATGGAGCTGACTGCAACAAGTTGCTTAAATGGATAAAAAACATTTTAAAAATGAAAGACAGTTTTACTGCATTCTTGGCTGGTATGCCTTAATTCCGTGACTCGGACATTAATCCTGAGAGGATGGGTTGTCCAATGATCTTTCTTCACACCACCACAGGGAGACTTTAAAGCTAAAAGGAAAGGGGAACAAACTAGTGACTGTACTCTTTACTGCAGGGATGGTCCAACTTACTGAGGAAGAAAGCAGTCGGTTGTCCTCCTGTGCTTCTCACTTCCCATTAAAGCAAAAGAGAAAAAATCTCATCAACATGTCATAAGAATCCATGAGAGGACCCCTTTTTGAGTTATGTTAAATAATATGTCTTTTTTAAAAAAAATCTGCTTTTGACAAGTCTTAATCAAGCACTGAGTGATGGGCAAGCTGCTGAACCATTCTGGATTGGAACTCATCATTTTCTTTTGTTAGACAAAAGGAGCAGATGTGAAAAACCTCCAACACTAGAAGCCCAAAACTTCCTCTGAGAGCTTGTTGGAAATGGATTTGTTGAATCAGAATCTTTCCTAAGATCCAAAGGCAAATCCTATGTAACTTCAGATTTAAGAAGCACTGTATTAAAGTGCATTCTAGCTACCTAATTGCATGGTTCCATTGTGTGGTAAGTGTTGTGGTTTGCATATGAAATGCCCCCACCTATAGACTCCTATGTTTGAATAACTGGTCCCTAGTTGGTGGTGGTTTTTGGAAAGCTTGTGGAACCTTTAGGTGGTGCAGCCTTGCTGCAGGAAGTGGGTCATTGAAGATGGGCCTTCAGTTTTCAGAACTGGATTCTATTTCATCCTTTCATCCTCTCAGCTTTCTGACTATGGGCGCAATGTGACCAGTCAGCCTTCTGCTCCTGCCGCTGTACCTTCCCTGTCAAAATGGCATGTATTCCCTGTAACTATAAGCTGATAAAAACCCTTTTCTTCTTCAAGCTAGTCACAGGTTTCTAATTTCTTGGAATATCCATGCATTCAACTTTTTTGGCTCTCTAGCTTATAGGTGACCTATTGTGGAACTTTTCAGCATCTTTTTCAGCAACTTTTCAGCAGTAACAAACTGCTTCATGTGCCAATATTCAAATTCTGAGAGAGGAAGCATAGTAGAGGAGCTACTAGGAGTCCAACATTGTGCTTGAATTCCAGGCTGGCCATTGACGAGCTATATGGTTTGGAGTCATTACTTCCTCCTCCGTATGTCAGTCTCCTCTTCTGAAAATGGAAATAATAAGGCCCCCTAACGCTCCCCATTTAAACAAGTAGTTAAGTAAGTTAATATTTGTAAAATCCTCTCTCCAGAGTTTGGCCCATAATACATAAACTCTAATTCAATGAAATACATCCAGATTTAAGAAATATTTCCATTTTTCTATTTTGTTTCTAATAATAGCAAAACTAAATTCAACAACAGAATCTTGTAGTAATATAATTGACCAAAGAACAGAGCTGTTATAATTGCCATCTTGACAATATATACATTGTGACTTTGCTTCTATTTTCTTTCTTGTGATGTACTGAAAGTATGTATTCTCTCCCTATAAACAGTTCAAGGGGGTTGGGGCTGGGGCTCAGTTGGTAGAGTGCTTTTCCTAGCATTCACAAGGCTCTGAGTACAAAAAAACAGGCATAGTGGTGCAGATCTATAATCCCAGGGTTTAGGAGGTGAAGACCTGAAGGTCAAGTCATCCTCTGCTAGAGAGGGAGTTCAAGATCTACTTGAGCGGAGAGATCCTGCCTCAAAAAAATTGTCAATGTTACAGGTAGACTTATGTAACAAGTACAGAAAACTTACAATACAAAGATGTTTAAAATGACTCATCTAAAGACATACTATGTGCAGACCAGCACTTTGAAAGCAACAGTCTGGCTTTAGAACCTGTGTTCATAAACATATACTTAGAACAGATTCTATATACTTACTACATTTCCTCTCCCAGAGGAGCTTTATTCTCTCTACTTTTATTTAATATGTATGACCATGCTGGCTTAGCATCTTACATAGCCCATTGCTTAGGCACAGACAAGTTCTCCACTTTGCTCTGTATAGTGCTAACTGAAGGAAAGCGAACAGTTAAACATTAAACTTTCTAGTAATAAAAATGACATATTACTAAATTCTAATATCATCTCAGAATATAAACCAATGTTAAAATGATCTTTTACTCTGAAGTTACCTTGAATGTGACCACTGCATTTATGCTAGCATTTTACAAGATGTTTACATTGGGTTTGTGTGCAATGTTGGAAATCCACTTGGATAAATTATCACAAAAGCTAGTAAGCATCCCTTTTATAGTTGTTGGAAAAGCTCAGAGCCAGTAGGAAATCTTTACTTTCCTGGAAAAAAAGAGAAATGTAACTAAATAATGTTGAAATGGCATGGAGAGCCTTGAATGTGGCATGTGGCCCTTCTTGTTATTCATTCTCTGTCATAGGCTTACAGACAGACAAGAGGGCTTTTAGGCTTCTTGCAAACACAGGTGGGTAAAGCCTCGATCAACACTATAGCAAATGGCAAGCTGGGGAGGAGGAAAGTGGGTAGCCATATCTTTGGTCCTGGATGTGCCAGTGTGGAAGTGACCTCTTGCCTGGAGACCCTGACTCCCTGCACCACCTGCCTTCTCACTTCAAGGCTGACCCCTCACTTGGCCAAACCATCAACCCATGATTCTGTGTTCTCCTTCTGTGGGAAGTGATAGATCTTATTTGAAATAGACCCTAAGACAAACATCACAGGTTCCATTTCAGCCCTACCGCTTGTTGCCTGTGTGACACTGACAAGCTCCCTAACCACTTTTCAGCCTCTGTTTCCCCAATGGAAGAAGAATGAAAACAATTTTTTCCAGTCCTGAGGTTATTGTAAAGATCATTCCCACTGATGTCATTAAGTGCTATGGGAAGTACCCAGGAGGTGCTAAATATGGGATAAATGTTAACTATTTTTGTGAAAGCCTTTTCTGCCTAATTAGGTAGTATATTCCTCTCCTTGTACTCATTTCTATCCTACGCAGTAGCAGAGTCAGAGCAGAATCATTTGCATAGAGTAGGTGCTCAAAAAATTATAGAAAAACACATTGGCACATGTTCTTCAGGCCTGTTCTTACACTCGTGATTTACAAATAAGTATCTGAGATCTGAGACCAGCAGTATCCTGATCACTTCAGCTCCTTTTTAAAATGATATATTTTTGCCTCCTCCTCCAGTAATTCTAAGACTGAGTTCTGGGGAAGACCTTTATGAAAATGTCCTAAAGCAGAACTGCCGGGGATTTTTTTCCCTCCACCACCGGCAGGTAGAGCAGAAGAGAGAGAGAACCGGGCCAGCCGCTTCTCTCGAGGCTGAGCGAGAAGGCGGGTGTCGGCGACTCAAACCCCTCCCCCCCTAAAACACCGGGGAGAAAAACCACATTGAGTCACGGAGACCATCTAAGGCGGAACTCTTCGTTTATTGTCAGGGGAGATATTTATATGCTTTGAGGAAGGGGGCGGGAAGAGGGGATGAGAGAAAAGTATAAGGGCCAATAGTATTTCATCATGTCAGCAGCAGCTGGGTGGAGGCAGTTTCAACTTAGGTGCTGAGTCAAGGGCAGGTCACGAAACTCTACTCAGGCTTGACTAGGCCTTACCGGGAGTAGGCCAAGATTGGCTGGGCTAACCACTCGGCTTCACACCGGGCAGGGCCCAACACAGAACCCTGCAGTATGATGGCAAACTCTCCAAGCTCTTAAACTTTGGTTGTGCTGCCCTTCTCAGTTGAGTGTTGCCCTTCCTCATTTTATACAACTTGATGCTCCAGGAAGTTGCCATTGTGAGGGTTGGAGATGAGAAACAAAGAAAATAATAGGGAATAAGGAGATCACAGAAGGAGAGGGAACCAAGAAGGAGAAATCTGAATCCCACTGGTGACACCTATAGTGCTTTTCCCACTGCAGCCTGTGCAGTTCCTGGAGTCCATGTGTTAGCATTTTTGTTGGCTAAAACTGGTAACTGATAGACACACTTGGTGAAGAATAAGGGCAATGATGCCATCAGATCTTAAAGAGCATGGCTTTGCCAGGTAATGGCAGGGTTTCTGCCCCAGAAAAATCCTGAGTGCATGCCAAACACAAAAACAGAAATTCTGGGCAAAGTTTCTGGTATAACTGTCTTTGGCTTGTTTTCAATTCTAGCTTTAGCTTCTGCATTATCCCCAAAACCCACTCCCAGGCTGTCTTCAGTCTTAGCTCTGTCTCCTGAATCACCTGTACCATGTACTCCCCCAAGGCTGTCTTCAATCCTACCTGTAGCTTCTGTATCATCCTGACCATCCACCCCACCTCTAGGCTGTCCTCAATCCTAGCTCTACCTTCTGCATTATCCTAATACCCTTCAGGCTATTTTTAATCCTATCTCTAGTTCTACATTATCCCATCCACTCCCAAACCCAGGCAAAAGCAAAACCAAGTACTATCCCTCAATCTTCATTTACGCAAAAAAATAAATAAATAAATAAATAAAATTCAAGCAATGCTTCACATCTCATATTACATAGAACCCTTCTCAAATTCCCAATGGCTGTCTAGCCTCACTATGCCTTTACAGGAGTGAACACCTAAGCAAAAAAAAAAATAATAATAATAATAATAATGATGTACAAGGCATAAAAAATATAAGGAGTTCAAAGGAAAGTGATCACTATGCAAATTCAGAGCAAGTATCTCTCTATAAAATAATAAATTTGCTGCAAGGAATAGGAAAGTGCTTTAGAATTATATATTTTGTGGTTTCAACAGAAGTTAAAAGAAACTGTCTATCAGACAGACATAAAATGCATAAATAGCAAAATTGCTGGCTAACAAGTTAATTGTTCTAAAACAATCAAAATCTTTCATGTAGTAGAAAAGTTCTAGAAATTCTCCCCCAGGTCAGAAAAAGTAGATAAGAAGATTTAAATGATTACAGAAAGACAAAATACATGGAGGACAAGCAGGGTTTTATGGACCTTTGAATGGTAATACCAAGCTATGATAAATAGAAGAAAGTTTTTGCACTTGAAAAATTATTTTAAAGATGGAAAGATTTTATAATAATGAGGAAATTCAATCAAAATACCTACACATACATCAACATTCTGTTTTTTTTTCATTTCTAATATGTGTCATGCATTTAAACCTATGAGTACACAAGAGCACAGAGAAAGCCACCATACACAAATACATGTTCACATAGAAAGGAGAAACACTCAAGCCAGAATTTCGTTTCTCAAAGGTTACTGAATTTTGAAAGAAAAAGAATTTTGACTCAGCCAGGTATAAGGGCTCATACCTATAATCCTAGCACTGTGCAGGCCAAAAAGGAAGATTAGAATGAATTTGAGGCAAGCTTATGCTCCATAGTGAGACCCTGATCTCCTCCCAAAAAACTAAAAATAAGAAAGACTTCAACTTAAAACAAAATTTAAGTCAGTTCTCAAGGAAACAAAGTGACATAAATATGCAAGAGTTCAGGCAATATCCCACTATGAAAAATAATGAAAAATTACTGAAGGATATATTGTGTTTTTTGATGATGAATTAAAATAATTCCTAAAGTCTGCCTCTAGCAATAATTCTAGATATTTTATCTTTTTCTTTTTCTTGAGTACCAAATTCCTATGAATCTTGACGTCAGTTCAGGATTCCCAAATCTCTGTAGCCTAATAACAAAAAAAAAAAAAAAAAAAAAAAAAAAAAAAAAAAAACCTGAAGAGGCTGGGTTTACTGATATACACCCATAATCCCAGCACTAGGGACGCTGAGTTCAAGGCTAGCCTGTGCTACATAGAAACACCCTGCCTCAAAAATGAAAAGTACAATACTCCTTTGTCCTCCAATTATACACTATAAAAATGTCTATAAACTGGTGTTCATATTTCCTTATTTATGAATACTCCCATGTCATTTAAACTTATATTAAACAAATTTGTGTGATTTTTCTCTTATGAATCTGCCTTTTGACCACTAAATCAGCTATGATCAGCTCAGTCCTAAGGTTTAGTAGGGCCAGCCTGTAGCCTGAGCTGACATTCTAACAGGTATGACATAGATGACCTTTGAGGAGCTGAGTAAAGCCATTCCTCTCTTTAAGCCAGCCAAATTCTTCCTTGCACACAGCATGCCTTACATAGAGTGATGACATGTATCAGATAGCCCAGATCAGCCCCACTTTATTCTTAAAACCCTAGACTAATATCCTTAGAAATATATTTGTTTATATCCTCAAAGGTGCTCCAACTTAGACAATAAACTCCCAAGTCATTCCATTCATTAATATGGGGAATATTAAAATATTTTGAACTAGTACAGCACAAGCATTGGTCAAATTGGGTGGACACTCACAGTAACCAAGTGGGGCTGCATAGTGTAGTACATTGGATAATAACTGGACCATGCTGTGGCATAAAAGCTCTAACTAAGGCTGGAGAGATGGCTTAATGTTTAAGACATTTGCCTGCAGTGACCTGGGTTTGATTTCCTAGTACCCACATAAAGCCAGATGCACAAAGGTGTGCATGCATCTGGAGTTTATTTGCTGTGGCTGGAGACCCTGGTGCCCTCTCTCTCTCTCTCTCTCTCTCTCTCTCTCTCTCTGTCTCTTTCCGTGTGTGTGTGTGTGTATGCTTGCAAATAAATAAATAAATATATTTTTAAAGTTCTAACTAAAACATGTGCTGTGACTATATGTAATGTTTACCAAACATCTATCCAGCTCTTTCACTTTCCTCATACAACCCTACTTTTACTCTGAATTCCTGGCCCGTCAACCTAGAGGAAGCTGCTCTCATTCCAGGTTAGTGGATAAATCCTGATTAGCATAAACCTGTGCTTCTAAAATGGATTGTCCTTACAACAGGCTGACATCCAGGCTGTATGCCCAGAGCTTCTGACTCTGTCTGGGAGGGGACCCAAGTGGTAGTACTGTTGCAGTCAGGTTTGCATTGCAGGCAAAAAAACACCCAATCAAGAGCAGATTGGGGGGGGGGTGTATTTTTGCTTACAGACTTGAGGGGAAACTCCATGATGGCAGGGGAAAACAATGGCATAAGCAGAGAGTGGACATCACCTCCTGGCCAACATCAGGTAAGCAATAGCAGCAGAAGAGTGTGCCAAACACTGGCAAGAGGAAATTGGTTATAATACCCATAAGCCTGCCCCCAACAATACACTGCCTCCAGGAGACTTTAATTTCCAAATTGCCATCATCTGGGGACCTAGCATTCAGACACCTAAGTATGGGGAGCACCTGAATCAAACCACCACATTCTGTCTCTGGCCCCCATAAACTGAACCACCCATGATGTAAAATGAAATGCATTCAGCCTAACTTAAAAGTCTCCACAGTTTTTATCAATCTCAATAATGTTCAAACATCCCCACAGTTCAAGATCTTTTAACTGAGCTGTAATACAAAAAAAAAAAAAAAAAAAAAAAAAAACCACACCAGAAAACCAATAATAACAGAGAATAAACATTCACGCTGCACACTGCAAAAGATGACATTGGACATAGCAAATATAATATATATATATATATATATATATATATATATATATATATATATATATATATATATATATATTCAGCCAATACAAGATTTAGACAAGGCAAACATCAAACTGTAGCTACAAGTCCAACAACTCTAGTCAGTGACAAATCTTCATAGTCTCCATGTCCGATAATTCTAACCAGTGAAAAGTCTCTGGAGTTAAAATTCCTTCCCTGCAGCTAGACTACTCACAGTCCTGGAAAACTTCATCTGATGCCAGCAGGTCTCCTCAGCAGTCATCTCATAGTCCTGACATCTCCATTGGGTCTCCAGTGCAAACCACGGTTCATCTTCATGGCTCCATTGGGATCCATGCAGGTAATTCATCAAGCCTGAGTCATGCTACCCATGACCACTTCCAAAATACAAAACTGTGTTGCAAATTCAATAACCCTCTCTTTCCTGCATTTTTCATACTCCATAATACCAGGTGGGTTACCATCTTGTTAATCCAACAGTGAATGAAGCGGACTTTGAAGAACAGGACGATCCTTCAGCATTCAGGACCCTTCAGAAAAGTCTGCATTCTTCCTGTTGTCCTGTTGCAGGTCACCTGGCCCAACCTCAAAGGTTGTAATCTCCCATAAAATTGTAGCTGAAAGAGCAGAATTTTTAGCCCAAGGATTTCATTTTTTTCTGTGCCATATCCCTGTCTTCACACCAGCCCATTTCTATGCAATGCAACCCTGCATAAGTTCCCAGGACACAGGCAAGGAGAATGCAGAAATCTTCTCACACAAACTGCTTCTAGCCCAGTCTAGGCAAAGGTCTTTCTCAGCCTCACAAGCCAAACCTCAAGGTCCATAGTTCTTATTGCATTCAGGTCTTTCAACTCTGACCAGAATAGTCCATGAAGCTGTAACTATAGCACTACAAGACAATTGCTTGTTGGGGAAAGAAGTGTTATTTTGGCTTACAAACTTGAGGGGAAGCTCCATGATGGCAGGGGAAAATGATGGTATGCCCAGAGGGTGAACATCACCTTCTGACCACATCAGGTGGACAATAGCAGCCAGAGAGTGTGCCAAACACTGGCATGAGGAAGCTGGCTATACCAGCTGTGCTAGTTTGAATATATGGCCTGTGGTAGTTTGACTATATGTCCCCCAATATATTCAGTGTTTTATTAGTTATAGTTTGCATCTGCAATCACCTTGCTAGAGGCAAGGTCACTGGGGGCCCTGGTCTTAAGGTGTGGTGATGGTTTGAGATTCCATTGTAAAGATATGCAAATGTGCCTAGCAGGAGTTCCTGAAGTGTGCTGTGTGACCTTTTGGCTGTAGTTTTGCTCTGTGTGCTGTGGTGGCTGGTTGGCTTTTCTCTCTCTGTTTGGCCCTGTGAAGAGCAGGCTGCTTTTCCTGCCTTTATGGAACTTCCCCTGTATCTGTAAGTTTCAATAAATAATATCCCTTCCTCCATAACTGTGCCTGGTCTGGAAGTTCATCTCAGTGAACCTGAAGCTGTCTGCTACAGTAAAGTGGTACCGAGGAGTGTGGGGTGAGATGAACCTGATCGTGTGGATATTCGACTTTTGGAACCTTTGTTTTGGAGGAATGGGCATGGACTTGGTGCTTGCAACTAAAGATGCCTTCTGGAGTGGTAAGCCAAGTTTTATGGACTATTCTGATGAGAGTTTGAGAATGCTAAGTGCAGATAGTACTGAACTTCGAGGCTTGGCTTATGAGGTTTCTAAGGGGAAGGAAAGACTGCAGAGGACTTTGTTGGAACTGGGCTACTGGCATAAGGGATGGCTACGTTCTGCTATCCAGGCCCAGAAAGTTTGATCAAGGTTAAATTTTTAATGGACTGATGTGCTTGGCTGAAGATATCGGACTGAGATTTTAAGATTTTAAGTTGGAAAATCTGAAGCAAGTTAAAAGTAGAGGCATTGAGACTGGTTTAACTGCTATTGTCAAACACATTAGCAATCTTAAGGAAGGTGGAAGGAAGGTGGCCCGACTTGATTTACATTAAAACAATGGAGAGGATGCCTGAGGAGAGACTGTTAGAAATGCAAACTCTTTGGAAAGAGTTGACTGGAGAAGGAACCTGCTTTTCAAGGCTATGGTTTATTTTGTCCCTGGATTTAGAATATGGCTGTGTCCTGCACACCTGGTATTAGTTTTGGAAGCATGAAAAATGCATGGAGTGGTTATGAATTGCACACGGTTCCAGGAGCCGCTGCTGAGATGCGGCATGAAGCAGGGCATGAAGACCCTCAGGAATAGGCTGGAAGAGCCTTTTGGAAGAGGACCGTGGTTTGCATGGAGACCTGAAGATGTTTTGGATATACCAGGACTGTGCAAAAGGGCTACCATGGAGTGCAGTGTTGGCATGTTATGAAAGTTTTCCCTGGCGACTCTGCCCAGCTGGAGGGATGGAATTGGAAAACCTAGAGACTCAGTTTATGGTTATATTGAACTTGAACTGCAGAAGTTTGATGATGGCTGATGGTGATTGAGTTTGCATTGTTTTAGTCTCTCCTTGCTATTCGTTATACAGTTAAAAATGTTTACTCTGTGCCTTTACATGTTGAAAGTATTTAACTTGTTTGATTTTACAGGACTCCCTATCTTAAGTTGATCAAGACTGTGAGAACCTTTGAAATTGGACTGAGTACAATTTACAGTGTGTGATAGTTATAAATATATTGGGGGCCAGGGGCGGAATGTGGTAGTTTGACTATATGTCCCCCAATATATTCAGTGTTTTATTAGTTATAGTTTGCATCTGCAATCACCTTGCTAGAGGCAAGGTCACTGGGGGCCCTGGTCTTAAGGTGTGGTGATGGTTTGAGATTCCATTGTAAAGATATGCAAATGTGCCTAGCAAGAGTTCCTGAAGTGTGCTGTGTGATCTTTTGGCTGTAGTTTTGCTCTGTGTACTGTGGTGGCTGGTTGGCTTTTCTCTCTCTGTTTGGCCCTGTGAAGAGCAGGCTGCTTTTCCTGCCTTTATGGAACTTCCCCTGGATCTGTAAGTTCCAATAAATAATATCCCTTCCTCCATAACTGTGCCTGGTCTGGAAGTTCATCTCAGTGAACCTGAAGCTGTCTGCTACATGGCCCCCAATATATTCAATGTTTTATTACTTTATAGTTTGCATCTGCAATCACCTTCCTAGAGGCAATGTCACTGGGGGCTGGTCTTAAGGTGTTAATGGTGGGTTTGAGATTCCATTGCAAAGATATGCAAAGTGTGCCCAGTAGGAGTTCCTGAAGTGTGCTGTGTGACTTTTTGGCTGTAGTTTTGCTCTGTGTGCTGTGTAGCTGGGGGCTTTGCTCTCTCTGCTTGGCCTTGTGAGAGCAGGTCACTTCTTCTGCCATTTTGGAACTTCCCCTGAATCTGTAAGCTTCAATAAATAATATCCCTTCCTCCATAACTGTGCCTGGTCTGGAAGTTCATCTCAGTGAACCTGAAGCTGTCTGCTACAGTAAAGTGGTACCGAGGAGTGTGGGGTGAGATGAACCTGGCCATGTGGATATTCGTCTTCTGGAACTTTGGTTTTGGAGGACTGGGCATGGATTTGGTGCTTGCAACTGAAGATGCCTTCTGGAGTGGTAAGCCAAGTTTTATGGACTATTCTGATGAGGGTTTGAGAATGCTAAGTGCAGACTGTATTGAACTTCGAGGCTTGGCTTATGAGCTTTCTAAGGGGAAGGAAAGACAGCAGAGGACTTTGTTGGAACTGGGCTACTGGCATAAGGGATGGCTACATTCCTCTATCCAGGCCCAGAGTGTTTGATCAAACTTAAATTTGTAATGGACTGATGTGCTTGGCTAAAGATATCAGACTGAGATTTTAAGATTTTAATTTGGAAAACCTGAAGCAAGTTAAAAGTAGAGGCATTGAGACTGGTTTAGCTGCTATTGTCGACACATTAGCAATCTTAAAGAAGGTGGAAGGATGGTGGCCTGACTGATTTACATTAAAACAATGGAGAGGATGCCTGAGGAAAGACTGTTAAAAATGCAAATTCTAGCTGGGCTTGGTGGTGCACGCCTTTAATCCCAGCACTCGGGAGGCAGAGGTAGGAGGATTGCCATGAGTTCAAGTTGAGTTCAAGGCCACCCTGAGACTACATAGTTAATTCCAGGTCAGCCTGGGCCAGAGTGAGACCCTACCTCGAAAAACAAACAAAAAAAAAAAAACAAAAAAAAAATGCAAATTCTTGGAAAGAGCTGACTGGAGAAGGAACCTGCTTTTCAAGGCTATGATTTATTTTGTCCCTGGATTAAGAATATGGCTGTGTCCTGCACACCTGGTATTAGTTTTGGAAGCATGAAAAATGCATAGAATGGTCATGAATTGCACATGGTTCCAGGAGCCGCTGCTGAGATGTGGCATGAGACAGGGCATGAAGACCCTCAGGAATAGGCTGCAAGAGCCTTTGGAAGATGGACCGTGGTTTGCATGGAGACCTAAAGATGTTTTGGATATACCAGGACTTTGCAAGGACTCCCATGTAGTGCAGTGTTGGCCTGGGATCAAAGTTTACCTTGGCAACTCTGCCCAGCTGGAGGGGCGGAATTGGAAAACCTGGAGACTGTCAGTCTCTGGTTATATTGAACTTGAACTGCAGAAGTTTGATGACGGCTGATGGTGGTTGAGTTTGCATTGTTCTAGTCTCTCCTTGCTATTCCTTATACAGTTAAAATGTTTACTCTGTGCCTTTACATGTTGAAAGTATTTAACTTGTTTGATTTTACAGGACTATCTTAAGTTGGTCAAGACTGTGAGAACTTTTGAAATTGGACTGAATACAATTTACAATGTGTTATAATTACAAATCTATTGGGGGCCAGGGGCGGAATGTGGTAGTCTGAATATATGTCCCCAATATATTCAATGTTTTATTACTTTATAGTTTGCATCTGCAATCACCTTCCTAGATCAATGTCACTGGGGGCTGGTCTTAAGGTGTTAATGGTGGGTTTGAGATTCCATTGTAAAGATATGCAAAGTGTGCCCATTAGGATTTCCTGCAGTGTGCTGTGGCTTTTTGGGCTGTAGTTTTGCTCTGTGTACTGTGGTGGCTGGTTGGCTTTTTCTCTCTCTTCTTGGCCCTGTGAAGGCAGGCCACTTCTCCTGCCATTATGGAACTTCCCCTGGATCTGTAAGCTTCAATAAATAATATCCCTTCCTCCATAACTGTGCCTGGTCTGGAAGTTCATCTCAGTGAACCTGAAGCTGTCTGCTACACCAGCCATAAGCCTTCCCCCAACAATACACTGCCTCCAGGTTTTAACTATCAGCTGGGGACCTAGCACTCAGAATATCTAAGTTTATGGGGGACTCATGAATCAAACCACCACAAGTACTTTTTAAAAAGTTCCCCTCTGGGATTCAAATAAGCAGTGAGTGCTGAGAACCATCAGAGTACTCTCATGATGATGGTGGTAGGGGCCATGTGACACAATTGCAGGCCAAGGAAATAGACTTATGACCATGTTCTGCTTTGTTTTCTATAGGTTCCTGTATAGTTTCTTCATCTGCCCATAGTGAAAATTAACAATGGTACAGTCTAATCTTAAAAGCCCCTTGAGAAATCACCTTAGGATGAACTATTCCTTTGGACATTATCATAGAAAGAAAGAAGCTGGGTCCTTGGTAGTTCCCTGAGCCACTGTACCAGCTTGGAAACCCCTCTTTTCCTTGACTCAGAGTTATATGAATCAGAGAAATTCCTTGTTGAAGGCAACTTTCTAAGGCTGACAATTGAAAGCCTCCTACCTTCATGTCTTGTGTTTTACTTCGTGTGAAGTGTGCAATTAGTCTCTAAACACTCCACCAGCATTGCAGGTAAATTGATATTATGACTACAAAACATACTTTCTTTCATTTGAAAATATTCCTTGATTTCAATTTTTTTCAATTTTTATCTCATTCTTTAGGATATAGTAGTCAGAATCCCTAATGCACTTCCAATGTATAGTAAGAATGAGACCAGAAATATTTAGACCACAAATTCTAAACAACACAAAAACTTACTAATATTTTTGGATTTGTTGGACAAATGAGGACACTGAAACTCAGAGTAGAAAATGTCCAAGGACACATATCTATCAATTCACAAATCTTGCACAAATATTGAGGATGTCAAATACAACATCTTGGTATTTTTCCATTGTGTATGTAACATTCCTCAGATCTTGAATCATTCCACAGTGGTTGAGAATGTGGGTCCTAGGAACTTCTTCCAGGTCTCCATGGATGCCCTGGCAGCACCACTCACTAGCTGTGTACCCTGGAAATGACTACTTAATCTCCATTTCAATGCCTTCATTAGCAAACTGACAATAATGTGCATTCATCAGAGGTGGCACAGAAAGCAGTGCTTGCCACATAGTCACGAGTGTGTTAGCTATATTGTTGTTATGGCTAATCTTCATGCAAGAGCTCATCTGTTTAATAAAAATACATAAATAAATATAAATAATATAAGGAAGTTTTGTTCTCTCCTTTTTCCCTTATTTTTTACCTGGACAAAGAAATGCTTAAGACTTTCACCTATTAGAAATATCAGACATGTTGCAGGCATACTGTGAGCTGTATTTTTCCTTATGCATATGTCTTCAATCAGGAAAGAAAAGACCAAGGCACAGAAAAATACAAATTAGAGGCTGTGATCTGTGGCCCTCTGGGTCATCATGGATGCTTACTAGATTGGCTTCTTCAGAGGCCTCATGGATATTTTCCTACACAATACTTTATAAGCTTTTTAAATTTTTTAAAAATTATTTTATTTATTTTTGGAGAGAGACACAGAGAGAGACAGACAGAGAGGGAGACAGATAGAGATGGGCGCGCCAGCAGTCTCTCAGCTGCTGTGAACGAAATCCAGATGCGAGCGACCCCTTGTTGGCAAGTGCGACATTGCACCCTTGTGTCACTTTGCATCTGGCTAAACTTGGGACCTGGAGATTGGAACCGGGTTCTTAGGCTTAGCAGGCAGGTGCCTTAACTGCTAAGCCATCTCTCCAGCCCTTTATAAGCTTTTTAGAGAACTTTCTCCTCTCTTGTTTGGTTCTTGTTGAGCTTTAAGCTTTGTAAGCCTGATACTATGTCAACCTCCCTTGACGGAAATGAGAAATGCATGGCTCTGGTAATGACAGCCAAGACCCCTTCATCAGAACATCATTTAAGTTGAGGAAATGGATCATGAGGATACCCTGGAAATTGGCCGAGTCTCTGCAGGTTAACAGGTAAAGTCATCATGTCACTAACACTTTGAGTTGTATGTTTTCCCAACATTTAGTTACTAAAACTCCTCCCCTAGCATCCTGGAAACATGACAAAACACACTAAGAATACAAAGTAATGTAGATGTATTAGAGTAAAAAATAACAAAACCTAACTCTAGAAAAAAGACAAGTGTTCTCGCAATAAAGCAGGTCAAGTAAGAGAAGGGAAGGGAAGCACTGGGTGAGAGTTGAGAACGCATACCAAAATTAATAATGGAACCAGAAACATCACCTATTTACACAATGGGACCAAGATCTCAGGGTCAGTCTCTTGTAACAGAAGTAACCCATGACTCTCAGTGAATGAATACACAAACTCCATAGGCAAGACTGCAAGGCAGGAGAATTCCACAAATCCTTTTGTGGGAGGATGGTTCTTGCTCTTTGGAGCCTCATTTCAAGCTGGCATGTAATCATTTTTCTAATGCTCCCTGAGTTCTCTCAGGCATTCACTGTAAATGCCTGGTTCTCGTGCTCAGCGTCGCTCCAAAGCCTTCATGATTCACTTACTCCCTTTTCATTGCTCGCTGAGCCTCATCCCCAGGGAGCTCCACTCTTGGATGGACTGGGCTTTCCTGCCCATCTTGAACTGCTGTCATGTATCAGTAGACTGGCTTTACTTTCTGTGGGCTAGGCTGACCTGATGAGATGAAAGAAATGAAAACATGCTCCATGTACTTCATTCCTTTCTTCACAAGAAAGCAGTGGCATCTGCCAAAAATGCTCCTTGCTAGGAGAGTGGCTTCCTGATGAGTCCTGCCACTCTACTTTGCCCACAGAGAGAGACATGGAGCTTTGAGGTGGAGAAAGCTGAGTTCATTGCAAGACCTAACATTATTTGGTCCTCTGACCTTGACGGAGCCACAGACCCCACAGATTCTCCATCTATAAAATGAAGATAACTATACCTACATCACAGGGTGATTATAAGAATTAGGTGAGATCATGTTCCACAGGGTGAGGAATTTGTTAGCCCTGATAGGCAAAGAATATTTAAGGCTAAGTGTGGTGGCACATGCCTGTAGACCTAGCACTTAGAAGCCTACCACAGGAGGATCATGTGTTTGAGGCCAGCTTTGACTGCAATATCAATACCTGGTCTCAAAAAGTTAAAATTTAAAGAAAGTTGGGTATGGGAGCTCATTCCCTTATCCCAGTACAGAGGTAAGAAAATTACTCTGAGTCTAGGGTCAGTATGGTTACAGAGTGAGTGCCTGGTCAGCCTGGACTACAATCAGACCCTACCCCTTCCAAAAAAAGAAAAGAAACAGGACAAGAAAGCAAGGAAGGAACAAATAGAAAAGAAAAAAAAACATAGATAGATAGATAGATAGATAGATAGATAGATAGATAGATAGATACAATTTTAGCTGACATGGAGGTTAAAACTGACCACGGAGAGATTTTTAGACTGGTGGTATCTCGTGAATAAACAGCACCATCTCCCCTTCACAGAACAAAGCATGGGCACTTGTGCTCTGCTGGGGAAACTGTCCTCTTCCCCAAGAACTAGGGAGCAGAACACAGAAACTAATTAATTGGCTTATAGGACACTGGGCTGGAAAGTCACTATCACAAACAGATGAGTGAGCAAGAACAGTAGCAAGTAGAAAGACAGGTGGATAAGGCAGACCCAGAGATGAAGATAGAAATGATCTGTTCAAAGAAAAAACAGTCCCAGGAAGCTGATCTCAGTGACCAGATCCATAAGTACACTTCAATTTGAAGCTTCATTAAGATCATTTCTATTAAAATCAAACCCTATGACAGACAGTGAAACAAAGTTTGAATCCCATACTGAAAAGGAAGGGAGAGAAAGAGCTCCACAATCATCTAAACATAGATTCAGCTTTTCTATGACAGATAGACATATCACTGTTGCCCTGGAGATTATGAGAGAAGAAATCAATTGAGTGGTGAAGGCAAGGAGACTACTTCAAGACTGTACCCAAAGAGCAAAAACCGGAGCGACAGTGACACACACAAGCACTGCAATCTAAATGCAGCACACATACTCTCCCACTCACCATCATTGCTCTCAAAGAGCAAGCCTTGGGCTCAGAGCCTCAGCCTCTCACATAGAGACAAGACAAGTCTCAGGGGCTTGGGAGAAACACATCAATCAAGCCATTCTTTGGGAAATGTGAAGAACATTAAGATGTTGGAGAGGCTGCTGGCCTGTTATTACCATCAGTGGTAATATGTGCTGCTACAGAACTTCTCAGATTAGGGGAATTTGATAAGAACAGCACCGTGTTATTATATATTCTAATGAGGAAGGAAGTGCATGGGAGAAGCAATTTTTAGAAAGTAGGATGACAGAGATTAAATATTTTCATTATTGGATGTCATCAGGTATAAAATTCATCAGAAGTTGGTAATGGGGATGAGAATGAAGTGAGGGGAAGGTTACCCAGATTCCAGGCTCTGCGTTTTACTAGCAGGTCACTTTAGTACCCTTGTTTCCTTATATGTAAAATGAAGATAATAATGATGAAATACTAGTGACAGCTACACAAGGCTTGGTACTGCCATATCTTCAGCACTTTAGCTATGACTTTTGTCTTTACTGGGACTTTCCCAGAAAGTGACTAGAATTTGGGTGCATTCATTTGGAAGGATGTCTCTGCAAGTGCTAGAGGGTGCCTGCAGGGTGGAGACAGAAAGGGTCATGGGCTCAACTGTTACAATTGGCCAGTTGACTGTCCAGTAGGTGGATCGGACAACATAAGGGGGAGAGGGCACTGGGGCTGTGTTCCTACCCCAGAAATGTCACTATAAGGCCTGGGCCAATCTGCCTTTGACTAACTCTGGCCTGTGTATTTGTTAGGAGGGGTGAAATGATGAAAAACTATAGCTTTCATGTCTAAAGGTATAACTAGTAAAAAAAAAATCCAAGCAGCCCTGCTATTTCAATGAAGCATGTAAAAAAAAATGGGAATGAGATCACCATATGAATTTCCAAAGGAAAATTTATATTCCTTAACTTGCTAAATACACTCAAGTAAGAGCCAATTAGTGTAACTTGAGATTCCATGTGACTTTTCCTCAGGCTTCAAAGCCAATAGGGTCACTTGTCATCTATCTACTAGCCCACATTCCACTAGATGTTCTTTTCCGTTCTCAGAGTTTTATATCCTAGGGTCCTCTCTATTATTTCTGGATGGAGATGAGGGTCCTGTGTTTGTTTCTGATTTGCCCAACAGTCTACAACTCTACTAGAGAGGCCCTTCCTTCTGGCATGTGGACCTTCACCATGGAACAAATGCCACTCTCCCTAAATGCCACAGATGCCAATGACTCCTGACTACTGTGGCACTGCAATCCCTAAACATCTATGAAGCTCTGATACCTAACTGCTGCTCCTCATCCTCTGTCTTCTTCTCCATTGCACCACCAAAGCAGAAGCTTGGGAATTCTGGTCCTCACTACATCCTTCTTCCTACGTACCTCTGTCAGCATCTGTCCACTTTGTCCATAGGGCTCAAGCACATACTAGTCAGCCATGAAGACCCAGTGGACCTGTTATCACCTGAAGGACCTCACAAGACCCCCAACCCGATCTCTTGTCGTTTGTCTCACACACTTAGCCCAGGCCACACTGTCCTTCTGGCCACTGCTGGGAACACAGATGATCTTCTCAGTGTCCAGGCCTGTGTACTGTCTGTTGCTTCTGCCCAAATCTGGGTTCAGCATAAATATCATCCTTATCATTGCAGCTAAATTGTCAGCTGTCATCTCAGCACCAAACTCACCCTGCCATCTGAGGTTGTAGATGAACAGAAGACTTGGAAAGCAGAAGTCACTATTCTTGGGAGGTTGTGATAATCAGACTGAGCTGTGCTCAGGTAATGGCCTACTTCCCAGATCTACTGCAACAGCTAAACATATATGACTTCATGAACTTCACTTTGAGCTCCACATTTGTCCAGTGAAGTACCAGAGACTGATTCTCTGATTCCAGGGCTGGAGCTCCCGAGGATCCTCACTGTAGCTCATTGCATAGTAAGGTAACCCCATATCCTAGAATACTCATCATGGCCTGGGACTCAGAATGCTACTACATATTCGAAGCAGCTCCCTATTGTCGGCATCATCATCCCTCTTTAACTGAAAGATTTATTCTTTGTTTCTTGTATTGCTACCCCTGCCTCAGACCATGGGGAAACCATTGATAACTCTGTTTTGTTCATACTGTCACTCCAATGAATGGCTTATATCAAAGTCCTCAGCTGTCTCATTGTAAACTGATCTGATCAGTAGACGTACAAGAGTAAGAAAGATACCATTGCCCTAAAATCTCACTAAATGATATCCATTCACAGAGAATATATTCACTTGTAATTTTGATTTCCTTTGAAAAGGAAGTGGAGCACCTACTGTATGCATGTCTGGAATTGCTGGATGCTGTAATATCAATTATCTCTTTCACTTGCCTATACCATAAACTTTGTTACAAATGTCTAGTCTGATACAGGATTCACTAAGGTGCTCAGCAAACACAGACCGTATGCCTGGAATATCAAGACCTTACTTCATTCTGGTCTGGTTTTCTACAGAACCCAAAAGCAGACTCCTTGAAGGAAAAGTGAACTATTATTTATGGATTTCCTTATGGAAGCAGGGGTCCTCATTTTGATAGAAACTCAGAGAGTAGCTCCGTGGTCAGTCAAGTCTGACACTTGAAGTCATGATTGGTCTCAGTGCCAATTCCTCATCTTAAAACCTAACATTGTTTCATAATGGCCACCCAAAGTTACAGTCAAATAAGAACTAAATAACACTAAACACCATTGTGATCATGCCCCAGAGATAAGTATTAAGGTTACTAATAAGCTTCCAATGAGCTCCTTTGCATATTTTCCCCACTGCATTCCAGTGAACTATGATGGAGAGCACAGAATCCATATGTCTGTAGTTTCCTACTTTTCATGCAACCACACTTTTCTGAGCTGGCATCCATTTCTTGCCTCTAGACAGCAGCTGGAGCCATATGATTGCTTCTTATCAATGGACAGTGAAGGAAAGTGATGTTTTCTGCCTTGGCCAAAGCACTTTAGAGCAAGTTTAAGTGCCCCATGCCCCCTCTTTCTCTCTAATGTTGTCTCTGGAAAACTTATTTAAAACAGTAGCAATGTCTGATGATTGACTTCTTCAGCCTAGAGCTGAATGGTGGCAGCATATCCCACTGTATTATGCATACAACAAATAAAAATCAAGCCCCCTTTTCCCTGTTGAGCCACTGAGGTATGGGGATTCATTTGTAACTAAAGCATAATCAGACCAATCCTGACAAACATGAACTACAGTGTGTTGGTTTATATTGATTGTCAACTTGACAGGACCTAGAATCACCTTGAGGGATTTTCTTGATTAGGTTAATTGAAGTGAGAAGAACCACCTTAACTGTGGGCAGAAACCTGATCTGTGTAAATGGGAGTGAGCTAGCTGGGGTCCAGTTTCCTCTCTGTTGGACTGAATGTGACAAATTCCTGCTTCCATGACTTCTCCACCATTCTGATCTGTAACCTCTAACTGTAAGCTGACACAAACACACCCTCTTTAAACTGATTTTTGTCAGATAGTTTGTCTCAACAATAAGAAGGAAACTGACACATCCAGGACACTCTCAACAATTTCTCCTGTATACTGAATAACACTGAGTGTGATTCCAGGTAATGATTTTGTAGGATAGTGTACTTTCCTAAGATATACAAAAGCATTTTGTCTAGATGGTAATTTTATGAAGAAAGCATTTCCATAATAAAAACTGGAATGATCAATTCCACATGAAAACTAAGGTAAGATGTAGATTTATAACCTATGGATAACCACAATTCACTGGAAAGGTTAAAAAGAATAATCTACACGGACTTATTCCCAGCATCATGTCTTTTTCATTCACAAAACAATTTCTTGGACTTTTCTGGGCTGGCAGCCATTCCTTGCCTCTCATAAACCCCATTACCAGAATACCCAGTGCTTAAAGAATAAAAATAAAATTTAAAAAAAAACAGAGGATAATAGCTTTTTGGATATAAAACCTGAAGTAATTGTATTGTATGGCATGTCTGTGGCCTTAATGTAAATTATTTTTTTTTATTCCTCCCCACTCTGCTAATAGCATGCCCTCCACAGTAATCAAGTTACCCAGCCAACTAAGCTCTTGCATTACTAAAAAGTATTACCCAAGAACAGCATGCAACCACTAAAGCTTTTTCCCCCATCCTGTGAAAAATGTAACACTGGCTAAAAAGGAAAGCCATTCTTGGAGCCAGGTTAGACTTTGTTGGATTTTTTACTTCCGCTCAGCTCATACTAATAATTTAAGGACAGAATAAGAGTCAAGAATTACAGTCAATTCGCTGACAGAACTAAATACTGTTCTGTTACATTTCAGAAAACATATTCTGTAGATAGGTAGATAGATGATAGATAGATTGATTGATAGATAGATGATAAATAGATATTTAAATGGCTTTGTAAGTTCCTAATTAAATTTTAAAATAAGTAATTATAATTTGAGGTACTATCTAAAATATTGTTTCAAAAAAAAATTAAATAGAGTTTTTAGAGTTAAAGAAAACTAAATAATGAATAGTATGGGAGCCGTAACACACTTCCCTTTAACAACTTTTCTTTTCCTTCAGTGATGCCTGTGGATTCATCTAACATGGAACAGTTTCATGCAAACAACAATAAAGGAGACTGGCATTGTAAGAAATCCTTAGGGGCTAGGGATGTAGCTCAGTGACAGAGTGATTGCCTAGCATGAGTGAGGCTTGGGGCTTGATCCCCCACAACCTCGGGGTGGGGGTGGAGAAATCACTAGCTATTATATTGCAGTATTTCTATGTTCCAGCCAGTCCAACAATGTCTTTTTACCTCTGGCCTTGGGCTTCATCTATTATTTTTTGACTTAAGCTTGTCCTTTGAATATGATGAATTTTAGACAATATTTGCTTGGGTTTTTACATGCTCCCAGATCTATCTTCATCCACCTACTCTTAATTCTTTCCATTCTCTCTTGACAAAAGTTTTTACATCTATCTAGTAAGGTCATCTTTGCTGAAAGAGCATATGAGATAGTAGAGAAACCCAGGTTGACTCTTACCCCCATCTCCTCCTCTTTCTCCCGTACTCCTCATCTCTTACCATTCTCCTTTGGGCAGAATTTCTGTAATAGGTTCTGTCTCTTTGCAAAGTTCTAGACACCATGGAGAAGATGTAGTCTCCACAAAACCCGCATTACGTCATCTTCATTTTAAGTAAAAACTTTGGGTTTCCTTGCATTCATTTGTTTTTGATTTACTTGTCTTCCAACTATCTAAATTTTCTTTGTCAGTTTATGTTGGAACATTCTTGGTCGTTATCTCCCTGAGTTTCACTCTTCAGCATTCAGACTATCCTGTATGCTGTCATTCTGATCAGTCATGTACTACAATGTTGTCTTGTGCACTGTTTAGGTCTCTTTCCAGTGCACTTCACTTGGCTCTAATTTGGTTTTTAATGTAGATCAGTAAAATTTTTCACATGATGATATTTTTCTTGGTTTTGTTTCCTATGTCTACACTTAAGTTACTTGATGTCTTCTTCCTTGAGTATGATTCCCTTCCCAGTTTGTAATATTTACTCTCAAATAGTTCCCATAACTATAATATTTGCTGGTCTGATTCTAATGTTTTCTTTGTCTGGTACTCACTAATGGTCCTTCTGTGTTTGGTAAAATTTGATGTGATCAGGCCCTTCAAAGTCTCATCTATGAAAATTCCTTAACCTGGTATTTAAAACTTTTTCCTCTTGGTAGAAATCTCACTTCTTTAACAGCATACATATTACTACTGCTGTGACAAAATGTATGACAAAAGAAACTTAGGGAAAGAGGATTTATTGGATTTATTTTTAAACTGTGGGCCCACAGCTAGAATAATGGGAGCTTGAGGCTGATGGTCACTGTTACAGTCAGGTTCGCATTGCTGGTCGAAATCACCTGACCAAATAAACTTATGGGAATAAAAGGTTTATTTTGGCTTACAGCCTTGAGGGGAAGCTCTATGATGGCAGGGTAAAATGATGGCATGAGCAGAGGATGGACATCACCTCCTGGCCAACATCAGATAGACAACATCAGCAGGAGAGTGTGACAAACACTGGCAAGGGGAAACTGGCTCTAATACCCATAAACCTGCCCTCAATAATACACTGCCTCCACTAGGTGTTAATTCCCAAATCTCCATCAGCTGGGAACCCAGAATTTAGAATACCTAAGTTTATGGGGGACACCTGAATCAAACCACCACATTCTGCCCCTGCCCCCTTAAACTAATAACCATACATGATATAAAATGCAATGCAATCTGTCCTACTTTAAAAATCCCCATAGTTTGGTCAATCCTAATGATCCAATAAAACCCCATAATCCAAGGTCTTTTAACTGAGCCATAATACCAAAAAATCACCCCCCAAAATCATAATGGCACAGAATAAACATTCACACTGCAAAAGATGTCATTGGGCATAGCAAAGAAATATTTAACCAATACAAGATTTAAACAGGGCAAACATCAAACTCTGTAGTTCCAAGTCCAACAACTCTAGTCAGTGACCAGTCTCCACGACTAATAATTCTAACAAGTAACAAGTCTCTGCAGTTCCAATTCTGCCCCTTCTAGCTAGGCTACTCATATCCATGGAATACTTATCTGGGGGCAGCATCTCTCCTTAACAGCCATCTTGTGGTCTGGGCATCTCTACTGGGTCTCCATTGCAACCCACAGTCCATCCTCACAACTCCATAGGGCAATACAGAAAACCTGCTTCCCACTGCCCATTGCTGTTTCCAAAACACAAGACTGTGTTGCAAATTCAATGACCCCCCTCTTTCCTGCATTTCTTATACTCCATAATACCAGGTAGAGTGCCAGTTTTTTAATCCAGGAGGGAATGAAACAGACTTTGAAGAACAGGACACTCCTTGAGCATTCAGACCTCTTCAAAAGAGTCTATATTCTTTCTGTTGCCACAGTGCAGACTGGCTGGCCCAATCTCAAAGGTTGTAATCACTCATATAATTGCAGCTGAACCGGCAGAAGTTCCAGCACAAAGATTTCATTTCTGTGCCATATCCCTCTGCTCACCCAAGAACATTTCTATGCAGTGCAACCCTGCATAGATTCTCAGGACATGGGCATAACAGCAAGCCTCTCACACAAACTGCTTCTATCCCAGTCCAAGCAAAGCTCTTTCTTACCCACATAAGCCAATCTTCATAGACCATAGTTCTTACCACATTCAGGTCTTTCTACTCTGATCAGAATGGTCCATCAAGCTGTACTTACAGCACTGCAAGGCATCTGTTAGCCTAAGGTTTCAAATCCTTCCACATTCCTCTTGAAAATCATCTCCCAAAGGCTAAAATCACACATTCAGGTGTCTAGAAGCAATCCTACCCCTCTGGTACAATTTTTACTATTGTAGTCAAGTTCACATTGCTGACAGAAAACACCCAACCAAGAACAGCTTGAAGGGGAAAAGGGTTTAATTTGGCTTACAGACTCAAAGGGAAGTTCCATGATGGCAGGGGAAAATGATGGCATGAGCAGAGGGTGGACATCACCACCACAACAGATGGAAAACATCAGCAGGCCTCACTCATGCTTATGAAATTTCAAAGGAGAAGAAGAAAGACCATAGACCGCTTTGTTGTAACTGTGCTACTAGCATAAGGGCTGGCTGTGTTCTTCTGTCCAAGGCCTAAAAGTTTATTCAAAGTTAAATTTGAAAGATATGGAACAGAGAAATAAAAAGTTTTAAGTTGGAAACATTCATACACACTTAAAGTTACTGGCACACAGATGGGTTTTAGGTTAGTGAAGCTGCTATTTTAATTATATGTTAAAAGATTCCTGAAGAGGGTTAACTCCGCCTCACCTTACAGGGAAGTAAAAGCAAGATTTTTAAGCTTTTAAAAAGCAGGGTTTGCTGGCCTTTGCATGCTGCCAGAGGGAGGGGGTGGGTGAAAAAATAAGGAATCCACTGATTCCCACTCTCTAGGACAGGGAACACCGCGGGTTAGGTCCTCCTGGGCGGGTGTGACCCAAACCGCCGGCCATTACCAGCCACAGCCTGGCGGACCCTGGCAGTCCGAGTAACTCCCGGGACGTCCGCATCACCTCCCTGAGGCGCAGTGGCCCCTCCCGGGTGAAAAAATAAGGAATCCATTGATTCCCATGCTCTAGGACAGGGAACACCGCGGGTTAGGTCCTCCTGGGTGGGCGTGACCCAAACCGCCGGCCATTACCAGCCACAGCCTGGCGGACCCTGGCAGTCCGAGTAACTCCCGGGACGTCTGCACCACCTCCCTGAGGCGCAGCAGCCCCTCCCTGTCCGAGTAACGGCTGGGACACCGGCATCACCCCCCTGAGGCGCAGTGGCCCCTCCTGGGTGAAAAAATAAGGAATCCACTGATTCCCATGCTCTAGGACAGGGAACACCGTGGGTTAGGTCCTCCTGGGCGGGGGTGACCCAAACCGCCGGCCATTACCAGCCAGAGCCTGGCGGACCCTGGCAGTCTGAGTAACCACTGGGACGTCCGCATCACCTCCCTGAGGCGCAGCGGCCCCTCCCGGTCTGAGTGACTGCTGGAACGCCCGCATCAATCAGGTGCCATTATTCCCCCTCCCGGGGCAGATCAGGAATCCAGGGAAGTAAGCCATTGTCCCTGCCCTACCCTGCCTGAGCTCAACTAGGGTGGCTGTGGTCCCCTACCCCTCCCACCTCCAAAAGGAACACAGGCCAGCAGGCCAGTGTCCCCCACCCCAGCCGGCAGAACTCCAGGGACCACTGCCCAGACAATCACCACTGCACCCCACCCCACCCCACCCCAGGACAGTAGGCTTACATTACATTTCATACACAAGGCTTCTGAACCATTGCTATGGGCAGACTACAGAGAAAAAGGAATAGCATGAAAAACCAGATGCAAGTAAATCCAGTTACATTACCCAGTCCTGCAAAGGATGTCTCAAATCAAAGCAGAGAAGAGACAATAGAATCAGAACCCCAAAATGAAGAGACAAGCTATGCAACCCTGGCCAAGCAAATAGCACAACTCTCAGAAACTCAACAAAGAGCCAACAACTGTATGAATGGTATCCTTGCTAGATTAGACCTAATAGAAAGGAACCAGGAAGGGCTCCAAAGACAATTAAATGATTTGAAGGAGAACGAACAAAAAGAGGCCCTCAATAACCAGCTGGCTAAGTTCAATGAAGACATAAAGAAATGCAAGGATGAACTTCAAGAAGCATTAAGAAAGTCGGAAAATGACACAAAAAGGGAACTAGACAGAGGGATGGAAACTATACATAAAAAAAAAAAACATAGAAAATATGAACCAAATTGAACAAGCCCAAAACTCTATAGAAGCTCTTAAGAACAGAGTAAATCAAGTGGAAGACAGAAACTCAGAACTGGAAGACAAAACAGAAGAAACAGTTCGTGAGTCCAAAAATTTTAACAAGTTCAAAAATTTCTGTGAACAGAACATGAGGGAAATGTGGGACACCCTTAAGCGTCCAAACATTAGGATCATGGGTATTCCAGAGGGGGAAGAAACACAGACCAAAGGAATGGAAAGCTTATTCAACAAAATAATTGAAGAAAACTTTCCCACTCTCTCAAAAGAAAATCCCATCAAATTACAAGAAGCTACCAGAACTCCAAACAGATTGGACCAAAGAAGAAATTCTCCAAGACACATTATCTTTAAGACTCTAAACATCAAGTACAAAGAGAAAATCCTAAAAGCAGCCAGGGAAAAACAGCACATTACATATAAAGGGAACCCCATTAGAATTACCTCAGACTTCTCAATGGAAACCCTAAAAGCTAGAAGGGCCTGGAATGGAACACTACAAAATCTAAGAACCCATGGCTTCCAGCCACAACTACTCTACCCAGCAAAAGTATCCCTCATAATAGATGGTGAAAGAAAAACGTTCCACGATAAAAATCATCTTTACAACTACATGAACACAAAGCCAAACCTACAGAAAATACTTCAGGGAATTCTCCACACAGAAGAAACAAATAACCAATCTCAAGAGCCCCCAAGAAGCAGTCCATATTAACCAAAAAAAAAAAAAAAAAAAAAAAAAAAAAAACAAAGACCACAACCCACCACAATATGGCAGGTATTAAATCAAACCTCAAAATTATATCTCTGAATATTAATGGCCTTAATTCACCCATCAAAAGACATAAGCTAACAGGGTGGATCAGAAAACTGGACCCCTCAATTTGCTGTCTTCAAGAAACCCACCTCACCACTAAAGACAGACACCTTCTCAGGGTAAAAGGGTGGAAAATGATATTCCAAGCAAACACAAATAAGAAAAAAGCAGGCGTAGCTATACTTATATCGGATAAAATAGACTTCAAACTGGAAGTAACCAAAAAAAG
Organism: Orientallactaga sibirica; assembly: GCA_036365145.1. Lineage (NCBI taxonomy): Eukaryota > Metazoa > Chordata > Mammalia > Rodentia > Dipodidae > Orientallactaga > Orientallactaga sibirica. The sequence goes on from JAEOAD010000001.1 coordinate 54,597,871, forward strand.
ACAAAGAAGGCCACTTCTTACTTATTAAAGGAACAATCCAACAAGAGGATATCACAATCATCAATATTTATGCACCAAACACAGGTGCACCACAATTCATAAAGCAAAATCTACTTGGCAACAAAACAGAAATAAACACCAACACCATCATAGTCGGGGACTTCAATACTCCACTATCAACAATGGATAGATCGTCCAAACAGAAAATTAATAGGGAAGTAAGAGAGCTCAACAACACCATAGAGCAACTGGACCTAACAGACATATACAGAACATTCCACCCAAAATCTACAGATTACACATTCTTCTCAGCAGCCCATGGGACCTTCTCTAAAATAGATCATGTACTGGGCCACAAAGCATGCCTCCATATTTTCAAGAAAATTGATGTAATTTCCTGCATGATATCAGATCACAATGCTGTAATGCTAGAAATCAACAACAAAAAGTACACCAGGAATCCCTCTACCTCCTGGAAATTGAACAACACACTTTTAAACAATAAATGGGTTGTGGATGAAATAAAGAATGAAATTGCAAAATTTCTAGAATTCAATGACAACGAGAACACATCATACCAAAACTTATGGGACACAATGAAGGCAGTTCTTGGGGAAAATCATAGCACTAAATGCCCTCATAACAAAGACAGAGAGATCCCAAATCAATAACCTAACCATCCACCTAAAGGCATTGGAAAAGCTAGAAGAAGCCAACCCCAAAAGCTCCAGATGGAAAGAAATAATTAAGATCAGAGCAGAAATTAATGAATTGGAAACTAAGAGGACAATTAAGAAAATTGATGAAACAAAGAGCTGGTTCTTTGAAAAACTTAACAAGATTGATACACCCCTGGCCAATTTGATTAGTGAAAAAAGAAACACTTCAAATCAACAAAATTAGAAATGAAAAAGGAGAGATCACAACAGACATGAGGGAAATAGGAAGAATTATTAGGACTTATTTCAAAAACCTCTACTCCATAAAACAGGAGAATATGGAGGAAATGGATGAATTCCTAGACACATACCACCTACCAAAGCTAAGCCCAGAGCAGATTAATTTCCTAAACAGACCCATCACACCCTTTGAGATTGAAGAAGTAATAAAACACCTCCCCAAAAGAAGAGTCCAGGACCAGATGGATTCTCAGCGGAGTTCTGCCAAACCTTCATGGAAGAACTGAAACCAATACTTCTCAAACTGTGCCACACAATAGGAGAACAGGGAGAGATCCCCAACTCCTTCTATGAAGCTAGTATCACCCTAATTCCAAAACCAGGCAGGGACACCACAAGAAAAAGAAAATTATAGGCCCATTTCTCTGATGAACATAGGCGCAAAGATCCTGAACAAAATTCTTGCAAACCGAATTCAACAGTACATCAAAAGCATTATCCACCTCGATCAAGTAGGCTTCATCCCTGGAACACAGGGGTGGTTCAACATATGGAAATCGGTCAATGTAATACACCACATAAACAAGCTGAAACACAAAAACCACATGATCATTTCGATAGATGCAGAAAGGCCTTTGACAAAATACAACATCACTTCATGATCAAAACTTTGGAGAGAATAGGCATGGATGGCCTGTATCTCAACATAATAAAGGCGATATATAAAGCACCTAAAGCCCAAGTAATTCTTAATGAGGAGGGAAGGAATTCCCATTGAGGTCAGGAACAAGGCAGGGGTGTCCACTCTCACCTCTGCTCTTCAACATAGTGCTAGAAGTATTAGCTCAAGCAATAAGACAGGAGAAAGAAATCAAAGGGATACAAATTGGAAATGAAGAAGTTAAGTTAGCCCTATTTGCAGATGACATGATTCTATACATTAGTGACCGAGAACTTCCATCTCAAAACTCTTAAAGGTGATTAGCGCCTTCAGCAAAGTAGCAGGATACAAAATCAATGCACAGAAATCAGTAGCCTTTCTGTATGCAAAGGACAAAGAGACAGAAAAAGAAATAACTAACATCGTCCCATTTTCAATTGCAACAAAGAAAATAAAATACCTTGGAATAACATTAACTAAGGAAGTGAAAGACCTATACAATGAAAACATAAAAACTCTCAAAAAGAAATTGAGGAAGTCCTACAAAAATGGAAAGACCTCCCATGTTCCTGGATTGGTAGAATTAACATTGTGAAAATGGCAATTTTACCAAAAGCACTTTGTAGATTCAATGCAATGCCAATAAAAATCCCAACTTCCTTCTTCAATGAGATAGAAAAAACTATCTCAAAATTCATATGGAAAGGTAGAAGGCCTCGGATATCCAAGCTCATCCTCAGTAAAAGAAGCACCACTGGAGGCATCACCATACCTGATCTAAAGTTATACTACAAAGCCATTGTAATAAAAACAATCTGGTACTGGCACAAAAACAGGAATATAGACCAAATGGAACAGAATTGAAGACCCAGATTTTGGGTCAAGAAACTACAGCTACTTGATATTTGACAAAGGCCCTAGCAATGTAGAATGGAAAAAGGACAGCATCTTCAACAAATGGTGCTGGACAAACTGGACAACCATATGTAGGAAAATGAAACTCGACCCACACATCTCTCCATGCACAAAAATTCAGTCCAAATGGATCAAAGACCTTAATATAAAACCAGAAACTATGCTGCTACTGGAAGAAAAAAATAGGAGGAACCTTCCACGATATAGGAGTGGGAAAAGATTTCTGAACAAAACCCCAACAGCTCAGGAAATCAAACAATCACTCAACCATTGGGATCACATGAAGCTGAAAAGCTTTTTCACTGACAAAAATACTATAACCAAAGCCAGCTATACAACTGACAGAGGCCTGATTTCTAGAATCTACAAAGAACTCCAAAACCTAAAAAACAAATCATCAAACAACCCACTCACAAAGTGGGGCAGAGAACAACACAGGGAGTTCTCAGAGGAAGAAATACAAATAGCAAATGCACATTTAAGAAAATGTTCAACATCCCTAATCATCAGGGAAATGCAAATTAAAACAACTATGAGATTCCACCTTACCCCAGTAAGGATGGCTAGCATTAAAAAAAATAATGAAAACAAATGCTGGCGAGGCTGTGGAGAAATAGGAACAACCTTTCACTGCTGGTGGGAATGTAAAATGGTTCAACCACTATGGAAAGCTATATGGAGACTCCTGAAAAGGATGACCATAGACCTACCAATGGACCCAGTTATTCCCTTATTGGGCATATACCTAAAGGCCCCAAGCCTCAGATCAGAGACATTTGCTCAACCATGTTTATAGCTGCTCAATTCATAATAGCAAAGAGCTGGAATCAACCCAGGTGTCCATCACTAGATGAATGGATAACAAAGATGTGGTATATCTATACTATGGAATTCTACGTAGCAGTAAGGAAAGATGAAATAAGGAAATTTGAAAAAAATGGTCAAACATGGAACAGATCATCCTCAGTGAGCTCACCCAAGCACAAAAAGATAATCGTCGCATGGTCTCGTTTATCTGTCGCTCCTAACCTGAAACCATGTGGCAGGTGGCCAAACCAAATAAACACTCTGAAGCCCAGACAAAGGGGGAGGGTGGGAGGGGAGGGAGGGTAAGGGTGGGAGGAACGAGAGGGTGGGAGGGAGAACAAGGGGATACAAATTGGGACCCAAAAGGAAAAGATACTATAAAACCCTTTATTCTGAACAACAGGTTAAAACATTGATCCTTCAGCAGGCCTGCAGAGGGAACACCTGAACCACAGGAACCTGGAGAGAGCATCATGAAGGCCAACCTTAATCTTGTCCTGCTTCTCTCTCTCTCTCTCTCTCTCTCTCTCTCTCTTCTCTCTCCCTCCCCCTCTCTATACTCACTTTCTCCTCTATATTATCTTTTTCTTCCCTCACCTTCCTAGGTGCAGACTTATAACTCCCAGTGCCAGCATGGGGTGAACTTCCACAATGAGCTGTTGATCTGAAACACCTACAAGGTTTCCCAAAATAGACAGACTTCTGTCAGAGTTCTTGGTGACCCACCAAAGGTTAATGGCAAGACCCTACTGTTGAAGACAGCTTACGTGTGTGAGACCAAACACGGAGAGATATGTTCAGAATCTGGAAGAGGGTCAGTCCCCAGACAGTTAGCTAGTCTAGTACCAGAGGGCGCTATACAAGCAACTGGGGGAAAATGACCGACATCTGTCCAAATAACTGGCAGTCTAAGATACCCAGCAGGAAACAACTTGACGTAATGCTCATACAAGTGCAGTAGTGGCAATCAGCCATGGTGGGTAACCAACTGCTCTTGATTTGGCTAATAGATCCACTCAGTGGAATGGAACTCATTGCTGGAACTGGGAAATAAGTCAAAACCAGGTACAAAAAATGAGCTCAGTCTCAAGATCAAGATACCACCAAATGTGGGCTAGAAGAGAGCCAACGCATATAAATTTCCCTCCAAAACATAGATGGTCATCCCTTCTACCTAGTACTAACTTTTCTCTCCGATGGAGAATTTGCTTATCTTTTTTCAGGTGGACATCGAACCTGAAGGGAGGATCAGCTAACCACACCTCACCAGGGCCCCAGCTGAAACCATAGAACAATGCAGGGGAAGGGCAAGAGTTCAGTATTCATGGCGATCATGACACCAGCAAAAGGCTGAAGGAGATAAACACAGAGAACATCCAACTCCAACTAAGCCAGATATCCAGAGACACAGAGGCTCCTGAAACCGCATCACTGAAGCAGAACTAAAATGACCCCAATGTGGCTCAGGGAAACTTGCGGAAGAGGGGCGGAAAGATTGTTAGAGTCATAGTTGGGGCATTATGCACAGAGACTGGGGCCAACCCCCCAGAACTCTTAACTAACCTCACAATGCTTGACCCACATTCCCCATTGACAAGGGTCCCTTTGAAAGAGGGAGGACAGGGAGGAGGACAATGGAACCTTTACTATGAATGTAAAATCAAAATAATAAGGCTGTCTCCTTGTCTTCAAGCATAGATCTTTGAAGTCTATATAGCCTCATTAAACAGTTCTGAAGGTGACCTTAAGGCAAAAAGTACACATATATTCATTCTTTCTTCTTGGCTCAGGGGATACCCTCTGAACCTCATATATATATATATATATATATATATATATATATATATATATATATATATATAATAAATTTAAACACTTTTTCATTCATTGTATTTGGCACTCTCATCATTCTCCAGTGTGGACTCATTAATAAGCATGAGACACTAATATAGGTCATAGAAACAAAGTAGAAAGAAATATTACAAAATGTTTTTATTGTTTTAATGTATTTTGAAATTTTAGAAAAGTTAATGGCACTCTTACAACTGTGAGATCTAGAAAATATTTTTAAAATATTTACACGTTCAACTAACTTCTCTAGGTGAATTCTTAAAGCAAGTTGAACTACCTGAGAGTTTTGTACTTGACACCAGTAGGGCTAACCCTAGGAGAATAATGTTTACTTTTAGATTTTATCAATTGCCATCCAATAGACAAACCATATGAAGTCTAGTGTTTTTTGAAGGTATCAAGTCATGATTGAGGTCAGTTTGTGTTACATCACTTAATGTCCTCAAGGTATTGTGCAATGGCTTAAAGCTAAATTTCAAAGTCAGCTATGACAATGAGGTTTGAGTCATGTGATATATGTAATTATGCTCTTTTTATTTGTTCTTAATATTTTATCTCTTTTTTGTCACTTTCATTTTGGTTTGCTGTGTTGTAAGCTGACTCATATCCAGAAAGAAAACAAGAAAAGACAAATAGGTTTTTTAATATATATGCATTGAGGACAGGAGACCTTTAAATTTCAAAAATTAGTTCTGAATTTATCAACATTATGAAGCTGAGTAATAATAATCAGGCCACATTACATGTAAGTCACAGAGTGACTAGCAAATCAAAGAAAATTTGTTCATAGCATGTCTAATGAAGAATATAATTCCTCACAGGTAAGTGAAGAAATACTAAAGTCAAATCTATAGCAATTACATTTGGGTTTGGAAACAATGTTATACTTAATCTCAGCTTTCATGTATTATTATTTTTTAATATATTTATTTGACACAAAGAGGGAAAAAGAGACAGAGAGAAAATCAGATAGACTACAGTCACTCCTGGGCCTCCTCCCACTGCAAATGAACTCTAGATGCAGGTACCACTTTGTACATTGGGCTTTATGTAGGTACTGTGGAATCAAACCCACGCAGTCAGGCTTGTAAATAAGCATCTTTAACCATTGATCCATCTCTCCAGCTCTCATATATTGTTACTTTATTGTTATTATGATCATTTTTAATTATGGTGCTGGAGATTGAGCTCTGGGCCTTATACATCCCAGGCAAGTGTTCTACCAGTGAGCCACATCCTCAGTAAATCTCAGTTTTCATAATAAAGTGAATATATTCTCACAAAAAGCACATCCTCTGTACCATTGCTTTTCAATTTTGTCTTTTTTTATCAAATAAAAAGTTATAAGTAAACAATAAAGACAAAGGGTACCTGCATATGCTATATGAACATTAACAAAAATCCTTGAAAATGTTTCCTTTTCCCTAATAATCTTTGAAATGAAATATCAAGAAACATCAGCATCACAAACACTTTGAAACATTTTTCCTCTACAATAAATAATTTTATAATTTATCTGAATTGTCAACTAGCAAATTTTACACTTAAAATAATGTGAACCTTCGTGGATCTGAATGAAGCTTCACCATGACTTACTGGGTACTTTTTGTGCTATTACTGATCTTTACATGCCTCAATTGTAAAATGCACTTACCAATAGCACTGATATGGAACAGTTGTGATTCTTATTAGCTGGTAACCCCCAAATTCGTAATAATTAAACAATTTTTCTATTTAAAAGAATATGTCTGTTCATACTTAAATATTACATTAAGGATACTTGAAACATTTTTCTTTCTCTTTTTATTTTTCTTTCAAGTCTTGAATATTGAACCCAGAGCCTTAGGCCTGCTGGGAAATCATTATAACACTGAGCTACATTCACAGATCTGACTGAAATAATTAGGAATTAGGTGATTACTGAGGTAATTGCTATTTAATTTGGATTTCTTTACAGGGTAATACAAGTGCCAAAATATACCATGGGAACAGTACAAAGAAAACAGTATACTCAACTTCCAGTTAAAATTAGACTGCAACATCTTTACATAATCATCTTCAGATGCAATACTAATGTTATCAATGTCTGTCTCCTGGATGTTATCAATATCTGCCTCCTGTACCTCAAGCAAAGTTATCAATATTGGTGTCCTATACCTTATAGGAAGTTATCAATTTCTACCTCTTGAACCTCATGTGAAGTTATCAATATCTGCCTCCTGTACCTCACAGGAAGTTATCAATGGCTACCTCCCATACCTCACAGGAAGTTATCAATGTCTGCCTCTCTTACCTCACAGGAAGTTATCAATGTCTGCCTCCTGTACCTCATAGGAAGTTATCAATGCCTGCCTTCCAGGTACCTCACAGGAAGTTATCAACATCTGCCTCTCATACCTCACAGGAAGTTACCAATGTCTACCTCCTGAACCTCACAGAAAGTGATCAATATCTATCTCCTGCACCTCCCAGTGAAGGACCCAAAAATAAGCTAAAAATGCAAGCTGGAGTGACATCATGACAGGCCTCAGCCACCATATAGGCCTCAGTGTCAGGTTCCTGGAATTTAAAGTAAAGCAGTTACTGGAAAAACCATAAGTTTGCTATAACAAACCAAAAGCCCCTAGGCAGAAGCCAGTCAAAGATGGCTTGGAAACACCCTAGAATACCAAGACCAAAAGCCCCTGGACAGAGCCAATCAGACGCAACTTGGTAAGCCCCTAAAAAAATTGGGTCAGTGTTCTTGTGGTCAGGGGCCAGGTGTCACAATAAGGCCCACCAATAACAAGCAAACATCTCAGACTGATGTGAATGATAACCAATCAAATGAATGCCCACCTGGAAACCCCCTGAGCTTACAAGAAACCACAATAAAAAGCCTGCTCTCCTGCTTCTTGGTGCTCTTGCATGGATCCACTGCATTGGTGAAGTCAGAGCCCGAGCTTAAGCACAAAATAAAGCTCTCTGCTTTTGCATACATGTCTGGTCATCCTTGGGGGCACCGAGAACTGGGCATTACACCAGGAAGATATCAATGTCTACCTCCTGTACCTCACAAGAAGTTATCAACATCTGCCTCCCATACCTCACAGGAAGTTATCAATGCCTACCTCTGATACTTCACAGGAAGTTCTCAATGTCTGGCTCTCTTACTTCACAGGAAGTTATCAATGTCTGCCTTCTGCACTTCACAGGAAGTTATCAATGTCTGCCTCCCATACCTCACAGGAAGTTTAATGCCTGGCTCCTGTACCTCACAGGAAGTTATCAACATCTGCCTTCTATACCTCACAGGAAGCTATCAACATCTGCCTCCTATACCTCACTGGAAGTTATCAATGTCTGCCTCCTGTGCCTCAAAGGATTACAATACAGGAAAACACACACAAACACATAATATACTTTGAAAAGACTAGTTATAATGAAAAGAAAGAAAAATAACATTTACTGTTAATTCTACTAGGTAAGTCCCCAATATTATCTTGTTTAATTCATATGGCATCCTGTTAAGTATTACCTCCCATTTTCAGACAAACAAAGGTAGTTCAGTATTTCCAGCTACATTGAGTACATGGATTTTTTTTTTTTTTTTTTGGTTTTTCAAGGTAGGGTCTCACTCTAGCCCAGTCTGACCTGGAATTCCCTATGTAGTCTCAGGGTGGCCTTGAACTCTCGACCATCCTCCTAACTCTGACTCCCAAGTGCTGGTATTAAAGGTGTGTGCCACCATGCCTGACAGAATACATGGATTTTTACACTGGAACATCAGCATGGTTTCACATATAGAAACTGTCTATGAGAGGTAAGCAAAACCCTCATGATAAAGCATTTCCCAGGTCTGAGGAGGCTCTTCCTCTATAGATCCCACAGGTGGGCATGTCACTTCAAACTGAACTGGAAAACATAAAAGGAAAGTTAATCATTGACATGCGGTGCAAATGTTGGCCATGAGCCCATAGCCTTGAAGCTGCTTTTGTTATTTTTGTTATTTTTTTTTTGTAGTCAAGCCCAACATACTGGCCTTTTATTTTTCTGGGAGAGAGCAAGAGAGAGAGAGAGAGAGAGAGAGGGAATGGAGAGAGAGGATTGGCACACCAGGACCTCCAGCCACTGAAATCGAACTCCACATGCATGCACCCTCCCATATGCATGTGAAACTTTGTGTCCTTTTGTCAACGTATCCGGTCTTTGTGGGACCTGGAGGGTCAAACATGAGTCCTTAGGCTTCGCAGGCAAGCACCTTAACTGCTAAGATACCTCTCCAGCCCAAAGCTGTTTTTAAAACAAATCCAGGTGAGAAAGGTAGTTGGTATCAGGTACCACCATCTTCTCAATCCTCCATAGGAACTCTTTGCCAAATAATTCTAATAACATCAAGCCCAAATTTTTATTCATTCCTATAAAAGAATTGAAAATCAATTCACTGTTAGGCACCAGCAGCAATCAGTATTTGTTGCTTTGGAGGTGGGGGTGCTGGAAAAAGGGTTAGTACTCAAAGATGTTGATAGCTTCTATTTTAATAGGCATTTCTAGCACATACAATTTTATGTACATGGAGGATGAATTCTAAAGCAGGCCATCCCTATCAGGAATGACCACACTTCTAATCCTGCCGAAGCACACAACATGATTGCATGTCCTCATTAATGCCATAATTGGTATCTGGAATCTATTCAAAACTGCTGATTTCCTTTGCCACAGAGGATTATGGCTGAATTTAGAGTTCTTTATGTAGATAGTTGTGAAATTCAAATATAAAAACTGTCAGTTAAATATCTCATGAAAAGCTGTACCTTCTACTAATCCAAAGGAACATGAACAAGTGCTTGAGGGGATGAAAATCCCCAATATGTCTCAGTCGTTCAGCACTGAAACATTAACATTCCAGGACAGGGTTGCTCACTGAGTTTCTGAAGTAACTTAGGAGCTATCAAGATTCAATTCTTAACAGACACAGTAGGGGGAAATTGTCAGTCACAAGCCTCCAGTATTTATGAATTATTAATGCTGGCTTTCTGGGTATTTTTTCAGGTTTTGCTTTTGTGTGCATGTTCAGCTGAGTAATTCAATAGACTGATGGAGACATGAATAGATATGCTAACTAGCACCAGAGTTAACCTTTAAAGTTCGTTAAAGCTGTCAGCTTTCAATGAAATATTTTCATGCTCTTCTTTTTTTTCTGTGAACTGGAATATAAACATTATTTGTACATTGGGATCAGAGGTGCTTGGGAGAAAAGGAGACTCCACTCCGTCATCACTTTATTTTTTAAACTAGTATACCACTAATGGATTCATCAAGAAAGACAACATTAAAAATACTTCTTATATATAAGCCATGCTTCCAGAATGAATTCAAAGCCTACCTTTGATGCAGTATTTTCAGAAAAGAATAAATAAATAAATAAAATAATAAGTAATGGTATGGCACTGTTCCTCCAAAAACACTAAGAAAGAAAGACAAGAATTGGAGAAGAATGATAAAAAGCCAAGACATGTGCCCCTCAGAGTGTGGGTTGCAAAGAAACAAAGGCACAGCTTACCTTCGTGGAGAAGCTGGTAACAACCTTCCAACTACATGTGACTCTTTGGAAAGACAGTTTCATAATTAAACAAGGTATAAAGTTTCTGAAGTCTTCTATATGCACATACCTAAGATAATAAAGTTCATGATGGAACCCTTTCTGCTTAAACATCCTTCCTGCTCTCCTGTAACCACCAAGTCCCCTACTGCCTCCTGCCACACACCCTATGACACCTTACAACACACACATGCTGTTCACTGAGTCCTCTTTTCATCTCAATCCCCACCAAAAAGAGACATGAGAAAGCATGAGATTAAACAGGAGACATGCTGTTTTCAAAAGTCTCTAGCTGCCAACCTGTTTGCAAAAGTTCCATAATTAAGACAGATTAAGAAAACTATTCATTCTTGATGAAGAGCAATGACTGATAGGTAAACTTAATATCTCAATCTGATTCAAAGAAAACTCCCTTCTTCCTCAATTGTTCTCTACCACATTTGTTTGAGGTCAGCACAAAAGATGAGAAAATGGTTTTATCAACTTCATTAAAAGTGAAGGACAAAATTGAGGCAAAGTAAATTTGAATTACTTTCCATGATCCAAATCATTTTAGAAATACTTTAACTTAACCTTACAAGATGAACCTCTTACAAGATCAATGGCATCTATCTCCACATTTAATTTATACCCATCAACAGACTCCCCAAACAAGGGCCTAGAGACTAACTGCTGTTTGTTAGTATCTTGTGTTTAAAACTGTTTTGGCTTTTTTTGATTTTAATAAAAGCTTTGAGTATGTGGAATTTTCTATTTTCTCTTCCATATCTCCTTCAGAGCCAAATTATTTCTCTGTTCTTTTCTATCTTTATTATCATTTATAATTTGGTAGCATATATTGGTGGTGGTTTTTTAAATTATTAATGTATTTTTTGTTTTGCATTTCCAAGTGCATGTCCCAGAGCATCCATCAGCACAAGATGTGTTGGGGAAGAAAAAAAATAAAGACTGATGCAATCTCCAGCATCTGACATACAAAATACAGTTTAGCAGAGAGTCAATGAGCTTAACAGCTATGCATTTTTTGAGAGATAGAAAGAGAGAGAGACAATGAAAGAAAGAAGAAAGAAAGAAAAACATTTCCAAATACTTTTATTTTCTCTTTCAGTCTATAAATAGACAACCATGATAGACCAGTACCCACTGAGTCTTTCTTAGTGCAAAGGAAACCCCTTTCTACCTGAGACTGCAATGGTAGGAAGTTTCTTACAGAATTGTAGAAGGGTAAATTATAGTTAAATAAAAACAGAAAGCTCCTGGGCTGAGGAGACAGCTCAGGGGGTAAAGCTCTTGCATGCAAGTGTGAGGATCTGAGCTTGGCTCTCCAGAACCCACATAAAGGCAAATCCCAGCACTTCTACATGGAAATTGGAGGTGGAAGGAGGAGAATCCCTAGGAGCTCATGGGCCAGTTAGCCTGTGTACAGAGAAACAAACAGCAAGAGACCTTGCCTCAAACAAGTTGGAAGGTGAAGACCAATAGCTAAGATTTCCTCAGACCTCCACATGTGGGCCATGGCATGCAGGCTCACACATATCATGCACACACACATACACACACACACACACAGAGAGAGAGAGAGAGAGAGAGAGAGAGAGAGAGAGAGATGAGATGAGATTTAAAACAAATAAAATACCCTAAAAGAGATAAAAGCACATGGCTACACAAATGATAACATAATTGGACTTCTGAGTCTTCTAGTGTCCATGGGCTATGGGTGCCCAAGGTGAAAGCCTGTCAGAATCACATGGGGCCTGCTAGGCAGGGCAAATAGCAGAGCAGGAACACACTGACAAGTCACCTGAAAGGAGACACCCAAGACTTAGGAAAGGACAGGGACATTCCTCACCTATCACCATGGAGACACTACAGCCTCCTCCTTTGACCTAGGAAGATGAGAGCTGAGCATTTTATCTGCAGGAACAATTCAGATGCCTTGGCCAGATCAAAGTTTAGACTAACTGGATATCTTACCACATTTTCCCAATTGACTTCAGAGTAGTTTTGGCATTTACTCATTGGGAAGTTCTTACCCCCATTAATTTACCCAACTTCCTAGGTATCCAGGCAAAAATAAAATTGAAGTTATTGGATTAATTGATCCTGAGAAAGAAGACAGATATGTTTAGTTCTTAAATTAGCACTAAAAAGTCCCTTAGTGGCACCTTTTGGCCAAACACACAAATGTTTATTTTCAGGCTCTTTACGGGCATCCTCTGATCTACTCTGATGACATACCAACCCAAAGCAATGTGTTTATGACACACTAATGTGAACTAAAGCTCACTGATGAAGTGAGGTCCAGAGCTCAGCTTCAGAATGGCTAATGGAATTGATGAAACTTTAAGCCTTTAGCAATCTTTCCTTCATAAATGTTGTTTCAGTTTGTTTTTGCTAAATGGTAGGTGAGGTGAGTCCTAACTTCAAGGTGATCATTGCATGGTTAGTTCAAGTCAATTTTGACATGTGCACACAGATAATGGAGAAAATGCTGTTATTTGGCAGGGCTGTGGAACAAAGCACTGCATACTGGTAGATTAAGCAACTGAAATGTCCTTTCTCACAGTTGTCGAAACTAGCATTCTGAGAACAGGTTGTCAGGATTGATTTCACTGGGGCCTGTCTCCTTAGCATGTTTTCCCATCTTTGTGAATGTCTGTGTCCTAATCTCTTCTTATGAGAACAACATTCATGTTGGATTAGGGCCCACCCATTTGAGCTCATTTCATCCTAGTTGTCTCTTTAATTGCCCTATCTCTGAATACTGTCACATTCTGAAGTGCTAGGCATTAGAATTTAAAAATGAGAATTTTAAATAAAACATTTCAGCCCATGAGCAAATGCCTAAATAAGCTCACAGTGCTGATGGTGGAGAGGCTGAGTAGTGCATTCCCTCCATGTCACACCAGCAAGGTTCTATGTCTCTATGTCTATGAGGGGTTCTCTATATGTCAGGGTGGTCAGCTGTGAAAATATAGTTGATAACTGGTCAGATGTCCACTCACATATATATGGTGGGCTACAGTTAGTGGGAAAATGGCACATGTTCCTGACACAGAAGCAGACATGGGGCTGGGGAGACAGTTCTGCATGTAAGGGTGCCTGCCGTGCAAGTGTGAGAACCTGAGTTCTGGTTGCAAGCACCCATCTACAAAGTGTGGCATAGCTGCATGTGCATATAATCCCACTGCTTGGGCATGGGTGGAGTCAGGAGAATTGCTGGAGTTTGCTTGCCACTAGCCTAGCCAAAAATAAAAAGTTAAAATAAAATAAAATAAAATAAAATAAAATAAAATAAAATAAAATAAAATAAAATAAAAACAGTGAGTGTCCCATTAAGTGAGAGATTCTGTCTCAAGACAATCAGGTGAAGAGTGATAGGATGGATTCCTTGATGTCTCCTGGCCCCCACAGGTATGGTCATGGCTATGTGCACCTGCACAATCACACACACAATGAAAAAATGGAGCTCAGGGAGTGACTCAGTGGGTTAGAGTGCTTGCTGAGCAATCATGAGGACCTAAGTTCAGTCTCCAGCACCAATTTAAAAGCTGTGCACGACTGCACATCCTGTAACCATAGTGTATAGGAGGTTGGAAAGAGAATTACTGGGGCTCACTTGTCAGCCAGACTAACAGAAAAGGGGAGCTCAAGCTGCAATGATATGCTCTGTTTCAAGAAAAATAAAATGGAAGAACAATGGAGAAAGATGCCCTCTGTTCTTTTCTGGCCTCTGCAGTGCCTGCATCTAAATACACCTATGCATAGGTGTGGGTGTGTGCATGCGTTCATTCATGTGTGTGTGTGTGTGTGTGTGTGTGTGTGTGTGTGTGTGTGTGTGTGTGTGTACAATGATTTCTTTCTCATATTGTGACAGTTTTATGTGAGAAGTTGTCTCAGATAAGGAACTGATTATACTGGTTATGCTGTAGGGAATTATGGAGTTGTTGACGCAGTTCATGCAGTTGCCATAGGCCTGTTTGACTTCAATAGGGCAGGAGGCTGCAAGGAAGAGAGAATAGACAAATGCGCCTATGACAATAAATGAGAACTCTCTTCTATTTTTCATGATTTCCATCTCAGTGCCACAGTTCCCTTTCCTACAAGCTACATTGAAGGCCCATGACCCACAGAAGCAGAGGCAACTGGTATTTCAGAGGGTAACAACAGAGCCACCCCATAGCTACAAGGTGAGCTTGCAGAACAGTGACAACGTGTGAGCTCCTGCCTCATCCAGCATCCTGTACCAACCATTCAAAAGTGATGAAATGGCATTGGCTTTGCTTTGGTCTTCAGAATCTTGCACAAATTTTTCCAGTGGTCAACTTTAACTGAAACATGAAAGAGAAATCGTGTGAGATGTGGTCCCATAAACTATTCTGGCAGAGAACAAACCTGAGGTTTAGTAAACTTGCTTACAAAGCTGTAGTCCATTTCTTCAACTGTACATCACAGTCCACATTAAGACTCTTCTGCCAAAGACTTCAAATAAAATCACACTGTAGAGCAGGGCAAACACCTATTGTTCCAACACTGAGGAGGCTAAGATTGCTAGTTTAACACCAGCCTGTGCTTTATGGAGAGACCTTGTTTCAAAAACTCAAAAGTTGTAGATAGATTGCACACAGTGACTTGTTGGTAAAATAGCTTTTGTCAAGACTCTTCACATTCTCCTCTGGGTTTCCATTTGTCTCAGTGGACTGTAGTAGCCAAGCTGTGGTAAGCACTTACCCGTTTGGAACAAAGGAACGGGTTTCAGTGGGACCGTAGTGAGAGGTCAGCTACCCTCTCCTGCCATCTCCAACTGCTGCTTTTCCCGGGGACTAAGTAAGTACTGTCTCCCCTCGAGCTGTGGCAGGACTTCTGCCTAGGACTGTCCTCTTCTCTCCCTGTGTTCTCTTCTTTTCAACCAATTTAAGGACACATCTGTTAAGAGAAAATGTAAAATCTTTTCCTGACTATGTCTGTATATTTTTAATTATTGGTAAAGCTTTTAAATTGTCACTCAAAGTGCATATTGGACACTTCTGATGTATATCTGAAGGCCCATTAAATGCTGCTCTGAGAGCCTAGTGTCAGTCTGCTGTGTGGCACTACTGGCCAAAGGTGAAGTAAGCATGCTTTTGACCTCCTTTCACTGAACTGGTCTCTGGTCTCTTCCACTTACAACTCACCTTGGGCCCTGCACAGGAATGAGAACCAGAGAAGTCACCTATCCCAGACTGACAAGCCAGAGCACTGCTGACATTACTGCTCTTGTATGCTAACACTGGGCTCCTAGGCTTCCTTAGTTTCTCGGAACCTGGCAGTGGCAGATGCCAAGGTGGTGGGGAACTCACCCAGGGTTTGTTGATGATGATGTCGGAAACCTTTGTTGCACCACATTAAACCTATTATCACAATGATTTGGTGTGATTTTTGACATTTCCCACATTTCACAATTCAATATTTCCCTTTTTTTGGTGCAAATGATTAAACACAGTCTTCCCTGTTGAGTTGATTCAATGCTTGCAGATAACATTGGGATGGGAAAATTGTCACCTTCAACAAGATTAATTTTTAAATGGTTTTACATATTTGGAACTGTTAAATTGGTTGTGCTTCAACAGAATTTTACTCTTGAGATACTATTTCAATGTTGGTTTGAATAAAGGTTCATGAACTTGTAAAAACTGCAATAAACCAGGCATGGTGGTGCAATCCTTTAATCCCAGCACTTGGAGGCAGAGGTCGGAGGATCACCATGAGTTAGAGGCCACCCTGAGACTACATAGTGAATTCCAAGTCACCTGGGCTAGAGTGAGACCCTATCTTGAAAAAAAAAAAAAAAAAAAAAAAAGCAATAAACAAAATAAACTGTATAAACCTTGGCTGTTGATCAAGTATAAGTTATTATAATCTTCTTCAAGAAAGAATTATAGAAAGACTACACGGAAAGATACTTAGTTAATAGCCCAAATGCTTCACATTCTGTCCTTTTTCTACAGTTTGTACAATGATTTTAACATGGGTTATTAAACAATGAAGTCTCCTCCAAGTTCTATAGGACCCAAGTTCCACTGACCTAGCATGGCTAGCCCCACAAGGTTGCTATCTTTATCACATAGGCCTTCTCTCTGTTTTTATTTTTACTGACAGCTTGAAGAGCCTCAAAAGGTCAGATAAAAGCTATTGCCAGCTGGGGAGATGGCTCAGTGGATGCCTGTGTTGGTACCCCATATGAAAACTAGACCTGTATCCCTAGCATCTGTAGCACTGGTGTGCTTAGAGAGAGAAGGGAGGTGCAGATGGAAGCATTGTCCAGAAGCTTGCAGGACAGGTAGTGTGTATACAGTGGTGAACAATGAGGAAACTTTGATTCAAACTAAGTGGAAGGCAAGGCCCTACACCTCAATTTTTTCTTTGACCTCCACATACACGCTGTGCTATGCTTGTACTTATAGTCATACACATGAACACACATAAAGCATACACATACACATACATACACACATACATTCTCTGACCATATAGTCAGTGGAATACTATTTTGTCCTAAGAAGAATAAAATTCAGTCATTTGTGACAATGACTAAATGACTAAAGATCATCAAAGTTTAATAAGCCATGCACAGAAAAACAAGTGTCCTATGATCTCACTCACCTGAAGATTCTATATATAATGTTGATCCTATGAAAACTTAGATTAGAATGGTAAGTACCAGGGAGAATAGCAGGAAGTGTGGATAGTTCCTAAGTGATAGTTACATGGGAGTAAGTGGTCCTGAGGCAGTGGTGGACCAGTACCATGATTATAGATAACAATGATGGACTGTGCATTTCACAAAGCCAGAAGGAGTGTGAAAGGTTTTCACCACAAAGAAATGATCAATGCTTGAGGAATTAGATGTGGTCAACCTGCTTTAAATATTATGCTATGTATACATGCATCAAAAAACATCACATTATATCAGTGAAATATATAATCTTCACATTTTATTATCAACTAAACATGAATCTAATTTGAAACAGGTGTTTTTGTGTTAATTTGTTACCAACAATGGAGCTTCTTGATATCTAATTAATGTCCTACTTGTAGGGGATTAGCTAAAAATATTTTGATTCATCTATGAGATTGAGAACTGTTTTGCCATTACAGCTGATATTCTAAGATTTAATTATATATTTTATTTAATTTATTATTTATAGTTAATTATATTTAATTACTCATGATCAAGTTAGTTAAAAGAAAAGAAAGTAAGTTACATGAGCAGATAATCTCAGCCTAGAAATCCACAGCCCCAATAGATGAGGAAATGGTCCACATGGAGGCCCAGCACCTCCAGGTAGCTGCCTGTAGTATTTGTTGCTGGTGGACTAGAGTCAAAAGAGAGACACTAAGTATATGTATGTGCAAGCTAACTTAGGAGCTGGATTTGTCTTTTATCCTTCCACTCTATATGGCTTTGAAAACTTTAAAAGCTGGGAAATGTGTAAAGTTTATCTGGATTATCTTGTCACTTGGAGTACTCACGTGTCTGCTTCAATATGCCTTAGGATTGTGATTGCCAAATGAGAGTGATACTCTGTGCTTCTCACAGCACTTCCTCCCAGATTGCCAGAGCACTAGCAAAATGTTACTTTTGCCTCTCATCATTTCTTTGAAGAAACTCAGAATAATGTCTGGGACAATTTGACTCATAACATTTATCAACTAATTCAAAGATAAATTGTTAATGGCATATTTCTCAAAAGAGATAAAATATAACTCATTGTCCATTCTCTCAAGAGATAGAAATTCCACAGCACTATAAAAAGGAATTAGAAATCAGTACAGCGTGCATCCTCAGTCTAACAAGTGCTCTCTACATAGAAGGTTAAGCACATGCACATAAAAAAAATCACCAAAATATTGACTTCTAAAAAGCCTACTATAATTTTCTTTTTTACTCTTCATGCTGCATTTTTATATTTTATTTTATTTTTTAATTTATTTTTTATAGACAACTTCCATTATTATAGACAATAGCTCATGGTAATTCCCTCCCTCTCCCTGCTTTCCCCTTTGCAACTCCACTTTCCATCATACCACTTCCCCCTTTCAATCAGTCTCTCTTTTATTTTGATGTCATCATCTTTTCCTTCTATTATGATGGTCTTGTGTAAGTAGTGTCAGGCACTGTGAGGTCATGGATATCCAGGCCATTTTGTGTCTAGAGGAGCACATTGTAAGGAGTCCTACCCTTCCTTTTGGCTCTTACATTCTTTCTCCCACCTCTTCCATGATGGATCCTGAGACTTGGAATTTGTGATAAAGATGTTTCAGTGCTGAGCACTCCTCTGTCACTTCTTTTCAGAACTGTGGTGCCTTCTGTGTCAACTGAAGGTCACTACCATCTGAAAAGAGAAGCTTCTCTAACCAAAAGTGGTAGTAACATTAATATATGGGTATGAATATTAAGAGAAGTGCTTACTGGGCAGTTTGGTGAGCATAATATATACATTTAGCCAGGTACCATCAGATATTAGACCCCTAGGGCTCATGACCTCCCCTGTCATAGATTTTCAGTATCAGGCATGTTTTCTCTCCCATGGAGTGGGCCTCCATTCCAATTAGAGAGTGATTAGTTTCCCCCATAACAGACATGCCAACATTGCACCCACTGGCTCATTTGCCCTGCCTGCCAAATTTAAGGCTTGCAGTATCCACTGGTGAGTATCTCCCCTGGTGATTTCTCTCTCTCCCATTGAACTGCATACAGTGTAGCTTTTTCCAGATTTCTGTCAGCTGGTCTATGCAGAGAATGTTTTCAGCTCAGCTCCAGTAGGATTTCTCAGTGATCTTGCAACCCAAGTATGTGGAGTCTTCAGCAATAGTGTCTTACGACACTATTCCTGATGGGAAATCAAGAGTCTTGGCAATGGCCTGTAATGTTTTGAGGCCATCAAGAACCTCCCTGGCCAACAATTCACTGGAACATATTCCATCCCTGGCACTGAAAATTTTGTAGCAACAATCTATGGCTTCTGAGTGTTCCATTGTCCAGAAAACTATGTTTCCATATGACTTATTCATACCCTCTTAGATTTTAATTACCCCCCCCACACACACACCTTTCCTTTACTCAATCTCTTCCCCTGACCTCACTTAGGCCTTTCCACACTCATTATTATTTATTTTTTAATCTATTTTATTTATTTGTTTTTGTTGTTGTTGTTTTTTTGCTTTTTGTTTTTCAAGGTAGGGTCACACTCTGGCCCATGCTGACCTAGAATTAACTATGTAGTCTTGAACTCATAGCAATCCTCCTACCTCTGCCTCCTGAGTTCTGGAATTAAAGGCATGTACCACCACACCCAACTTCCACTCCTATTAATCTGTTCTTCTACTTACATATACACCCTATTAAGTCCCCCTCCCTCCCTTTCTATTCCTTTTATATCCCCTTTCTAGCTTACTTCTCTCCAACTCACATAGAAGTCCAATCATTTGCAGCTAGGATCCACATATGAGAGTGAACATGTGAAGTTTGGCTTTCTGGGCCAGGGTTACCTCACTAAATATAATCTTTTCCAAATCCCTCCATTTCCCAGCAAATTTCATAATTTCATTTTTCTTTACTGCTGAGTAGAACTCCATTGTATAAATGTGCCACATCTTCATTATCCACTCATCAGTTGAGGGACATCTAGGCTGGTTCCATTTCCTGTCTATTGTGAACAGAGTGGCAATAAACATGGTTGAGCAAGTATCTCTAAGGTAGTGAGATGAGTCCCTAGGATATATGCCTAGGAGTGGTACAGCTGGGTCATATGGTAGAGTTATTTTTAGGTGTCTCAGGAACCTCCACACTGATTTCCACAATGGCTGGACCAGATTTCATTCCCACCAACAGCGTAGAAGGGTTCCTCTTTTTCTGCATCCTCGCCAGCATTTATTGTCTTTTGTTTTCATGATGGTAGCCATTTTGACAGAAGTGATGGAATCTCAAAGTAGTTTTAATTTTCATGTTCCTGATGGCTACCTTTTCATATTTTAAAATCAAATAACAATTTGCTATTATTTGTGTTCATAGTAAGAAGCAACCAAATATAATTGATTTCCTTAACCGTTGGTGTGTGGCTCTGTGAAGTTACCTTTTTTTTTTTTTTTTTTGACACAGGTGCTAACTAGTAGTCCAGGATAGGCTGGAATTCATGATCCTTCTTCAGCCTCCTGAGCACTGGGATTCTAGGCATGCTGCACTCTACTCACCCAGCATACCGCTGGTGTATATCAGCATTTGTGACTACTGGGAGGATGCCATTCTTTAAAGCCACCATCTCCAATCACCAGGGTGAGGCACACACATGGTGTACATCTGGCCTATGTTGTTCTGTGATCCATGGCTGCAACTGTGATATTCTTTATAGCATGCATAGCAAATTACTTTCTTCATTATCTTAATTCCAACATATGACTATGCTGCATATGCTCCATAAATATAAATTTATTTTATGTCAAAATTCTAGATAATTTGAAAGAATTAATCTTCTGCACTTATATTCCAATAGTTTAAATTAATTTTATAAATATTGAAATATACCTTATATATATATATTTTCTATAAAGTTTTCATGAATTGCTTATTTATTCATAAGTATAATTTTAGGATCCTGGAAGTTTTTTTTTTTTTTAATTTGAGACAGAGAGAGGGAGAGACAGAGAGAGAATGAGCATGCCAGGGCCTCCAGCCACTGCAAATGAACTCCAGATGCATGTGTCACCATGTACATGGCTTACAAGGGACCTGGAGAATCAAACCTGGATCCTTAGGCTTCACAGGCATGCACCTTAACTGCTCAGCTATCTCTCCAGACAATACTGGAAATTTTTAAAAGCTGAGAGTTCTCTGAGATCAATTAATTAATGTGGTTAAATAAATTACAATAGAATTTTCATTTACCTGAATGAACATGGATTATATTTTTAAGAGCTGAAATATTTTTACCTCCAGTGTGGATTTTTTGTTTTGTTCTTACTCCACACACTTAACTTTAAAATTGATAGGTTGCTACATACCATAGTGATTGTGGATGGACAGAGGTCAGCAGGAAACAATAAAACTGTCAACACAAACTAATGACAACTGAGCAGAGGGTAGCAAATCGGACGTGAGTGTTTTATGAGAAAAGGTCAGGAGGTTCAAGTTGTGGGGAATAAAGATGGGTTTTGCCATCCCAACTGAACACACTTTACAAGTTAATTATGCTTCTATAACTTGTTCCAGATGGTAGAGAAATAGCATGGGAGACAGATACATGCCAGCAACCCAAGAATCAGGGATGAAACATGAAGCCAAGCTTTGGGCTGGGGAGAACAGGAGACAAACACAAGACCAGGAACAGGGAAACAGAGATATGAGTCCCAAGACAATGAAAAGTGATCACAGAGCAGCACACAACCACAGGTGAAGGGATTAGAGATTATACACAGTAAAGCCTAGACACACTGGCCTAGGCTATGGACCAAACAACAGACAATCTTTACCAGATCTCTGCAGTCACCTAGCAGAGGCGCAGACCATATTTCTGAGGTGGTGCAGCATTGTGACATAGGATTCCCTGTGTCCAGAACAATCACACATTTTCATTGTTTGAATCTCAATGTGATAAGCCTTCAGCACATCCTGTAAGGGCCTATGAGGTCATTTGTCATATACTCCATACATAGATGTACACCACTTGCATGATAGCTGTCCTTTGAAGTCTGTGGGAACCTCTATGTATGCCAAATTTTGCAGGTGATCCAGTTCCTTATATAAATGATATAGTGTTTTCATTTAACTTCAAACATTGTCCCATGTACCTTAACTTACCTCTAAGTGGCTTATACTTACCAATACAATGAAATGCTACATCATTTTTATGCTATATGATTATATAAATAATGTAAATAATGACAAGAATGAATCTGTATATTTTAGATACAGACACAATTTTTTTCACATGTTTTTAACACTGTTGTTCTAACACATGGATGAGAAACTCACAGACAGGAAGAGCTAACTGTATACACACACACACACACACACATAAATATACACACATGTATAAGCCCACACATGTATACACACAAACATATTCAAAATATTTTCTGTGACATTATGCATCTTATATGCACTACAGCATAAAAATGATACATTGCAAATACTGGGCTATGACTTTCACTTCAGTATGATGCCAGGACAGAGGTTAGGTGAGGTAATTGAGGCATTTATTTGGGGCACAAATTTGTGTGTGTGCATATATATGTAGTGTGTGTGTGTATGCATGTGAACACATGTCTGTATGGATATGTATGTACATGTATGTGCAAGTGAAAGTCAGAGGTTGACAGTAGCTATCTTCCTTAATCACTCTCTTCTACTTTTTTTAAATATATTTTTTATCTATTTATTGGAGAAAGAGAATGAGGCAGAGGAAGAGAGAGAGAAAGAGAGAAATAATGGGTACACCAGGGCCTCCAGCCACTGCAAACAAACTCCAGATGCATGTGCCACCTTGTGCATATGGCTTACATGGGTCCTGAAGAATCAAACCAAGGTCCTTTGGCTTTGCACTCAAGTGCCGTAACCACTAAGCAATCTCTCCATCCCCTCTCCTCTTTATTTTTACTGAAGCAGGATCTCTCACTTAAGCCCAGAATTTGCTGATGGAGCTAGTCTAGCTAGCCATCTTGTCCTGGGGATTCCCTATCTTCACCCCCCATGTGCTGGGATCAAAGGTGCTGCAACCTGAATGAGAGTCTTCACACTTGCACTGCAAGCACTTACTCACTGAGCCATTTCATTAACTCCTTGGCCACAAATTTAAAGTCACCTTCAAAAATCTCAGTAACTAAGAACAAGGCTTATAATCCTAACTACGTAGGAGGCTGAGGCAGAAAGAGTGCAAGTAGAAGGCTTGTCTGGGCAAGAGATTTCAAGGTCAAACTAAGCAACATATCAAGATCCTACCTAAAAATAAAAATTTAAAAAGGGCTAGGGGAGCTAGAGAGATGGCTTAGCCGTTAAGGTGCCTGCCTGCTAATCCTAAGAACCCAGTTCCAATCTCCAGGTCCCACGTTTAGCCAGATGCAAAGTGACACAAGGGCACCATGCTGCACTTGACCACAAGGGGGCGCACGCATCTGGATTTCATTCACAGCAGCTGAGAGACTGCTGGAGCGCCCATCTCTATCTGTCTTCTTCTCCCTGTCTGTCTGTCTCTCTCTGTGTCTCTCTCCAAAAATAAATAAAATAATTTTTAAAAAGGACTAGGGATATAGATCCATGGTAGAATGGTTGCTAAAGGTATAAGGCAGTAGGTTTAACCCACACTGTCAGGAGAGGGCAGAAACTCAGTAACCAAGAAAAAGATATTTTCATGCAATTTTTCTAAAATTCTAAATTTAGGGCTGGAGGTATGGCTAGCAGTAAAGGCATTTGCCTGCAAAGCCAAAGGATCCAGGTTCGATTCCCCAGGACCCACTTTAGACAAATGCACAAGGGGCTACAGTATCTGGAGTTTGTTTGCAATGGCTGGAGGCCCTGGCGAACCTATTCTTTCTCTCTCTCTCTTTCTCTCTCTCTCTCTTTATTTCTCTCTCTCTCCCTCTCTCTCTCCCTCTTTCTCTGTCAAATAAATAAATAAGTAAAAATATAAATATGCAATTCTAAAATTAATGTGTGAATGAAATGTCTAAATAGGAGCTGAGGAGATAGCTTAGCGGGTAAAGCAAGTATAAGAACCCAAGTTTGTATCTCCAGCTCACACATAAAAGTCGGCATGGTGACACACACCTGCTATCCCATACTGGGGAGGCAGAGACAGGAGGATCCCTAGTACATGATGACTATATTTTTTAAACTTTTGATTGACAACATCCATAAATATAGACAATATACCATGGTAATAATCACCTCATACCACACTCCCTTTTCCCTTCCCAAATCCTCTCTCCACTGAATCTCATATATTAAAATATTTTTTTAGTATATTATAGTTTATTTCTCCAAAATAACTATTCAAACCAAGTAAGGTAATAAAGTGCTAGTAAATAAAAGAGTAAGATGAATGAGTTCAGAGACATTTTGAAGGAAGGAAAGGGTTCATTCCAGCTCACATTTCACTGGCATATAGACCACTGTGGTGGCAGATGCTGAGCGTGGCTGGTCACCTCATATTTGCAGCCAGGAAGCAGCAGTTTGGCCTCCTTGTTCAGCTAATAGTCAGTTGTGGCCACTTTACTCAGGGAAGATTTTAGCCAATGAGCAGGGTTTAGAAAAAAATGCTCCAAAATTCCTCTCCTTGTCACCAGGAACATGAGATCAGGCCCATCTTTCTTACTCTGCATGTCTCTAATTCAATTAATGAGCTTGTATTCTTCCTCTTCAAAATGTTTTGGCAAATAATTCTTTTGCCCCACATTCCAAATTAACTTAATCCATGTACCTATAAAACTTGATTAACAAGGAATCACTTTCCTCAAAACAAAGGCTCATGGGGCTGGAGAGATGGCTTAGCAGTTAAGACATTTGTCTGCAAAGCCAAAGGATTCTGGTTCAATTCCCCAAGACCCATGTAAGTCAGATGCACAACTGGAGTTCACTTGCAGTGGCTGGAAGCCCTGGCTCACCCAGTCTCTCTCTCTCTCTCTCTCTCTCTCTGCCTCTTTCACTCTCTCAAATAAATAAATAAAATATATTTTGAAAAAAGATTTTAAAAAAACACAAAGGCTCAGATATAAACCTGTTCTCCATCCACTGACATGGCCACTCTCCTATAGAAATCAACTTTTCAGCTTCTAGTTCATGATGCACATGAAGGCATGGCCTTTGGTTAGAGGGTTGGTCTTTCATTTGAGCACTAATTTTTTTTCTTATTTTTATTAGATATGGACATATTTTGTATGTAAACAACACATGTTGGTGCCATCCTTTCTCTCTTCTCTGACCCTTTTCTGAAGAGGCCTTCCTTATTGGGGGTGCAGGCCAACCCATTCAGGATTGTATGTCATGAATTATGGGGAGAGGGAATGTCTCTGTGCCCAACTTCTGGCTCTAACAATCTTTACACCCCCTCTTCCACAAAATTCCCTAAGCCATGCTGAGAACATTTTAAGTGTGTTTCAGTGGTGGGCACTCAGGAGCGTCTGGATCTCTGGTTTGGTAGGTGTTAAGTGCCCTCATTGTCTACCTCTGGAACCTTTGTGCTGATATGATATTCACTGAAAAAGCAGCTCTCTAGCTCATTTCTCCAATTCCTCTGAGGTTTCAGTTGGGGCCAGGGAGTGTACACTGGGTCGTTTATCTCCTCAGGTCCAGCTCCTGTCTGAAACAGAGAAGCAGATTCTCCAACAGAGAATGAAGTCAGCACAGGTTAGATGGGACAACCATTATTAATTTAGAGAGAATTATAAGGGTGTACATCCTCTTATAGTCTAAGGTTAGTGGGGGCTTGACAATGGAAAGCAGAATCATTATCCTGATATGATTCTGACTTGTTTCCCAGTTCCAGACATGGTTTCCTTTCCACTGAGAGGATCTGTTAGCCAATCCAAGAGCAGTTGGTTACCCAAAAAGGCTGTGTGCAACTATTGCACTTATGTGAGCATCACATCAGGTTGTTTGCTTTTGAGTTGCTTGGATAGATGTTGGCCACTTTCAATCAGAAGTTCATGTAGCACCTTCCAGCACTAGATGGGCTGATTATCTGAGGACTGGCTCTCCTCCACATTCTGATCAGGTCTCTCTCTGGTCCATGCTAATAGCATTTCTTGTCTTCAGCAGTAGGGTCTTACCATTAACCTCTGGTGGGTAATCAAAGGCTCTGACAGAAGTCTGTCTTGTTTGTTTTGTGAGATCTAGTAGGTCTCTCTGATCAACAGCTCCTTGTGGGTGTAGACCACACCTGGTACAGGGAATTACAGGCCAGTGCCAAGGGAAAAGAAAAACAAAAAAGACAGAGAAGAAAGAGAAACAGAAGAAATTTGAGGTTGGTTGTCATCTCACCCTCTCCAGGACCCCTCAATTCAGGTGCTCCCCCAATGTCCTCTTGAGGGTTCCACCTTTTAGTTTGGCTTCCAGGATATAGTATTGTATGGTACCAGTTCAATTTGGATTCAGTTTTGTGTCCCCCCTACTCTTTCGCTTCCCTCAAGCCTTACCAGCCCTATTGTCCAAGCCTCAAGATGCTATTCAGTTATGTCAGTATCTTGGGCTGATCCAGGTTAGGAGCTGCAGATGAGTGAGATCATGCAATGGTTGTCTTTCTGTGATTGTGTGAGTTCACTTAGAAAGATCTGTTCTAAGTTTGACCAATTTTCACAAATTTCAATGTGTCACTATTTCTTACTGCTGAGTAGAATTGCATCATGTAGATATACCACATCTTGGTTATACATTCATCCAATGAAAGGCACGGGGGTTGATTCCAGATTTTAGCTATTATGAATTGAGAAGCTATAAACATGGTTGAGCAAATATCTCGGAACTAAGATGTGGAGCTTTTAGAGTAAATGCCAAGTAAGGGAATAACTGGGTCTGTTGATACCTCTATAGTCTTCCTTTACAGGAGTCTCCATATAGATTTCCACCGTGGTTGTACCAGCTTACATTCCCACCATCAGTGAATGAGTGTTCCTATTTCCCCACAGCCTCAACCACATTTGCTTTCATTTGATTTTTTAATGTTTGCTATCCTTTCTGGTGTAAGGTTGAATCTCATAGTTGTTTTAATTTGAATTTTCCTAATGGTTAGGGATGTTGAACATTTTCTTAAGTGTATATTAGTCATTTGTAACTCTTCCTCTGAGAACTCCCCATTTAGTTCTCTACCCCACTTTTGGAGTGGGTTGTTTGATTTTTTTATTGTTTAGTTTTTTTGAGTTATTTGTAGATTCTAGATATTAGGTTTCTGTCAGTGGTATAGCTTCTAAAGAGTTTCTTCCATTTAGTGGGTAATATATTGGCTCTGCTTATGGTATGTTTGTCTGGGCAAAAGCTTTTTAGCTTCATGAGATCCAATTGGTTGAGTGCTTGTTTAATTTCCTGCGCTACTGGGGTTTTGTTCAGGAAGTCATTTACCAGTCCTATATCATGGAGTACCTCCTATATTTTCTTCCAGTAGTTGCAGAGTTTCCAGTCTTATATTGAGGTCTTTAATCCATTTGGACTTGATTTTTGTGTGTGGTGAAATTAGTGGGTCTAATTTCATTTTTCTACATATGGTCATCCAATTGTCCAACACTATTTGTTGAAGACATTGTCTTTTCTCCAGTCTACATTATTGGCACCTTTGTTAATGATTAAGGAGCTGTAGTTGTTTGACCTAAAGTCTTGGTCTTCATTTCTGTTTCATTGGCCTATGTTTCTGTTTATATTCCAGTACCATGCTGTTTTTTTTTTTTTTTCACTATGGCTTTATAATATAGCTTTAGGTCAGGTAGGGTGAGATATATATATTTGATATATTTGAATATCCAAGGCCTTCTGCCATTCCATATTAATTTTGAGATCATTTGTTCAATCTCTGTGATGAATGATGCTGGTATTTTTATTGGTGTTGTTAAATCTTTATATTGCTTTTCAGAGAATTGCCATTTTCACAATATTAATTCTACCTGTCCAGGAGTATGGGAGGTCTTTCCTTCTTCTCAAGACCTCCTCTATGTATTTCTTGAGTGTTTTTATGTTTTCATTATATAGGTCTTTCACATCCTTTGTTAGTGTTATTATAAGGTATTTAATTTTTTTGTTACTATTGAAAAATGTTACAGTCTCACTGATTTCTTTCTCTGTATATTTGCCCTTTGCATATAGAAAAGCTACTGATTTTTGTGCATTGATTTTGTATCCTGCCATTTTGCTAAAGGAATTTATCACATTTAGAAGTTTTGAGATGGAGACTTTCAGTTTACATATATATAGGATCATGTCATCTGCAAGTAGAGCTAACTTGACTTTTTCCTTTCCAATTTGAATCCCTGTTATTTCTTTCTCCTCTCTTATTGCTTGGGTTAGTACTTCTACTAATATGTTGAATAACTGGTGAGAGTGGACACCCCTGTCTTGTTCCCAATCTCAGTGGGAACTCCTTGAGTTTTTCCCTGTTCAGTATTATTTGGGATTTAGGAGCTTTATATATAGCCTTTATTGTGTTGAGATATAAACCCTCCATGCCTATTCTTTCCAGTGTTTTGATCATGAAGTGGTGTTGTATTTTGTCAAAGGCCTTCTCTGCATCAATTGAGATGATCATAAGATTCTTATGGTTTAGTTTATTTATGTGGTGTATTACATTGGCTGATTTCCATATTTTAAACCATCCCTGCATCCCTGGAATGAAGCCTGCTCGGTCAAGGTGGATGATGTTTTGGGTCTTTAGGGATTTAAGCCTAAAATTTTCTTTCTTTGTTGCATTTTTGTATGGTTTTGGTATCAGGGTGATGATAGTTTCATAAAAGGAGCTGGGAAGGATTCCCTGGTCTCTGATTATGCAGAACAGTTTGAAAAAAAATGGGCTTGAGTTCTTCTATGAAGGTTAGACAGAATTCAGCTGAGAAGCCATCGGGTGCTGGACTTTTTTGGAGGGAGGGTTTGGATTACCTTTTCAATCTCCATGGATGTGATAGGTTTGTTTAGGAGATTAATTTGCTCTGAGTTTAGTTTTGGTAGGTGGTATGTATCTAGAAATTCATCCATTTCTTCCAGATTATTTAATTTTGTGGAATAGATTTTTGATGTATGATGCCCTAATGATTCTTCCAATTGCCTTGATGTCTGTTATGATCTTTACTTTTTCATTTATGATCTTGTTAAGTAGAGACTTCTCCCTCTCCTCTCTCTCTCTCTTTGCTTGATCAAATTGGCCAAGGGTTTGTCAATTTTGTTTATTTGTTTATAACCATCTCTTTGTTTCATTGATTTTTAAAATTGTTTTCTTAGTGTGCAATTCATTAATATCTGCTCTAATTTTGATTATTTCTTTCCATCTGGAGATATTTGGTTTGGATTCTTCTTGTTTTTCCAGTGCTTTTAGGTGGACAGTCAGGTTATTGATTTGGAATCTCTCTGTTTTTGAAATGAAGGGCTATGAATTTTCTCCTCTGAACTGCCTTCACTGTGTCCCATAAGTTTTGGTAGGTTGTGTTTTCATTATCATTCAATCCTGGGAATTTTACAATTTCTTTTTTGATTTCTTCCATGACCCATTCATTGTTTTAAAATGTGTTGTTTAGTCTCCAGGAGCTGTTGGAGTTCTTGATGTGTCCCTTGTTGTTAATTTCTAGCTTTAAAGCATTGCAATCTGACATGATGCAGGAAGTTACTTCAATTTTCCTGACATTATGGCCTAATATATGATCAATTTTGGAGAAGGTTCCTTGGGCTGCTGAGAAGAATGTGTCTTCTGTAGAGTTGGGGTGGAAATTTCTGTAGAAATCTGTTAGGTCTAATTGATCTATGATGTTGTTGAGCTTTATAATTTCCCTGTTGATTTTCTGCTTGGATGATCTGTCTATTGAGGATTGTGGAGTACTGAAGTCTCTGACTATGATTGTGTTGGTGTTTGTTTCTGTTTTGTTTTATAAACTGTGGTGCTCCTGTGTTTGGCACATATATATTTAAGATTGTGATGTGCTCATGTTGGATCATTCCCTTGATGATTGGAAGTGGCCTTTTTGTCCTTTTTGATTACTTTTGGTTTAAAATCTATTTTCTCAGATATTAATATAGCAACACCTGCTTGTTTTTTATTTCCATTTACTTGGAATATAATTTTCCACCTTTCATCCTGAAAAGGTGTCTATCTTTAATAGTGAGGTGGATTTCTTGAAGACAGCAGATAGAAGGATCCAGTGTTTTGATCCATCCTCATAACCTGTGTCTTTTGATGGGTGAGGTAAGGCCATTAATATTTAAGGTTATTACTGTGAGTTTTGAATTAATTCCTGCCATAATGAGGTGTTTTATGGTGTGTGGCGCTTTCTTGTGTTATGTTCTTTTTCCAGCCTGGTCTATTTTTGGTTATTGTGATCTTCTTCTTGTTGGCTCTTGAGATTGGTTGTTTGACTATTCTGTGTGGATTATTCCCTTTGTTTACATTGTTATTCTCTGTGTGTCTTGGAGAGTTTCTTCTTTGGTTTTGTCTGTTTGTATTCTGTATAATCATGGATGGGCCTCTCTTTTGAGAGAGTTTTTTCAAAAATTTTGGAAAGTTTTTCTCTGGTCACCATCTATTATGAGGGTTACTTTGCTGAGTAAAGTAGCTTGGGTTGGAACACATTGTTTTTAAGACTTTGATGTATTCGATTCTAGGCCCTTCTGGCTTTCAGGGTTTCCATTGAAAAATCTGATGTAATTCTGATGGGATTGCCTTTGTATGTTGTGAATTGTTTCTCCCTTGCTGATTTAACACTCTCTCTTTGTTTACATTGTTAAGAGTTTAACTATGATGTGTCTTGGAGAGTTTCTTCTTTGGTCCTGTCTGTTTGGTGTTCTGTGGGCTTCTTGTATCTTAGCAATCTTAAGGAAGGTGGAAGGAAGGTGGCCGGGCCTAAAACAATTTTTGAGAGATTCAGAAAATTTTCTTCAAAAATTTTGTTGAATATGTTCTCTTTGCCTCTGGTCTGGATTTCCTTTCCTTCTGGTATACCCATAATCCAGATGTTTGATGGACTGTTGTTTTAGATGTTTTGTATACCAGGACAAGTCCCTCATAGTTTTCCTTGGCGACTCTGCCCAGCTGATTGGTAAACATGGAGACTGTTAGTCTCTGGTTATATTGAACTTGAACTGCAGAAGTTTGATGACTGCTGATGGTGGTTAAGTTTGCATTATTCTAGTCTCTCCTTGGTTGCCTTATTCTGTTCACTTGAATTTTTTTAACTTAGCAAAGTTTTTGGCCTCCTGATCAATTTCTCCTGTCTTATATTCCAGGTCAGAGGTTCTATCTTCAACAAGAATAACTGTTGGTGAGTGGTCCTATAGAAGTTTTTATAATTTCTATTTGATTTTTGTTTTCTGTTGTACTGTTTTGCATCGTGTTCATCTCTTTTTTGAGGTATGATTTCAATTCAAGTTCTGTTTCTCTTGATGCTTCCTATAGTTCATTCTTGCATTTGATCAAGTCTTTTATTACAGTTAATCATCAGTTGTTGAGGCCTTGCAATTCTTGACTTACCTTCAATTTATTCATGTCTCTTTTGTAGGTTTCTAACATTTTCTTCAATCAAGTTAAACCTATTGTCAAAATCTGAACACTCTAAGAGGTGATTATGTTCAAATTCATTGATACAATTGTTGGTTATTTGATAGTTTGCTTCACATTCATGACTTTTTTAAATCAGGCTGTCATTGGTTGTTGTATTTTCATTTTGGGAATGAATTTCTGTTGATTTCTCTATGTTTCCTTGGAGGCTTCCACTGTAGGACTAGGCATCCTTGGAGGAGATCTCTCAGTTTTCTGGATTTCATTGGCTTTTTTGAGTTGTTGTCTACCCATTTTAGGATAACTCTATTTTATTGTGGAGGAAGCAAGTTTTTGTCCTTTGGCCCATTCATCCTCTGACTCAGGTGAACAGGGATACCATGGCAAAAGACCTGATTCCACGGCTCACACAGATAGTAGGCCTCCCCAGGCAGGGAACAGTGGGACCTACAAGGACAAGGGAACAGGGATCTGGCCTACTTTGTTCTGAGCTGGCCAGCACAGGTAACTCAGCCCTGGGAGGTGGGAAGAGCCCAGAAATGGGTCTGGCCTACTTGCTCCATACTGGCTGCACCTATCCACACACTGTGCAATGATCTCAGACCCTGGAAGTGGGAAAAGCCTGGAAATGGGTCTGACCTACTCACTCCAGATTGCCACAGAAACCCACATATTGTCTGTGCAAGGAACTCAGACCCAGAAGTTGGGAGTAGCCCAGAATCAGACTGGCCTACTCACTCCAGACTGTGGTGCCCACCACACACTGTCAAATAAAATACTCTGTGGAAATTCTCACCAGTAAAAAGGATGAAGGAGAGAACAGAATATCTAAACTTGAAGACCAAGTGGCAGACCTAATATAGTCCAACAAAGAGAAAGACAAGCTAATAGGAAGGTATGAATGGGAATTTCAAGATATCTGGGACACTATGAAAAGATCAAACCTAAGAATTCAGGGTATAGTAGAAGGAGAAGAATTTCAATCTAGAGGCTTAATAGGCATTTTCAACAAAATTATAAAAGAAAACTTTCCCCAAGTTGGGAAAGAAATGTCAATGCATATACAAGAAGTTTTTAGAACACCAAACAGACCTAGAAAGATCCTCTCCTCACCATGTTATAATTAAACTACTAAACACACAAACCAAAGAAAATATATTGAAAGCAATTCCGGAGAAAAAGCAAGACACCTACAAAGGCAAGCCCATCAGAATTACAACAGATTACTCAACACAAACATTAAAAACCAGAAGGGCTTGGAATGATGTATTCCAAGTTCTGAAAAATAACAATTGTCAACAAAGATTAATTTATCCTGCAAAGCTATCTATCCAAATTGATGGAGAAATAAAGATATTCCACAACAAAAACAGGCTAAAGGAATTTATGACAACTAAACCAGCTCTACAGAAAATACTTGAAGGAATCCTTCATGCTGAAGAGAAAGCAAAACACACACAGGAGGAAATAGAAAAAAATAAACCATACTCAAATAACAGTTAAAACAAGCAAGTAAAGGCAAAACAGGAAGCACTATAAAACAAGAAGAATGGTGAGAATAAATACATACCTTTCAATAATAACTCAAATGTTAATAGACTCAATGACCCAACCAAAAGACACAGGCTTGGAGAGTGGATTAAAAGGCAGGATCCTAGCCTGGCGGGGTGGCACATGCCTTTAATCCCAGCACTTGGGAGGTAGAGGTAGGAGGATTGCTATGAGACTACATAGTGAATTCCAGGTCAGCCTGAGGTACAGTGAGACCCTTCCTCAGGAAAAAACAAAGGCAGGTTCCTGCCATTTTTTGCCTCTAGGAAACTCATCTCTCAATAAAAGATAGACACTGTCTTAGGGTGAAAGGATGGAAAACAGTATTTCAAGCAAATGGGCCTAGGAAACAAGCAGGTGTTGCTATCCTAATATCTGACAGGATAAACTTCAAACCAACATTTAGTGAGGAAAGATAAAGAAGGTCATTTTACACAGATTAAAGGAACACTCTAACAGGAGGACATTACAATCCTAAAACAAAGTGGCTTCTTTTTTTCATTTTTTTTTTGTTTGTTTGTTTGCTTGCTTGTTTTTTCAAAGTAGTGTTTTGCTCCAGCCCAGGTTGGCCTAGAATTCACAATGTAGTGTCAGTCTGGCCTTGAACTCACAGTGATCCTCCTACCTCAGCTTCCCTAGTTTTGGGACCAAGGTATGTGCTACCACATTGAAATTCATCTTTTTCCATTTAGTTTTTCTTCTATTTTGATGCCATCATTTTTTCTTCCTTTATTAAGGTCTTCTATAGGTAGCATCAGCCAACCACTGAGGTCATGAATATCAAAGACATTATGTGTGTGGAAGACAGTATTGTAAGTACGCCTCCACTTCCTTTGGCTCTTACATTCTTTCCACTGCCTCTTCCATATGGTCCCTTGAGCCTTGGAGGGTGGCATAGAGATTTATTCTCACTTAGTGCTGAACACTCCATTTTGACATCTTCTTAGTGCTACAGTGAGTTTTGAGTGTCCCCAGTGGTCACCACCATCTGAAAAGAGATGCTTCTCTAACCAAAAGTTAGACTTAATATATGGGCATAAACATAATATTGAGAGGACAGTTGGTGAGCATAATATGTTCAGACAATACTAGTAGTCCCCACCCCCAGGGCTTATGACCTCTATCACCACAGACTTTTGATTAAGTTTTTAGTACCAAGCAGAAATTCCCTCCAGTGAGCCTCTAGTCCAATCAAATAGCAGTCACTGTCCCCCATAACAGATATGCTACCATTGCACCAGTTGGTACATGTGGTCTGGCCGACCAGCTGCAATTCTTTCAGGTTCTACTGTTAGTTAAGATAGTTGATGAATTTTCTCCCCCAACAGGCTGCATTTTTCCAGCACCCTGATAGCTATCTAGCTCAGCTTATTTGATTTCTGTCAATAACTTGGAGCTCCAGCTTGTGGAGTGTTCAGCAATAGGGTCATATATTTTAGTTCTGGTGGGAAACCAAGAACTTTGACAACTCACTGGCTATCTAATCTAGCTGAATTGGTGATCTCCAGGCCTCTATATGCACAAGCACATGTGTGCATGTTCACCACACACACATATAAAAAAAAATCAAACTATCCATGCTGAACAAAATACTGACATTTTGAATAAAGATAAAATCTCATACTATTTCTCCACTGTGCTCCCTCATGACAATCCTGGTCCTGATGAAGGAGAAACAGGAGAAAGAACTTTTTTATAAGCAATTTTTCAGGAACAAAGGCCCAAGAAAAACAAGGAAGTACTACCTTGCTTGCCCTGGCAGGACTAGAATCCACATCTGATCCAGTCTTATCCAAGATGGTTATAAGCAATTCCTTAGTAACAGCACTTCCTGCTTCTTCTTCAGCTCAGCACCCTTGGGTGAGCTGACCCCTCTTCACTCAGTCCCTCAGTGCAGGGACCAATCAGATCTCTCCTTTCCACACCTGAGTCTGATGGAAAAGCTCATTCTAATTGGATATCTGACACATATAAATGTGCCTGTCACATTTATAATTTCTCTCTTGGCTGTCTTGGCTATATTCTCCTGGCCCTGGATTCTCCTGATTGGCAATTTAGAATTGCTTCTTGTCTGGGTCTGTTCCTGTTTTAGTTTTGAGTGTTTTCTCACCCTGCTACATGTGTGATCTTTCTTTAAGCTCCAAGTCCTTCACTTATCTATTTCTTAGTCTTTCCTGACCCTTATGTGAATGTAAAGGGGAAGGGCTTATGTTTTCATGTTTTATTCTCACATATGTGGGTGGGTGTGTTTCTTCTAAATTTTTTGGACTTGGATGTCATGTTTTGCCTCCCGTGTGTGTGTGTGTGTGTGTGTGTGTGTGTGTGTGTGTGTGTGTCCTTCCCATGGGTTTCTCCCTTGGAGATTTCCCTATCTCTCCATTCTCCCCCCTTCCTTTCCAGCCAGGCAAGGAGGAGAATTCCCTTCTGGTTTGAGTCTTTCTAGCCTTCCCGTTGATCCTAACTCTCCCAAAATAAATCTCATACTTCATAACTTACCTTTCTTGGAGTCCATTTTCTCAATTCTTGTTAAAATGGATAAGAAATGAGAAGTTGGAGTTCTCAAGCTTGCCCCCCTCAAGCCCCAAAATCCGTCATCACTTTTGATAATCACAGAGGTATCTCTATACATTTCCCTGGGGACAAGTGTTTCAGTGGCCTCAAACTAGTTCAAGGAATCTGACCAAAGAACAAGACATCTTCCACAGTACTGGGTGAGACACTGTATGTCCTTGTGAAACCTCAGCATTTATACAAGTGTTCACTGGCTGTAGGGGCAGAATTTAAATGAACATCCTTAGGTGACAGAGTTCTCTCTAGACTCCCGTCTTTTCCCAGCAGGAGCAGTTTGATCCTACTGATTTAGCATGGTCTGTGTCCATGTTCTCCCACCAGACTACAAATTCCAGGGTTCTGGGACTCTTTGTCTTTATTCTTACTATGTCACCTGCATCCTTTCCAATCTCTAACATACAGCATGCACCAAGTGAACATTTGTAAAATAAACAAGAAACTCTTCCTCAGATTCTACATAGACATAGACAAAAATCAAAGACAGAGCAATTTCCAAAACTAGGGAAAGCATTAATAGCAGTTGACTTAATCATGTAAAGTGCAATGTAAAGAATTTAGATTCAGAAAGATCCAAATGGCTTAAGCTATCAGTCAGCAAATGTCTATTTGACACATGTGTCTCCGCAGGAGCTCTGCCTGAGGTCTGGCAGGAAGTGGCTTTTCAGGGACTGATGAACAACTAAGATTATCTGTAGAGCGAAGGGGAGCACTCTTCTTTGGCTCCTTCACATAAAATCGGTGTTGTGGAGATTGTTATAAATGGCAATGCTCATCCAAGACGTGGCTCAATAAAACAATTCTGATAAAAATAGTGCCACTAATTGTGGTATATTCAGCTTGGTGGGCTTTTCATACATCTGTGGAATGTTTCAGTAACTCCAATGAGATCGCTGTCTCAATTCTGTTACTGAAATCTGATCCAAAGTACACTTCTCTCCCCTGCAAGTGTTTTAAATGTGCTTGTCACCATGGAGCCCTGCCAGGGCCAAATAGGAAAGTTACATCAAGTATCCCAATGTTAAAGCCCATTACAAACAGCCCTTTACCTCTGGACGCTGGAGACTTCACCTGCACCTGGAGGAAAAATGTCCCTATGTGAACCCTTCCTGGCTGTGACCTTTGTCTTCCACTCTGCCCACAAGTGTGGGGAGACCTGCAAACAAGCAGAAGTACATAAAATATATTAATTCAAGGATTACCAACAATCCTCAGATCATCTGACTAGTGGTTTCCACATAGGACCTAGGGATTCGAGGAACATGAAATGAATGAGATTTTATTCCCTTCCCTCAGCTCTTCAGCCTCTCACATACACACCAGAGAAGTACTGATGTTCTATAACACATTTAATTTGGAAAATGAATCATTTCCATTATTAATGGTCAACTCTTTTTGCAGAGAAAGAGACTGATCATTAAGCCACTTTATCCTACAAGACTCTTAGCAGCAGTGAAAGAAAGCAAGTCAAACTGCCTTGTATGAGTTACTTTCTCATGGCCATGACCAAATGCCTGGCAAAAGCAACTTAAGGGAGAAGGTATTACCTTACGATATAAGGTTACAGTCCTTCATAACTTCATGCTGTGGCCTCTGGGGCCTCCTTCCAGGGACTCCAACCCTACCATATACTGCCTGGGCTCAGCAGCTCCTTGAAATCACAGCACAAGACTCCATGGTCCCCTTTATCTTGCATATTTCATACTCAAAATCCAGTAACAGGCTGGAGAGATATCCCAGTGATTAAGGCACTTGTCTGCAAAGCCAAAGGAGCCAGGTTTGCTTCCTCAGGACCCACATAAGCCAGAAGCACAAAGTGACACATATGTCTGGAGTTTATTTGCGGTGGCTGGCGGCCCTGGCAGTTCTTTCTTTCTCTCTCTCTCTCTCTTTCTTTCTCTCTCTCAAATAAATAAATTAAATTAAAAATAATTTTTAAATAAATTTAATTTAAGAAAAATTATGCCACATGGATGATGTTGCAAAAAGTTCTGTCAGTTTTCAATGCAGCCTTGCCCCCCTCGACCAGAGTTGTGGCTGCTTCTGTGTACTTAGTCAGTTGTTGTTGAGCAAAGAATCCCTTAAGAGGCATTTCAGTTCAGAATCTCTCCTTTCAAATGGGCTGGCAATCTTACAACTTAGAGCCTTCAATGGTTTTGATCTTGCCCTCAGGGCCCCTTTTCTATGGTCCCAGTGCTGTATAGGAGGCTTCTCTTTAATGTTGCCAATCTCTTTTACCATTACAGAGGCACCTCAGCATTAGTGCCAATGTTCTCCTTTCTTGAGATTTCCTTCACGAGACAAATTAGTCCATTACTTTTGAGTTCAGAACCATTCAACTTCTCAGAACATGGGCACAATGCAGGCAGTTTCTTTGTCAGCATATAACATGAATTGCCTGTAGTTCTGATCCTGATAGAGCCCTGTACTCCACTGAAACTTCCACATGTCCACTGTTTCCACTGTCCACATCTCTCTCAGCATTCTTATTTTTTAAGCTCTCACCACCTTGGCCCATCAAACTCCACTTACTGTGTTCTAGAGCTTTACTAATATAAAGTCTGCATTCATTTCACAAAGCAGTTCCAAATGTCTATAGACTATGTCAGGTTTAGTATAGTAATGACCTCACTCCTGGCACTAATTTTATGTATTTTGTTGTTGTAACCAAATAGCTGACAAAAGAAACTTAAGTAAAGAGGGCTCTAAGTTGGCTTACCATTCTGAGTTACAGTCCATCACAGAGGGATGGGCATGGCGGCGGCAGCATGAAACAGGAGAACACATTGTGTCCATAGTCAGGAAGCAGAGTCATGAATACAGGTGCTCAGCTAACGTTCACTTTTTTATCCAGTCCAGGACCCCAGCCTTTGGAGTGTTGCTTTCCATAATGAAGGTGGGTCTTTCCACAATGTGGTAGTTTTAATGGATGTTCACAAATAAACTCAGGAGTTTATTGAATATTTAGATCTCGAACTGCATAGCTAGAGAAGGTGTCACTGTTGGCAGATCCCAGGATCCAGCCCTAATGTGTGTTTGAAGATGGATCTGGAATTCCAGCCTAAGATATATGGAGTGCTTGAGCTCTTCCTGGGGTTCGTGGAGTGCTTGCTTATGGTGCTGCTGGTGGTATTTCTGTCTGCATGGATTTGAAATGGGGGCAGCTTCTTCCACATTATGGAATTTCCCCTGGATCTGTAAGCTTCAATAAATCCCTTCCCTTCCTTATCTTGTGCCTGGTTTGGAAGTTTATCCCAGCAACTGAAGCTGACTATGACATACCTCAATTAACCTAATTAAAATAATCTCTCACAGGCATGCTCAGAGGCTAAACTAATCCAGATAATCCCTCACTGGTAAGTCTGGAGGATTATTTTCCAGATGATTCTAGGTCCTGTCAAGTTGGAAATCAATATATACTACCACATCCCTTAAGTGCAAAACCAAGAAGGGGAATACATTAGTTTATTAAGGGAAACTTCCGAGTTCCCAGAAGTCTTCGGGCAAAGCTAGATCAGGACTCACACCCTTAGTAATACATTTAGCTTTGTCTTGTGCTTTACCTTTCTCCAAACTGGCTTCACTATCAGTCAAATCCTCCACTGCAGCTTCAGACAACTACAGACATTCCCTTTCCCACCCCCCATTATCAGCTTTAGTCTGCTTACTCAGTAGTTTCTACTTAAGACCTAGAATGTATCACCATTGTCCTATATCTTTTCTTGAGCCAATTGCTGCAAGAAGAACTCATGGAATATGCTTATTGGGCCATCCTGAGAAACCTCCTATCTGGCGTATGGAGTTAGATCACCTGCACATAAATTGTCAGGGCTGAGAGTGAAGGTCATATGTTCCCTGAGAGTAAACTCTGGGACAGTTAGCATAATAAAATATGATGTTGGATGGTTTAAATAAACAACAAAACTAAACCCAATTTCAAATAGAAATACTTTGTGTTATTTCAAATAGAAATACTTTGTGTTAATTCAGGGGTAAGAGGGACAAGACAGAAGCTCATGTTTGTTCACTCCAGTCTGGATGGGTGTGCCGGTTTCCCTTAGTACTATGGTATGTGTCTACATAGGAGGTAGGCACTTTCCTCACACCTCTAGAGGGCACAAGTCCCAAATCAAATTATGGGCAGGGCTAGTTTCTTCTGAAGCTTTTCTTCTTTGCTTATGGACAATTGTCTTCTGTGTCCCTTCATGCCTTTCCCTTTTTATATACCTGTGTCCAAATTTCTGTTTATAAGGATACTGGCCATACTAGATAGGATCCACAAGTGATAGGATAGGGCCCATATATATGATCTTCTTTTAACTTAATTGCCTCTTAAGTATCCTATCTCCAAACAGTCAAATTCTGAAATCTGGGAGTGAAAACTTCAGTATTTGAATTTGGAAAGGACGCAGTCAATAGCATGGGTTTCATTATATTAGAAGGTTAGATGATGTGCTGATTGCCAATTTTACAGGATTTACAATCAGCATGGGAGGAAAAATTCTCTTGGAATGTCTGTGAGGGACACCATTCTATGGACTATAATCATAGACTAAACAAAAGGGAGAAAGGAAGCTGAGCACAACATTCATCACTCTGTTCCCTGGTTGTGGAGACAATCTAATCAGCTGCTTCATGCTCCTACCACCATGCCTTCCTTGCCATGATGAACTGTAACCTCAAACTGTGAGCCAAAAAAAAAACCTTTTCCTTCCTTTAGGTGCCTCTGCTCAGATATTTGTCTTAGCAATAAGAAGGTAACTGATGAGATAAAACTGACTACTGAAATAAAGTACATCAATTAAAGAGAGGAAGGGTTTATTTCAGCTTCAGTTGCAGGTTACAGTTCACCATGACAGGGAAGATACCATGACAAGAGCTGGTCACATCATTCCAATAATGAGGAGGCAGAGGAAAAATGAATGTTTCTGCTCACTCAGTTATCTCCCTTATATGTGGAATGTTGCTACCCACTGTTGAGGTGGGTTTTTCCATCTTAATTAACCTAATCAATATAGTGCCTCACAGACTTTCACAGAGGCTAACCTAATCTATATAATCCCTTACAGGTGATTCTAAGTGCTGTCAAGTTGACAATCTGTACAAACCAACAGAAGAAGTATTTTACCTAAGTGTGTACATGTAAAGACAAGAAAAGAGCATGCACATATAATAAGACCATGCCTGTGCATACACACCAATATGTGTCACTTGTCTTTTTTTCTTATAAATTTCACCAAGGTTAAATAAATACTATATGCAACAACATTTTTTCCAACCAAACTACTGGACAAGATAGCAAGTTATCATATGAAATTTTTGTCAAATAAGATAAATTGTTTAAACCATTTATACAAATATCCGTTTCAACATTACCTTTTTCACACTCCTTATGCATAGGGCAATTAGAAATGGAATGTACAGAGATTAATCTAGGTAACAATTACCATAATTCATAATTGCATTAGCACCTATTAAGATTCATTGTTCTGTGGAAATTTTAATGATACATTCCTGGGTGAATAAAAGCAGAAGATGATTAGAAATAAAATTGTTTCTCTGTATGATGACAGGACTGCTGAGGATAATTATACATTTTGAAGGCGACCTGTTTGGAGTTTACTCCATAATTTTATGGAAATGTTAAATAATTTTGTGCTTTCTTCCTCCTGGTTAAATGCTAATTTTTAAAGAGTGCTACAGGGTTATTAACAGACTTTCTCTTCCAATAACGCCAACTCCTGAAAAGTAGCCCCACATATTTCAAAACCATATAGATGCCTTTAGTTTTTCTTCATTTTATTATTAGTGGATTGCCAAACTTTCAAATATAAAAAAATTAGAGCTTTTCATTCTTAAAATTTGTAGCAAAAACCCAAAAGTGAGAACTTGTTCTATTAGATATAACTTTATCACTCATAGTGTTGGTTTTCACCAACTTTTTTAGTCCATACAGAAACAGACAGAACACCACTCCTTTGTGAAATTATGTTATTGTGTGGGTCCAAATAAATCTCTGCATCCTAATTTCATGCAGCTTCTAGAAGAGAACACAAAGCCAGCTCATGGCAGTTGTTCTTAGCTCCATGTTTGTTAGAGAGATAATCCTTCCAAGTCACACTAAACATATGAGGATTCAGTCCATTGAAGCACTGGGAGCCTGCTCTGTCCCAGAGTAGATACTGGTCTTTACTGCCCTGACCCTACCACTCCCTGCTCCCCTAACACACACACACACACACACACACACACACACACACGAATAAGACAGGCATAGATGAAGAAGATAGGGAGACTTCAAAAACACACTCACACAAGAGGCCATAAAGCAACAGAAACTTCATCTATAACTTAATTACTCTATTCTAATATGAGGTAAAAAATAGTCTGCCTCTATATCCTAAAGTACTTTGGAGATAAGATTGTAAACCAATGAAGTCATTCATTTTGGCCTCTGATAGGCCAGTAAAACATGGGTTATAAGCTTTTGATGGAACCTCAAAGATCATCTGGTAATAGCTCACACCCAAATCGTGCTCAAAGTCACAAAGGCAGACCATGGCAGAGCCAGCTCTAGATGCTGGATTCAGCCTCAGACTCGGGTCCTCCTTCTATACATAATCCAACTTCAGGAGAAACAGACTGGAATGCCTTTTCTGCTCTTTCTTCTGAGCACTGAGCAGTGTGGTGTGAATGAAAAGAACTACTATGGTGTATGGCACAATACAGGCCAGGTCCTAGCCAGACCACATGGCAGAAGAAAACAGGACATGGCTTCTGTGGAAATGGCGTTCTGCGCAGGCTTGGTGTGACAACAGTTACAGCCCCATGCTTGCGAGAAGCCTACTACGAGATGTCCTGTCCAGAGACAGGCTGTCATTGGTCACAAAAAGGGGACCACCCCATACAAGGATTAGCCAGCCAAGCCCCTTAAAACCCATGTGCATTTTGCTAAATAAACGAGTTTGCAGAGTCTCACTTCCGCTTTCACCCAACTCCCGGAGTCTGTGTCGTGACTCTGCGCTGCTCACCCCGACTCAGCAGAGACCCTACCATCCCTCCTGAGCTGGCCTTGGGGGAGACCGCAACACTATGGTCTTCAATTTAGACCAAATTAGGATGAGTTCCAACTTTATGGCTCATATGCCATAAGCTATGTCAGAAACACAGGCAGATACACTCAGGTGTCTTTCCACATGTCGGAATGTATTGAATATAAATTTGCAAGGTATGGTGGTTTTAGTGGTAGCGATTTGCCAGTTATTCCTACTTGCTTAATAGCTCTAACTGAAGCAAACAGGGGTTCTTTTATTTCAATCTTAATTACTAATGTTAACTCTTAAACCACACATTATACATCACAGTAAACCAATCAATCAATCTATCTATCTATTCATTTATATATGTAGGTTACAGAATGACTACAAAGGGTTTTTAAAAAGCAAAGTATTTCAAACTGGCCTGAAGGGCCAAACCCAGGAAACACAGAAATACAGAAGTCTCTGTGTTGATAATATAACCCTACCACAGAAACTGCTGCCAGCCTTAAAGTAGAATCAGGCTGCAGGTCTGAGCTAGGTGCAGGAGCAAGGTGAAGTGAAAGGCAGGTCCACTTCTACATGGATAGATGGACTGGTGTCAGGCCCACACAGTTGAACAGATGAGTGATAGAGAGCAATTGGGTAGGCAATGTCAGCATCAGAGACAGAGCTGAACTGAAGCCTCTGGAATACTTAGGAGTTCCTTGACACACTCACTGGTCTGATGACAGGCTGGTGGGGGCCATTACCATCATAGTGCTAGGTGTCTACTTTTTCTTGGTGTCCAGGTGAGGGAGATAGACTAACTCCTCAGTCTGGTGTGTCCCATAAATTCTAGAGCCTTGTTTTCCTGCTATGATTTTAATATACACATGTGACCTCATGGTCACAATTCAGCCCAATAAACTTACAGTGTGGCACTCTTACTCCCTGGAATAAGTCATTCATCAGTCTGTGCCACATGAGTTGTGCCTGACAGATAGTACTCCTCAAGTATCTACCCAAGAGCAGTTATCCTCCACCATCAACATGGAGCCAAAAGCTGCTTGTAAAATGGAGTCTCTCAGGGCAAGGCCAAGGTTTTATATAACATAGGGAATAATTTATAGCAGGGCACAGTCTGATCACAACACATGTGGAATGATGCAGGTCAATGACTGATTTGTCTGAACACACCACATCCTGAACAAGAATTTAGGAATGATCTAAGGCCTTTACTGGTAATTTAGATAATTTGTCATGTGCTGGTAGGCTTGGAGGTCATCCAGGAGGACTGACTTTACCTCCTATTTTCCTGATAACATTAGAAAGGGAAGCATTGCAATTGTTCCTCCATAAGATTCAAAATATCACGTTAAAGGATGGGGAAGAAGAGGTACAAGGGCTTTGGTTGAGTTCCATTAAAGGAGTTCTACTTCTGGCCCTGTCTGGAGACATAGCATTCTAAGCTAAAAAAAAAAAAAAATGTGGTTCCCACCCTTTAAAGTTAATCCAAGTGGGCCTGTCAGTCACCTGATAAAGAGCCCACCCCTCACCTAAAGACATGCTAAGGAGGTGGGATGAATAAATACACTTTTAATGAGATTGTGTACTGTCCCCCAAGAAGCCCTCCCTCAATGTAGCTGCTTGCATATCTTTACTGCTTAACCTGTCTGCTTTTCTGAAGCTAACTCAAAAAGCATAAGCTTTCCCCATTCTACTGCTTCTTGAATTCTAGCTGAAACCTTAAGTATCCTTGCCCTGACATGCTGAGCTTTCTCACTGTTTTCTCAGCAAATCTCCTTTGCTTTACTCTTCCTTGGCATCCATGTGCCTA
This sequence comes from Orientallactaga sibirica, assembly GCA_036365145.1. Lineage (NCBI taxonomy): Eukaryota > Metazoa > Chordata > Mammalia > Rodentia > Dipodidae > Orientallactaga > Orientallactaga sibirica. Next base: position 54,642,769 of record JAEOAD010000001.1, read on the forward strand.
ATTTTTCCTGGTCACAAGGTCATAAGGACAAGAGAATAAGAAAATCTGATGCCGGACGTGGTTGTGCACGCCTTTAATCCCAGCACTCGGGAGGCAGAGGTAGGAGGATCGCCGAGAGTTCGAGGCCACCTTGAGACTACATAGTTATTCCAGGTGAGCCTGGACCAGAGTGAGACCCTACCTCGCAAAACCAAAAAAAAGAATTAAAAAAAAAAGAAAAGAAAAGAAAATCTGAAACATTGAGAAACCACAGCGAGGGTGTGACTATGATGAAACAGACTGAAAATGTATAGCCAGGGCAATGAAAAGATAGATCTTTTCTTCATATATAAAAGTTCTCCTGAGACAACTGTATCTATTGGTCACAGGGGGAATTAGGAGAAGAATTATTGCATGGATTAACATTTGTTTGAGTTTCAAGACATAATTAATGGTAACTCACTGTAGGAATTGTATTGATAGCTGTCCCAAATTTATTCATAAATAAAACTGTATTGTTTAACACTGTGATTATTTAGACTATGAATTTCTTCACCAGTTTGTGCAATGCTTAGACATTGTGAAAGTCTCCAGGAAACAATATGCTATAGTTGCAAATTCCTTGATCATATCAGTTACTTCTACCTTACGTCTCTGCTCTAATGTAAAGTACTAATCAGAACTTGTTGAGTTTTCTATTAGTATGAGGTTTACCAAGTCGAATGTCATCGTGAGAAACATTCCCCAAATAAAATGTCATCATGAACACCGTCATCAAGATAACCATCAGCAATTGTTAACTGATACCTCCCTCTAGACAAGGCTATATTCTAAAATGAGTTTATAATCTGCATAGTAAAGACCAAAGCCCTAATAAAGGTTCATTCATGGTCATCCAGATTATAAATTGCAGCCTGAATTGTCTAAGTTCTGTACTTGCACTTGACTTTCCGTTGTGAGATCCTGTTCCTCTGACATGTCTGCTTTGCCTGTTCTCTTAATTCTGAATGTGCTTATGCCTCCTGTTCCACTAACGCAAAACATGTTTCATAGACAGTTTCCTCATTCTTGAGTTTTGCCAACTTTATCCCAGTTTCACAAACACAGCTACAGAGATGTCACATGTAGTGATAACATGGCCTAGAGTAAGATAAAACATAAGCCAACAGTGGATAAATTTTAAAACAAGGCACTATTTTTGGTGATTCAGATAACAGATGTCAACTCAGAATATATAGTGACACATATCAGGAGGCAACTGCTGCTGAGAATTTAGGAACTACAAATAACTACTGAATCATTTCCCAAACAACTAACCATGCTAGGAGGAAAAACCAAAAATAGAAGTAGTCATAGTCGGTATTTTAGTTTGTTTCTAGAGTTAGGTGCATTGGTTCTACCCTCAAACACTTTCAAATATGAGTTAAGCCTTTGTTCACCACCAGAACTAAAAGTGTCCTTCTTGTCAATACCTATCATCTTATCCAGCTTCATTGCCTAAATTCTTCAAATGGTAACATAAATTTATGTTTCTAATTTATCTATCTTTATCGTTGTGTTGCTTGTTGCTATCTCCAACCCAGAAGATTCCCTGGAAAATCTTGATAATTTTGGAAAGAATAACTAAAGTGTTCATGGTATTTAGTGTAAGAGCTACATAGATGGTTATGGGAGATATCTTGCCTGTAGAAAACAAGGTTTGGGGTTACCAAAGAGTTGACACCATAGAACATTTCAGTGGAAATGAAGACTATGATGGAATTGGCTAGTTGCTTCTATTAAACTAGTCTCAGAGAAAGAAAAAATGAATTCAGGACTGAAAGTTGAGATAAAGGATCAGAATAATTCTGTGAATGCTCTGAAAATGTAATCTTTAACTCCTATATCTATTTAAAGGAAGATTTCTGAAAACAAACAGAATCTAATCTCTCTAGTAGATGAATACAATGCAACTGAGCTCACAACTTCACAGTGCTTCTGATGCTAAAGTTGGATCATTGATTAAGAAAGGATGGGACTCTTAAAAATTGAAATGCAGCCAGGCATGGCAGTGCATACCTCTAATCCGAAGACTTGGGAGGCTGATAGGAGGATCATCATGGGTTCAAGGCCAGCTTGGGGCTACATAGTGAGTTCCAGGTCAGCCTGGACTAGAGTGACCACTTACCTCAAAAAAAAAATTTTTTTTAACTTGAACTGGTACATATCGACAAATTTGAGCATAGCTAAAGATTCCACAAAACCCCCCTTGGCAAACACTTCTGTTCTCATTTGAGGCATATACCTATAATCACTTCTAACTATTGTCTGACAATGGATTGATGATTCTCCTGAAAAATCCTCAGTACTTTTGTTTTTGTTTTTGTTTTTCATTTTTTGGTTTTTCAATGTAGGGTCTCACTCTAGCCCAGGCTGACCTGGAATTCACTATGTAATCTCAGGGTGGCCTCGAACTCATGGTGATCCTCCTACCTTTGCCTCCCAAATGCTGGGATTAATGGTGTGTGCCACCATGCCTGGCTTTGGTACATTTTTAACGATACTCAAGTCTTACCCAGTCCCAGTTAGTTAACAAAGCGTGAGTCATGAGAGGATATGAATCACACCAGTGTTATCAGCACATAAAGACAGAACTCTGAGGAACATGCATAGAGATGGGCTATAAAGGTCTGTATCAAGGAGGGAATATAGTGTGGGATGAAACCCTGGGGCATGCTAAGCCAAGATAGTGACTTCAGTACGTCAGCTTGAGTGACTCAAAGAGGTTGCTTGTTAACTGAAACCTGATGAGTAAAAGAAACCAAAGTGAAATGTCAGGATGTTAATGCTATGCCACAGAAGACATCCAAGACGCAGTGCACTGGGAAGCTCGATAGATTTATTACCCAAGCCTGTTCACGCAGCTCTACCCAAGGTAGGTCCAAAAGCTCCTTCACCAAGGTAATGAGATTTACAATTGCTAAAAGTCCACCACCTGGAAGAGATCATTTGTGGCAACTCTTTCCACTGACCAATAATCACAGTGACAACTGTGGCTATAGAATTGTGTTCCTGGAATTCAATACAGGTGGAGGAATCCAGGATGAGGTAGGATGAGCTGAGCATAATTCCTCAATGGGCAGAATTGGAGCAATAACCCAATGGTTTCACCTGTAGAGAACTCTATGGTAGTGAATTATTTATCCTATGACCTTCAACTGTAAAAGCTACTGGTGTCATAAATAAAAATCTCGCATCATTCACCACAACAGACACCTGCAGGCCCTACACTGAGCTCTAGATGTCTGCCTGCTTTCACTTCCTTCCTTTCTTTATTGGATGTTTTACAGTCTTACATCTACTGGAGTGCTATCAAAATAACTGTCAACTTAGAGCCAAATTATAAGAAAAATATAAAATCCCCATTCTTTATTTCCACCTGGTTTTCATATATTTAACTTTTTATCAGATTTGTTCTCTTAGGGTATGAAGATGAAATGTTCCCCTTTAGATGGAGAGATTTCTCAGTGGTTAAAGACACTTGCTTTAAATATACCCCCCATAGACTCTAGTGTTGAACTCTTGGGCCCCACACGGTGGGTGCTATGTTGGGAGGCGGTGGCCAGCTGGAGGAAGTAGGTCACAGGAAGTGTGTCCTTGGGGTTTATGTCTTGCCCTGGCCTTTGCCCATATTCCCTCTTTTTGCTTCCTGTCTCTCAGGAGGTGAAGAACCTTCCCTGTCATGGTGTGCCAGAGACAGAAACCTTTGACAACTTGAGCTAAAATACTTCTCCCAAGTTGATTATTTCAGGCATTTTGTCACAGTAATGAGAAAGCTAAACACACACACACACACACACACACACACACACACACACACACACAATGTTATTTGTTTCCTTTAACTTTTGGAAATAGGCTGTGTACAACGTGGTCTTTGTCTTTAGGCACACGCAGCTGCATGGCTGAGATAAGGACATCTCTACCCACCTGTCTCTTAACAGGCTGAAGTTGTAAAATGTTAGTAAACCCAACACGAATATGGAAATTTTATTTAATCTACATTCTGCATTTCAATTCTGCTAATTTACCCAGTAATGTCCTTTATAAAAAAACAAAACAGACAAAAAAAAAAGCTTATTTCCTCTGGGGCCCAGTATACAACCATGTACTTTACTTAACAGCATGTCTATCTGGCACCCTTCAGTGTTAGGAATTTCTCCTTTAGAAAACAATTTTTGTTTTAGAAAATATTTTCTATTTGTAAAGCCCCTCTCTTGTCTTTTTTGTTGTTGTTGTTTTGTTTTGTTTTCCGAGATAGGGTCTCACTCTAGCTCAGGTTGACCTGAAAGTCATTATGTAGTCTCAGGGTGGCCTCAAACTCATGGCAATCCTCCTGCCTCTGCCTCCCAAGTGGTGGGATTAAAGGCGTGCGCCACCATGCCCAGCTCTTATCTTTTTCTTTACAGAGTTTATTTATATTGAAACTTTGAGCGATATTTTTAGATTAATGTGAGTCAGAACCACAATTAAACCTCACATGCCAAAGTGAGAGATGCTGGTCCATGGGAGGGTCTGCAGACCAGAGTGTCACTTGGTAGTGGTAGGACAGAGAGGGACTGCTGAAGGTGTAGTTTCTTTGGGAGAGACTGAAGAAGCTGTTATCAGAGAAAACAAGTAAAAGGGAGCCATTAGCTCGGGAAAGATGCCAATATGTGAGAGAAAAGGATTTGGACCGTGGTTCACTCATTAAATGATCACTGATATTGGGGAATTCCGAAGGGAAATGAATGTATTGTAGAACCCATGGGGGTATGACTTCTTTTTTGTCTTCTATTTCTTTTTATATTAAATTTTAATTAGCTTACAAAGAGTTAGGATTTATTATAGTGTTTTCATACATTGTTTTGTTTCCTTTCCCTCTTTTACCTCCCCCTCTCAACTTAGCCTTCTTTCTGCTTTTATACTGCATGTTCCCTCTTGTCCTTTCTCCCTTTCACATCATCTCTTGTTTCCCTCTTGTGCTCTGCTATCTGGAATCACAGCCCATGCTGTCTTACATCCCAAGAGTTACTTGCATAGCCACATTCATTGCTGCTCTGTTCACAATAGTTAGAAAATGGAATCCACCTAATTGCCCATCAGCTGTTGACTGGATAATGAAAATATGGTATATATACACAATAGAGGTTTACTCAGCTATAAAAGAAGTGAAATTATTAAAGTTGTAGGAAAATGGATGAAATGGAAAAGATTATACTGAGTGAGGTAACACAAGCCCAGAAAGAAAAATCACGTGATCTTTATCTCATGTTTGTATGCATGTAATTAACATGGTAAAAATAAGGCTGTAAGTCTCACACTCCTGTAGAATGCTGAGAAGCTCATTGTTACTTAAAAAATAGTCCTTTATTATTCCACAGTCCATGTTGTAAATCTTCCCAGAAAAGCTCATTCCAAGATAACCACAAACAATAATGGGACATTGTCATGGAGCCCTGAGGACATGGACAGGAGCCAACAAACGAATGAATTGCAACCCTTTTGTGTGGAGTTTATCTAACATATTAACATGCAAAGCTATTCATACATGTGTGCACATGTGTATACATATAAACTCACATACATATATATGTACATACACACATACACTCTCATAAACCCTCAAGCCTTTTTGAAGGGAAATTATTGGCGTGATTCAAAACAAATTGAAAGTCAGAAATATGATGCTTGAAGCCACTGCATCTGCTCTCTTCAGTGGGGACAGAGAAGGATGCTTGCAGACTGGGAACTGCATGAGCACAGGGGAAAGCTGAAGGCCCTCAAAAGTCAACCAAGTGCCAAAGGGACCTGAAAAATCTACACTCACCCTTTGAAATGATCTTTGTTTTTAGGACATCTCCATATTCCTTTTTTTTTTTTTTATCCTGACTAGTTCTCTGTGACAGTGGATTCTTTTTTTTTTTCAATTTTTTTATTTATTTGAGAGAGCAAGAAAGAGGGGGAGAGAGAGAAAAAGAGAGAGAGAGAGGAAGAGAATGGGCATGCCAGGGCCTCCACCCACTGCAAATGAACTCAGGATGCATGTGCTACCTGTGCATCTAGCTTACGTGGGTCCTGGGAAATTGAACCAAGGTCCTTTGCCTTTGCAGGCAAATGCCTTAACCATTAAACCATCTCTCCAGCCCCAGCAGTGGATTCCTTATGAGAAATCAGAGGTGGGGAGTTGGGTGACTAAGCTCTATGTCTAGGGTTTTATAAAGCTACACCCTCAAAAAAAAGATAACATGGGAAGTCTTTAGGAGAAGAGAAGGAGCTGAGAGAGTAATCTCCAAGAAATTGGAAAATTCCAGGGAGACATCAGAAAAAGGGTGTTATAGGTCATTCTGAAAACTCATCAAGCCATAGAAATATTGAAAGTGTTGAGAAAAACCCTAAAAGCACGAGTGCTGTCAGAACTCTGGGCAATAGTCAGAGGGTATTTATTCAAGTCAGGAGAAAGCTGGTGAAAGGTGCTTCCCAACATGACAGGGCTTGGTTCCCACCCCTTCCCACATGCCCCTCTTACAATGGGCCTGAAGAAGGCAGCCTGTGCTCCCACTGTGGGACTTAGGTGGCAGGATTTAGAAGGGGATTAAGCCATTCATTTGCTCTCCTTCAATCCTGGATATGGGACTTCTCAGCCTCCATAGACATGTTAGCCTGTTCCTTATAACTTTAATATCTCTCTCCCCTCTCTCTTTTTCTCTCTCCCTTTTCCTCTCTCTACTCCTACACTGCCACTCTACTCAGTCTCCACAGACACATACAGATATACAAACACACCCTATAGGTTCTGAAACTCTCTGTAATACAAATAGATAATCTGAATCTGTTAAGCAAACACAAACTGGGGGGCGGGGGTTGTGTGTAATCTTCACAAGTGCCAGGATCATAGAAGTCAAGGACATACTGAAGAATTAGTTCAGACTGAAGTGCAGACTGAGACAAATATAACTATCATCTGGACCCTTTCTATACAACCTGTCTACTGAGGCAATACAGAGCCTGAATGACCAGTCAAGTGGTCACGTGGTAAGGAATCGCATACAGAAATTACTCTCAAATGTTTAAGAAGAGTAATATGACCCTTTCCCTCTATTCCTCTCTTCCTTAATTTTGCTGTTTATTCTCTTTTTTAAACTTTTTTTTATTTACAACTTCTACAATTATAGGCAATATACCATGATAATTCCCTCCTCTCCCCCTCTTAATTAGTCTCTCTTCTATTTTGATGGCATCATCTTTTCCTCCTATTATGAGGGTCCTGTATAGATAGTACCAGGCATTGAGAAGTCATGGATATCCAGGCCATTTTGTGTCTGGAAAACTACATTGTCCTACCCTTCTTTTGGCTTTTACATTCTTTCTGCCACCTCTTCCAAAACGGACCCTGAGTCTTGGAGGGTGTGATAGAGATGTTTCAGGGCTGAACACCCCTGTTACTTCTACTCATTATGGTGCCTATTGAGTCATCCTAGAGGTTACCGCCATCTGAAAAGAGAAGCTTCTCTAACCCAAAAGTGAGAATAACATCAATATATGAGTATGAACATTAAGAAAAGTGCTTACTGGGCAGTTTGGTGAGAATAATATATGCATTTAGCCAGACACCAGCAGGTGTTACATCCCTAGGGCTCATGACCTCCCCATCATAGGTTTTCAGTACCAGGCATGAATTTTCTCCCATGAAATGGGCCTTCAGTCCAATTAGTGAGTGGATGGTTTCCTCCATAACAGACATGCCACTATTGCACCCATTGGCTCATTTGACCTGACTGGCCAAACTTAAGGCTTGCAGTGTCCACTGTTGTTTATCTCCACTGTTGACTTTTCTCTCCCATAGGGCTTCATGCAGCTTTGCTTTTTCCTGCTTTCTGTCAGCTATACTACAGGAAGGGGGTTTTCAGCTCAGCTGAACTTGCAGCCCAAAGATGTGGGGCCTTCAGCAATAGCATCTTACCATCTACTTCTGGTGGGAAATCAAGAGCCTTGGCAATGGCCTATAATGTTTGGGGGGCATCAGGGACCTCCCTGGCCAACAACTCACTGGATGGTATCCCATCTTTGGTACTGAAATTTTTCTAGTAACAATCTATGGTTTCTGGGTGCGCCATTGTCTGAAAGAGGAGGTTTCCGTATGGCTTATTCATACCCTCCTTTACTCAGTCTCATTTAGGCCTTTCCACCCCCAGTAACCTTTTCATCTACTTATATATATATATACAATACCATTCCCTTAAGACCTGCCCTCTCCTCCCTCCCTTATAGCCCCTTTCTAGCCTCTTACTGGCCTCTCCTACCGATTTTTACCCCAACACACATAAAAGTTTAAACATTTGTGGCGAGGATCCACATATAAAAGAGAATATACAGTGTTTGGCTTGCTGGGCCTGGGTTATCTCACGTAGTTTCTTTCCAGGGTCTCCTGCCATTCCATATGAATGCCAGACTCGTTTGTCCCACAAGCCTCAGATTCTCCTGGCACGTGTGTGGTACATTAGAACCACACATGCATCTGGCTTTCTATGGGTGCTGGAGAATTGAACCCTTGTCATCAGACTGCAAGCAAGTGCCTTTAACTTCTGAACCATCCCTTTGGCTCTTCCCTAGCTTGTTTGTACCATTATCTGTTTGTCTTTGCTATTTTTACATTTCTTCAGTTACAAGACCGTAGTTTCTTATTACTTGTTGAAAATGTTTATTATATTGAAATTTTTACCTCTCATTGGAAGCATTACAATACTCTATATTTAAATGTTTAATTTCAAAACTATGTTTATTCAAATGTTCTGCCTTAGTAGCTTATTTTGATGTCTTGATGAATTTGGTTGTGAGTTTATGTATGTGTGGTTAACATTAATCTGTGTTTTCCCTTTTTTTCTATCAGAAACGAGGTGATTTTCTATTTAGGACAATTTTCTACTTTCCAGGGTTTTGGTTTCATAAAGGGATGGGCCAAATTTATTACCTGACCAGTAACCTGACATTAATTCAACTTCTCTGATGCTGTTAGTCTTTCCCCATTAATAGCCTACCTTATATTTGGTTGTCCTTCATTGTTCTAGTCTCAATCTTGGGTTTTGTCTCTGTTTACTTTTAGATGTTTAGAGATTCCTCTATTTCCTGGCAACCCAGGGATGATTCCATAGGCAGATTTAATGCCGAGTCCAGGAGACACCTCACTGAACAGCCTAGAGCATTCTCGCTCCACTCTGCCTCACCGCAACACCTGATCCCTTTTGATTCTTCAGTCTATGAATATCATTACTAAGGCACCCCATGGCCATAGCTATAAAGGTTCTGACTCTAAACTCCTAGAAGCACCTTATATCATTTCTCTGACTGCACATCACATGATAATTTCAGTTCTTTTCTAGTCTCGAAGTACATTCATGGTAAGTATGCCATTGAAAAAGTCCCGTCTGCCAGGTGTGGTAGCACATTCCTTTAATCCCAGCACTTGGGAAGCAGAGGTAAGAGGATCACCATGAGTTCGAGGACACCCTGAGACTACACAGTGAATTCCAGGCCAGCCTGAGCTAGAGTGAGACCTGGCCTTGAAAAAAAAGAAAGAAAGAAAGAAAGAAAGAAAGAAAGAAAGAAAGAAAGAAAGAAAGAAAAGAAAAAGAAAAGAAAAAGAAAAAGCCCTCTCTGCTGTACCACCTGGAAAGATTTCTGGTGGAATGGCTCGGGCCTGCAGTGCCACACTATTTATGTTTGACTACAAAGCTCTTTTCACCAGTTTTCAGTCAGCCTAGCAGGAAATAGTGTACAGTGCATTCAGTCAAAGCTCCATGCTTGCCGGTTGTGGTTCTGCTGAAAGTTAGGTCTGATTCTGAGGCAGCTCCTGTGACCTGATTTCTTCCACACTCCTAGGTGTGCTGTCACTGTTCATGCTCAACACCAACTTCCAGCATGACTTTGCAACCCTCTGCTTTGTCTGACTCTTACTTGTGATAGGGTCCAAGTTCTTTATCTTGAGAGTTCTGATTGTTGCAGATGCCAAAGGTGTAGCTTTAGTATTTGGTAGACAGTAAATGTTGGGGGAGATGAGAAGAGTCCATGATAGATATTTATTAAAATGTAATAATGAAACCCATTAGCTCGTATGCAGACTTAAAAACATAATTGATTAGTTTTTGAAAGCCATTAGCAGTACTACTTGTCCAGCCCCATAGGGAATGTTAGCAGAGAGAGGGCTGATACACAGGCAGGGACTTCCTGTCCCCTCAGCATTGTGTTTACTCACAATAGCAGCCCGGAAACTGACCAATGCATGTGAATATATCATCTGAGGACTTTTAAGCCAAATTGATTGGTAGGGGACATATCACTATATGACATACAAGTAGATAAATTATCTGATGACATATTTATCTGCCCTTGTTAAGACACTTTTAGATATGACAGTAAAATAAAGCTTGTATTTTTAAAAGGAGTACCTCCAGTTCAGAGAAACTGTGGGCACATAAATATTCCAAAGCAAGCAATTAACCCTGGAAGTAAGCTGAGCAGTTACTGCAGCATATTTTCATGATGGATGAAAAACTTACATGCCTGTGCTCTTCTTTTGCTCTGTAATCAGAAAAGCGGATACACAGAAATGTCACTCATTGCACCAACAATTCACAACCATGATTCAGATCTTCACTAGTTTCTTGCTTTTTACAAAGCCAGCAGCATTTCTGAGAAAAGCATCATTATATATTTATTTACAACTTTTATTATAGCTTCATATTGGTGAAAAGTATTAGAAAGGAATGAGACACAAAAGTTTGGTGACATGAGCAGGAATTAGAAGGCTTCGTTGTGATGATATTTCAATCTAAACTCCTCTGCCTCAGCTTTGATAATTTCTTTTTACCTACAAATCAAACTGACTTAGTACTAACCTCTTAGGAAGATGTTTTCTCTCTACTTTTTCCTTTGTACCAATGCTCTTGGTGATAAACCCAAAATAGAAAAATGAATTTTAAGTGCTTTTTTATCTTTAATCAGTTCTTAGGTAGGTTGAAAATAAGACAATTGTAAGCCCAGTTTTGGCATGCATTTTTAACATTGCTCCTGTAGACGATGCCAAATGCGCAATGGCTAAGTTTTATATTTTCAAATTTTAACAAGAAAATTAAAGAACAAAAACAAAGCTAATTTGGTTTTATATTTTTGTAAGTCTTTTATATAAACAAATTCACTAGGCAAAAATCATCCTTTGATATGTCACATTCATTAACTTCAACACTGTGACCATCTTCTGCAACAGAGCCAGTTCTAGTCTCTTTTCATCACTCAGCAAAGAATAACTCATCCATGGTTTCCAAAGAAAACTCCGGTGATGCTATTGTAAATCTTGACTTTTAATGAAAATTCAAGAACTTCAAATTGAACTTGGAAACCAAATTTGAGAATGAGCATTCAAGACTCATGCCAGGCACTCAAGAGACTTCCTGTGGCTCCTTCAGTCAATGCAATTGATGGTTATGATATTTTATGTGATTTATTTGAATGGAATAAAGTGTAGATATTATTCTGTGGCTTGCTTTTATTAACTTATCACAATAGTTAGACATATAGATTTACATTATGTGATGATTTATATTGATTGTCAACCTGATAGTACAGGGCCTGGGATGCCCATGAGATGGCTTGCCTGTAAGGGGTTATCTTGAGTATCTTAACTGAGGTAGGAAGACCACTACTCCATGGGCTGAGGTACCGGACTGTGAGAGCTGGCAGTGCAGCAGCAGTTATCGCTCTCTGCTTCTTCAGTGCGCTGAATGTGACCAGTTGCCTGAAGCTCCTGCCACCATGACTTGTCCTACCTGATGGACTGTAACCTTGAACTGTGAGCCAAAGGAAAGCGTTCTTTCCTTAAGTTGTTTTATTTAAGTATTAGTTGTTGCAACTGGAAGAGTAATTAAAACAGTTTAGCTTTCCTCCAACTATATAGCAGGCCTTTGTGTAACCATGGCTCACTGGATCTATTATCCCCTTTAGATGAATTCATGTAGATCACATATGTGCTTAAGTAAACATCTATGTACAAATAGGTCAACATGGAAAGAACAGGCCTTGCCTAAAGACATAGAAATCAAAATGAAGAGAATAAACAAATAAAAACTTGTTCTGAGTAAACAAAGCCATTATGACAATCAGGTTGGGTAGAAAAATCTCCCCCATCACATTCCAGTTTATAAGCAGTGACATGAGAATCCTGAACTGACATGGAGAAGCAATGCCCTTCTTAAAGATATCTTCTGTGGTCTCTGGTGGCTAATGGACTCAGAAGGCAGGCTGTGGGAGAAATGAACAGGGAGAAGCAGATCAAATACACAGGAGAGAATAGCATGGGATAAGAAAACAAGGATGATTTGGGGTCAGACTAATTTTGGTTTGAAGTTCAGCTGAGTAAACATGAATACTTTAAAATTGCTGAGCCCCAGTCTTTCCATCTGGAAAATAGGGATATTTATACCCACTTCACTTTATTGACGAGGTCTAATAACCATGATGCATCCCAAACTTGCTGTAAAGCAAGATGGTTAATGAGCATTCTTGGCATGTTTTCTAATTAAGTCTCAAAGCAAGTCTCTCACTATATAGAGAATTTCAGCCATCCTAAATTAAAGAAGTTGAATAAGTCACCCAGAATCACACATCTAAGAAGAGTAGGCACTGTTATCTACTTCTTTAAAAATTGAGGAAGACACTGAATGAAATTTAATTCATATAACCCAAAATACATCGTTTTAAAACATACATCTCAGGGCTGGAGAGATGGCTTAGTGGTTAAGTGCTTGCCTGTGAAGCCTAAGGACCCCGGTTCAAGGCTCGATTCCCCAGTACCCACGTAAGCCAGATGCACAAGGTGGTGCATGCATCTGGAGTTCATTTGCAATGGCTGGAGACACTGGCATGCCGATTTTATCTCTCTCTCTCTTTCTCTCTGTTTACCTCTGTCTGTCTATAAACAAAATTTTTAAAAATACCTACATCTCCATGTTCTTAGTATATTCAAAAGCCTGTGCATGCTGAGTGTGGTGGTACATGCCTTTAATCCCAGTACTTGGAAGGCAGAAGTAAGAGGATTGCTAAAGTTCAAGGCTATCCTGGGACTACAGAGTGAGTTCCAGGTCATCTTGGGCTAGAGTAAGACCTTGCCTCAAAGAAAAACAACACCAAAAAAAAAAAAAAAAAAAAAAAAAAAAAAAAAAAAAAAAAAGTACTGTGCACACATCTTTAGTATCTAATTTCCAATGTTTCTAATCTCTAAAAGTAACCTTTTCCTATGAGCAGTCATTTTCACATCACCTTTTCTCCCATCTAATCCACTTTCTGTCTCTAGAGATTTCCCCATCTGGAATAATTTTTATAATGGTATTATATAATTATATGAAATTTGTACTTAGTTTCTTACATATAATACTTTCACCGTTTATCCAGTTCAGTGCCTTAGTCCTTTTAGTTGCTAAATAATATTCCATTGTATGGTTATAACAACACACCTTGGTTATTTGGCTGTCCACTCATGTGTTGGTATATAGTAGAATTATTTTCACTTTTTGGTGGTTAAAACAATGAATCCATGAACTTGCATGTTTTAAAGTGACATGTTTTTATTTTTCTTGGGTATATACCTCAGAATGACATTTCTGGGTTACATGGCACAATATTTTGGATCTGAAAGGTCCCTGTGGTACAGACTTGCTCCCTAGCTTGTGGTGCCATTTGGAGACTGTGGAGGTCTTTGAGGACATGCCCTCAAATACGATTGTGTGACCTGGTTCTCTTTGTCCCTGGATTGCCTCAGCTGCCAGAAGCAACTTGTTCCACTTGCTCCCCACCCATGCTCCCCACCTGTGCTTCCCACGACGAACACTCAGTGCCTCACTAAAAAGCAGTGGGTCCAGCCAAACTTCCAGAACTCCCAGCCAAAGTAAATCTTTCCCCATTTGAACTTGGCTGCCTAAGAACTTTGTTCTAGTTAGAGAAAGCTAACCAGTTGCAGTAATTGTGTTGAATGTTTTGAAGAAGGTTCTGCTGTATTTCTGGATAAGTAGAGTATAAGGTTCCAGTGTTGTACTTAATTTCGATCATAGGAACCCAGCCAGTGTGTCGTGTCTTTAATCAGGACAGGTGATGGTCAGTCTCATTTCAGGTGCTGATTTACCATTGGTACAGTTTCAGAGAATTGTGTGTTCATGTCTTCAGCACTTTGCAATTGGTTTTCTTTCTGGTGTTACATTGTCAGAGTTAATTGTTTGTTCCGTTGGTCCCTTATCTGAGACATGATTTACAGGCATTTTCTCCATTTTTCTGCATTCCTTCTTGCTTTCTTGGTACTGTCACCTGCAGTCCAATGACTTTCCCTGTGTTCTATTTGTCATTAGATCTGTTTTCTGTCTGATTTCTTGTGCTCTCAGAGCCATCTAATTTTTTCAGTTCTTTTCATACTACCCATTACAAGATTAGCTATGCCAGGCACCTGCCACTGTATCTGACACATCACAGAGTTTCTACGAATCTAACTTCCTTCTTTCCTTGCTCAGAAAACCAGGGAGAAAAGGAACTTTGGTGAACAAACGACTGAACTCCGTAAATTAACAGAAAATATAAGTGGGGGCGGGGGAGGAGAAGGTTGTAGAGTTAAGTGAAAAACCATGGTACTGGTCAGATGCAGGGCCAAGGTACACACAGCTCTCACTGCTTCCTAGATCTGATCTTTTGCAGAATAGAGCGAGGAGCAAGAGAAGTCAACTTGTGCTACAGTGGGGACAAGTCACATACCTGATACGGGACAAATAGAACAATTAAAGGACTCTTACACTTTAACTTTAAAAGAACCAGCCAATTGCAAAATGGTACAGGTGTGAACATCTATTTCTCTGAAGCTATAGGAATGGCCAGTACATCAAAACAAGAAGTAGACCAGGACAAAGGAAATTAGAGGTTTTCTTAGGAATTTGAAATAAAAAAATTCCAAGGTTGTAAACTGTAAAATGATGAGATATGGATGAAAACATGAATAAAGTTGCATCATTACTTTTTCACCACAGTAAAAACAAAACCAGTCATGATCCCTTGAAACTGCACAGCAGATTCACCCATGGAAAAGTCAAAGGTAAGCAAGCATCAATTAGATCGTGCTGTACCTGCACGTGCCAGCATATAGTGAGATGTCCTGGGGTGGCTATTTGGCTTCTGACATCCAAACTAGGTTTTGAGTGGAGGCTGCAGCAAGTATTGGGATGCTCTGGCATTTCCAGAGTGATCCTGAGGGTGGCTTGGGTATGTTTCTGGCTGCCCTGATTCTGCCTGTGTTCTTCCTGGCAGTCTCCCAAGAGTTCCAAAGTTACCCAGGACACCTTTCCTAGAAATACATGTTATACATTTCTAGTTAAATACCAACAATGGATTCTGTTATTTGCCACTAATGTTGTGTCCCATATTTAACCTCTTACATGTGCATCTGTTTCGGCCAGACTTGAAAACAGTGGTTCCTAACTAATTGCTTTGGCCTCAGACATTTAGAGTTGCTACAAACAGAGGGGAGGGTGCTACTGACACCCACTGGATAGAGTCAGAGATGTAGCAAAACAGCCTAGGAGCACAGGACAGTCGTCTTCAACAAAGGATTAGCTGACCCAATGGCACTCAGAGTGCACAGAGTCAATAGAGCTGCTCTGGGGTAACTGAGGGCAGAAATCCCAATTTGCTTGTCACCTACCATATATCCAAAATTGTATCTGGCAAGAGGGAATTTGAAGAAGGAATGGATGATGAGCAAAGCAGTGCACACCGCTAAATATTGCCATTCAGAAGTTGCTGGAAAGAAATTCCCCTTCCCGTGACTTTGTCATTCATAGGATTTCTTGCCTCCCTGATCCACTGAATGTTAGAGACAGACGGTTGTCTCTTTGACCTTTTTCCTTTCTTCTCTTCTTTGATAACATGCACATCACAGACCCTTCCCTGTGAAGGATCAACTAACTCCCCATGGCCCACACTACATGCCTAGACTCCCCCTTGCTTCCAGCCCCATTGTGTCATGGCCTGCTTGACAGTTCTGCAAATTCTCTCCTGTCATAGCATGCTCTGCCTGAAAAATTGCAAGACTATGCAGATAAAATCCAAGCTTACTGTGCTTAAAATGCAAGAGGACTTGGGAGTTTGCCTCTGTCTGGCACCCAACCCAGCTGTGTAAACTTTTCCTTCATGGCCGTTTCTCTGTGTATGCTGCTTGCTTTCTGCACCTGAAAAGCCCTCCCACTCATTCTCCTCTTGCTGTGGGAGGGGGTATGCTTCTCCTCACTGGTTGTTATGGACAGTCCTATGTGTCCCCTTAACTAAATAATTGCTAGTTATTCAATAAAGCACTAATCTGGGTGTTACCGTGAAGACACTTTGCAGATGTGGTTAACATCTAGAGACTCTTGACTTTCATGAGGGTGATTATCTTATACTGCATGGCTGGACCACATCCAAGCTTTGGAAGGCTTTAAGCACAAAGCAGAAGTTTCCAAAGAACAGAAATGTTCCCTGTGGCCTGCACCAGCATTGCCCGCTAGTGCCCATTTTCCCTCCTGATGGCCATACCCGAGACTCACCTAGCACTGTGGGATTCTCATTCAACACACGTGGTGCTGACTCTTTGTCACTGTTGGAACCTTGAATTATATACTACTACTGCCCCCCTCTCTGGCATTCTACACAAAGGAGGAACTATTATAGCATATAGTTTCTCTCTCAAACACATACTCCAACTTCTCTATCTTACTCTTTCCTGAGGGAGAAGTAATGGCCAATTTAAATAATCAGAGCCCAATATTTAATAGTCTATCTTTTACTTAGGTGGACTTACTGTATATTGTTTTATAATTTGACCTAAGACTGACATTTTCTTTTGAGTCCATACTGAGCAGGCACTCATGTTTATTAGTAACTTTTCTCACTTCTGAAACAAAATGCCAGACAAGAAACAACTAAAAAAGGCTTTATTTTAGCTCACAGTTGGCAGGAAAAGAGGCCAAGCTTACCTCCTAGTATGACCTCCTTTCATCAGCCAGGCCTTACCTCCTAAAGGTTCCACAACCCCCACCCCCAGCCAAATAGTGCCACCATCTGGAGACAAAGTGTTCAAACCTATGAGACGGTGGGAGGCATTCCACCACATTCAGACCACAATAACATGGATGGGACCTTCACCTGCTTTCCATAGGCAAGCTGCTTGTCCTAGTATATGGAGCCAGTTGGATCACAGGACCTACATTCATTGACCACGTTAGCAGTGGGCAGGATAGTCATGCCTCTGCTGCACAGCTGAGACATCCTCTTCCTTTTTCGCTTCCCCAAATTCTTCTTCTGAGATTTACAGGTTCTAGTGAATGGGATCAGGCCACACTCCTCTGTGGTCCGTCCACTCACTACTCAGGGCACAGAGTTAAAGCAAGAGCCCCAGGCTGAGGCATCTGATCACAGCAACCAAAAGTCCCAGCCACTGAGAGTCATCTACACCTGAGATGTGGTCACAGGTGGCACTTCAAGTGACTCAGCAGGGCTCTGGTCTGGAGCCAAGATAAAGTTCTTCTTTGGGACGGGTCACCTAGTTTCCCCAGGAGGTCAGCATCTTCCAGACCCTTCCAAAGCCCTAGGAGAGCAAAGCATTTCCCAAAGCTAAGGAAGATGCACTACAAGAAGACCCAGAGATAAGTGTGGAAAATTCGAATCAAGCGATTTTTGGAAGCTGGGAGTGTGAGGTATGAAGGAAGGTGACCTGCTTGGTTTCTCCTTTGCCTACTGCTGGTCCTGATGTAGTGAGAAAGAGGTAGCTAATAAGGGATTTTGTACTACTTAATGGGTCATTTTAAACTCATTCGAAGCTGGGAGAAATAAGAAAACGTGGAGAAAAGTAAAGCTTTGGAGGTCATTTGTTCTAAGGAGTCTTCAAGGCCCAGCTTTACAGGGTTCCAGTGGGCAAAATAAGCTAACAAATATAAAACCACTGAACAT
Organism: Orientallactaga sibirica; assembly: GCA_036365145.1. Classification (NCBI taxonomy): domain Eukaryota; kingdom Metazoa; phylum Chordata; class Mammalia; order Rodentia; family Dipodidae; genus Orientallactaga; species Orientallactaga sibirica. Next base: position 54,660,775 of record JAEOAD010000001.1, read on the forward strand.
GCTGGGAGTGGTGTGTGCTTCTCCTTAGGCTTCAGAAGTGGCATTCTTCACAGCACCTCAGAGGAAGCTCTGGCGGTATGAAAGGTTCAGGGAGGAGCATATGGGAGTATGTTGAGCCTCAGGATGGAAAATTTCCCCAACTGAGTTTAAGTGAACATGTTGTATACTCCAGAAAGCTGGCAGAGAGTAACTGGCATACAGGCAAATCCAAAGACAAGATGATTTTTTCCCTTCATGTTTTTTTCTCTGTGCTACTTCCTCCACAGAATAACACCAACTCTTTGCTTTGGTTCACTGCTGGCTCATGTGAGGTGGGGGCGGGGGGGAGCATAGCTTCTATTTGTGGCAGTCCTTTGCTATGCAGATCACATGTTTGTATGGATTTGATACTGTGATCAATCATCTTATGAATCAGGGTGACTATTTGACTTTTGGGGAACCTGGAGCCATCAGATCTCTGAGATGAGTTCACCTACAGGTGGAGGTAGCAGCTGGCCTGTTTTCTAACAAGATGGCACAGCCTGCTGCAATGGGGTGCCACTGAATTTGCGAGCAGAATGAGGAAGGGGGTTATTTTAGAACTAAGTTTCTTTAGTCTACAAGAGAAAGAGGACTTCCTTTCAATTTCCTTTTTTAAAGATCTAATTTCTTTTAGGATTTTAATAGTGGGAAAAGCTCCATGGTTCATATTTGAGTAACCAGCAATACATAAGTTTGAGCTACTCTATCATATCAGGTAAGTTATTTTGGCTAAAGTGCTTGAGTATAGTTTGAGGAAAGGTTTCATAAGAAAGTTTAACTTGACTTTGGAACAACTTGATGTCCTCGCATAATCCTTCCCTATCCTGTTTGGGTAAAAGCTGAAGCACACAGCTCACAGATGCCAGGAGAGGATCTGATCGTCAGAGCAGATCAGGAGCTAGGTAATGGCCCTGAAGCAGAAGCTGACACCCTGGTGAGCCACTGGCTGCTCCTCTCCTGGGACACCTCATTCTTGGCTGGCCACAGGCATGACCACTGGTACAAAGACTTGAGTGACAATAGAAAGATGAGGAGAATTTGGGAACACTGGGCACCTAGGGCTATCATACAATGTGGAGAAGTGCTAGCACATTCTCTTTTCTCTCTCCCTACAATAATTACTGGGAATTCAGGAATGTGTAGGCTGTTAGCTGCCTAATGGGTGAAGATCTGAGATTACACATTTGATCTCTTGCATTAGGGGTCAGGGACTGCAGTTACTGGGCCAACATTTCTTCTCACCAGGAATGGGGTGCCAGGACAGGTGGTGGGAGATGGTGAGAGGCATCCATGATCACTAGGAGGAATGTTCTATCACTATATTTGTGAAGATGAACTATAAGAACAAACTGTGGGAATAAACTATGGAAGGAAATAACTATGGGAAAGAACTGTGGGAATATTTCTCATAGACCTTATAAATAACTTTTTGAGATTGTCGCTACAACACGGTAAATTCCTTACTTATAACTTGCCCTGAAGTTAATCTTTCAACTGTGTAATTCTTTTGCTTAAAGCAATGTCACTAGGTTTCCTCTTCCATTGTGTACTTTTGGCCTGAACAGCACAGATGACCGATATTGAAAAGCAATGTTTAGAGATGCTGACTGATCTTAAGATAAGCTCTTTGCTCCTCTTCCTCCGTGGCCTGACGGGACTCTTTACTTTGAGCAAACATACATGCATAAGAAGTCCTGACCGCTCTCACCAGACATCCTCTTTAGAGTGACATTGTCTTTAAACCCTGTGTGGCAATCCCCGATGCACCCAGGGTGACCTGGAAGTCCAACTAAGCCAAGGTGGACACCAAGGAAGAGTCATAGGAGTCATACGAGGATATGGGATTCAGTCTCTTTAACTAATCACCAGCAACCAAAAAGCCAGCTTTCTTTGGAAAACATGGAAATAAAGGCGTACTTTTATTAAAAAAAAATACTGATCATAACATTGAAGTCAATGATTCAGTAACAATGATTCCACATATCTGTTGAAGGCAAAAGGTGGGCTTACTGTGATTGCTCTGGTGATCAGAGTGCATGTGTATTCTGCATCAACAGAGTCCAGCAGGTCATACCCTAAATCCTTTCCTTTAACAAATATTTAAGGATTAGCTAACATCAGAAATTCCTTACTCTTTGCTAATATAGTGTACTACTTATTTACATATTTTTAGCTGTTGGCTGTTCAATAAAAATGCCAATGAGTACCTCTATGCAGAAGAAGCCATATATCACCAACACACTAGCACAGTAACATCAGAACAGCAGTGACAGCAGATGCGGCAGGCTTACTAATGGCTTAAACTAAACTTCTCTTCAGTTTATTTTTTTTCTTCAGGAAGTTTCTAGAAGCAGCTAGCCCACTCATTGGCTGGCTATAGCAGGAGTTAGCTGTCTCACCTCCCAGGCTCTGCTCCTAGAAGCAGTTTGCCCACTTCTGGATAGGAAAGTACTAGCACTTAATTTTCTCTAAATTCAGGACTGTGCCCTCAAATAGGGCAAACATTCTCCAGTCATCAGCATATGGTAAAAATAGAAGCAGAGGACTTGGGGTGGTCATTTATTTTATTAATTTATTGTCATACATGTGAAGCATGTTTGATGTGGTGTGGTGTGCATATATGGTGTGGCATGTAATATGTATAGTATGTACATGTGTATGTACAGATATGTGACATTGCACTCATCAAGGTCAGAGTAGAATATTGGGTATCCTCCTCTGTCATTTTGTCATATTGTTTCTTTAAGACAGTGTTTCTCATTGAAACTGGGACTTCTGTTTTTAATTAAACTGGCTGACCAATAAGCCCCAGCAATTGTCCTACCTCCAGCTCCCATAGGATTTGAGTTACAGGTATATATAGTCACATCCATCTTTTTATATAACTAGAGATCAAACTCAAGCTCCATCAAGCCCTCATAGTTGTCAAGGCTGGAAATTCACAGTGAAGGGGTCCTCAGGGTTGGTTTGAGCTCTCTCTCTCTCTCTTTCTCATCCCCTCCTTTCTTGGCATACAGGTGGCTGCCTTCCCATCATGTCTTCATGTGACTTTTTATCTGTACACAAATCCTTGGTTTCTCTTGATCTTTGTTTTAGTTTTCTTAGAATTATAATTTCTTAGAATTATAATTATTAATATATGTTAATTGTACAGAACAGTGGGAGTCACTATGATATTTGCATACATGCACACGTTGTCCAGCTGTGGTAGATGAGAACCTGCTACAGTATGAATATGACTTGAGTGTGCCCCTGTATTTCACACATGGAAATCTTTTGTCCAGTGTGATATATTAGAAAGGAGAAATGATCCAAGTGTGCTGTTTGGGAAGTGGTTAGGATTAGATAAGGTTGGAGTAGAGACTCTAAGATAGAAGCCTGGTGGCTTCATAAGAAAGGGGGCAGAAGAAAATCAGAAGAAATATGTGGTTTTCCTGTGTGTTATCTGGGATACTCTCTATTAGCCCAGGACTCAGCGATAAGAAGGCCATCACCAAAGGCCACACCAAGGGGCTGTCCAATCTTGAACTTAACCCTTCAAAAACACAAGCTAAGTAGATCTCTTTTTCTTATAGGGCTATGTTATTAGTAACAGAAAATGGAGTGATAGAGAGTGAGTCCAGCCATTATGACTTCTTAATTACCTCTTTAAAGATCCTACCTACCAATAACAGTCATAGTAGGAATTAGGATTAGTCAATTTCCAGTGAGATTTCCAAATTTAAAAATAAACTGTAAGACAATCTTCCTCCAATCAGAGTGTAGCCTGAGCCAAGTTGCAGGGCATGAGGGAGTTAAAACACTGGCAAAGCTAGTGCTGAAGTACCTTTCAAAACAAGGCATATAGTTGACTCCATTATCAGGGTGCACATGTGTGATGGGACCCACCCTTACACTAGACTATGTGAGTCCAAATTCATATATATTTATCAATTTTGTGGAAGAATTGCATCTTGTTTTAATATTTATTTATTTATTTATTTTCTTTTTTCCAGGTAGGGTCTCTATCTACCCAGGCTGACCTGGAATTCACTATGTAGTCTCAGGGTGGCCTCAAACTCATGGAGATCCCCCTACCTCTGCCTCCCAAGTGCTGGGATTAAAGGTGTGTGCCACAATGCTAGGTTTAATTTTTATTTCTTTAACAGTACTATTCTATCATTTCATTTGCTTATTAGTCAATTATTTTCCTTCCACTTACCAGTTCTTTGACTTTAATATTTTTTTATTTACCTTTCACTAATTGATTTACAAGAACACTTAGATCCTAAAAGATGCCTTATTAATCAAACTGAAAATACATATGAGCAAGTTTTAATCCAGGAATTTTCTTTTAAGAAGTTAGTTCACAGATAAGCTTGTCTCTGCACAAAAATGTACCTTCACAGGGACCATCACTGCAACCTTGCTTTAACAGCCTTAAATAAAATCCATGTGGTATTCCTTAATGAGAATGCAGTATATAAGTAAAGTTGTATATATACATGAAACTAGAAACCACCAGAAAAAGGGATGGCCATAAATCTTTTGTGTTCCTCCTTCTTCCACTCTTCAGGTGGTAGGCAGGGAGAAAACTCAGGGCCAGAAGCTGGCTAGGCAGAGCTTTCTGCAAGCCTCCGCCAAGCCTCAAGCCTGGATGATTGTAAATCTTTATGTCTGTTGTATACTGACTATATCTTCTATGCCTAGCAAGTATCTAGGGGAAAAATGCTAACAGTAAGTACTAATAACAAAGGGAAATGGGTTACAAATGGATTTTTCTATTTCACTGGAAAGGTACAGTCTTCCTTAAAGGCCCAAAGGGTTTTGTTTGTTTGTTTGTTTGTTTGTTTGTTTGTTTGTTCATTTTTAGTGCTTTAATTTTTTGTTTTTAGAGAAGTTGTACACTCATAGAAAAACTGACTCTTCCTTCCCACACATGTGTAGCCGCCTCCCTTATATATTCCTAACCAGAGTAGTGCATTGGCTAGGACATTGGCTAGGATGGATGGCCCCACAATGACACATCAGAGTCACTCAAAGTTTACAGTTTACATTAAGGTTCTCTCTGGCATTCCATGACTGTGCACAAACTTACAGTTACACATAGCCTCCACTGTGGTATCCTACAGTGGTATCCTACACTGTCCTAAGAAACCTCTGTGCTCTGCCAATACACCCCTTCTTTTCCCAAACCCCCTGCTCTTGTTACAATCTCGATAGTTGTGTCTTTTCCAAAATGACCTTTAGTAGTTATTATGCACTATTGTTTCCCACCGTAAGCCTTAAGGAAACAAATTGCCTTCGCTCAACACTCCAGCTCTCTGTAGATACTCAAAGATGCCAGCAACTGCCCACTTTTCTCTTTTCCCCATTGCCTTGAAAGTACTTTATTCATTAAATTCTTCTAGAGTTGATCTAGGCTCATCAGGAAGTATTGTTTTTGCATGAGTCCCCTCCTTTGTCACACATTAAGCCTGGCTGTGAGGGACATAGTACATTAAGACCTGTCACTCTGCATACAATATTATGCCACTAAAGTCACATTACAAGAATTGCACCTGCATTCAAGCATTTCCGCACAAAGCAATGGCTTGCGGTGAGACAACTGAGCGTGCATAGCTTGCAGTCCTTGGAATTCTTGATGGAGTTGAAGATGCTTTCACTGCTCTTAGCCATGATGAAATTATTTGGCATAAAAAACAAAAACTGCTTTTTGGTAGTCCCTATCTCAGCATTCCAGGGTAAAGTCCCAGCATCCCAGACAATCTCCCAGCTAAGGCTTGTGCTCAAAGCCATCACACCATGCTGGTTCCTAAGAGTGTTCCTGCAAACCCACCGCTTCCTCACATGGAGCATTGAGGAAGGTGAGTGGCACGCTTGGACAGAAAGATTCCCTCCTCCCCTAAGAGAATGATGCCAGTGAATGTGCTTGAGGTGCCATTACTGAAACTCTCAACAATCAGATAAATGGATGCAAATTTGGCTGTTTTGATATGTGGAAGGTAGGTCTTTATTTTCCTTTTTCACTTCTGATTTTTAAAAATGGAAAAATAAAATTTCATTAACACCTGTTAACTTTTGAACTGTACCTGGAGTCCTTATTTCATAAAACTGTCATTTTACTGTTTTCCTTTTCACAAGAACAAAGAAAAGTCCTCTACTTTGAGTACAATGTTATTAGTCATTATGGGGCTTCAGAGGGTAAAAAAAGAGTCTATCAGGAACTGGGCTAGAAGCCATTGGTACTATATTTTGTGAAAAAAATTTGACTGCACTCTGCCATGTTCTGAGAACTTGTTTGAGGTTGAATTTAAAGGTAATGGACTCTTTTTTTTTTTTTTCTTTTTTGGGGCAAACGGAAGTTCAAGGCATGATAACAATCAAGATAAAGATGGCTATTGTTGACTTCCCTTACTCAGATCTACAATGGGGGTGGGGAGAGAATGAGATAAATGGAGTAGAAAGATGTGAACAATGTAAAGTTTGGCAAGAAAAGGAATGTGATGAAAGTTCAAATTTACCACAAGGGGCATGCTAAAGAAACACCTGCAATTGTTAAAGAGAAATCTTATGCCCTATACTTGAACAATATAAAAAAGGCACTCAGGGCAAGACCACAACTACTGACTTGTGAGAATGTAAACTTTGAAAAGAAGAGTACCTGAATGGAGAATACCTAAAATGTCATAGAAGGCATTCCCTGCTTATAAACAACTGACCAGAAAAGCATTTTAACAGATTGATTCAGTAACCAAAGCACACAGACACTACTACACTGTGTTCTAAAGGAGCCAGTTTATATCCTAGACTGGCAGCAGAACTTGGCAAGATGGCTCACATGATCCTGGTTTGGGAGGCAAGAAAGATGTGACTTTGAGGAGGTCATGGAGTATATCTCCACAGTTTTAGAGAGCCTCTGAAGCAGATAATGTGTAGCATTATTGGAGTTCCTATAAGGAAGCTGTAAGAGCTCAATGCATGAAGTTGTAAAGGTGACCCTTAAACTGAAATGGAGACCCCCAGATGTTGGAGATTCCAGAACCATAGGATGCCTATCAATGAAAGCTGTTCGCATGGAGTGGAAATGTTCCAAGAGAAACTCTAGGCAGCACAGCTGGAGGGGTGGAGCTATCCAAGCCTTTGAAACTCAGCGGGTTTCTTCATGGAGCTATAAGATTCACCTTTTCTGTTGTGTTTGAATAGAGAACTAATTGATTTCAGACAGGAACACGAAAAACTCTTTGAACATGTCTAATTGTTTAGGGTCATTCTAAACAAAATATACTTCTGATGTTCCTTTGAGGACCTTGAGTATGGCAGAGTTCTCCTAAGAGGGTGTGTGTGTGTGTGTGTGTGTGTGTGTGTGTGTGTGTGTGTGTGTGTGTGTGTGTGCGTGCTCGTGTGCGTGCTTCTCAGTGCTGATGTTACAAACTAGGGCCTTGTTCATGCTTGGCCAGTGCTCTCCCTTTAAGCTTCATGCTCAACCCTGGGAATATTCCATATGTCTCTGGTTAATTTAAACCCAGGATCCATGAAATCTACCTCCTATTCCCATTGATTTACTCATCCATCTCTATTTTAAATTCTTCCTGATCTGTATAAACCAGGAAACAAGAGGCCTGAACCTGCACCAAAAGCATCTCTTAGCTGTGATGTCAGAGGAATTCCCTTGACACCCTGAAGGTGCTCAGATCCTCTTCCAAAGCCCAGCCCTGGCTGCGAGTGAGCTTTCTGGTACCGCACACCACTGGCAACACAATGAACCAGAAGGGATGAATTTAGCTGAACCTAGCAGAAAACATGTGCTGTGTAGTGCCCAGAAAAGAAAATAATCAGTCAAAGTGACAAGACAAATGGATCCACCTTAAAATTGAAGGACATGTAGTTTCTCCCCTGCCCAGTGCCTAGATAAAAGAGGTCATGCAAAAATTCTAATAATTAAAGAATGAAAAATTACAATTAAAATATGTGTAGAATTTTGTTACTAGAACATTATTGTTTTGGTTTATGGGGTTAGTGTACCTCAACAATAATGAAAGTGAAATCTGTGTTTAAAGAATTAAAAATTAGATTTTAAATATCTTTGTTTCTCTACAACAGTGATCTCAAAAAATAATAAATAAGTACTTACTTTCGCTGCTTCAAGAACCCCAGTGCCCAAAAGATCAGGCTTGTTAAATCATTACATAGTCTATCAATGGTATGTCATGGCATTGAGAATGCCAGAGAAAGAGAGAATTGCATCTCTCCCTTCATGCTTGCAGAGGTGTCAGAAGTACGTGTTCAAAATGAAATCATCAACCCCTCAGACTAGAAGAAAGAACACTGGAGCACTTCAGTCTTTCAGTTCCTTATGCTAAAATAGGATAAAAGCACAAAATTAGAGAAGGAAGGGGAGGAGAAAATGCTAAATAATTTGATTGTGAAGACAAACAGGCCGTGGTCCCTAAGGTGGATTGATTCAGGTGTCCCCCATAAACTTAGGTGTTCTGAATGCTAGGTTCCCAGCTGATGGAGATTTGGTAATTAACACCTCCTGGAAGCAGTGTATTGTTGGGGATGGGGTTGTAAGTGTTACAGCCAGTGTCCCCTTGCCAGTGTTTGACATACTCTTCTGTTGCTATGGTCTACCTGATGTTGGCCAGGGGGGTGATGTCCACCCTCTGCTCATGCCATCATTTCCCCCCGCCATCACGAAGCTTCCCCTTGAGTCTGTAAGCCAAAATAAACCATTTTCCCTCGAGCTGCTCTTGGTCAGGTGATTTCTGACAGCAATGAGAACCTGACTACAACAGTCTCCCTCTGGCCATGGCTAGGAATGATCTGCTGGGGTAGAAGGCAGGGCAATTTATTTTTCCAATTCCTTTCTAGAAAGGAACACATATTTTCCAGCAGATAGGAGAATCACCTGGTCTTCCCACAGTAGCAAATTCTACATTGAGGTTCTGATACTGTTGCTTGTAGGAAAATTTCTGTTCTGTTATTGCACCAAATGAGCCCTGCAGTAATCAGAGCCTCTTGGGAAAGGCTGAAAAATCAAAAGAATCCATTCCCTAGAGCAAGTTTCTGAGCTGCTTTAAACTGCATTACAGGCTTAATGTAACTCATGAGATGTCACAATCCATATGGGACACAAAACCTTCTTGTAATGGAATATTTACTAGGTTTATCCTAAGAAACAAAACAAACAATTTTTGATGAGTATATTAGGTTCCAAGTAATGTTTTACTGTTGTTCAAGGTAAGACATAATTTTTGTCTTAAGCAAGATGACCATATGTAGACTACAACTTTTGCCTAGTACTGTTCAGATATTTGATGAAGAGTCTGAAAATACATTAAATACCTCCTCCTGCATCATAAAGAATAAACTGTCCCTTTACCTTTCCCAATATGTCTTTGTGAAAAATTGTGTTAGGCCAAAATAAGCTGATTCAGGCAAAGGAACCAAGAGCCCAAAGTAAGAGTCAAAACCACACTTGGCAGATGGCATTGGACACCATTGAGTCTTGAAAACACCAGGCAGTAGTCAAGACGGTTTTCAGCCTATGACAGGTGGGAATCCAACTGAGCAGAACATAGGAGGGGCATCAAAACTGTGCACACTTTATGAGGCACTGAGTCCTTTGCTCCATGGGAAAAGCAACAAAACCATTTTCCTATTACAGGCTGATTTTATTCCATGCCTTATTTGGAGACAAAAAGATCAGTGACAACACTAGATTCTTCAACTGCCAACTTCCATCTCTTCTCTCAAGAGGTAAGAAAGTTATTAGAATTTAAGTCTTAATAATAGCAAATCTAGCATAACTGTCCTAGATCTTACAAACTACCTCAATATTTTGAAAAATAAAAAGTAAACTTTTTGGCTTCTGGAAGAAAAAGGAATTAAATGATTAGGTGACAGCTGATCATACTGGAAAGAAATTGTCTGATATTTCTATGCAACAAGTAATTATGCTTTTTAATTTGTTTACAATTAAGAGAAAAATGTACAATAAATAATGAGGAAACTGAGGAACCAAAACCTCTCTGACATATTTGCCTATGCTGTTTTGGCAGTTATATTTTTCCATAACATAACTCCGTCTAATGGGTACTATTATAAAAATGAAGCGTGTTTGGTATAACCATTAATGCAATACCTAAGAAATTTTCAGAAAAATAAGATCTTGGGCTGGAGATGTATCTCAGTGGTTATGGATCTTGCCTGCAAAGCCTAAAGACCCTGGTTTGATTCCCCAGTATGCATGTAAAGCCAGATGCACAAAGTGGAACATGCATCTGGAGTTCGTTTGCAACAGCTAGAAGCCCTACCATGCCTATTTCTCTCTTCTCTCTCTCTCTCTCTCTGTCTGTCTGTCTGTCTGTCTTTTGGTCTCTCTTCTTCTCTCTATCTGTTTATAAATAAATGAATAATGTTTTAAAAGATCTCAATTCCAAGGTTCTCTATGGTTCACATTCCGAACAAGTACACCCTATTGGAAGGCAGCTATGCTCAGTACCATACCACCAACACCCCAGTATACCATATTGGGATACACCAACTCTTTATCCCTCAATATGAAGCACAAGATTATTTTAAAAATATATCATGGCTTCATTTGGAGTTTAGATAATACATTTTCTTTCAACAACGCAATGTCTCTATAAATAGATTACTTCATCTTCACTATAGGCTCTATGCTAATATCCCTATATTATCAACAGAGAAAGAGGTGCCTAAAAATTCCAGAAGCCTACATAAATAGAAGAAAACTGCACTCCGAAGCTAAAAGATCATGAGAAAGACAGAAGAAGTCTCTTCAGTTACTCAGTGGGTTCCAGAGGCTGTAATAACTTCATGTCATCTGGAAACCTTAAACCTCTGAAACATTCTCAATCCTCCAGGCCAGCCATGGAGTTTCCTGACGCATTAAAGTACCAAATGAAGCAAGTACTTGAGGGTTCCACATGATGCTGGAAGCGGGCCTGGGCTGCTGCCCTCAAGTGTCTGTTTGTCTTAAGCACTGCAGTCTCTGTGCCAGAAAGGGTAGAGCAATGGTAAGATCATTTGGATCTAAACATGAAACCAACCAGTAGACTCTGATGAGTCTCATGTGATTTTGTTTTAAGTAAACAAGTAAAGTAATAATAGACCAAAAATTCTTTCTTGACAGACCAGTTACAAGAAGCATTCATCCAGGTAGCTTTGTCCTGGCTTGATGGGGGTTTCCAACACGGGCTTTAAGAAGCAATGTAGGTACTTGTTTGCTTCTAGCCTACTGCAAGTCCTTTTGATAAAAGAAGCCCTTTGCAAGCAGCATTTTCCTCCTGCCCTTATAAATCAAATAAATAAAAATAAAAACTTCTGCCAAGCCATATGCTTCTGTGCCTGTCCTTCAGTTGGCCTAAAATAAAATAAGATTATCCTTCTGCAATTTTTTTTTCTATCCTTCTTCTTGAGGAGTATGGGGGAGGTAGAGAAAGGAAAAAAGAAATCAAACAACTGTCTAAACAAATCAATCCAGCATTTCCAGTGCTTTTGACCTGCAGCAATGTCAATCTCATTCTTCTTTTTCTTTTTCTTTTTCTTTCTTTGAATCAACATAACCTATGACTCTGATCACTCAAATATGTCAGTGCCTGATGAGGGCACACTTTATTGTTCATAAAGCCCCAGATGGTAATGAAAAATAAGCAAGAAAATGATAAATTCATCAAAGTTGCAAGAATATTTGAGGGAAAAGAGAATTTCCCAAGGTAACTGTCCTTGACCTGGCTCTTTAATCGAGTGAAATTTCATCACTTTATCTAATATCATGCTTCATGCTTCAGGCTCCAAGCAGTTCTATTTTAGTGCGGTCTGATGGGTAGCTGACACAGCCAGTCAGCAGCACACTAAGCAGTCCGAGTTGGCCTGGCATTCTACATGCAAGCAGCCTGGGGGAACAGGGTGCTTCCTGCCTCGCCAGGAAAAACACCCTGCCTGTGGATTCAGCTTCCCACACAGAGAACTTCACAGGTGACCACGTCTAGGGGTCTTTAAGTCACTGATTTGGGTGGCAGTGCATTTGTGACTAGGTGAGAGGTTGGGAAAGCCCTGGTTATGGCTGTCTGAGATCTGAATCTAGATAATGTAATGGAGAGTGTCATTCTAACTGCTTTGCAGACAGCTCTTCTCAGAACCCCTGATTCAATTTGATATTCTGAGGTTAACGTACTGTATTGGGCTTGAAAATAGGAATGCGCACCGAAAGCTTTTATACTTACTCAGTTCAGTAAGCATGGCAAACTCATCAACAGCTATTTGTACATTGTCGGCTCAGTGGGAATTACTTTGATGTTCTGATTTATGCTTGCTTTCTCCCCACCCCCAGTATGACTTTGGAGTTGAAAGAACCTAAAAAAAGCTGGCTTTTCATATAATAGCTGAGGATTAATTATAAATGAAGCAACACACATATACACATCAGAGAGAGAGAGAGAGAGAGAAATGCCAGTCTTTGACTTGAAATTTCCAACAGACATCAACTTCAAATTTTCCTAGAAATATAAAAGACACAAAAGAGACATGATAGCTATGAAAAAATTTGACCCTGTTTTGAATTTAGTGCTAAAGAATGAAGACTACTACAAAAGGTCTTATTTGGATAGCTGATGAAACAGGCTGTAGATTGGAGAAAAGCCTTGTATCAATGTTAAGTTTCTTGAGTTACCGAACTGCTCTGCTTATGTAAGAGAATGTGTTTTCTTAAACAGTTCACACCAAATTAAAGGTATTAAAGGCTCTATGGACATGGTGCATACAAATTACTCTCCAAAGGTTCAGAAAATTTAATTAGAGGAAGAGAAAACGATAAAGGATATGTGGCTAACTATTAAACAGTCAGTGAATCACCCAAGCAATGCAACATAATTCTTGGCTAGAGAGGGCAAATAAATTCATTGTCATTCTTCACCCACTTGGGAAGAAGCAACTTTTGCAAACATTTGCAAGGTTGCTTCAATATTTCTGATCAATAAGTGAACCTTTGAGCTCATAATAACATTCACTTGTCTCTTTCATTTAATGATGAGCTGAGATCTTTTACACATTGTTCATTCTACACAAGATTGATGGATTGGACCAAATAATAAAGACTGCAATTTTTAAACCAGTCTTGTGACATTTCTCTAAGCTTAAAATTATGGCAGAATAAAAAAAACTCTAAAATTACTGTAGACAGTGAATAACAGTGAATGGGTACAGATGTAAAATTGAATACATGTAATATGCATATGTTATACAGAAATGTTCATTACAGGAGACAATGTGATCAGCCTAGAGTCCCAACAGTGATGACACTTAATAGGTCACCATCAGTCTGACACTGCTGTGGTTCTAATCACAAAGAAGTGTCATGGTTTATGGCCTCATAGAACCCTCAAATATCTATGTAGCTCTGTCTAAAAACAGTGTCTTGCTTCTGCTGCCATTGTTTGTACTGAAGAAACTGGAGTGCAGCCGCTTTACATCTCAAAGAGATTGAATTTAATTTCCAATGGTGTGAGATGGTTCTGTTTGTTGGAGGGGAGAGACATCACAGAGGGTCTGGCCTAGGGATCCCCATCAGGAGAGGGCATCTTTAATCAGAAAATACTAGTGATGGGAGCATTCAGAGAACAAAATGAAGAGCTGAGACTTCAGTCCCTCACAGACAGAAAGCGGGATATTTCATCACTGAGGAAACAAGGGCATTCTTCTGTCTTAAACGCCAACAATCACACCACAGAAATCATTTAATTTTAAGCATGTCCTTAAGAACAGCCCACTCCATGGTCTCCTTTTAGTGTCTAGCTTTGTTTTCTCTGAAAAGTGCTTGCTACCAGAATTCACATAATAATAGCCATACTGAATTCTGAACATGTTTATCACTTCCCAATTCTCTACACAAGGTGCTACAAGCTCCATTTGACAGGTAAGTACAGTGAGGTGCATGGAGGCCAAGCAGCAGGTCCCAAGGCAACTGCATCAAGCAGTAGCAGAGATGAATTTGCTGTAGGGAAAGTCTGAATCTGCATTCATGATACTGAATCCTCCCACTGAAAAACCACTAGAATTGATGAGACAAGCTTAGAAATGGCTTTGTTCAAAGATTAAAGGAAGCATTACACATTAAGTGTTCACAATATGGCACCATCCACACTTGTAGCCACATGTGATCTGCTGCGGGTGCTTCGTCCTGCCAATAGAATAGCTGGTTTAAATAAAGCCTATGGGATATTTAGAGCAAAGAGTGAAGAACAGGGCTATTTACATAGAATATCTAAAGTTACTAAGAAAAGGAGAGAAAAGAAGGAGCTACTTCATTTTCCATTTGGAAGATTTTTTAAACTCTCCTTGGCAAGATCCATAGTTTCTTAGACTATAAAACAAAAGTAGCTGCCAAATTCTGATACATTTCAAAATGAAAGCTTTAAGTGTTGGTTTAGCAATGGTAATAAACCAGATTAACACTTTTTCCAACAAATAAAATAATTTTATAAAAGAAAAAATTAATTTACAGTGACTTTTGCCAGTCAAATCATAGTTTAAATATTTGAGTCTATTGTTTTAAATTATTTGATTACATCTGAAACATTAACCCTGCCCACCATTTGTTGTGAATTCCAATTTCCTTTAATCACTGGAAAATACCTAGTCTCATTAATGAGAAATCTGAAAAGAACATTAGTGAAATAAAATCAATAAAATATCAACCTTAGGGTTCTATTTTGTCACCTGTCCTGGTAGTTTCCTCATTCAGCTAATGTTTACTGAATTCAGCTCAGATGTATTGACTGTGTATTGATATTTTCCCTCAGATGCCTGGAATTAAAAGGTAACCCATGTGAATAGTTAGCTCTAAAAGAAATAGCACACAATTATAATAAAAATCACATCCTGTAGAAAACTGTGTCTTTCTCATTCCATATCACTTGGAACCCTATCTCCTTCACCACAGGAATAACCACGTGACCTACACTGGCCAGTGAAAAAAATCTAAATGTCACTAAAAGAACAAGAGAGCCAAAGTAAATATATGGTCCAGACCCAGACATTCAAGTCCTATGTTAGGTTGATGTAAGAGCTATAAAACAGAATTTCTCTTCTTCTAAGAGTATAAATCTGGGGCTCCTGAGAACTTCTTTCCTACACTGCACAAGTGGAGAATTTCCTAAGGCTGAGATCAACACAGAACTCAGGTCCAAGAGATACAAGGCGAGACAGAGCCTTGAGAACACTTGCCCCCTGCCCTGCATTTAGCCAGCTCGCCTCGTTTACTTTGTTCTTTTATTGTGATGTGTTTCTTTCTGAAATCAAAATTATCTAAGATGATAATGCCTGGAGTAAAATTTGCAGTGAGTAAGGATTTCCAAAACTGGAGAAGAGTAGGATTATTCAGGATAAGGAATGAGCATGAACAAAGCCAGAAACCTGAAGGCACTATGTGACTCATTGGTGCAGAAACACAATGTCCCTAGTGGGATGAAAGAGAAGTTGAGGCTGGGAGGCACACAGTCAAAGAGCTTGAATGTTGGCCAGATGGCTCAAAGTTTATTATGTTAGCAGATAAAAAGCACCAAAGGTTTTGAAAGAAACAAGCATCATTTGGGAGGAAATAGTCTTGTTAACAGAAGTATTTAAAGATACAATTAAATTATAAATGACTAGGGCAGAACACAGCTCATGACTTGGTGACAGGCTTGGTGGGAGGTGTTAAAAAACATAAATGAAGTGCCTAAAAGAAAGGATTAAAAAGGACATTATAGAACTAAAATAATAGGCTAACGTAACAAATGTTGAGCCTTTTCAATAGTAATACCTGTGGGCAGGGAATTTTTTTTTTTTTTTTTTTTTTTTTTTTTTTTTGAGGTAGGGTCTCACTGTAGTTCAGGCTGACCTGGAATTCACTATGTAGTCTCAGGGTGGCCTCGAACTCCCGGCGATCCTCCTACCTCTGCCTCCCGAGTGCTGGGATTAAAGGCATGTGCCACCACGCCCGGCATGGACAGGAAATTTTTAAATAGAAATCATGATCAGATGAGGTTGTGATGAAACAGTTTTTCATGGTTTCAAAACACGATCTTGTAGTGAGCTAGTTAACCTTTGAGAAGTGCCTAGAAATGCTCCAAACCAGGCAGATGCACGGTGCTTGCTCCAGTGTCAGGAAGTGAAAGACTTCTAAGTTTTGACTTGGTAACACACTCTAAACTACGGACAACTGAGCTGGCATGGAAGAGTCACAAGATGAATTGCAAGCTGAATGTTAAGTGATGCTTGCTTTCTCCAGATTATTATGAGGTCAGGCCTAGACTGGGGACAGTAATCAAATGTGGATGCAGGTTGTCTTTTTTTCTCTCTCTCCTTCCTCTAACTTTCCTCTTACTCCCACTACAATTAAATTTTTAGTTAGATTTAGAAAAGAAACTTTCTTTTTCAAATTGAAATAAGTCAATATATTATTTAGAAACAGCAAGGGAAAAATTAAAAACATGTTTTGGGACTCAGTATAATTGAACAAGTATTGTGGAACATTTAACATGTAGTCTCAGGGTGGCCTTGAACTCATGACAATCTTCCTACCTCTGTATCCCGAGTGCTGTGATTAAAGGCATGAGCCACCATGCCTGGCTAAAAAAATAGTTGCCATTTTTTTTAAAGATAAATTCCTCAAATCTTCACATACAGAGTTGTGATTTTTTAATTTAGGAATTGTAAATTAATTTTTTCTTTCAGGAAGATTATTCTTCTAATCATAATATGAAATTTTAGGTTGACTTCTTTCCTGGATTGATCATGTATACATTTTCTTTATTGTACACAAATGTTGATTTCAACTGTAACCTCACAGAGAAAGGATATAGTAGGTTTTGCCTGTCAGCTGCATCTCAATCATTAGTTACTCATACTTATTAGATACTGCACTTACTAGAAAACTGTAGTAGTCAATGCTGTGTGCTTTTGACAGAGGAGGAACAGCAGGTGGTGTATGCAGCATGATGGTCTTTGAAGATGAAGAAGAGAGGAAGGCACTCCCATCTTATCCAAAGAGCTTCCTCACAGTTACTTTTTGTCAGTCTTATTATTACTATTTTAATTAGCTTATGAAGAAGCAGATTTCTCTATGGTGTTTTCATACTTAGTTTCGGTTGCTCTTCCCTCATCTCCCTCCTTTCCTCCCATTTCCCTGTTCCCCATACCCCTAAAGCCCTTTCACCCCCAGTATACCCATTCCACTTTCAAATCACAAGTGCCCTACTCCCCTCCAATCCCTCTTCTGTAAGATCACTTTTTCCTCCTCTCATGAGTCCCTTTCTAGTTTTCAGGTCTCTATACACACTCACTCCTACATAAGTACAATTATATAAAAAATAAACATTAGAACATAGGATCCACATATGTGAGAATGGTATTTGTCTTTCTAATCCTGGGTTACCTCACTTAATATAATATTTTCCAGTTCCATCCATTTTCCTACAAGTTTCATTTTTTTATAGCTGAATAAAATTCCATTGTGTATATGTACCATACTTTCATTATCCATTAATCTGTTGATGAACATCTAGGCTAATTTCATTTCCTAGCTGTTATGAATAGAGCAGCAATGATCTACAGGGTATACCATAGATGCCTATTGGTATATGCCCAGGAGTGTAATAACTGGATCATATTGTAGTTCTATTTAATTTTTTAAGAAACCTCCATATGACTCCCATAATGGCTCTATACCACTTAACACTCCAACCAACAGTGTAAGGGTTCCTTTTTCCCCCACATCCTTCCTAGAATTTATCATTATTTGTTTTGTTTTTCTGTTATTTGTTTTATTGATGATAGTCATTCTGACTGGCATTCTGGTACAAATACCTATAATCCTAGCACTTGGGAAGTAGAGGCAAGAGGATCAGAAGATCAATATCCACTTCAGCTATAGTAAGTTCAAGGCCAGCCTGGGTTACATGAGACCCTGTCTAAGAGAACAAATTATTTCCCTACACATCTAGGGAACTATGAACTATTAGACTGGGGAAATAATCACATTTGTAGTTGCTGCAAAAACCAAGCCAAACCAAAACAAAAGAACCTAATGAAGGAAGTGAAATATTTTTACTGTGAAAAAATTAAAATTCTCAAAAGAGAAACTGAAGAAGACATTAGAAGATGGAAAGTTCTTCCAGACTCATGAGTTAGAAGAATAAATATTGTGAAAATGGCTATCTTACCAAAAGCAACTGACAGATTCAGTGCATTCCCCATCAAAATTCCATCTAGGGAATATACATACACATCTAGGGAACTCCTAACTATTACACTGGGGACATCTCTTAGTGGTGGAGCATTTGCCTAACCTGCACAAGATCCTGGAATCCATTTCCAGCACCCCCCAAAAAAAAAAAAAAAAAAAAAAAAAACAGCAACAAAATTGACTGGGGTAAAATGGAAGCCAAGTAGTTTTAGTTTACATTTACATGGTAGATTGGTAGATAAAGATGTTAAACACTTCTTAAAGTGTTTACTGTCCATTAGTATATCTTCTTTTGAGAACTCTCTGCTTATGTCCTTAGCCTTTTTTTTTTTTTTTTTTTTTTTTTTTTTTTTTTTTGCTTAAATTGTCATTTCCTTGAGTTCTCTTTTAAGATTTTTTTTTTTTTTTTCACGGTAGGGTCTCAGTCTAGCCCAGGCTGATCTGCAATTCACTCTGTAGTCTCAGGGTGGCTTTGAACTCATGATGATCCTCCTCCCTCTGCCTCACGAGTGCTGGGATTAAAGGCGTGAGCCACCACGCCCAGCTTTTTTGTATATTTTAGATATCAATTCTCTGGAAGGTATATAGCTGCCAGTGATTTTCTCCCATTCCAAAGTCTATTTCTTCACTAGGTCAGCTGTTTCCTGTATAGAAGCATTTTATTTTAATGAGGTCCCTTTTGTCCATTATTGGCCTTATTTCCTGAGCAGTCAGAGTACTTACCCATTTATGCATGTATGTATGTGTACATATATATATATATATATATATATATATATATATATATATATATGATATTTATCTATATTATATATCTTGAATGGTTTCCCAACTTTTTCTTATAGAAGTTTCAGAGTTTCAGGACTGATATTCAAGTCTTTGATCTATTTGTAGTTTATTTTTGTGCAGGGTAATAAATAAGGATAGTTTCATTAGCCTACATGTAGGTGTCAGTTTTCACAGCAACATTTGTTAAAGAGGCTATCTTTTCTCCAATGAGTATTTTTGACATCTTTGTCAAATACTGTGAGACTGTAGCTATATGGGTTTGTGTTTGGAACTTGTATTCTGTCCCATTGATCTAAGGTCTATTTTATGCCAATACTGTGCTGTTTTTTGTTACTATGGCTCTATAATATTACTTGAAATCTGGTATGGTGATGCCTCCAGCCTTATTTTTTTTTCCTCTCAGGATTGCTTTGGCCCTCTGATGTCTTTTGTGCTTTCAAATGAATTTTAAGATTGTATTTTCCATTTCTATGAAATTGGAATTTTGATGGGGAATGCACTGAATCTGTCAGTGGCTTTTGGTAAAATAGCCATTTTTACAATATTTATTCTTCTAACTCATGAGTCTGGAAGAACTTTCCATCTTCTAATGTCTTCTTAAGTTTCTCTTTTGAGAATTTTAATTTTTCACAGCAAAAATCTTTCACTTCCTTCATTAGGTTCTTTTGTTTTGGTTTGGCTTGGTTTTTGCAGCAATTACAAATGTGATTATTTCCCCAGTTTCTTCCTTAGCAGGTTTGTTATTGGTATATAGAAAGGCTACTGGGTTTTATGTGTTAATTTTGCAACCTGACAATTTGCTGAAAGTATATATAAGTTCTAAGAGTATTCTGGTAGAGTCTTTGGGGTATCTTTTGAATAGAATCCTATCATCGGAAAATAAAGATATTTTGGCTTCTTTCTTCCATATTTATGCTCTTTTTATTTCCTTTTCTTGTTTCATTGTTCTAGCTAATATTTCCAGTACAATAAGAATGGAGAAAGTGTATATCCTTGTCTTATTTCTGATTTTAATGGAAATGCTTTGAATTTCCAATAATTTAGTATGGTATAGGCTATCAATTTGTTATATAAATTTCATTATACTTAGATATGACCCTTCTCTTCCATGTTCCTTTGGAACATTTTTATGCCTTCTTTTTAAAAAACATTTTTTGAGACAGAGATAGAGGGGGAGAAAGAGAGAATGAGAATGGGCATGCAAACGAACTCAAGACACGTGTGCCACCTTGTGCCTCTGTCTTACGTGGGACCTGAATAATTGAACTTGGGTCCTTAGGCTAGGCAAGTGCCTTAACCACTAAGCCATCTCTCCAGCCCTCTCTCGGGACTTTCATCATGAAAGGATGTTGGATTTTTGTCAAAAGCTTTTTCTGTCTCTATTGTTATGATCATGTGATTTATGTTCTTGAGCCCCTTTTTATGATGTATAACATCTATTGATTAGCATGTGTTGATTTCCCTTTATCTCTGGAATGAAGCCAACTTGATCATAATGAATGATAATATATATATATATATGAAGAAAAACATAATTCAATCAATTAGTGGACCAGTGAAATGGAAAGACAGCTCTGAAAAGATGAAATACAAATGACCAGATTGTCTTCAGAGAAATGCAAATTAAAATTAACTGCAATTCCATTTCATCCCATTTAAACAGCAATCATTAAAACATTGAATAACAGCCGGGCGTGGTGGTGCACACCTTTAATCCCAGCACTCGGGAGGCAGAGGTAGGAGGATCGCCAAGAGTTCAAGGCCACCCTGAGACTACATAGTTAATTCCAGGTCAGCCTGAACCATAGTGAGACCCTACCTTGCAAAACCAAAAAAAAAAAAAAACTGAATAACAAAAAATTTGACAAGGATATAGGTAAAAGGAAACCCTGATACACTGCTGGTGAGAGTGTAAACTAGTCCAGTCACTGTGGAAGACAATACAGAGGTTTCTTGAAAAAAAAAATAAAGAGATTTTCCATATAACCCAACTATACCAGTCCTGGGTGTTTACCCAAAGGACTGTAAGCCAACATATCACAGAGACCCCTGAACATCAATGTTTACTGCAGCACAATTCACAATAGCTAAATTATTTTGAACCTAGGGTTTTAACTACAGAAAAATGAATAAGTAAAATGTGGCATATATGCGCAATGAAATTTTTTAGCCACAAAGAAGAATGAAATAATGTTATTTGCAGAAAATGGATGCAAATGGAGATAATTTTATTGAGAGATTGAATCAGTCTCGGGAAAAATATATACTTTCTTTCATATGCAGTTGCTAGATTTTATATATATATATAGAACAACATGAAAGTAGAAATAATGCTGTCTAGGGAGATAAGGGGAACTAATGGGGAAAAGGGGGAGAAAGGGAAGATGAAAGGATGGAGGGAATGTGTTCAACATTATATATTTTTATAAAACTTAAAATAAATAATCTCTTTTAAATGAAATATATATTGCAGTCAATTAAGCATAACTAACTTTTCCAATCTTAAAGATGAATATGTTCTCAAAATTTCCTTCTTAAACTTGGTTACCCACTAAACCTTCAATAGACAGGAAATGGAAGGAGTAATCTTTAATGTTTATTGAGCTTTCATTTTGTTAGCAAAACAAGCATGGGATGGATATGTATTTTCCACATTTACTTAACCTTGAAGACTCAGTATTTTGTTCACTCTTCTTCTGGAAGTTTTAAATGGCAAAAACATTCCTGGTTTCATTTGCAGTCTGAAGGAGTAATTCAGTGATAACAGTGACATTTGAAATATTTGTGGTTTTGTGCAGCATTTCCACTGAGGATTATAAATAAGCCAAAAAACATTGAATAATGCAAAGAGGACCTTCCTTAAGGACCACAGAGGAAACAAGATACAGTGAAAAGGCCATTTATTTTGGCAGTGTTGCCTCATTCATATGATTCAGATTACCTGGACCTGGAATTTTTGCCAATTAATTCACTAATAATAAATTTAATTAAACATCAATGAATCAGTTTCTAGGTCTCCGTTTCTGAGCTAATAACTTTGGCACTGGCAAGATTCTGGGTTATTTCTTTTTTAAAAATTTTAGACTTGCATAGTTTCTATATGTTCACAGAATACAAAATGAGTATCAAATAGTTTCTACATTTTTAAAGAAATTTTCCCTTTTATTAGCCAATGTTGCAGCCTAGGAGTTGGGAGTTGCTGTGACATATCCTAGTTGAAAGAACTTTTATCCTAACTACACTTATATCCACTCAGGCTGCACATAGGTATATTTTAAAGGTATAAACACAGTATAACTTGATTTTTGAAACTAGATATTCTTAGAAGGGAAGTATTTTTTCTAACTATAACTCCTTTACAAATTATCTAGGCTACTTACCATATTATCAAAATACATTAAAAGAGTTTTCATAAAAATACCAGCATTAAGTTCCTTCTTTACTTCTAGCTAGTACACAAAATGTAAGACTTCAGAATTCCAAGAGAAATGATCCATATTTTAATACAGTACTTGATTTTAAATTAAAGTCTTAGCTAATGGTGGTTTTGAAAATCAATGTGTTCTGCTTAAAGGCAAGCACAAGAATTCCAACACAGTTATGAGAACACAGTGCATGCTCAATAAATTGTGTTGACAAAAATCTGTATTTTTCTAGGGCTTTCTTTCCAGTTTAGAGTATTCCTATTCCAGAGAGTACATTAAAGGGGAAGGAAATAAGAAAAAGATATGTATCAAAGTATGTGAATGAGGGAAGTTAGAATTGACAAAGACAGGAATCACATTTTCATTTCCACACTCCCCCAGGAAAGGTCAGAGGGGACCACTTTGTCCACTGATTTTAATGAAGAATCTGATCCAGGTGAACTCAGTAAAGAAATACCATGTACAAAGCCAAACATCTGGCTAGGAATGACTCAGAATAGTGCATATAATGTAAACAAATGACATAGGTTTCTGTTGTCTGGCCACTTTTTTATGACTGGTATAAAATATTCATGAAGCTCTGGTATGAGAGCAGAGAGGCAAGAATGGGCGTTCGCTGAACAAAGTACGTAGAACACAGGCTTTCCCTAGACGAAGTATGGTGCTGAGGGGCTGTCCCAGAAATAAAGCATGTTACAATAGATACCATCTAATGCACTCTAAGTTGCTCTTCAATGTTTTTGAATGCTATTTTTTTTATCTTCTACATGACATGGAGAAAAGGCAAAGAACCAAAGATCTCACCAATTGGCCTACTTGGCCTAGGAAGTAGATGGATGAAAAATCAATTGCTTCCAGATTTGTGCAATTATTGACTACTTCAATTCCTTCACATCTCCAGATCCTTGAATCTAACAAGAAATAGCATGAGAAGACAGAAGGGCCAACTGGGAAAC
This sequence comes from Orientallactaga sibirica, assembly GCA_036365145.1. NCBI lineage: Eukaryota > Metazoa > Chordata > Mammalia > Rodentia > Dipodidae > Orientallactaga > Orientallactaga sibirica. The sequence continues at coordinate 54,684,198 of JAEOAD010000001.1, forward strand.
TCTTTCTTGTTCCTTAATTGCCATATGAATGGCCCCTTCATGGCAAACAGATTGCACCACACGTCATAGGTGCAAAAAGTGTAACCTTGAGGAAACAAAAGCACAGAAAAACTCAATGATTACTGAACAAGATGACACAGAATATAGGTCACATTTCTCTAGAAATCAAGGACTCCTTTCTCCAAGAGTAATGTGCAAGCAGGTAGATATTGCATGCACATTCCCTGGACTCTATACCTTAACCTACTAGTTTCCCTATCTTTTCAAGCATTGCCATTAAAAAGGAATTGCCCTACTTATGAAAGAGAGCTGTGAGTGTCTCACTTGAAAACAAGATTTGACAAAATGACCACCTGTTTTCTTTTTCCCCCTTAATTGCAAAAGGAATTACCCAGGGAGGAATTGGTATTATGACTTTCATTTTCTCTGTTCACATGACCACATTGAAGGATTGGAGATGCTGCAAATGTCTTTCCCTATAGCTACATGCCCCACTCCTCCACAGGAGTTCTTGGAAAGGGTACCAAGCCATTGCTAAGAGCTTCCCCTGGGAGGGCAAGTACTCCAGTGGATGACACCTCACGCCACTTGCTCCTATGGGACTTCCTCCCCCTAGTCTGAGTTCTGTCCGGAGAATTTCTTTGTTTTAAAAATAAGATATGTTTGCATCCATGAATGGAGAAATTTCTCCTTAGAATGGCAAACAAAACACAAAATAGCCTAAGCAAATCATATAATCTGCCTGAGTCAGTCTTCCTGTCAAAGGGCAATAGTTGAAACTGTTAGGCCTTGGCCAAACATCCGGCTGGGAATGACTCAGAATAGTGCATATAATGTAAACAAATGACATAGGTTTCTGGTGTCTGGCCACTTTTTTTATAACTGGCATAAAATATTCATGAAGCTCTGGTATGAGAGCAGAGAGGCAAGAATGGGCGTTTGCTGAACAAATTACGTAGAACACAGGCTTTCCCTAGACGAAGTATGGTGCAGAGGGGCTGTCCCAGAAATAAAGCATGTTACATTTCCCCCCACCTCCAGGGGAGATTCTTTAAACTTCTGTGCACCTTGTGATGCTCCCTCCCTGCCTGTGAAGCTCAGACTCTAGAATACCCATAGTTGGCATTGCAAACAGAATCAAACCCCCATACTGGGGAAGTCTGATAAAGTAAAACTTATAAAACTGGTGGCAAAATGTATTTCACAAATGCAGAGAATTAGTGACACCAATAAAATAAGGCAACAGCAGACTGGCTAGGATATATCTATAGCATGAGCAACAGGAAGATACATTTTCTTCTCAAGACTTTTTTTAAACAAGGCTTTGCTGACCAGCTTCCAAAAAGGCCACAGAAAGAATCCAATTGTCCCAGAGAGTAATTCCTTCCGAATATTTGTACTTGTAGAGACATGAGTTTTGCCATAGGAAAAAGTGGACGCTCTGTTCTTTGGCTGCTTGGGTATTTTCCTGAAAATGTACTGGCCTTTGTTATACTGCTGCAAAAAATGGAGCCATAGCCACATATACCTAATTAGCATTAATGTAGTTAAAATTAAATAAAATTAATATTTGTGTTATTTGGTCACACTGACCTCATGAGAAGGATCTAATAGGCTCAAGTGGCTAATGGCTACCAGAGTAGACCAGACAGGTAAGGGGCTTTTCCATTATAGACAGTTTTGCCAATTTTTTTTTAAATAAGGCTTTACCAGACTGGATGTAGGGCAGTGAAGGGAGAAGACACTATCAATTTTAAGCTTGACTCAATTCTTCTCTTTATTTGGGCAACATGACTTAAATTCCCTATGGCCCTATTTCTTTATCACTAAAGTGAAGCCAATAACCATACCACTACCTTGGGCAATTATGAAGATGAATACAGACAATAAAAGTAAAGTTTCTAGCATATTGCATGCATTCAATAAATGTTATTTATTATGGTATTTCACCAAGTTGAAGATGAGAACTTTTCACATTTTAGCATATCTCAAGTTCATATGTAATTTCTGATCAGTGCCAAGAGAAACTTGGCAGAGGGGGAAGTAGTGACATAGAAGTCAGTGCCGGCACATGTGCAATTCAGCATGTGTGTGGAAGGTTAGAGATGAAGTGAGTCTCACCTAAGCTGCGATACAAGCCTTGTTAGCATGGAGTTGAAATATTTTAAATTTGTATCATAATTGTCATTTTAAATGTCTTTGGAAAAGATATATTAAATTTAACCCAGAAACACATGATCATTATCTTTGCAGAATATGTGACATCCTATGCAATACCATTAAAAGCACTAGACATTGTCAAATATTCTCAAATGGTCAAGTGTTTCTCTAAACTAAGAAAGTTTGATGATATCCATTTTTCCCATTTTAAGTAACTGATATAATGATTATATATATTTATGGAGCAGTGTAAGATATTTCAATATGTGTGAACAGTGTGCAATGATCAGATAAGATAGCTGGCATAAGCATCACCTGAAATATTAGTTTACATTGAGAACATGTAAAATCCTCTCTACTTGCCAATTTGAAATGTACTAGTGACCACTGTCAACAACAGTTATCTTACTGTGCTATAGAACATTAGATGTTATCCCTTCTGTACAGTTGCACCTGAATCCTGTTAAATTATATCTGTTCTTAAATGCCAAATGACTCATTGTGATACCATCAGAAACTTATCAGAAACTTCCTTCTAACTTTTAAAAACTGTTTAATGTCCATCAATTTATAATTCAGCCAGAAGGCAGAAACATCGGAATGAAGACCGTTTCAGAGTCCATATAGGAGGGGTGCTCCCAAAGCAGGGAGTAGGCCATCTCTGCCCATCCCAAAACTGCAGAAGGTCTCCACAGTCAAGAAATACCAAAATATCAACCCTAGTCACAAGCCAGCCAGCCCACAAACATCCAACCTCTCTCACATGAGCCATCCCACCATCCAATGTGATTTTCTGACATGGTTCACTTATAAAAAATAACAACAAGGTCACTCATAGAGCAAGGTGGTACACAGTCTGGAATTTGATTGCAGTGGCTGGAGGCCCTGGTGTGCCAGTTCTTTCTCTCTCTTTCTCACTCACTCTATCAATCTCTCACTCTCACCCTCTGTCATAAAAAAAAAAATCTGTACTAAGTTTGTTTTTGGTTTTTTTGTTTTTTTTTTTTTTTTTTTTTTTTTTTTTTTTTTTGCAAAACAGATTTACTCATTTGTAAAGAATTTAGGAAATAAGATAAAAATAAAAATATAAAAGTAAGTTTCCTAAAATCTCATGATTGGAGCTGGAGAGATGGCTTTGTGGTTAAGGGGCTTGACTGCAAAGCCTAAGAACCTAGGTTCAATTCCCCAGTACCCATGTAAGCCAGATGCACAAAGTGGTGTATGTGTCTAGTTTGTGTGCAGTGGCTAGAGGCCCTGGTGCGCCCATTCTCTCTCTGTCTCTGTCTCTGTGTGTGTGTGTGTGTGTGTGTGCCTTTTTCACTTTCTCTCAAATAAATAAATAAAATGTTTTTTTAAATCTCATCATTGCTAGCAGTTTGATACATTTCCTGTGACTCATTTTATGTTTATTCGTTGAGCTCATATTGTATATGCAATAGTTGTTACTGTTTTCACTTGATATTTTCCAAAGCCATAAAGTATTCTACAAAAAAGAAATAATCCATTAGGAATAGCTTTTATATTCAAATCCATTGATTTTCATACTATCTTATTAGAAGACATATATGTACTATGGAGATTTCTTCCAAAAGGCTGATTGTCAATTTCCAGTAATGTTCTGGAAGTTCTTTGATCTTTCCAGAAAATATCAGGGGACATAGGTTTTGGTGCTTTTTTTTTTTTTTTTTTTTTTTGAGATGCTCTTCCTTGGATGGCTATCTTAATTATTGGGGAGTTATGTCTAAAAGTGTAATAATGAATGAGTCATGTGTCCATCTCTCCATTCTTTTTGTATGTCTTTCTGCGGTATGACTTCTCTCAGTGCACAATCATAATAGGATCTTTTTGATGAAAAAATGAAATGAAAAACAAAGCAGCAATACACATGGCTCAACTGATGTGAAGATGTGCACATCCAAAGCAAGGATGCGAGTGCTGAGGTAATGACAACAGTGTCATAGCTGCCTGTGTAGAAATGTTCCAATGCCTTTGATGATAAAAGGTATCTTGATTTCAACTTGAGAAAGATGTTATTTTAAAAAAGATGATTGTTAGCCTGATATGATGGCACATCCCTGTTTGCAAAGTCTGCCAGCCCAGGTTTAATTCCCTAGTAGTAGCATAAAGTCAGATGCAAGGAAAGTGGCCTATGCATTGGCAAGATGCCCTGGCTTATCCATTCATACTCTCTCTGTAGCAGACAGCTTCAAGTTCGCTGAGATGAACTTCCAGACCAGGCACAGTTATGGAGGAAGGGATATTATTTATTGAAGCTTACAGATCCAGGGGAAGTTTCATAACGGCAGGAGAAGCAGCCTGCTCTCACAGGACCAGGCAAGAGAGAGAAAAACCAAGTCGCCAGCTACACAGCACACTGAGCAAAACTACAGCCAAAAGAGTCACACAGACACTTCAGGAACTCCCTGCTATGCACACTTTGCATATATTTACAATAGAATCTCAAACCCACCACACCTTAAGACTGGCCCCCAGTGACATTGCCTCTAGCAAGGTGATTGCAGATGCAAACTATAAGCTAATAAAACACTGAATATATTGAGGGCCATATATTCAAACTACCACATTCCACACCTGGCCCCCAAAAGATTTAGCTCTTGGCCCCCAATAGATTTATAACTATCACACATTGTAAATTGCATTCAGTCCAATTTCAAAGGTTCTCACAGTCTTGATCAACTTAAGATAGTGAGTCCTGTAAGATCAAACAAGTTAAATACTTTCAACATGTAAAGGCACAGAGTAAACATTTTTAACTGGTATAAGGCATAGCAAGGAGAAACTAGAACAATGCAAACTCAACCACCATCAGCAGTCATCAAACTTCTGCAGTTCAAGTTCAGTATAACCAGAGACTGACAGTCTCCAGGTTTTCAAATTCCTCCCCTCCAGCTAGGCAGAGTAGCCAGGGAAAACTTTTATCCCATGCCAACACTGCACTCCATGGTAGTCCTTGCATAGTCCTGGTATATCCAAAACATCTTCAGGTCTCCATGTAAACCACGGTCCATCTTCCAAAGGCTCTTTCAGCCTATTCCTGAGGGTCTTCATGCCCTGCCTCATGCCGCATCTCAGCAGCGGCTCCTGGAACCATGTGCAATTCATGACTATTTCATGCATTTTTTATGCTTCCAAAACTAATACCAGGTGTGCAGGACACAGCCATATTCTTAATCCAGGAACAAAATAAATCATAGCCTTGAAAAGCAGGTTCCTTTTCCAGTCAACTCTTTCCAAGAGTTTGCATTTCTAACAGTCTTTCCTCAGGCATCCTCTCCATTGTTTTAATGTAAAGCTGTCAGGCCACCTTCCTTCCACCTTCCTTAATATTGCTAATGTGTTTGACAATAGCAGCTCTAGTAACCTAAAACCAGTCTCAGTACCTCTATAATTTTAACTTGCTTGAGGTTTTCCAACTTAAAATCTTAAAATCTCAGTCCATTATCTTTAGCCAAGCACATCAGTCCATTACAAATTTAACCTTGATCATACTTTCTGGGCCTGGATAGCAGAACGTAGCCATCCCTTATGCCAGTAGCCCAGTTCCAACAAAGTCCTCTGCTGTCTTTCCTTCCCCTTAGAAAGCTCATAAGCCAAGCCTCGAAGTTCAATACTGTCTGCATTTATCATTCTCAAACTCTCATCAGAATAGTCCATAAAACTTGGCTTACCACTCCAGAAGGCATCTTCAGTTGCAAGCACCAAATCCATGCCCATTCCTCCAAAACAAAGGTTCCAAAAGACGAATATCCACACGGTCAGGTTCATCTCACCCCACTTTACTGTAGCAGACAGCTTCAGGTTCGCTGAGATGAACTTCCAGACCAGGCACAGTTATGGAGGAAGGGATATTATTTATTGAAGCTTACAGATCCAGGGGAAATTCCATAATGGCAGGAAAAGCAGCCTGCTCTCACAGGACCAGGCAAGAGAGAGAAAAACCAAGCCGCCAGCTACACAGCACACTGAGCAAAACTACAGCCAAAAGAGTCACACAGACACTTCAGGAACTCCCGCTATGCACACTTTGCATATCTTTACAATGGAATCTCAAACCCACCACACCTTAAGACTGGCCCCCAGTGACATTGCCTCTAGCAAGGTGATTGCAGATGCAAACTATAAGCTAATAAAACACTGAATATATTGGGGGCCATATATTCAAACTACCACACTCTCCCTATTTTTCTCTTTCTCTCTCATTTCTCTCTAAATAAATAAACTAATTAATTAATAACTCTTAAAAAATAAATAAGGAAGGAGGAAAGGCACTTTGTCATTATGCTAATTAAACATATATGAAACAAAATTTATTCTTTCATTTTTCAGGTTATAGATTCATTACAATCTGTGTTCATTTCATTTTGTTTTGCTCTGTCAAATATTGTCCATGTATCCTCCACTAGTAGAGAAAGGAAAGGTACACCATAGGAGGCAGATGTTTCTCCTTGTCAACACATGTAGATTGTGGAAACAAATAGCAGAAATTAAACATTGAGTTAATTAACACAAAGAAAGCAGTGTGTAGAAATTTGGTTTCCTCTGTAGCATGCATCTTGCCCATACATTATAGGCCTAAGTTTATAAGGTCGCAGCTCGATAAAATGTAACAAGTGTTTTAGGAAGATATAAAATGTTTTTTTTTTCTCTTTTATCAAACCCACACGTAATTTTCTTATCTTCTTTTGACAAGGATAATTTTAAATTAGCTATTTGCTACTTTGTTCTCATAAAACCGATTATACGATGTGACTCACTGAGGCCTAAATTATGTGAAAGTGCTAGAAAGAACTGTGCTGAGCATCACTGATCACTGTCCGGGACCAGCGGCAGTTCAACCACAGGAGCAGGTTTCCTTCTACTGTTGTCCTGGGCTAAACTATGTAAGTAACACACAGGCTGTGAGCTACTGGAGCCATTGATTTAAATGCAAGCCCAGACACTTACTAAAGACACAAGCTTGGAAACCCTCCCTGCTCCAATCTCAAGCTGCAGTGTGTTCAGCTGACAAGCGTAGGCTGATGATGCAGTTAACTTCTGCATTTGTTAAGGATCAAAGGAAATAATACACCAAGAGACTTAACATAGGGCAAAGTCCCTTAGCAAATAATAGCTATCCTTTTCTATCTGCTCTTAATACCAAAACCAACAGTAGATAATAGTACTTGAGCCCACTCTTTTAGATGTACAGATGTGAATTATGGCATGGGGTGCAGTAAGCCCCCAATCTTTCAGTTGATATCCTGATGTTAACACTAGAGAGGCGAAGTTGGGAGCATGGACTTATGCATATGATCTTATTCTTTGTTAAATATTTCTTTATGTGAGAGTGGTGGGTGTTCCAGGGCATCCTGCCACTGTACACGAATTTGAGAGGCACTTACCACCTTGTGCAGCTGGAATTATGTGGATACTAAGGAAATTGAACCTGGTCTGTCAGGCTTTGCATGCAGGTGCCTTTCACCACTGAGCCATCTCTCCAGCCTATGCTTTACTAATTTATGACATTGCAATGTAATGTGCCTCAAGGATCCTCGTATCCCCCTCACTTAGTTCTCAGTTGGGGATAATTTTGTCCCCACAATGGTCCTGTAGAGACATTTGGAAACTTTAGATATTTCTTGACATTTGGCATCTTGACTGTCATGACTAGGGAGGTGCTCTCATATTTGATAGATAGAAACCAGAGGGACCCTTAACCCTCTAAATAGACAGACTTCCCCAACAGCAAATAGTTGTCCAATGGAGACTGTCAAGTTTGCCAAGACAAAGTCTACCCTAGCTAAAGTCAAGAATAGAACTTTCCTTTCAGTTAACCTTTAAATGTCTCACACAATTATTTGCTAATAACCAAGTCTATTCTTAAACTATCTTCCTTTCTGTCCATAGACCCACTCATTATTCTTTAATCAGATGTAGGAAGACTTCTGAGAGCCTCTTCTGGATGCTGTTAGCTAGAACACACATACTTTGAACTGAGGAGAAAGAAGCAAGAATAGGTGTACTGTGAGTAAATGAGAACCATATATATATATTTCTCTATACTTAAAGTTGTGGCCACCCACTTGACCCAACAACACAAGGTCAAGTGCAAGTAGGAGAGCTGTAGTGTAGTGAACACAGTTCCGATTCCTTCAGTAGTTCTGCAATAGCAGCAGATCCCCTTTTCCACTCCAGTCAAAACACTAGGAGCTGCCTCACTGGCTGTTTCTACAGTACAAGCCAACAGCAGAATTGCCCCACCACCAACAACAACTACTACATATTTCACAACCCTTATTATTTGAAGAGCTTGAAACCGGAAGCCGTTTTTCCACACTGAAAATATTTGAATGGGCTGTCAAAAAGCCTCTCAGAAATGCACCCGTCCAACAGCAACAAACCCTGTGCAAACAAATCAAGTAGTGCAGAAATCCTCCACATGAGATGGGGGAGGCCTCCATGCTGACACTGTAGGCGAGCCAAGTTTTCGTGTACTTGGATGGCTGACCTCCAACTTCTGACATATTCATTATATTCCAGCATGTCGGCTGCAGGATGCATTGAAGTGATGACAGCTACAAGACAGCCGACGAGGAATATGGCCATTCTGGCAACAGGTGGCCTTTCACTTGTACAGGGAAAGCTAATCTAGTTTATCATCAAAGTATATTATATCCAAAGAGTGTCATGTTTTGAGAGCTCTGGTGACAGACCAAATAGAGAAAGCATTCTTCCATAGAACCTGACCTTGTGGGGAGACCAAGCCTTTCAAACCACCTCATTGTTTATGCTTGATTCTGATCTGTTAAGTTACTCAGTTGTTTAAAGGTTTACATTCCAGGTTCCAAATTATGGTTTGTGTCCTCTGTCAAAGGCTGTCGGAGGTAACTACAATCTCACCTTCCACAATCCATTCCCTCTCCTGCTTAAGAGTTTTAAATGCTCATCACTTGTTAGCAGAAAAATACAGTAAGGAAAAGACCAGCATAAAAGTGTGTTCATATCCATGCAAAATGTCTCATATTTCATGATGAATTTTCAAATTGTGGGGGTTTAAAACCAACTCTGGTGAACTCCATTCAAAAGGCAATTAAAAAATTCAGTGAAATCAGATTATATCTAAGGCTCACAATGGGGTAGTAGTAGCTCCTGGAAGGTACTGACTTCTCTTTGGGTCTAACCTTGGATTTTGACAAGATACCCTTCTTTAGTTTTTCTCACATTTCTGAAGCCTGAGACACTTGATGCTGGATAGTGATATATATCCACTCGTCCTACACTGTGGCTGCCTCCAAGTTTAAGGATTATGTTTTGTTGTATGTTAGCCTTCACTTGAAGATCTCTTAATAGTTCTAAAACTCAGGAAGGCAATCAAAATTCCCCTTTGCCTTATAGAAAATAATTTTCATTTGCTTAAAAGCCTCAGCTATCTGCTCTTTATATCAAGAATCTGGGTGTAGGAAGAATATTTTCATTTCTTTAACTCCATTTTGTCTAGGCACAACCTAAGACATTGATCTCTAAGAGCAAATTTATCTCAGTAACGCACAATCACATGTAAGAGAGGAGGCCAACTATCCATGGTACTTCTCTTTATTTCTTGGGCTTTCCTGAAGAATCTAAGAGCAGGTATCTGCTGACTCATCTTAGGTGCTGATGATTCTTAAGTAAGCATTAACCTCCCACCTAGCAATCCCATAAGTGCCTCATTGGGCATTGGCCAAGTTGAGGACACTCCAGGCCCACAATCTCAGATCATACAATTGTCTGGTTATTGAATATGTCAGAGAAAAAGAAGTATTGACACATGTAAGGAAACAAAGATGTCATGACTTAGTTTCATTTTTTTCTTAAGATATTTATTAATCACTTTATTTCATTTATATAAAATGAGAATGTGTTAGAAATATATATATGTATATGTTTAAAAATATGGGATAGTTGCTATATCATTTTGACAAATGAGAAAACTGAGGTACCAGATGTGACATTACTAAAGGCCACAGACTTAATAAGTAGGAAGCTGTGTTTGAACCTAACCAGTTATATGAGTCTATAGTACACCATAATATGCTATCTCCAATAGCAGTATTAATATTATCTAAAATTTATTGCACATGATATATGTAATTTTAATCACAACCTAGTAAGCATGATGTAGTAATTATTCACATCTTATCTGTAAGAAAAATGAGGAATAGAAACTTTTCAAAAATCTCACAACCAGCTAATGAATAGCTAGGGCTATGTATTATGAAGGTGAAGGGATGAAACAGAAAGTTATAAACTTTCCTAAATTCTTAGTAATTTATAAAAGGCATTTACTAGTCTAAAATCACTGGGAGATGTTTTTAGAAGGATGATCTTTATTATGTATAGAATCTCCATATATGGCTTTCTGTCCTTCCTCAAACTTTTGAAGTCTTGTCTCGAAAGAACCTGGAGATTAACTTTATAAGATCTAGTGCTAATTCACATTTAGCAGGAAACTCAGAATAATGAATCTTTTCATGAAGGTGAATTATATTTCCCTTAAGAAGTCCAGTGTTCCTAATTATTTAGTTGCAAAAATTATTAGAAATGTAAGGTATTGGCTTTAGAAGCTGTGGCAGATGCAATAAATAAGCCATGCTATAAATGTCATTATTTCATCAAGAAGAAAACAGACTTTACAGGAACAAAATAAAACACACTGGTAATAAAATACTAAGCTTAAAGACCACACATGCTAGAATATTATACAATCATTTAAAACTTGTGTTGAGGCATTTGAGATTTGGTTCAATGGTAGAGCACTTGCCTAGTAATCACAAGCTTTGGTCCCTGGCACCAAAAATTAATTTATCTAAAAAATTATGCTTCTCAGAATTTTTATGGCTTAGGCTAATAATCATTTATGTTCAAAAAAAGTGCAAACATGAGAACATTGTGTATATTCTTACAAAATCCTGTTTAGTACTTTAAATAAATAGATATTTCAAGTTGAAAATGAATCAAACTTCACCCTTGAAAATAAGGATTAAAAGTTAGTATTCATTTTCTTCTTTTTGCCCTTTTATTTTTTTTTCAAACTTTATGCATTTCAGCATAGTGTTTTGCTAGTAGGAAAGCCATGGACAACCCTGTGCTGTACAGTTCCCTATCTTGGGCCATCTATTGTGAAGGCTGTGCTTTGGCAGTCCATACCATGACTTTTAAGTTAACCTCTGTTCCTTGATATTTGTAGTAGTTTGAATGGATGTCCCTCAATAGATTTAGGAGTTTATTAAAGCTTTAATTCTCCAGCTGCTTGGCTAGAGGAGGTGTCACTGTGGGCAGATCCTAGTGTCAAGTCCTAAGGTATGTTTTGGGATGGATCTGGAATTTCTAACCTAAAGTATTAAGAGTGTTTGAAGCCGGGTGTGGTGGCGCATGCCTTTAATCCCAGCACTCGGGAGGCAGAGGTAGGAGGATCGCCAGGAGTTCAAGGCCACCCTGAGACTACATAGTGAATTCCAGGTCAGCCTGGGCTAGAGTGAAACCCTACCTCAAAAAAAAAAAAAAAAAAAAAAAAAAAAGAGTGTTTGAGCTCTGCCTGGGGTTCCTACAGTGTGCTTGCTTATGATGTTGGTGGCTGGTGGTGGTTTATTTCTGTGTGTGGACCTGTGAAAGGGGGCCACCTTTGTTTGCCTTTATGGAACTTCCCATGGATATGTAAGCTTCTATAAATACCTTCCTCCTGTGAACTATGCCTGGTTTGGAGGTTCATCCCAGCAGCATGAAGCTGATTATAACAGAATTGGTACCAGAGAGTGGGTTGTTGTGTTACAATAAATCTGACCATGTGGATTTTGTTCTTCTTGAACTGTTGTTTTGTCGGAATGAGCATGGATGTGGTACTTGCAACTGAAGATGCCTTCCAGAGTAATAAGCCAAATTTTCTGGGCTATTCTGGTTGGAGTTTAAAAATACTAAGTGCAGAATTATATTTAAATGCTTTGTTTATGACCTTTCTAAGGGGAAGGTTGTGTTCTGTTCCCATGCCCAGAGGTTTTGATCAAGTTTAAACATGTGGTAAACTGATGTGCTCAGCTAAAGATACAGAGCTGAGAAATTTAAGATTTAAAGTTGAAAAAATTCAAACAATTTAAAAATTATTGATACTAAGACTGGTTGCTTAAGCTGCTATTGTTAAGGAGATATTACCATGATTAAGGATTGCCCAAGTGCTATATATTGAAACAATGGAAAGGATGCCTGAAGAAAGACTATATGGTAGAAACACAAACTCTCTTAAAAAGAGTTGACTAGATGGAAGGAACCTGCTCTTCAAGATCACAATTTACTTCATCCCTGAATTAACAACATAGCTGTGTCCTACACACCTGATACTGGTTTCAAAAACATAAAAAAATACATTGGGGGGGTGGGGCTGGAGAGATGGCTTAATAGTTAAGCCACATGCCTGTGAAGCCTAAGGACCCAAGTTCAATTCTCCTGGTCCCACGTAAGCCAGATGCACAAGGGGCGCATGCATTTGGAGTTCATTTGCAGTGGCTAGAGGCTCTGGTGTGCCCATTCTCCCTCTCTCTCTTTCCCTCTTTCTGTCTCTAATAAATAAATAAATAATAATAATAAAAATAAAAATACATGGGGTTGGCCATAAACTACACATGATTTCAGGAGTCACTGCTAAGACAATGAGGCAGGGTGTGATGACCATGATAAACAGACTAACAAAGCCATTTAAAAATGGACCATGGTTTACATAGAGAACCAAAAATGCTTTAGATATACCAGGACTATACAAAGGCTACCATGGATCATTGATGACTGGGGATAGAAGTTTTTGCTAGCTATTCAGCCCAGCTGGAGGGATAGAATTGAAAAATTTAAGACTATCAATCACTGGTTATAACGTCAGACTTGAACTACTGATGTTTAGTGTTTACTTGATGGATATTGAGTTTACATTGTTCTAGTATCTCCTTGTTATGCAGCTGGAAATGTTTCATCTGTGCCTTTATATGTTAAAAGTATATAACTTATTTTGGACTGGGGAAATGGCTTAGTGGTTAAGGTGTTTGCCTGTGAAGACTAAGGACTCTAGTTCAATTCCCCAGGACCCATGTAAGCCAGATGCACAAGGGGACACGTACATCTGGAGTTCACTTTCAGTGGCTGGGAGTCCTAGCATGCCCATTTTCTTTTTCTCTATCTGCCTCTCTCTCTTTCCCTCTCTCTCAAGTAAATAAATAAATATTAAAAAGTATATAATTTCTTTTGATTTTACAGGATTCATAGCTAGGAGATAATCTTAAATCTCAGATAAGACTTGGGACTTTGGAACTCTTAAGTTGGTAGACTACGGGACCTTTAAAGTTGGACTAAATACAATTTACACTGTGAGATGGTTATAAATCTATTGAGGGCCAGGGGCAGAATGTGGTAGTTAGAATGGATGTACTCCTATAGATTTAGGAGTTTATTAAAGCCTGGCTGGAGGAGATATCACTGTGGGTGGATGTTAGGGTTCAGCCCTAAGGTATGTTTGGGGGATCTGGAATTTCCAACCTCAGGTACACAGAGATTTTGAGCTCTGTCTGGGATTCCTGAAATGTGCTTGCTTATGTGCTGGTGGTAATATTTCTCTCTGTGTGGATATGTGAAAGGGGGCTAGCTTCTTCCACCATTATGGAATGTTCTCTAGATCTGTAAACTTCAATAAATCCTTTTCTTCCATAATTGTGCCTGGTTTTGAGGTTCATCCCAGCAATGTAAATCTGACTATGACATTATATCAATTTTTAATTTATTTACTTTTTAATTTTGTGTGGGTGCATATGGGTGTATATACATGACCCAGCAATTGCATCTATTTTTCTACTTCTGTCTGTCTGTATTGTTGTTTTGCCATTGGAAAGGCCAGTTTAGCTGACCAGGAAGAGTCTCCTGGTTCTGTCTGTCCTGTTGCACATGTGGTGTCATTAAAGATGTGTATACTATTTTGCACCCAGCTTTATGTGGATGCTAGAGATTAAACTCAGGTTGGCAGGCTCATAGATCCAGTGTTTTAACTCCTGAGGCATCTTCCCTGCCCCTCATTTTTCTATGTTGAGTGTTCTATTCCCATGTTTAATTTTCCCACCTATGCCTAGTTCCTCTATGGTTTGCTCCATTTCAGTCACAAACAACTCTTATTTTATCATATCCAAAATGAAAATGTATGGGGCTCTTCCTCACTCTTTTATCTCATACCCAATCCTGTGGACACCTCTTGATATCTACACCAAACTTGTTCCTTCTCAATGCCTCCTTGCTTCCAAGCCATGGTCATCTCTCATTTGTACTATTTGAATAGCATGAAATCTATCTTCCTGTTTCTTGCTCCCAGAATCAGTCTAACCTCTACTGCGAGCCTAACAGCCTTTGAAAGGGAAAGTTGTATCATATCTTATTCTTGTCCACAGGTGTCTTATCGTGAAAAACAAAGAAAAATTACTATACTGGCCATTGAGTTGACATCCTCTAAATCATTATATCCTTTATGACAGCATTTGTGGCCATTTTTTTAAAATCACACTCTCCACTCCTTCACAATGGCCTCCTTGCATTCCATGCACATGCTAAACACACTCTAAGCTCTAGGTCTTTTCCCAAGCCAAACTCTCTGTGGGAAAAGATGCTGCTCTCCACACCCATTTTGCTTACTCCCTCTCTTCCTTTGGGCCTCAGCTCAAATGCCATTTGATTTTTAAAAGTTTACTGTCCTGTCAAAAGCACTGCCTTCATAGAGTCTCTTTCTCTCCTCACTTTAATCATTATTTTTAACAGCATATATTACCTCCTGAGTGTTTTCACTTGCTTCGTGCTTATTCATTAATCTTCCGCTGGTGGCAGAGATATACCCTCCAAACCCCATCAGCAGTCTCAGTTCTTGTGATTCCAGATGAAAGAATAGTAGAGCATGCAGTCATGAGGTTAACCAGAGCAAGCAAGGAAGCAAGACAAAATTCTTTAGAAAAAGAGCTAGTGGATCAACCCAAGCAGTAGCCACCATGACCTTGGCAGATGAGAGTTTATAATCTCTTCTCCCTATTAACTCCTCCCCTGTGCATCCCCCAGGGTAGGAACTTCCAAGAAAGGGGCATTTTTTTCTCAGAAGCCCATTTTACTCAGAATTTAATCCCTTATATGTATATATTATTCTCTCTGTGTCTGCCTCTCCTCGATCTTTCTGCTCACAAATAAATAAATTTAAAAAAATTTTTTTTTTTATTTGGGCTGGAGAGATGGCTCAGCAGTCCAGGTGCTTGCCTACAGAGCCGAACAACCTGAGTTCAATTCCCCAGTGCCCACATAAATCCAGGTGCACAAAGTGTCACATACATCTGGAGTTCATTTGCAGTGGCTGGAGGCACTGATGTGGCCATTCTCTCTGTGTTTCCCTTATATCTCTTTCTGCTTGCAAATAAAATAAATAAAAATATTTTAAAATAAAAGAATATGTATAGGGGTTTAAATAACCCCAAAGTTAAAAAGTTCACTAGGGGACAGGGACACAGCACTCTTCGCATGCTCCTTGGTGAGGAAGTCCCCAAAGCCAGTTTAACATGACTCACCTATCCCTTCTCTCATATCATATACCAAATTCAATCCAAAATGAATTAAAGAGTTAAACTATAAAGCAACTAGTAAAAAACATAAAGGAAAAACTATACAATATTTGGTTGGGGTAGTGATTTTTAGATGTGGCCACAAAAACTTAAGTAACAAAAGCAAAATAGACAAATCAGATTAAATAAAAATAAAATGTATTTGTATATCAAAGGCAACAATAAATAGAAAAACAACCTGTAGATTGAGAAGAAATATTTGCAAACCATACATCTCCTAGAGATTAATATGTAAATTATAAAAGGAACTCAACTGAGTATAAAGAAAACAAATAGTCCAGTTTAAAATGGGAAAAGGGACTTGAGTAGTAATTTCACAAGAAACACAAACAAATGATTAATAAAAATATGTACAAATACTTATCATTACTGATAATTAGGGAGATGCAAATTAAAAACACAATGAGATATTGCCTCATACCTATTAGAATGGCTATTATCAAGGAAACAAAAGGCAGCAGTGTGTGGATGGGGAAACCATTGTATGTTGTTGGTAGGACTGTAAATTAGTGTTACCATTATAGAAAATTATGAGGTTCCTGAAACATCAAAAAATAGAATTATTATATTATCCCATTTCTGAGTATTTGCCACAAAGCCTTGAAATGAGTATGTTAAGGAGATACCTGAACTCCCATTTTCATTGTATTTGAATGCTAATTCACAATGGCCAAGTTACAGAACCAACCTAGTGTCCATTGAAGATGAGCAAAGGAAATGAAATAGAGACATCCAGGAGAATAATATTCTCCCTAAAGGCAACATAGTGCTGAAAAAAAGGGATGGAGGAGTGCCCAGCACTGAAACACCTCTGTCACACCCTCCAAGGCTCAGGGACCATTGCGGAAGAGGGGGCGGATAGAATGGAAGAGCCAAAGGAAGGGTATGACTCTTACAATGCAACTGCCCAGACAAAAATTGGCCTCGATATCCATGACCTTCCAGTGCCTAGCAATACCATCGCAAGACCCTCAAAATAGAAGAAAAAGATGATGACATCAAATTAAAAGAAAGACTAATGGAGAAAGGGAGGGGATATGATGGAGATTGGTGTTCTAAAGGGGAATGGGGGAGGGCGGGGGAGGGGGGGAAAAATATGTTTTTTTGTATGTAAATATAGAAGGTGTCAATAAAAAACATAAAGAAAGAAAGGAAGTTTGGTCATTAGTGATAACATGGATACAACTGGAGAACATACTGCTAAGTAAAATAAACCAAACACAGAAAGAGGATATTCTATATCCTCACTTATATGTGGAATCTAAAACAATTAAACTTACAGGAGCAGAGTAGAATCATTATTACCAGAAGATATGGGATGAAGGGAATAGGGAGATTATAATCAAAGAGTAGACACCTTGGTTATATACAAACAATGCTTGGTTGTTTAAATCAATTGCTCAGAGTGCGGGAGAATGCTAACAGTACTATATATGTCCTGCTGAGTGTGATGGTTGAGTTCTGTTATCAACTTGGTCAGATTAGGAATTCAGTAAGAGACATGCCTTTTGGGTGGGTCTGTAAGGGCTTTTGCAGGAAGTAGTAACTGAGGGAGGAAATTCTTCACCTAGAGTGGGTGCTCTTCCAGTGGTGGAACATCTATAAGGCAGCCCCAAGAGAACACAGGGCCTTTTGCCTGGCTGCCCTTGCTACTCTCTAATACATACATCTACCCTGGGGCTGACATCCTTTGTTGTCACAGGAATCCAGCTTCATTGGCCTTCCAGCAAGGACTGAAAAAGAAAAGCTCTCCAGGAATAATCCAGGCCTTCAGTGCCAGATTGGAACTACTGAGGTATCTCACCTTGTGAACTGAGCAGCTACCAAGTTCTCAGACTGTCCAACCTGCAGATAGCCATTATTGGACTGCCCAGCTTGTATCCTGTGAGCTAATCTAAATAGTCCATGTATAATACATATTCAGTCTATAATTTCTTTTGCTCTAGAGGACCCTGACTGGTACAGTAAAAGAATAAATTTCTGGGACTGGAGAGATGGCTTACCAGTTAAGCGCTTGCCTATGAAGCCTAAGGACCCCAGTTTGAGGCTCAAATCCCCAGGACCCAGGTAAGCCAGATGTACAAGGGGGTGCATGCATCTGGAGTTCATTTGCAATGTCTGGAGGCCGTGGTGCACCCATTCTCTCTCTATCTTTCTCTCTCTTTCTCTGTGTCTCTCTTTCTCCCTCTTTCTCTCTGTCAAATAAATAAATAAATAAAAATAAAATATTAAAAAATTACTGTGGCTGTGTGTGTTATAAAAAAGAATAAATTTATAATGTTATCATTACAAAAATGTTAAATATTTCAGGTGATTGAGATGCAAGCTTTCTTTATTTAATCATTCCATATTGTATTTAAAAGTTACAGCACAACTTTGTACCCCCTAAATATATATAGTTGTGAATCTATAAATACATTGATAAAATAATATTGAGAAATAAATAAACCATGTGATATGAAAGTGACTAAAAAATTAATATCTGGGAAATTCAAATGTTAGTGATTATGGAATAATCCTATTATCCCTAAAGATGCTTTTGTCTTGACATTTTGTCGAAATTAGTTGAACTCCATTGGCTTACTTTGAGTTAATATTTCTATGACATATCTTTATTCATTGCTGTTTCCCAAATCTTTGTATTTTAAATGTCATTTATAAAAAGCATATACCTAATTTTGTAATTTGAATGCAATTGTGTCATATTTGTTATTGTACTTATTTGTTTTGTTCTTTGTATATGCAATATTTTCCCCAAATGTCTTTCACTGGTGCTTTCAAGAAGTCTGCTGGCTGAGTGATATTCCCTTTCAGGTCCTGTGTCTTTTCTTTCTGGCTGCTTTTAAGATTGCTCCTATGAAGTTGTTTTGGGGGGGGGAAGTATATTTTACTATGAAGTGCAATGATATAGATTATAATTTAGTCATATTGAAGTTATTTATTTTAAAAGATAATTTTATTAATATTCTCAAATCATTAATTTTTTAATTCAATTATTTTCTGACTTTATTAATTCTGGTTAGGATGTATTTTCCCTTGTATATGTAATAACATTTAATATAAAGTTATGTTTTTCTGGACTTTAGAATGAGATTACTGAAGACATTGGTTGATATCATATCCCACAATAAGTAATGCTATCAAGCAATTTTATCATAAATTCTTGGCTCACAGATTACTAATTATACAACTACTATAATAAACCCATGTGAGAATAGTCCTAATCCTAAAGCCTCTCTTTTTCTCCCATCCAGGATACAACTCAAAAAGACAGGTATTTGTTTTTATTTATTTATTAGAGGCAGAGAGAGAAAGAGAGAGAGGGAGAGAAAATGGGCATAGCAGGGTCTCCAGCCACTGCAAACAAACTCCAGACACATGTACCACCATGTGCATCTAGCTTACTTGGGACCTGGAGAATCAAACCTGGGTCCTTAGGCTTCGCAGGCAAGCGTCTTAACCACTAAGCCATCTCTGCAGCCCAGGCATGGTTTTTCTGTAAGACTTTTTCCTGGGCTGTCAGGTGGCTTGGTTCATATTCCTGTCTAGTTGGTTCCCAAGACTGTGGTTACCTAGGTGATTCCTGTTAGACTCCTGTACCTAGAGAGTGCAGCAGAGCCAGTCCCCATCAGACCCTGCCCTACACAGTCCCGATCCAGCTCCCACTTTCTTCTCAGTAGTCATTAAAATATCCACCCAATGTTTTCAGAGCCAGCACCCCATCTCCATGCCAGGCAGACAAAACTTAAATTCCGCACTGAGCTCCACTTCTTCATCGTTGGTCCCTACTATTTCTTGAATGCTCAGATCTTCACTTAGAAATGTGTTTACTGAATTTTGTCAAGTACATCTAGCTGTTTTAGTGCCCAACATATTTTTGTTTTCTTAATGACATCTAGTTAGTCTTGCATATATTGCCAGAAATTGTAATTATAGTCAATTGTCTTTAAAATATATTATTTCCTCTTGTATTTTTTTTTTTTTTTTTGCTGCTGTACACTTAAATGCCTGTTGATATGTAACTTACTTTCCCTCTTACTAGACATGTCTTCATTCA
The DNA here is from genome assembly GCA_036365145.1 of Orientallactaga sibirica. Lineage (NCBI taxonomy): Eukaryota > Metazoa > Chordata > Mammalia > Rodentia > Dipodidae > Orientallactaga > Orientallactaga sibirica. The sequence continues at coordinate 54,704,070 of JAEOAD010000001.1, forward strand.
TTATGGCTGGAGTGATCCAGTCCACCTCTGCCTGACTTGACTGTACCTGGCTGAAATTTTCCCTAAAGTGTGCTGCACTGCTCTTCCAGTGTTCTTTTCCCCTTTGTCTGTTTTTGTGGATGTTAAGCTTTTCCCATGAACTTAAGGCTCTTTCCCAAATTCCCTTCCTATTCTTTTTCCCAGGATTTTTCCAATATGGCTAATTCTGTTGTGATAACTTCTCAGAGCATTCAAATGAGCATACTCAGTGAAATTGAGGTTTGCCTTTATAGTTACATACCCCACTCTTGTAAATGGCCTGGTACCCTTGCTTAAATTACAGTAACTTCTCCCAGATTTCCATGTTTCTGTAAAGATGATCTACCACTGTTGAGACGATTTGCCACACTTGTGTGCTCCATTCTCTGACTTAAAAAAACTGTCGGTCATAAACCACTCATTATCATTATTGTTTTGTGGAAAAGTCCTTGCAGAATTACTTACTTTAGAAGCCCTTGGCTTGGTAGAATGATCAAAGTAAAGATTATGAATTCACATTGAATAAACTAAAAGTATTGAGAAGGAAGAAAGAAAAATTCTGAAGTCCATAAGAGAAATTTCAAAAATTAAATAAATTCCAGCCATACTACAGATACCAGACTTCTTCTTCCCTGTCACCATCCCACTCCAAGACCTCTTCAGAGAACATAGACATCAGCACTGGCAGGGAAAGGAAGCTTAGACATTCAAGGAGAGGTAGACTGTGTAGAGCTGGCACAATTAAGAGCTCACTCTCTGCTCTATAGATGACTTAAAATAGAATTTTGATTTCCTTTTCCATGAATTGATTCATATTTCCAAATTACCTATACCTGTTATTTCTGGAAAAATAAGGTAATATCTATTTATTTGTAAGTGGTTACAAAAATGTATTTCAATGAAGTAATAATATAATTTGACTTATTTCTTTAAATTAAAGTATTTCAATATTAAACTGTCATATCAGCTGATTAACTTTTCATTTGAAGAATGCACTTTTAACTGAATAAACAAGAACTTGAATACCATCAGTATGTTCTATTAAAAACTAATAAAATACACAAAATAGGTAGGTAAGGTAGAAGGAATAAACACAGTGTTCATTAACCTTTGGTATTATAATGAAGCAAATATTTGTTGGACTATTTTTAATTTTATACCACCAAAAAGGCATTGTGTATATTTTTAAAATTTAATGAAAGGGGAAAAATTAAATATATATGTTCTTGTCTTTATAAATTAAAAAAAACCTTTCCACTTGGTGCTGTTTTAATCTAAATTCAGGAAAACTATGTACCAAGATGTTCTTAGCAGTCTTACTTAGAATAATTTAGTTGGCTGCAACCTAAATGTCAGATACGGTTGAAATGTTCAGTAAATTATTTAACATAGATGGAAGGTGGTTTAATCTACTAAAAAAGATGTTAATCATATCTAACATAGGAAATACTTGGAATCTTCCTAACTACTCATGAACTTTCAGAATCACTAGGGTAGGCAGCATTCTCAAACTACCCAGGACTTTGTAAACCAAGAAATGATTTAGGCAAGACATCTTTCATGGGCTGATGGTGCTGTAGGGAAGCTTTATGTTACATTCCCAGCTTTGCCTTACCACATGATCAAAATCAGGATTATGAATTCACATTGACCAAGGTAAATGTGGAGAAAAAGAAAAATTCTCAAGACCATAAGAAAAGTATCAAGAATGAAATAATTCAAAGTAAACTCCAGATGCCAAAATGCTCCCTTGTCATCATCTCACTCCTAAAGATATCTACAAAGATGACAGTACCCAGCAAAATAGGAGAAAACTCTGACATTCAAGTATACATAGACTATAGAACTGGCAAAATACAAGAATCTTCTGGATGCCATGATGGTTTTTATATTTGAAATTTTTATTTATTTTTGACAACTATATACATGTATTTGATGTAGTTTGATCATATTCACCCTCTATTACCCTTCATTATTCTTCTCCCACACCCACTGAACTCCTTCCTCCCAGTAAGTCCCCCTCCTACTTTGATGTGTGTGTGTGTGTGTGTGTGTGTGTGTGTGTGTGTGTGTGTGTGTGAGAGAGAGAGAGAGAGAGAGAGAGAGAGAATGTGACTTACTGAATTTAATTAGGGTTGCTTGCATAAGAATGGGCCAGGGGTTATTTACTAGAACATAAGCAGCTTATGAGTGGCTATACCACTGATAAAGGTGTGGATGTCATGATTTCTGTTCTAAAGACTCAGCCTCTTCTCTATGGGAGGAAGAATCTTAAGGGCAGCAGGAGAGGGCTCCTATAGAACAGCAAGCATTGGCTGTGAAAAATGGAGAGAAGGGGCAAATGGCAAGTAAGAAAGGTCGTGCAGGAAACTGGAATGTTTCCTAGAGGTTGTTGTTTTAAGTTGATATTAGCCTTTGGTATTAAGACCAGATACTTACTAATGAGTGAAACCTAACTCAGATAGTCCAGTTGAATGTACACATAATTAAAAGGTCGGAATGTGTGTGGATTTGTGTTTGAAATTTTCAGACCACTTCCTTCCTATCACGTCTCTCCACCTAGCACTTTGCGGAGTGAAACCTCTTGTGCTATACAATGTAAGTGGCCCATCAGTCTACCTTCATCCTTCTCTGTAGCTAGCTCTGCAAAGGCTTAATAATAACTACCTGGGTCACTTATTTTAGAGGAAAAATATATAGCTCAGGGAGAAGCTTCCTTTGCCATGACAACTGATGATGTCCACACCCTTATAAATGACTAAGGATGTCCATCTAAGGAAAGTTTTGGATGTTGACAAGTCTCAATCTATGGATGATGGACAAACTCCCAGTAAGCATAGTAATTTCAACTTTTCTAGACTCCTCCTTACGAGTCCACCATATCCTGGAGTGGCTAAGAGTAATTCTGAAGGACAAAGGGGTGTCAAGGGAGTACATAGATTAACTAGAACAACAAACACAAAATTCACAAAGTATTCAGTGATCTTAAAGTTTGAATTAAATAGCAAACTGTGTTTACTTATAAGCATACTATATGTCTTCCCATGTAATAGAAGACTTTTAGACACACCCTTCCTCAAATAATGCACAACTCTTTTCTTTTGTGTAATGTCAAGACATTAAATTCATGGTCAATGCCCTGGAGAAATGCTGGAAAGGACACAGAATAGGGAAGCCGTAATCAAATATGTTTGCAGCCAATCCTTTGTATCTGTGGGTTATACGCATGGATCTGACCTGTCAGGTTGGAAGTTTATTTAAGAAAAATACTGTCTCTACTGAACTTGTCTGGGACATTTTTTTCCTTGTCATAATTTCCTAAATAATGCAGTTTAACACTGTTTATATAGCATTTACATTGTACTTGGTAACTGTAAATACTCTAGAGATGATTTAAACGGCATGAGAGGCTGGGTGTCAGTTATATGCAAATCTTCTGCCAGTTTCTATAAGAGATTCCAGCATAAATGGGTTTTAGTATCTGAGTGAGAGGGTAGGGGTAGTTCCTGGAACCAATAACTCTCAGATCCTGAGGGACAATTATTTATCTTTGTGGGCTTATATAGCCAAATAAGTTAGGCACTTTCCCTTGATAAAGATTAGAACAATGCAGGGGAAGGGCAAGAATACAGCGTTCATGGTGATCATGACACCAGAAAAAGGCTGAAGGTGATAAACACAGAGAACATCCAACTCCAACTAAGCCAGATATCCAGAGACACAGAGGCTCCCAAAACCTCATCCCTGAAGCAGAACTAAAATGACCCCAATGTGGCTCAGGGAAACTTGCGGAAGAGGGGGCGGAAAGATTGTTAGAGTCACAAGTTGGGGCACTATGCCCAGAGACTGGGGCTTACTCACCAGAACTCTTGACTACCCCTACAATGCATGACCCACATTCCCCATTGATGAGGGTCCCTTTGGAAGAGGGAGGACAGGGAGGAGGACAATGGAACCAATACTATGAATGTAAAATCAGAATAATATAAATAATATATATATATATAAGATTAGGAATAGAAATACAGAGGCAGAATTATGGTAACTTTTTCATAGGTGAACTGCTGCCTTCTCCCTTATTTTCTCACATAAGGCAGGTGATAAGCATAAAATAAGTGGGATAGATTTAAAAGGATGCTTGATAAAACTATTTTTCTTTTTAAAATATTTTTTTATTTATTTGACAGAGAAAGGGGGAGAAAGAGAGAGAGGGAGAATGGGTGTTCCAGGGATTGCAACCGCTACAAATTAACTCCAGGAGCTTGCACTCCCTTGTACATCCGGCTAACGTGGGTCCTGGGGAATGGAACCTTTGGCTTTACAGGCAAACGCCTTAACCGCTAAGCCATCCCTCCAGCCCTTTTTTTTTTTCTTTTTAAATAGAATGCTATGTATGATATAGTAAGTAAAAAGAAAAATGTGGGAAAACAAGGGGGTTCTGCTCTATCTTCATCTCACTTTAAATTTTCTTATTTGAATGTGGTGGTTTGAATTTAAAGTGTCCCCTAAGTCTCATGTATTTTGGATCCTTGATCCCCAGCTATGATAATTTGGGAAGTTGTAGAGCTTTAGGAAGGTGGAGCCTTACTGGAGGAGGTAGATTGCTGAGGGAGGGCACTAAGGTTTGTTAGTCCAGTCCTACTGGATATTCTCTAGGAGCTCATCTTGTGACTATTTCCCAGTTGGTGTAACCAAATGTGTCCCAGCTTCCTGCTTATATCATGCTTTCCCTGCCATGGATAAAACTTGCCCTTGAAACTATAAGCTGAAATTAACCCTTGCCTCACATAAGCTGCTTCTGATCAGGTATCTTGTCTCAGTGATGTGAAGGTGACAGTTAACAGGACACTGGTACAAGTAGAATCACTGCTGCAATAAGCCTATGTGGCTTTTAGTCTCTCGGAACTAATTTGCAGGAGGAATATGGAAGTATTTGGAACTTTGTACTAGAGATACCTTGCAGTGCTGTGATCAGAGCTCGGTGGAACATTCTACTGAGAGTTTGAAAGATCTAAGTGCAGAGAGAACTGTGAACTAACGGCCTAGCTTATGAGGTTTTAGAGGGTAAAGAAACAACTTTGTAGGAATGAAGTCAAATGCAGTTTTTGTGATATTCTGCCTACATTCTGCCCATGTCCTGACAACTGGAACAAACTTGAATTTGAAAGTAATGGGCTCATGTTTTTGGCAGTGGAGAATACATAGCAAAATGATGTGAAGTTTGGCACAGAAAAATGTGAACCAGGTTCAGATCCTTGGAATAGAGACTGCTTCAGCTGTGATTAAAAATTTAGCAGCTTTGAGAATGGGCCAGCTGCTCTGCACTGGGACAATAGAAGGCGTGCTGAGATGCCTGAAGGAAGAATGCAGAAAGAGTTTTCTACTCCTCAAAATTAGCTTTATTCTGTCCTGGATTAAGAAATTTTGTAGTCCAACTGGTACTTGTTTTAGAAGTATGACAAATGCAGGAAAGATGGATCAAGAAATGAACACAGTTTTGGAAATGGCCACCTAGCAATATGGAGCATGGTTGAAGTGCCTGCATGGAAACCCTGTAAATATTAACCATGGGTTACAGTGAAGAACTCAGTATTTTGGAGATGCAGGACTACAGGATGACCAAACAGGAAAACTGCTTACTCTGGTTTGGGGGAATCTACTCGGAAAACAAGCACATAGCTGGAGGGGAAGAGCTACTGAAACCTTTAGGTGTTCTTCATCATGGGTCCCAGATACTGGACATGAAGTTGCAGGATTTGATGTTTGCCCTGTTTGTTTTTGATCTAGCATTCATCCAGTCTTTCCCTGCTATATATACCTCCTTTTCACAGTGGGAATGTTCACTCAGTGCCATTATATGTTAGAACAGCTTATGTTGATTTTATAGTTGCACAGTTAAGAGGCTGTCTTGTCTTTCAGAAAAGACTTTGAACTTTTGACCAGTATTTGGTGTGGTAACAACTATGAAGATTTTAAATTTTGGACTGAATGCATTTTGTATCAGGAGATGGCCAAGAGTCTGTGGAAGCAGGGGCAGAATATGGTGATTTGAATGTAAAATGTCCTCCACAACCTTAAGTGTTTGTGATTAGGCCCCATTAGCAATCCCCAGCTGGTCAAGCTTTTGGGAAGTGGAACCTTGCTGAAGGAGGTTACAAGATATGGACCTTAAACTTTGTTAGTCCAGCCCTCCTGGATACTCACTAGCTATCTCACTCTTGATGCTTCCTCGCAGTTTCTGTGGCAAGATGTGATGCCCAGTGTCCATGAGGAAATGTTCCATGTAAGCTGGAAAAATACTTCCCTCCCATCAGATGCTTGTTTGTCAGGTGTTTTGTCCCAGTAATCAGAAAGTAACTGAAATACTGGGTGGGAGAGGGCAGAGATCGAAAAGAAACACCTAGAAAACATGCAATTTCTTTGGGTTTTAGGATTTTTAGTGAAACTTAGGTCTTTTTAATCTTGGTTTCATTGTTCTATTTATTCCCTATAATAAGCAAATGTTACTCACATTTTTTATGTAATTTTAAAATTTAATAAATATTTGTTTCAAAACTTGATTATGTAGTGATTTCAATATACTTAAATTTGATGTTCCAAAAACTTATCTTTCTTATTAAAGAATGTAATTTTCATTATAATTTCATACATTTGTTCTAAGAACAAGAGAAAGATGTTTCCTCTTAGAATGAACATTGTATTAGTCAGGGTTTTCTAAAGGAACAGAACAGATAAAACGAATTGTATTTATCAGGGGGATTTATTGGATTAGCTTATGGCAGTCCAACAGTAGCAGTCGGCAGGCCCAAGAGTTAAGGTTGCCTCAGCACTCCCAACCCAGCACTGAAGGCCTGAAGGCTTCCTGCAGAGCCATTGTTCTTCAGTCCAAGCTGGTCTTCAGTCCACACTGGAAGGCAGCAAGCAGCACTGGAAGTCGGGTGAGAAGAAGGGTTCTTTTCTCCTAGAGCTTCCTTAGATAAAACCCCCTGTAGGAGGGACTGCACCCTCTGGGGAATGGACTCACTGTGGGAGAATGACTTCCTCTTTCAGTTAATCCTTCCTGGAAGCAACCTCAGGGTCCCACCTACATTCAAGTAAGAAAATGTGAAGTGAGATGAAGATAGAACAGAATCCCCTTGTTTTCCCATTTTTTTTCTTTTTGTTTACTATGTCATACTATTATTCTATTTAAAAAGAAAAAATAGTTTTATAAAGTATTCCTTTTAATTCTATCACACTTATTTTATGCTTACCATCTGCCTTGTGAGAGAAAATAAGGGAGAAGGCAGTAGTTCACCTACATGCACTCATGCATGATAGAAAAATACACACAGAAAATGATGTCAAACTAGAAGAAGTACTTGGAAAAAATAAGGGGTTATGTGGAAGGAATATAGAAGAGGAGAGACAAAAAATAAGGGAAGGGATCATGATCAAAATAAATTATATACATGAATGAAAACTATCAATAAAGAAATATTTTAAAAGTTGATATACAAACACAATAATATCTACCAAACAACTTGAAAGGTTGAATGTAAAATCTTACAGCATGGGGCTGAGGAGATGGCTCTGTGTTTAAGATGCTTGCTATCCAAGCATGAGGACTGGTGAAAACACTTAAAAGCCAGACACAGTATCAAGTGTCTATGTCAGTCCTTCTATAGTGAGATGGAAGGCAGAGACAGGAGAATCATGGAAGCTCACGGGCCATCCAGCCTGACATGTGCAGCAATGATCAACAAGACGCCTTCCTCAGACAGAGTGGAAGGTTAGGACTGACATCTAAAGTGGTCCTCTGACCTCTACTGGAATTCCATGTCATGCACAGACCTGCATTCACAAACATATACATATACACATAAACTAAAACAAACAAACAAACAAAAAAAGCTGTAAAATGTAGAAGGCAAACAACCTTCTGTCACCATCTCCTTTTCTATTTATTTATTTTTATTTTATTTTATTTGAGAGAGAGAGAGAATGAACACACCAGGGCCTCCAGCCACTGCAAACTCCAGACACATGCACCACCTTGTGCACCTGGCTTATGTGGGTTCTGGGGTATTGAGTGTAGGTCCTTTGGCTTCACAAGCAAGTGCCTTAACTGCTAAGCCATCTCCATCTCCCCAACCCATCCATCTCTCTTTTTTTTTTTTTTTTTTTTTGGTTTTTCAAGGTAGGGTTTCACTGTAGCCCAGGCTGACCTGAAATTCACTATGTAGTTTCAGGGTGGCCTCAAACTCATGATGATCCTCCTGCCTCTGCCTCCTGAGTTCTGGGATTAAAGGCATGTGTCACCACTTTTCCATCTCCTTTTATAGCATGCTTAAATAAGGGTGACAGTGCTAGCCCATAAGTTAAATATTAGTAAATTAGTTGTTTCCATTTTAGGTAAGATATTACACACAAAAAAATAGAATTGCTTTTATTATTGTCCCAATATCATGATAGAACCTTTATTTCCTTTATTTTAAAAATGGAACAGTTGGGCTAGAGAGATGGTTTAGTGGTTAAGGCGCCTGCCTGCTAAGCCTAAGAACACCTGTTCAATTCTCCAGGTCCCATATTTAGCCAGATGCAAAGTGAAGCAAGGGCAAAATGCCACACTTGCCCACAAGGGGGTGAACGCATCTGGAGTTCTTTCACAGCAGGTGACAGGCCGTTGGCACACCCATTCTCTATCTGTCTCTCTCTCTGACTATCTCCAAAAAAAAAAAGAACCTTTTTTTAAGTAAAGGTGAGAGGAAATGAGAAGGAAAATATGGTGATATATTCTAATTCTAAATTTACATTAAATAAGGGATTCTGCAAAATCTTTTCTGAGCACTGACCTTCTGATCTTGTAGGAGGAATGAGCCTGAAGAAAGAAACAACGCAACAAACTTTCAAATACTTGTTTCTCCTCTTTTCCTGTAGAGTTCAATGATTTAGATATGTAGTTCGCCTTGAGTCAGTATAATTGTTTTATAAAAATTATGCCTCACAAGTGATTTGGTAAACACATTAGCTGTTTCTCATATTACCCAAGGGGAGCCCTGTCAAACCAGATGTGCTGAAATATCTAAGTTCAAATTTCCATGTACTAACCATCATTTATCTCTTTCTTAGTAGCTATGTTTGCAATTTTCTTCAATATTCACTAATGATCTAAACTTCCCTTGTTCATTTCTCTGATAATCACAGAAGTTAAACACCAGCATTACAGCCATTGTAGACTCCTTTGTGCCCATGTCGGTATATTATTGGACTTTTTCTCAAAAGGGATACAATTTTTCATCTACTCATCCCTGATATATTTGTTAAAGTCCCATCCTCATCATCACTTTGTGCTAACAAACTCCATTTGCTTTTTGGCTATTATCTTTTCCTTGTCAGTCATAACTAATGGGGCAGAATCTTGTTTAATTTTCCTATCTATTCTATTCCTGTCATGCTTTTATTTCCCCCCTACATGCAGATCTTAAAATAAGTCAAAGAAATCAGTTCATTAAAAAATTATTTGAATGCTTCTCACAGCACACAGGCTTTCATTTTGGTGTCACTTTAAATGCCTTGTCTCATTCTTATTCTCCTAGTTGGCTCTTTCTCCTAGAACAGAACTCAAGGAAACTTTAAAACAAGCTTTCTGAAAGTCTGATCTTCAGTGTTATGATCTGTGAAACCAATTTGTATGACAGTCAGCTCTGAATTAGCCATGGTTACTGGGGAAATATTGGCCTGTTACAATTAATGGAAAGCTTACAAAAAAAAAAAAAAAAGAATAGAAAATTTCACACAGGGCATGGATCTTTATCCTCCAAAAATCTTGCTTTAATATTCTCACAAATATTTGCATACAACTGGTAACATCCTGAACATGCTGACCAAATTGTGGCGAGGTTATAAACAACAGCCCAAAAGGCAGTAAGATCACTGACCCTAATTCTTCTTTCAAAAAATATTTTATTTTATTTACTTATTTATTTATTAGAGAGAGAGGGGCAGGTAGGGAGAGAGAATGGGTACATCAGGGCCTCCAGCCACTGAAAACATACTCCAGACACATATGCCACCTTGTGTATCTGGCTTACCTGGGTACTGGGTAAAGGAACCTGAGTCCTTAGGCTTCACAGTCAAGAGCCTTAACCACTAAGCTATCTCTCCAGCCCATGACCCTAATACTTACAAAGGATTTCTTCCAGGAAGTAGTGGCTAATGAGTAAGAGAAAGGTAAAAGGGGATATTCAATGTCTATTGTGTTCCCATCTGTATCTATTTAATACTTTGCAGGAAGTGTGTATTTTCTATAACCTAAAATATTATAATGAAAAAGAATATGAAAAATAATTACCTTTTAAAGTTAATTGCATATATAAATGATAACAATAGACTATATTGTAATAATTAGCAATTCCAATAAATAATATATCGCTATGTCACTACAAATAGTCTAAATTAAAGGCTTAGCATCTATGGGATGACAAATCACCATGAGCAGCATGGGACAGCTGGCAGTGGATTTGCCCTCTAAGATATACTCACCAAAGCTAAAATAACCAAAATGTATCTGAGCCAAACTTTTGTGTCATGGGCATCTTGCTAAAAACTAAGCTGGCTCAAGACTCAATACTAAATATACTTCTACATAAGTCATCCAAAGATACATGTCATTTCCTGGACTTCCCTTCCTCTGGGAGACAGCATGTATTTGGAGCGAGCCTGAAGGGAAATAAGCTACTGCTAGTGAACATAAGACCCTACACATTCATGGAATTCAATGCACGACTCTAGAGTTCCTCTGTGAATGATTTATAGATCACTTATATACCCAACCAGTTTCTTAGAAGGAATTTTAGTTTATGATGCCCAAAATGAGACTATTTTTGTTCTCAGGACTCAGATTTGATATATAGAGCCTATACTGGCATTGAAATCAAGATCCTCCTGACTCAGCCTTCTGAATGTTAGCACTATAAGCAAATGCCACCATGCCATATGTTTCCTGGGAAAACAAGTTTTACAAATAAATTTAGATGAAGGAGACAATGGTGAGGAGGGATCAAATACAGTCTTGTTGATATCTGACTTGTTAAAAGACATTCTTAAGTTATGTTTGGACATAATCTCCTGACAAAATACTTTGTTGCACGTATTTCTCAAGATGAGGCATAAATAAGAAGAATTACAGTCAGAGAAGGAGGCACATCTTATTCTCTCAAAAAAAATCGGGTTCTGGCAATTCTGTAAATTCATCTAAAAATGGAATTTTTATTTTGATTGAGTGACAAATAATAGCTTATGAATTGAAGTAGAAACTTACGTATATGTCTCCAGAATTAAATTGCTCCAGGTAAAACATTTGAATAAAAAAAAAAAAAAAGCCACATCTCAGCTTCGTGCACCTTACTAAGAATGTTGCTAACATGATGGAAATGTGTCTTATGTTCTTAGGTAATAATGGGGAAATTACACAGGGAAGTCATCAAGGAAAGATTATGGGAAGTGACCAAATGCCTTGGCAGGAGACAACATTTGATAATTATCATGAGCTTGAGAGCCTCTCCAGGAGTGAATATGCCTATCCCATGGCATAAATCATCACATTAAAAGCAACCTGAGATGGTTCCATGTCCTTGTTCTGTCTTTTGGTAACTCACTAACTGTCTTTTGGTAACTGTGGTACGTATACCACACCCAGCGTTCCATTCAATCTTTGTGTGTTAGTTGACTTGTTGCTGTGACCAAAAAACTAACAAAAAGTAGCCTAAGGAAGGAAGGGTTTATTTTGGCTTATAGTTCAAGGTTATAGGCCAGTGTGATAGGGAAGGCACGGCAGCAGGATCATGAGGCAGCTGGTAACGTTCTTTCCATAGCAAGGAAGCAGAGAGTAACCAATGCTGCTGCTCAGCTTGCTTTTTGTTTTTACCCAACCCAGGACCCCAGCCCATGGAATGGTGCTGTCCACAGCTAGGGTGGGTGCTGTCATCTCAACTAACCTAATGTAGAAAATTTTCACAGACATCCCCAGAGATTTGTTGCAATGGGGATGCTGAATCCTGTCAATTGACAGCCAGGGATTAACCATCACACTGATTCAGAATGTCCATTTTAAAGGTAAGTAAAATAAAACTGGGGAAGCTAAATAGCTGTAACTAGCTTATTAAATGGGATAAACTTGAGAAAGACCCCTTAAATATTGCCAGCTTTCCTGTCCCTTGACAACACCTGAGGCAGATTCTACCATTTTATAGTCACTTCTAGGCATTAGAAGGCTCTTATATTCCAGTATTAAAAAGACCAATCCAGGTGACATAAGAGGTTAACCCAGGGGGGAATATGGCTAATTTGCAATATGTTCATATATTAACATTCTCAATAAAATTTAAATTAAAAAGATCCACTTCAGTCTAAATCAAAATTTAAATATCTTATCCAATCAAGAACTTGTGCCCTCTGTACCTCTAATTTAAACTCACAGTCTACGAAGCAGAGCAGAAGTGAGGACAGTCTCTTCGTGTCCTCTACTTAATTTATCTACTCATTCAGACAGTTCTGGGTCTTCCATGGTCAAGAACAGTGGGTGAATTATGGCAAAGGAGTAAAGTGTTTTTGTTTGTCTGGCTGATGTGCTTTATAGTTATTTTCTATCTGTCTAGCAGACCTTGTAAATTTGACATTCACATTCAGACTCTTCTGTGGGGGTCATCACAGAGTTTTCCAATATCTCCACCTCAACTACAAACTTGCCCTTAATTTGTATACCCCATAGAATTCTTCTCTCTTCTCCCTGCACCCCCCCCCCACCTGCTTCCTCTCTTTCTCCTCCCAGAGCAAACCTTCCCCCAGGACAAAGTTGTTCCAAGAATCCCTCTTGGCTATTCTGCTTCTGGTGAACTTTGCTTCCAAGAAACAATATAGATGTCTGCCCTAGCAAATAAGTAAAGTTCAGGTCTTTTCCCAATATAGACTGTGTTCTTTAAGTGCAGGGCCTAGGCAGGGGGTTTATAGACAGTTCTTTCTTAGAGCTATGATACTAGGAAATGGGAGCAGGCAAGAAGGGGGCGGGGGCAAGCCAGAACAAGCATGCTTTCAGTTGGTCCTGATGAAGGTCAGAGAGCTTATGCTGCTCAGGTATTTCAGCTAAAGAGAAGTACAGGTGAAGTGCTCTGGCATCTTCTCATCCTGCTCTCACATTCCTAGTACCTCTTCTAGACTCATCTAAAAGAAAGGTGCAGGGCAACACAGACAGAGTCAAAAAAACTAGTCTGACCACTTCCTCATAAACTGTACCACCTCTCCAGAAAATTGTACACACTTAATGGCCATATTAGTGAACCTTAAATGAACTCCCAAGATTACATCCCCCATAACTATCCAAAGACAAAGGTGCTCAGAACACATTAGAGCTGAAATTCAATTCTAAGACTGAACTAGTCCAAAGCTTGCCTGTCAGAATGGGCACGACTCACAAGTTCAGAGCCTCACTGTACCCATCGCAAGCTAACACCTTCTCTTTCGGAGCCATTTGCTGCTATTTTTAAAGATTTTAATTGTGACAAGAGCACTGGGAAGAAAAAGGTTTGGGGCAGAATGTTCTTCGCCTCCTTGTTGCTTCCCCCAGCGTCCAGATGGAAGAGGAAACACGGGTCGGCTTCCACACCAGCCTGGCAGAGGAAACAGACATCTGTCTCAGAATAGTATTTCTTACTCTCGATAGCAGCCAGCAGTGCTTTCTGATCCAAAGGGGGAAAAAAGTGCCTCAGCTAAGAAATGTGAGATTAAAATCCAACCATATTGAAACTAAACTTTGAATTAAGTTTCTCTCTCTCTCTTTCTCTCTCATCCTTTCTCCCTCATCCCCCTCTCTCTCTCTCTCTCTCTCTCTCTCTCTCTCTCTCTCTCTCTCTCTCTCTCTCTCTCTCTCTCTGTGCAATGAAAAGAATCCTCACATAGCTGAAGTGTCAAGGAGGATGTTTCTTCCTGAGACCTGCTGGGAAAGCCTTCAGAAGAAAAAGGTAAGAGAGAACGGTGCCACCAGGGAACATCATCTTCAAAGCCATTCACCTTATCTTTTCCTGTCAACACACAGAAAAACCAGCCCAATGATTCTTTTTCTTTGTCTACAGTAGAAAAAAATAAAAGATGAGTTTTGCGTGGATTAATTTTTGGCCTAGGTAGGGATTTTCAGTATGAATGTCAAGACCATTTGGGGGGCTAGTGTTGAGAGACCTTAATATGTTTCCCTCATTTTCTATAAAGGGATTTCCTATCATTTTCATGTAGGAAGGTCAAATGCCACATCTGAAGCAATCACAGGGTTACTTTGACACATTCTTTCTTGAGATATTGCTGACAATATTTGTAACTGAACATCATATAGAGTATGTACACACTATATAAGAAAAAAGGCAAACAATGGGGTCTCAAGTTTGGGTTCAAATCCTGGCTCTGATATTAGCAAGTTGTGTGATTTGGCACAAATCATTTCAGTTCATTTTAAGCTTTTCATTTGTAAATTACTTCCTTATTTTGTTAATAATTAAATGAGAACTATTTGGAGACTTTTCATGGATACTGGTAGGCATTTGTATTTGTCTGCTCCTTTCCTCTCTGTTTCACTCAGCAGTTACATTATTGTAATTATGTATTTTAATACTGTCACTAACCAAAAGTACATTCGCTCTTTTGTTACTTTGTGATATTTTCTGTCCCAACCCATTTCACAGATGCCATCGTTCTTCTGCTAGGTTTAGACAATGACTTTTTGATCAAGTAAAACAAACTGTCTAATAAAATCCACCATCACTAGAGTTAGGTCTCAGTAACTTGCCTGTAAGTTTTATAAAAATGTATATTCAAAAAAAAAAAGAGTATATCCCATCAACTGGTGAGTGAATAATAAAGATGTGGTAGTTCAAAAATGAAATTATGACATTTGCAGAGAAATGGATAGATCTGGAAAAAAATACAATAAGTGATGAAACCCAAACTCAGAAAGTCAAACAATGAATATTCTCTCTCTTCAACTGTTTAGATTTGTATGTGAGTTGTAGTAAAAATCAGTAGTAGAGGCCAGGAAGCTAGAAAGGGACCAAAAGGAAAGAAGAGCAGAGGACTTAAGGGGTAAAGGTGGGATATAATAGATATAAGTATAACTGAGGGTAAAATGGTCAAAGTGGGGTCAAGGGAGGGGATGGAGTAGGGAAGCGGATAGGAAAAGGGTTAATCAAAGGTAATGATACTGGCCTGGAGAGATGGTTCAATGGTTAAGGTTCTTGTTTGCAAAGCCTTATGATATAAGTTCAATTACCCAGTACCCAGGTAAAACCAGATGCACAACATGGTGCATGCATCTGGAATTCATTTGCAATGGCTAGAGGCCCTAGCATGCCCATTCTCTCTGTCTCTTCTCTCTCTCTCTCTGTCTCTCTCTGCTTGCAAATAAATAAATAAAAATTTAAAAAGCAAACTTGTTATAAATAAGTCATATGAAAACCTAATTCTTCTCTGGCTAAATAATATATATATACACATACGTATATATAAAGTTTAGCTTGGATTGGTGGGTCACACTTTTAATCCAAGCACTAGGGAGGCAGAGGTAGGAAGATTTAAGGCCACCTTGAGACTACATAGTGAATTCCAGGTCAGCCTGGGATAAAGTGGAACCCTACCTCAAAAAACAAAAAATCAAAACAAAACAAAAGGAAAAAAGTTCGAGCAGAAGTACCTTGTTGGAGGTGGTAATAATGTTGTGCCCAGAAGCCATAGATTGTTATAAGAAAATTTCAGTGTCGGGAGAAGGATATCTTCCAGAGGTTGTTAGTAAGGGAGGCCCTTGGTGCCCCCAAAACATTACAGGCTATTGACAAGGCTCTTGGTTGTCCACCAGAACTAGATGGTAAGACCCTATTGCTGAAGACTATACATGCTTGAGCTGCAGGTCATTGAGAAATCAAGTTGGAGCTGGGCTGGAAACATTCTTCCTGTCATGGTGTTTAAAAAGAAAAGCTATTCAGCCTGTTGAGGGAGAAAAGTCATAGACAGTCTTAAGCAGCCATGGACTCTGCAAGTTTTACAGCTGGCTAACCAAGGCAAATGTGCCAACTGGTACAATGGTGGCATATTTGCTATGGGGGAAATCAACTGTTCTGTGTTTGAACTGCTCCATGGTAGGAAACTCATGTCTGGGTCTTCAACAAAAGCCTGTGGCTAGGAAGGTCATAAGTCCTAGGAAGGAAACTACTACTATTTTATGGATATATTTTGCCACCAAACTGCTTACTAAATATCTATGTTTATGCCATATACTGATGCCACTCTCACTGAAAAGAGAAGCTTCTCTTTTCAGATGTCAGTGACCACTGAGGTATCCCAAAGTCATCAAAGTGTGAGAAGTGACAGTGGAGTGTCCACCACTAAGTGAGACATCCCTACACACCCTCCAAGGCTCAGAAACTATTGAGAAAAACTTGGCAAAAAGAATGTCAGATCCAAAGGAAGCAGGGAGTGCTTTGCAATACTGTCTTCAAGATGCAAAGTGGTCATGGTATTTATGACATCATGGTGGCTGAGATCTGCTTGATGGGGGGAAATGATGATATCAAAATAGATGAGAGCCTAGTTGGAAAGAAGCCAGCCAACCTCAGTTAAATTCCCAACCTATCTATGTAAGCCAGATGCAAAAAGTACCACAAATGTTTAACATTAGTTTGCAGTGGTTAGAGACCTGTCATATCCACATGCACACGTGCAAATAAATAAATAATTTTTAAAAAGTTTTTAAAGTGTATGACACAGTTGGAGATGTAATAAGTTAGGAAACATAGTGTAACAAGAGGATGCTAAGCTTCATGAAGACAATTGTTCTTATATGTAACAGACCACCCACTATTTTCAGAGCAAAAGCCCTCATGGTGACTTGAATGCAAAAGAAAATACAATTTTAATCAGCACAGTAACAATAACACCAAGAAATTCTAGAAGCAATTTTTGAAAAGATGTTAGCTATTTATTTTGGTTTACATGGACTTTTCCTGAAGGAATGTCATCACTGAATAAATACTGAATGGTGAGTTATTGGTTTATGTTTATTTTTAAGCCCTTCAGAGGATTATAAATGAAAGCTACAAGCCAATTTAAAATGTGCTTTTTCACATCTTTCTAACCAAATAAATTTACAAATTACATTAGGAGTGGAATTTCATGGATGCCAAGAAGGTCCTCATATGTAATCCAAATAAGGCATAGCCTGTGCCCAATATAAATAACACCAAAGACATCTGCTTTCAGCTGCATGAATGGTTTTATGATATTTTCCCCAGTTATTACTCTAAAAAGTCTCTATTAAGATTAGAAAATAGCTCTAGTCCAAGAATAAAGTCAGTCAAGAGAACTCAGAGTCCGGGGAGCCAGCTCAGACGGCAACATGGGAGAGCCAAATAGGCAGGAGCAGGGGAAGACCTCCTGGTTCTTTCTTCTTGGCACCTGACATCAGCATATTTTCTCCCATCAAACAGCTCTCCTGACAGAGGACCCCTCCATTGTACCTGATCCAGTGTAACATGTGTCAAAGAGGAAAATGATTTTCTTATCAAACGTGCTACCTTAGTCCCAAGGATGAACAGATGTCTCCAAGTTGAGAAGGGTAGGAAATGTTTGCTGGCTCAAACCTTCAACAAGCAGCTCACTCTTCACTAAACACTCATCGTCTTCAGAACACGTATTTCATGTTCATGTAAACTTACAGAATAATATTTGAATTTACGCAGTCATTATTGCCAGCATAAAACCACTAAATAAGGTATCCTTAAGCTCATAAAAGGGTACTCAACAATGAGATGGCTCAGTGGATCAAATGCTTGCCATGAAAGTGTGAGGACCTGGATTTGGATCCCCAGACCTCACATAGAAGCTAGAAGCTGACAAAGGCATGCTTACAATCCCAACATGCTTACAACAAGGTGAGGGGCAGAGACAGGACAGCTAGCCTGGTGAATTCAGATGTGAACAACAACAATAAGAATGAGCTTACCTCAAAACCAATACCCAAAAGTAGACCCCTGGTTTCCACACACGTGCATTGTAGTGCATGTGTGCCTGTATTAACACACATGAACATATACACATACAGACATCTTTAAAAAGTGGATGCAATAAAAATCATTCAACAAGTTTTCAGAATTAATGATTGTCCACAACAAATAGAAATTTAGCAAAGGAGAGAGGTAAGAGCATTCATGGAAGAAATAGGGAAGAGAAAAGAAGGAAAATGCAGGGAGAAAAAGAAAAGAAAAAGAAAAGAAAAAGAAAAGAAGCAGAACCTCAGAAGTGACCGAAACAAGGGGTAGATAGAGCAAAAAGAGATTACAAATAAAACTGAGTAGGAATCCAAAGGACAGAGGAAGTCCTCACCAAAACAAGAGGCTCTGGGGTAGTAAACAGACTGTTTTTAAGTTTTGGCCAGGGTACTGTATTTTTCTTCTTTCTTCTCTTTTTCTTCTTTAACCAGCCTTTCTCCAATATCTTCTCAATAAGCAAACACATTCATTTTTGGATTCAGCTTTCATTTTCATCTTTTGTATAAATTTTCATGTATCTATAATTTTTTCCAATAATAACACAAGTAATAAAAATGAACTCATTATGACAGAAGCATTTTCTCTCACATCAAGGTGGGAGTAGAGAGAGGGTTTGGCTCATCCTTGATAGTATCATTTTCATATCTATAGAAAGCACAGGAGTTATGCAAGTGTATTCCAGAATTGAAGCAAAAGCTACCTTCACCTTACATGACCAGCCTTGGAACTCATAGAGTATCCCTTCCACATAATTCAAGCAGTCAGAAAGCCACTGTCAAGGTTTGACTGTAAAATGTCCCCCATAAGACATATGTAAAACTACTTTTTTGATTAAGGTCACGTCTAGAAGATGTAGACTGTTACTAGAAAATTTTCAGTACCTGGGATGGAACTCCTTCCAGTGAGATGTTGGCCAAGGAGGTCCCGGTAGCCTCCAAAACATTAAGGCTTTTGCCAAAGCCCTTGGTTTCCCTAGAGAAATAGATAGTAAGACCCTATTGCTGAAGACATCTCATGCCTGAGAGGCAAGGACACTGAGAAAGCAAGCTGGTGCTGAGCAGAAAACCTTCTCCCTGTAGACCAGCCAACTGAAAGCTGGAAAAAGCTGCACTGCACGCAGCGTATGGGAGACAGAAGCCATCAACAGTGAAAATAGTGGATGCTGAATATTCAAGCTTGGCCAGACAGGCCCAATGACTGAACGGGTGCAATAGTGGCGTGTCTACTCTTGGGGTAACCAACTGCTCCATAATTGGACTGAAGGCCCTCTCTACGGGAGGGAATACATATCCGGTACTGAAAAACCTAAGTAAAAGTCTATGGTAGGTGAGGTCATGAGCCTTGGGGGTATAAGCCTGCTCATGTCTGACTAAATGTATATATTATTCCCACCAAGCTGCCCTGGGAACACTACACTAAATGTTCATGTCCACATATTAACGCTATTCTCACTTCTGGCTAGAGAAGCTTCTCTTTTCAGATGGTGATGACCACTGGGATGACACAAAAGGCAACATAGTGCTGAGAAGAAGGGATGGAGGAGTGCCCAGCACTGAAACACCTCTGTCACATCCTCCAGTGGCTCAGGGACCATTGCGGAAGAGGGGGCGGATAGAATGGAAGAGCCAAAGGAAGGATATGACCTCTTACTATGCAGCTGCCCAGACAGAAATTGGCCTCGATATCCATGATCTTGCAGTGCCTAGCAATACCTTTGCAAGACCCTCAAAATAGAAGAGAAAGATGATGTCATCAAATTAGGAGAGAGACTAATGGAGAAAGGGAGGGGATATGATGGAGACTGGAGTTCTAAAGTGGAATGGGGGAGGGGAGGGAAATATCAGGTGGGGTTTTTTTGGTATGTAAGATTAAAAATCAATAAAAATTTAAAAAAAAAAAAATGTCCCCCATAGATGTATGTGTTTGAATATTTGATTCCCACTTGGTGGCACTATTTGGGAAGTTTGTGGAGTCTTTAGGAGGAGGAAGTATGACACTGGAGACAGGCCTTGGGGTGTTTCTAGTCCAGCCATGCTTGGTGCTCTGTAGCTTATCTGCTTCCTGCCTAGTGAAGATGTGATACCAGCTATCTGCTCTGCCATGTTTTCTCTGACATAATGAACACTTCCTCCTATAAGCTGCTTCTGGTTGGGTTTTTGGCTCACCAGTGAGAAAGTAAATGATACAGCCAGCTCAGTTTAGAAGGAGAAGAATGAGACTCAGTTTCTTGATAGGGAAGGCCACATTGTAGAAGAGCTACAGCTATAGGCAACTTTGGAAAGGACCATCTGCCATAGGCTGTTGTGAAGCTCCAGACTGGACTAGAGGTCTGAAGCCACCTTTTGCTACGGACCTTTCCCTGTTGCCTTTCCTGAGGAGAGTCCACTGCTCTCACACCAAACTTCTACAGCTACCATAGCTTCTTGCCCCGCTAGAGTTTCTATATTTAGCACCCATGATTTAAGTCTTCACTCAGCCTTCTAGCCATATAGAAAGAAACTTTCCTTTCTCATGTACACAGATTATGGATGAGAAATATTGCCCTGGACCCAAAATTCTTCTCCTAAACACAGGAGCCTGAAGTTGTCCCAGTTTATGCTCCTCACAGAATTGGTCCTTCCTTTCTTTAGAACTAGTGATGGTTTGTCTGCAGCACATCTCATGTTGAGTTTGAGGCTCCAGTGTAACTGTGCTTAGAGGTGATAAAGTGTTCTAAGAGCCACGTGACATCTGGAAGGATCTGCTGTCATGCACAGATTAAAGCTTTTCTTGTGGGACTAGGTTAGCTATCATGGGAGTTTGGCCTCCTTTTTTTTTAAACATGTGATCACTTGCCTTCTAATTTGTCATGTATTGAAGCAATGCAAGGATCCAAACCAAAAGGTAAACAGATATTGGCACCATGGTCTTGGAATTTCAGAAAAATGAACGAAAAAATATGTTTACTATAAGAATTACCTAGTCTTTGGTTTGGTATTCTATTATAGCAACAGAATTTAGTCTAAGCTAGTACCTTATTATAAAGTTCTTATAGTTATCCTCACCACACTGTACTGTAAATGTTTCATTTCTCCCAGATGAAACTCTAACCCGTCTTTGAACATAGGAAAGATATCTCATTCCTCTGAATGTTTAAGCCTAGCCAATCATTTCTAACTTAAAAATCATACTAGTCTGCACAGGTCCTGACACAGAGAAACTGGATTCCAAGGAAAGTTCTGCAGTCTGACAGCAGGATGACACTTGGCAAGAGACCTATTCACTAGCCTTCTGTAACCTTGCTTTTCTCAATGTAAATGTAGCGACAGGAAGACTTGACCCATCTATACTATACAGAGCTGTTCAGAGACTCAACTCAAGTGAAAACCTCCAAATTAAAAAAGCATTATTTTCTAACATTGGTTTCTAAATGAATATAGATATTTATCATTTATCAGTAAGGCTTATAAAAATTTCAGTACTTGGTTATTAAATATTTCTTCTGGTCCATTAAATGCACTATATTTGATACACTATTGACTTGAAGTGTTTAGGGTCATAAATCTGAGTTACACAGAATTATTGCTATTAAATATGCATTTTAATGAACCAAGTAAGGGTGTAAAACAGATGTATAAAGTGACTTCCATCAAGTATTTAAATTCAAAACAGAAACAAAATTCCTGATGAGAAAGAATTCCCAAAGAACAGTGAGGAAATGAAAGGGGCACAGTGGTTGTCCATGAACTGACTCAAGAAATATTTACATTGACCTCACAAGTTTTCTTGGTGTTTTATATTTAGTAATCATCTTCTTAAAAGTACTTATTAGGAAAATACATTATCATCCGTTATTCATAACATACTATACTCTTTTCAAATAAATGTAGCAACCTACCCTCAAATCAATCAATATTTGCTACTTAAAGAGCAATAAAATTAAATCATGATAATAGCTGCCCTTCTTTCAATCTTAAAATCTTATTATTTTATATAACAATGCTCATATATCATAAAAATGTATGTTACTGCATTTAACTAAAGTAGGAATTGATTCTGATTACTACAGAATATTTCTCTGGAATATTTCTATTGAAAGGGATTTGCAACTCAAAAATGCAAGAGAATATATGTTGGGTCAGAGTTATTCTACCCATGGTAGCACATATGTCAACTTCTAAAGGAACTGCCCAAGGATCTGGTTTATTGTCCTTAAAACTGATGTGGACAATGAATCCCCCATCCTTCCAGGGAACTCAGGAACTGAGAATAATCACAAAGTAACACAGACAAACGCATAGGCTTAGAAATCATGAGCTGAGTTATAATCTGTTTGCCAACTTTTTCCTGATGTTCCTTATGGGAGGAAAGAGTTTATTTTGCTTACAGACTTGAGGGGAAGTGCCATTATGTCAGGGGAAAATGAAACATGAGCAGAGTGGACATCACCTCCTCAGAGGTGGACAACAGCAGCAGAAGAGTGTGCCGAACACTGGCAAGGGGAAGCTCTCTGTAACACCCATAAAGTCACCCTGATCAACATACCACCAATAAGGTTCCAATTCCCAAAGTGCCATCAGCTGAGAATCAAACATGCAAAACACATAAATTTATGGGAGACACCTGACTCAAACCACCACAACAACATAAGCAACGACTTGTTTTGTTCTTTCCTGGATAGAACCAGGAGAGTGATCTGGCAGCGAGCTCATCCATACTCTCAAGGCCTTTGGGGTAAAGCATGTTGGGACTGATGTGAACCTTGCCAGAGAGAGATGACACTCATCATTCCTGGCCAGTGTGCAAACACAGAAACAAAGCCCTGAGCAGATGAACCAAGGAAAGGGGTCACTACATCATATGCTGAGGAATTGTAAATGGCAACTGAACTAGAGATAAAGACACCTGGGTGAAGGAAGCTGCTGGAGGAGGAGCTCAGCATGGTATCTCAGAAAACCCAAGGAAGTCCTCATTAGAAAGGGTCTGTTTAACTATTAGCAGGATAGTAAGGGACAGAAACAGATCCAGACATAGCCTTGTGAACGCCACAATGTTCCCCATATCTTCTTCCATCTTCTACCTTAACAAGGAATGAGAAGAGGAGGGAAAAAGCACGGAGAAGAAGCAGTAGGCAGGGAGAGGCAGCAGAGGACATACAGCAGGATCAAGCCTGAAGAAAGGAAACGAATGAACGCTAAAACATCCAAAACTTTGATTACCATCTGCATTGTGACATTCTAATTACCACCAGATTGGTGTTTGCAAACTAAAGTGAACTTGGAGTGCATTATGTGCAAGAATAGAGGCAAAATAGTGAGATCTGTCAGAGTGGGCATCCCAGGACAGTGAAAGTCAGCTCCATTGACTTTAAGGAATATTGGATAAGAGCCTGCACTACTAGTTTTTGTTTCTGTCACTGTGATACTTGTTAAATTTACTGGTTACATGTGGAAGCTGTGTTTCCTCCTCTGGGTGATTTAGTATCCATTCTGTCATGGTGTCTTGCTTGCACTTAGGAATAAATGAGATTATTTTGCTCTTAGTCATTAGCTGCTGGTTGTGATCAAAAAGAGACTATAGAAAATGAAAAATCTTAGGAGTCAAAAAGTGTTGAAGCCAAAACATGTAAGGTGGACTGGATAAACTTGGGGAAACTTCATGTATCCCATCCTTCAGGTCTCCACTGATGCCACCCCAAACGAAGTGTATCGGGCAGCTCCAGGTACCTCTAGAGGCCTCATGTCTTCACCTTTCCTTCCCTGCCTCCCATTAGTCCATAGGAAGGAAATCCCTTCCCTGGCCCCTCACACTTGCTCTCCATTTATATTTATATATTTTAAGACATTCTGTAAGAATATTCTCATGAAGTCAAGAGCTAACTTCATCTGAGAATGTAGAGACAGAAGTTAATATCAGGATGCAGACTGAGACAGTCTACTACTCAGCTAGCAGACGTTACAGATACCAAATATTTCCTTCTCTGAAGCAAATGCCCCCAAATAGAAGGAAGAGAATAACCTCTGTATTCACTTTCCCTTGTGTACTTGGAAACTACTCTTAAGATATCCCAAAGTGAGGAAATTGCAGAGGGAAAAGTCAGGCCACACTCCAGATTAAGAATAATAGAGAATATTCAGTGTCCACTGTTTTCACTACTGATGACTTCTGTCTCCCATATGGCTGCATGCAGTGCAGCTTTTTTCCAGCTTTCAGTTGGCTGGTCTACAGGGAGAAGGTTTTCTACTCAGCACCAGCTTGCTTCTGGGATGACCCAAAAGGCAACATAGTGCTGAGAAGAAGGGATGGAGGAGTGCCCAGAACTGAAACATCTCTGTCACACCCTCCAAGGCTCAGGGCCCACTGTGGAAGAGGGAGCGGATAGAATGGAAGAGCCAAAGGAAGGGTACGACTCCTTACAATGCAACTGTCCAGACAGAAATTGGCCTTGATATCCATGACCTTGCAGTGCCTAGCAATACCTTCGCAAGACCCTCATAATAGAAGAAAAAGATGATGACATCAAATTAAAAGAGAGACTAATGGAGAGAGGGAGGGGATACGATGGAGATTGGAGTTCTAAAGGGGGTGGGGGGAGGGGAGGGAAATATCATGCACTTTTTGTATGTAAGTATAGAAGTTTTCAATAAAAAATTAATTTTTAAAAAAGAATAATAGAGAATAGAGATGACCAAGGAGAGACACCATACTGGAGCCTGTATCACCGTCCACCTCCCAACAAACCAAACCATACTACAAAGAAGAGAGACAGTAGAAAAGGAAGGCTGCTTAGTTCATCCCTAGAAAAGCAAGAAAGACCAAACACAGATATAGAAGAAAGCAATGAGAAAGATCACTTGCTCAGGGGATATATAGATCTAGACAGGGTGGATACACAAATTCAACCTGACATGTCTCTCTTCCCTTGAAGGGCTCAGCTACCACACACAAACCTTCACATTTTCCAAATGTTTCATGTTCTCACTTCAACCTGGACTACAATAGATGTTTAATCTACTTTAACAAGAAGTTATTAAGCATCCACTTTGTACAAGGCACTGTGCAGGGTGGTATGGACATAGAAATGATAGAGAAAACACGAGTCCTACCCTCAGGGAGCTTGGCGTTAAAGTAAGAAATAAACAGAAATATTAAAGACAACTACAAGATTGTCTTTGGTGCATGCTATGATATAAGAAACATAGAAGAGAAAGATTAAATCCAGGTAAGATGGACAGAAACATAATGCTATAACAGGAAGCCTTATAGATCCAATGGCCTCTGAGTTGTACCCTGAAGGGTATGAAGAATTCCAACAGGTTAGAGGGAAGTAGGACCTAACAGCCTGTTAGAGTGCTTGAGCATAACAAAATATTAACACTTCCATTGGTATTGGACTAACCTATTGTAAAAGGCCAAATGTGTGGAATTTCAAAAGATCATGGCACTGGGGAGAAATTGTAAACACACAATGTGTCTAGTTCCCTTGTGGCCCTCACCTATACCAGCTATTATTTTTTTAAAAACCTGGTGACAAAGTCTGGGATTAACAGCTTAACTTTTGAACTATTTAATTTGTTCCATCTTTCTTCCACATCCTTTCTTATGTCCTTTACTCCAATTTTCAAATATTGTCTGCAAGTGTCTGACAGTAATCTTGCTTATATTGGCAAACCGTCATGACTCAGCTGGCCTCCAGCTCTGGGCATGCTGTACTTTTCATGTTGACATCCCATTTGAGTCAGATTCTTCTGAGTTCAAAGGGATCTGTCTGGAATGCAGCATGAGAGCTCTTACTATCCTGCTCAAATTGTTGCTGATTGTCAATAGAATAATTGGGCATTTAACTCCATTTTAAAAAATCTCATTTATCTTAAGGTAACAATAACAGAAGATAAAATAGGCAACTTAGAATTTGCTCCACAATTACATTCAAACTGAATATGTTATCAGGACTCCTTTAAAAAGTCATCTGTCAAATGTATGTTGATGTCCTTGCTTTAAAAAGAAATGTGAACTCTTTCACAGAACCATGGTGTAAGTCAGAGACTGAGAAAAGGCCTGACAACTGGCAGGTGTGTTCTGCAAGCAGGTCCATCCAGGCCACCTGCTGTATGGCATATAAAGGTAAAATATCAGCGAGACCTTCCCACTGTAGTGCCCCCTGGATTATCTATCAATATGTGAAAGAACAATTATGATTGCTTAGTGAGCAACAGGTTCTGGCTGAATCATTTAGGAAACCTTCTCTGGAAACTGCTATTTTCAAGTTAATAAACACAGAACTGAAACAATTCCTAGCAATTGAAGAGCACTAAAGAAATATTTATCTCACCCTGCCTCAGTTTCTTTGTGTAATGGGGATAAAAATGATGCCCATCAGGTTCTGTGAGGAATGAATGAGTACAGAGCACAGAGTGTTTTAAAAGCACTACATGGACATGGTGAGTGCCCAGGTATGAGCACAACAGGACAAATGAATGTGGTGGCCTTGGTATTAGAATCAATTCGAACATGTTGTTTTGGACATTTTTCTAAAGACAGAACTCTCATATTAGGAAAAGCCTCAGCTCTTCCCCTCATATCCCAGCCCAACCCTCTGAGTCCCTCAGACTTGCTCACAAGTGTGTCATGTGGCTTTTCTGACAACCAGACTCAGGCTCTGCCACCACCCATCACAGTCAATAAGGAGATGGCAGAAGTTTAGATGCTTCATCTCCAGCCATGTTCCAACCTTCAGGCTGCCGCTCCATGGCAGAGCACCTGAGTGGAGTAGAGTGTTACCTTGTTTTAAGCACATGTCAACAAACCAGCTACAGAAAAGAACAGCCAACACCACCCAGTCTTTCAATGTGAATATGATCCTTTATTGCTTCTTCTTCACATTTCCCCAGGGACTTCTATACAGACTCTAGAGAAAAAGCATCTTCATCAGACGCTGTGGAGGACTACTGGGTATGGGGAGGAGAAGGGAAAGGAAGAGCTTGCTGGATCTGTGCCATATACCATCCTGAGCTGAGAACGTTCCTAGTAATTAACAAGAGCATGCAATTAGAAGGTCTCCAACTTTGATGCTGCTTTCTTTAGCCAATCTGCTTTTCAGAACACTTGTTACTCCATCCTTACAAATGCATATGGTCTGAGGGTCAGAGAGGGGTTTCTATTGGCCACTCCTAATCCAGCACACGTTTTCTTTACCCATCTTACAGATAAAGAAACTGGATGTCAATAAAATTAAAACTTGGGGTCACACTACCACTATATTCACAAATGAGAAGTCAAAAATGTCCTTGCCTTCCAGTTCATGCTCTTTCTTCATCCCACTCCACTGAATCCATGGTTCAAAAAGAAACAAAACAAAACACAGGAAATGGTCAGCAGACGTTTGTTGCAAGGGTCTGTAATATAGAACCCAGGCCGGAAGCCCCTGGCCAGTGCTTAGGTAGCGTTCTGCTCGTCATTTTGGAGGCAGAGGTTGGAAATTTGTGCCTATGCGTGTGCTTGTGCATGTGCTGTGCATGTGCTGAGTCCAGCATGGAGAAACATAGATAGAGGCAGAGACAAGGCCAGCAGCACAGTGGTGGGAAATAAAGGTGAGGCAAAGCTTCGAGAATGAATGAGGAGTTTTCTCTTTCTCTCCTCCAGGTAACTATATTTTAAGGACCAACGTGGATAACCCTAAAAGTAAAGAAAATAATCTCCTAAAGCAGTCCCTTTACTGGAGACTCGCAGAGGCCCTGGAGGTCCTTTGGCTAGGGAAGGTGCTCACAAAACTGACCACTGAGGAAACCTTAAGCGGAAGCAGCGTTGTAGAAGGAGATCAGGAACTGGAACTAGGGCATAATCCCATACACATGGCACCCACACTTGCCAAACTTTGGTTTTCTAACCCAGTATGTATTTGGATCCCTCTCCTCCCATGAAGTGACAGCAAGCTGCAAGGGGAACTGGGCCATCAAGCTAGTGATGTATCTAATTGTTCCTGAAAAGTGGACTTCATAAATCCACAGTTAAAAGAAGATGTCACATTCAAAAGCAGATTTTCTTCCTGCTAAGAAAAGCAAAAGAATAGATCATTAAAGCAGGGCTCTTCTTAAGGACTCAGAATGAAAGGATAGCCCAGATGAAAGACTGACTTCTCATTGTGGCCTCTTTATCAAGGTCTCCATGCTATGAGAGATTAAAAACATTACACATAATGTCTGCCTTACTTCAAAAGATGGAGATCTTGCCTTAAGACAAGAATCTTAATCATTTAGTTCCAACCTTTTGTAGCATCATAGCTATGTTGTAAGATGGCAAAATGCCTAAGGTTGAAACATTTTAATGACATTAAATATAAATAATATAATATATTTGTATATTTTATATATGGATTTATACCATATATATATATGTATATGGCATATATGGTATAAATCCGTATACAAAACATGAACACTGAAATGTATGTGGAGGAGGGAAAGGATATGTCAGAACTATGAGAAAATGTTATATAGAAAAAACAGACAACTTGATCATATACAAACTGGAATACCATCTTTATTCCTTTACTCTTTTGGTAGGAAATATTGCTGTTCCTTCAGGATATTCATGCTGACTTTGATTTGGTTTTGCTTTATTTTTGATTTTGTGGGGCTGGAGATTGAATTTATGGTCTCACACATACTGGGCAAACACCCTACCACTAAGCTATATCCCCATCCCTCATTCTACCAATTGTAATACAGTTACATTGATAAAATCCCATATATTTTATTAAGATCTGGGACAGATGTCTGAGCCCACATATCTCATTTTCTGTAACAGATGGATTATGTGAAATTTTAAAGTGGAAAGAACTTGGACACAGTACTATGAATGTGTAAAGAAGGGTCCCTGTTTAAGGAACTTAGGTTTTAAGCAAGCTATTAGGCATAAAGTAAATTATTTTATAAAGGGATCAATCTTTTATAAGTATATTTGGATTTTCATATGCTGGGATTTCCTCATGAGGCAGGGCTGAGCTTTCTTGTCTTATTACTTCTGATTGGCTTGATTTTTTTATTTTAGAGTCATGTACAATTTGAACTGTTAGTGTGAAGCATAAGTATATGGGGCCTGACCCTTGAAGTGAGAAGAGAACAAATTGAAGGCCACTGGGGTACAGTTTGGCATATTAACTTACTCTTAGTTTAAATTCCAGACTAATCAAATGAAGTCACAGCTGGGTGGAGAGAAGACTACTTTCCTGCCAGTCGATATAACTGCCGAGACAGGAGAGAAAAGGGTTAGTTGCTCTCCAGTGGGTGATAACATAAAGGTTGAGCATGGGCAAAAAAGAGAGAGAGGAGAGGAGAGGAGAGGAGAGGAGAGGAGAGGAGAGGAGAGGAGAGAAGAGAAGAGAAGAGAAGAGAAGAGAAGAGAAGAGAAGAGAAGAGAAGAGAAGAGAAGAGAAGAAGAAAAGAAAATTTCTCCACCTCACATTCATACACACAGGCATACAGGCACACCATACATACTGCGTTATTTAGAATATGTTGAACTATAGATAACAAAGGTCCAAAATGACAGAAGTTTTAAACGAGAGTTTTTAGCTCATACATAAACAGTGAATCCAAGACCACCAAGTGGCTTCTTATTAATATGGAGGTTGGGATGCTTCTAGAATTCTCCTCTATCAATGGGAAGTAGTTACCATTCTCATAGTCCCAGCACATGGTCCCAGATGGGTAATAGAAATCACTTCCTTTTCCAAACTAATGGAAGCCACTTGGAGTAAAAATCACATTTCCAGTCTCCATTTCAATCCGAACTTGTGACTAAAGGGATGTAAGAAAAGGAGCTTTGTACAAATGCCTCATCATATCATGAAACGCAGTGCCATTATTCTGCTTTTCCCCATTTTTTGCCATCTTGGACCACAATGTCAATGACCAGTGGTACCTCCACTATGTCAACCTTGCCCTGCCTGCATGAAGGTTTTTACATGAGTGAGAAATCAACTTCTGTCTTGTCAGCTGCTGTAGTTTGGGTCTTTATAGAAACTAAATCCTATCTAATGTATTACCCATATTAAAGGAAGTTTTCTGGGGGAAAATATCGACATTTTAACTAACCAGTGCCCAGTGGTTATCCCTCACTTCTCACCATTAACCTTTTTCATTTGTACATTTAATTCACATTTTCCAGCATCTGCAACATTTCTCATAGCTGTCAGGTTCTTAGAGCAATGCAAAATGAATGTGCTTTGATCCCTTCCCTCAGGGAACTTCACATCAGATAGAGGAAAGAATGAAGAGAGTGATGTGGCTGAATGCTAGCAGCCCACCAGACACCACTGTGGTGGTTTTCACATGTTCTATGTCATGTGGATCTCTCATCTTTCCAATGGGTTAATTATGCTTCATCTATCCTGAAGCATAAGAAGTAGTTCACCTAGACTTTTATTGGCTTATTATGTCATCCCCTAGATCCTATCATACTTTGTTCAACATGATATGGCTCTTGTCATATCATTTTCAAAATTCTTAATAGAGCTGAATGCTGAAGTTCCAGGGCATTATAGAATTTGCTGAGGGCTACCTCTACCAGAAAAGATGAAATCATGGTTTAGGTATAAATTTCTGAGGCATTAGTCAACTATTATGGCCAAGTTGTTTCACATATGTACACATGAAAGATAAAATGCAAAGTTCTGTATGTCATGTGCTTCAGCTGCCATAGAACTAATTCCTCTTGAAAGCCTGCCTTATTAAACTTCTCCTGGTGTCAGTGTCCTAGGCCAAGCACTCACTTATCCCTCTTCCTGCTGTAAGGAAGAATAAGCCCAGTTTGCATTATCACATGTACATCATGAGGGCAAAAGTGTCACCTTTTCATGTTCTAGGGTTATGAATGTAACTTGCATTTTATCTTGTTCTTACTTCCAAAACAGAAAGAAATTACTGTTCTGAACATTAGTTGTGTCTGTCCATCTACTTTGGACTCGAATGTTTTATTCTTTGTGTGCTTTTCTCCCAATGTTCTACACATAAAATAGCCACTTGGAGCCTTTCTTTCCCTTCATCCATTATGTTCTAAAGCTAAGACATATCCTGAGAGACGTGTGTGTGTGTGTGTGTGTGTGTGTGTGTGTGTGTGTGTGTGGACATGCATGTGGAGACTAGAGGTTAATCAGATATCTTCCTCTATGGCTCTCCATCTTATTTTCTTGAGACAGAGTCTCTTATTGAGCCTGGACCTCACTGATTCAGCTAGACAACCTAGGCAGCAAGCCCCAGGGATCCTCCTGCCTCCACCTTCCCAGTGTTGGGATTATAAGCATGTGCCACTAAGCCCAACTTTTTATGTAGGTGCTGGGAATCTGAACTCAGGTCCGCATGCTTGTGCAGAAAGCACTCTACCCATGGGAGCCATCTTCTTTATAGAATTATGATACTAACTCTGAAGCCATATAACACTTTCTGCTAAAAATACTCAGCTCTAATTATGTCATTTGCAAAGGTATGCCAATATTCAAAATTATAGGCTTAGAACATCTTGCATGAAATGAAATATTTTAAAAACAATAGAGGCATGTATGTACTCAAATCTTAATACCAAATCCAGATGATCTCCCACCATGTGGGAGAAGTTTGGCTTACATACCCACTTTAAGGATGGTAAGAAAAGATGATGAGACGCGCCTACATACCAGGAGAACTTGTCCCAAAGAAGTATCTAAATTCAGCCCTGCAGAGGCCTTTACCAGTAGTAGCTTTTAAGAAAGGATCTGTGATTCTTTACCTGAATTTGGTTATCTAACACTACTTCTTAAAACTAACAACTTCCTGATCTCACTAACTTGGCAAAAGCTTATTTCTTGTTCACACCATCATTCTTAGATTTTTCTGTCACAAGCCTTCAAAATGGTAATTTGAGATCCTGAATCTTAATATCTCAAACACATAAGGCTATATGAGACACTTAACATTCAAACCGCCACATTTCACACCCAGCTCCCAAAAGATTCCTGGCCATCTCCCAATAGTGTCCTATGTGTCCTGGACACACAGCTGTGTCCTGGACAAGGATATAGGAATAAGGAACTAAGAGCTGGGCTTCACATCTC
The DNA here is from genome assembly GCA_036365145.1 of Orientallactaga sibirica. Lineage (NCBI taxonomy): Eukaryota > Metazoa > Chordata > Mammalia > Rodentia > Dipodidae > Orientallactaga > Orientallactaga sibirica. Next base: position 54,736,218 of record JAEOAD010000001.1, read on the forward strand.
AGACCACAGTGCCTGGCATAAATTTTCTCACTTCTTTGATTGCCTCAATGTTGGTGTCCCACTGAAGATACGAATCCTGAACTTTCTAACAGATTCACAGGGAGAGGGAGATCTTGACAATGAATTTTCAACCTCCAGTTGTGTTCCCCCAAGTGCATGAATTTCTGTTGTTATCCCTGCCAGCCATCCCTTATAGCACCACAACATACCTTTCCCCAGTTCTGGGAAGGGGTACAGTGAATCTTTCATCTTCATGGGTAACAGAAAAAGCCCAAGAACACTTACTCTAATTAGAAGATTTTACCCCATGCATACAGTTTTCTTTGGCATAAGAGAGCTTTTTCTCCAGGAGGGATTCTCTTGTAAAGCCATTAAGAAGGAAGCCTGTCCCAGGCAGCACTGTGTATTATATCAGAGTTGTGTTGGCACATAGCCTAAGTGGGCTGCTCTCTGGAACTGGGGTTAGAAAACACAGTAATGGACTCAATATTTCGCTATGGCTGTATAGTAATCATTATAGCCATTAGACTCTTCACAAATACAGTTTTTCTTTCCAGAGAAATGGCAATATTGGACCTTAATGTCTTTGAAGTTAGTGAGGGCTGAGGATTGAGTTGGCCAATGAAATGGGAGTAGAAGTGATATATTCTTTCCAGATATAAACTTGAGGAGCCACCACTGATTCTGTGTCTCCCACCCTCACCCTGTGACGATGTTGTCATGCCTCTTCCCACATCAGTAATCGCAACAGCTCTTCTCCATAGCAGCTCTGCCTACCTGGGCCCTGAATGACCATAGAACTAATGGCTCCCCATGACATGTTAGAAATATATAGCATGTGAGAAAAGCACGTTTTACTTCATAAAGCCATTGAGAATGTGAAGAACAACTTAACATGACCCAACAGATATACAACTGTATCTATAAATCTTCAGAAATTTCCTGTGTGACTCTCTTGCATCTTTTGCTCCTTTATTTGCCCCCAAAATATAATCACACTCTTTTTTGTAGTTAATGACCCACTTGCATCTCTAAATCATTTTATATCACATGTAATTCTTAGCTTTGCACATTAATTTTATATAGATAAAAAAAAAACTTCTTGTATATACTCTTCTAGAACTTGCTTTTTTTTTACAAAAAAAAATTGTGGTTTTGAGATTTCTCCATGTGAGTTATTGTAGCTGTATTTTGTTCACTTTTGCTACAGCATATCATTCCATCATATAAATATAACATGAATTTATTCATTCTATGAGATAGTCATTTGGAGTTTCTGTTTGGGAGTTTTGCAATTAGAAACTAGATTACTAAAAGATGCATGTATCAGTCTAGTATTCATATGTAATTGTCTCCTTAAAACATATGTCTTGGAGAGGAAATGCCAAGTTATATGAAATAACATTCATGTGCTTTACTTTATCAGATCAAGTTGGTTTTCAAAGTGGCTGTACAACGTCGCACTGTCCCCAGCTTGTAGGAGACTTCTCTTTGTAATGTAGCCTCACCAGCACTCGATGTTGTTGCCTTTCCCCTCCTCCCCTCCTCCCCTCCTCCCCGCCCTAGTCTGGTGGCTATGCAATGGTATCTCACTGTGATTTTTTTTTTTCATTTGCATTTTCTGTAGGGTATACTTTAATCCTATGAATTTCAGAAACCAAGTTGAAAAACCATTCAAAACAATTTGCCATGGGTACTCTTAAGAACCAGGAAAACTTCACACCCTGACCTTTTCCTGTTAGGGAACAACCCAAAAAGCTGGAAAATGTGCAATTATTCATTAGGCATTAGAAAACACCAAAGGCCTTGGGCTACTGTTTGTGTTGTAGTTTAAACAGCTGTTTCTTAAATGGTTCCTTTTAGGAGATTACATTATTATCAAAAGCCATGGGAAAAACAAACACATTTTAGAGAAATCATAAACATTCCTTTTATCTCACCAGATAAAGACATTTGGTATCAGTCCTAATGCACTGACTTCGCTGTACACAATTTATAGCATAAGAAGAGTTTGAAACAGTTTTGTATAAACAACCATAGATATTTTTGAAGGTTGCTAAAAAGCCGTTTGACACTTTCAGGGAAGGGGGAGAATCTCAGTTCTGGTTAATTTCAGGACTCATTTCCCTCTAGCAAAGCAGCTCCATTAAGCACTGTTTTCATCTCCACAGCCCTTATGCAATGTTTACATCATTGGCACCTCCTCTCAGTGAGTCCCTAATATAAACAAAGAGTGTAATAAGCTCTAATGTATTTTAACAAGATTTTAAAAGATGAGGCTATGGAACAAGGACAGCCAAATGGAGTAGAGATTAAAGAAACATTTTTACAGCATCTCAATCCCTTGTGACAAAGACAACTCCATAATTTAAGTCTGGGAGAGAAATAGTCTCCATGTGTTTACTCATCAATTACAATTTGATGGACTCCAAATGTTTTCTGACCAGCCAAATTCAGCAGCACAGCCTTTTAGCAAAACATTACAAACTTGGAAGAGAGACATAACTATAAATTTGCTTTTCTCCATAGAATCTTCATACCCACGGGGGCTGTGCATTTCAAGAACCACAGCAGTGATGCACGAGGAACAAATTTTTGCCCTCTTAACGCAGTAAAAGGAGAACCATCCACAGGTAAAACTGTGATTGCGCGATTTCAGCTAAAAGGGTCATCTGCATATGTGTTAACTTTCTGACCAATTTGAATAGAGTAGGTGGTTTCTAGAGGAAGCTGGGTGGTGGGTGACCTGAGTTCCAGTAGCCACCCTGGATCAGAAAGCCCAGGACACTGGAGAACTACCATGCAGATAACACTGCTCAAAGGTGATCCATAGACTAGGTCTGACCCATAGGCTTGTCAAGCTTCAATCAGAAAGGTACACAAGTTACTAATGGGTATTTAAAACTTATGGCAATAGGATTTCATGTCAGCAGGCCAGTGAGTTGGGCCATCATAGGATTTGTCTTGTGGAATCAGATGTTTTGCAAAAGAATGGGCCAGCAGTAAGGTTTTAAAAAATGAAGAAAAGGGCTGGAGAGGTGGCTTAGCAGTTAAGGCTCCTGCCTCCTAAGCCTAAGAACGCAGGTTCCAATTGCCAGCGGTTCCAATCTCCAGTGGTTCCAATCTCCAGGTCCCACGTTTAGCCAGATGAAAAGTGACGCAAGGGCGCAATGCCGCACTTTACCACAAGGTGGTGCACGCATCTGGATTTTGTTCGCAGTAGCTGAGAAGCTGCTGGTGTGCCCATCTGTATCTGTCTTCCTCTCCCTCTCTCTCTGTCTCTCTCCAAAAAGAAAAGAAAAGAAAAGAAAAGAAAAGAAAAATTTGTTCCTTTTCCCCACATGTAGTTTGGAAACAGCTCAGGTTCTTATTAAGATGCAGATGTGTTTGTTTTTAATTGACAAATAATTGTATATATTTATGGGGTACAATATGTTGTTTGCTGTTTGTATTGTGGAATGGTTAATTAATCAAACTAACATAGCCACTCCTTGCTGATTTTTTTGCTGACAACATTTAAAATCTATTCTTAGCAGTTTCAATGCAAGGTCCATCTATGATCTCGAGACATGATGGTATGCAGTATATCTCTAAAGTTTATTCCTCCTGCCTTGCTGAGAAGTGTTCCTTCTGAACAGCTCCCAGTTCCCCATGTCTCCCCTAGCTGCTGCTAAGCGCAATTCTTTCTTTACTTCTATAAATTCGGCCTTTTCAGTTTCCACATAGATGTGAGTTGCATGACTCACCTTTCTGTGTCTGGCTTGTTTCACTTAGAGTAATGTCCTCCAAATTTATCCAATTTGTCACAAAAGGCAGACAAGATTTTGTTCTTTTTAACACTGAATACTATTCCATTGTGTGTATATACCATATCTTCTTTATCCATTCACCCATTGGGGCACACTTTGGTTATTTACCTAGCTTGGCTCTTGTGAATAGAACTGCAATGAGAATGAGAGTAAAATGTGAATTTGCATATCTACAAAGACACAGGTATGGCTGGTGTTGGTGGTCAGGACCATAGGTCTAAACCAACAAAAGTTCAAACTTTTGATACTGATAATTTAAGAAACCTGGGCATTTTATTTTTGTGGTCCCAGATCATAACACCTGTAGATATGTGTTACAACGGTTCTAGCTTTAGAGAGAATGCAGGAATTAACATTTGACATCCCCAGTGTTGGGCTCACAGAATCTTTTCTACCTTTAAAATTGGCCCTGGTTTTATAGCATTCTCTTGTTCACTGTTTGAAAGACTTGCCAGTGTGTTCTCAGCACAGCATTATTATGGCCTGAGCAGGCAGTGCCTTCAGGAATAGACTTGTGTTTTAACTGGTACCAGTACTGACCTCTGCTTTCAAAACAGCCTCCTCAAAAGGGTGATGCTTGGTTTCCAGTAGTGGTTTCCTATCCAGGCAGCTCATATAACTTTGGAGGATCCACCTGTGTTGTAATGTTGTGGCTTCTAGTATAGTAGCTAATTTCAGTTCTCATCAAAATGAAGAAAGTTCAGCATCTAGGAAATTAACAGCTCCTGATGGCAGGAGTTACCTTTCCTTTTTTTTTGTGACTCTCTGGGAAGAGCAAGCCAATGGTTCCTAAGGCTTCTAAGCTCTAGACTCGAAGCCTTATTTTGCCAGTGAATGCAAGAGCTCCATGTAAGGGCAGTTCCATTGCTAAGTGCCTGTCCACTGGGAAAGGAGGGCTTTTGGAGAGATTAACCTGCTCTTCTACTGAAAGTAATTCTCCTGAAAGAATTCACAAGAGGCACCCCTCCACATGATCCATTTGCTCTGCTACAAGTGTTTCTCTGTTGGCCAATTATCTAGTTTCATCTGCATTATTTTAGTGGAGCCTTACAATTCTGGGAAAGGATACATCATTCTGAGAGCTTCTAGTATAGGAAAATAGGGCCAGTGCCCTGGGTGAGAATATTCTCAGGAGTCTGCTTGATTAGATGCAAATCTCAATATTGAAGCCATTTCAAGAAAGCTTCAAAAGACTAAACTTTAAATTCCAAGAATTTTCTAATTACAGACCTTCCTTATTTGGACGAATATGTCTTGGTTTCTCACATGTAAAATGATGATAATAATACCTATTTATAGGGTTGTGGTAAGGATGAAATGAATTAATGCATGCTGAGGCTCAAATGTAGTTCCTGATGAAGAGTAAGTGTGTCAGGAGGTTTCCCAGAACCTTGGTTACACAAACTTAGTGACTTAGCACATCTCGGTTCCCCACTCTACCCTACATCCATTCCTAGTCACTTACAGGGACATGATCTATGCTGAGTACACTGGAAAGAGTATTTACCAACTCAGTCCAATAGAAATATAATGTGTGTCATGAAGACAATATTAAGGTATGTTAAAAAGTAAAAAGAGGTAAAATTAATTTGAATTTTTGAAAGTTTGACCCAACATATCCAAAATGTTCAAGACTTTATCAATATAAGTAGAAACTTGCTCAGTAGTTAAATGCACTTCCTGCACAAGCATGAGGGCCTGAGGGGGTCTGAACCTGCCAGGGTTTGAACCTCTAGATCCCATGTGTGGTGGTTTGATTCAGGTGTCCCCCATAAACTTATGTGTTCTGAATGCTAGGTCACCAGCTGGTGGCAATTTGGGAATTGGAGCCTCTTGAGGTGATGTATTATTGGGGGAGAGCTTATGGGTATCACAGCCAGTTTTCCCTTGCCAGTGTTTGGCATATTCTCCTGATGCTGTTGCTCACCAGATGTTCACCAGGAGGTGATCTCTACCCTCTGCTCATTCCATTGTTTTCTTCTGCCGTCATGGAGCTTCCCCTCAAGTCTGTAAACTAATATAAACCTTTTCCTCCCACAAGCTGTTCTTGGTCAAGTGTTTTCTGTCAGCAACTTGAAGCTAACTGCAACATTATATAAGCATCTGGGCATGGCCACATGTTCCTGTAACCCCAGTCCCACAAAAGGAAACAGAGACCAGGGAATTGCCTGGGCTTGTGAAAAACTGCAAGCTCTGGAACAATGGAGCAAAACACCAGACATTCTGTTCTGGCCAGCTCAAGCATATGTCTCCTGTTGCAGGCAGGTGATGCAAGGGCACATAGATGTTGATACACAACACACAGCACCTCCCCCCACCACACACTTATAACAAAGCAGGCAAATATTATTAATCAGAAACTTCATTTTATATACTATCAAATGCAAGTATTTTGCACTTACAGCACAGCACAGAGCAAATGTTGTTTTCACTGAAAATACTTGTATTCAGTTTAAATGCAAAAATATCACTAAAAAGCAGTTTTACTTATTATGGTTTTTGCATGTGTTTATAATTGAGCTGCTGATGTGGAAATGTGATGCCTGGCTGTCTGCTTTGCCATGCTTTTTCTGCTGTTATGAAATTTCTTCTCAAAACTATAAGCTGGGCTGACAGAAAGTTAGAAAAAGCTACAATGCATGAAGGTCAATGGGAGAGAGAAAACACCAGTGAAGGTACTCAACAGTGAACACTGCAAGCTTTAAATTTGGGCAGCCAGGCCAAATGAGCCAATGGGTATAATATTGGCATGTCTGTTATGGGGGAAACCAACTGCTCTCTAATTGGACTTGAGGCCCGCTCCATGGGAGGGAACACATCCCTGATACTGAAAACGTACAACAGGGGTAGTCATGAGCCCTAAGGGTGTAATGTCTGCTGGAGTCTTGGTAAATATATATACTATGCTCACCAAACAACCCAGTAAGCGCTTCTCTTAATGCCCACACCCATATATTAATGCTACTTTCACTTTTGGTTAGAGAAGCTTCTCTTTTCAGATGGTGGCAACCTTTGGATGATTCAGAAGGCACCGTGGTGCTGAGAAGAAGTGACAGAGGAGTGCTCAGCACTGAAACATCTCAAACCTACCTTCCAAGGCTCAGGGTCCATTGCGGAAGAGGGGGCGGAAAGAATGTAAGAACTAAAGGAAGAGTAAGACTCCTTACAACGTGTTCCTCCAGACACAAAATGTCCTGGATATCCATGACCTCACAGTGCCTGACACTACCTACATAAGACCATCATAAGAGGAGGAAAAAAACATGACATCAGACTAAAAAAGACTGATTGAGAGGGGGAGGGGATATGATGGAGAGTGAAGTTTCAAAGGGGAAAGTGGGGGAGGGAGGGAAATAACATGGGATATTGTCTACAATTAAAGAAGTTGTTAATAATAATAATAATGATAATGATAATAATAAAATGAAAAAAAAACATAAGGAACTGGATAGATAACAATTAAGGCATTTGCCTGCAAAACTTAAGGACCCATGTTCAATTCCCCAGTACCCACATAAGCCAAATGCACAAGGTGGCACATGTGTTTGGAGTTTGTTTACAGTATCTGGAGACCCTGGCATGCCCATTCTCTCCCCAACTTAAATAAATAAATAAAAAATATTTTAAAAAATAAAAAAATGAAAGACCAAAAAAAAAAAAAAAAAAAACCCAAAAAACAAAACTATAAATTGGGAGATGTCATTCAGTGTTTAAAGCGCTTGCCTGCAAAGCCTAATGACCTGGGTTGAATTGCCCAGCACCCATGTAAGCCAGCTGCATAAAATGGTATCTATGTTCTCTCTCTTCCCTTACAAATTAAATAAGATAAAAACCAAGAAACTCAGATTAACCAGGCATGTTGGCGTATGTCTTTAATCCTAGCACTCAGGAGGCAGAGGTGGGAGGATTGCCATGAGTTCAAGGCCACCCTGAGACTACATATTAAATTCTAAGTCTGGGCTAGAGTGAGAGCCTACCTTGAAAAAAAACCTGAGCCAGGCATGGTGGCGCACGCCTTTAATCTCAGCATTTGGGAGGCAGAGGTAGGAGGATCGCCATGAGTTTGAGGTCATCCTGAGACTACATAGTGAATTCCAGCTCAGCCTGAGCTAGAGTGAGACCCTACCTTGAAAAACCAAAATAATAATAATAATAATAATAATAATAATAATAACAACAACCTGTAGGCTGGAACTAAACCCTTTCCTCCCATAAACTGCTCATGGCCAGGTGCTTTGTTTTTACTTTATTGCTTGATAGAAATTTAGTAATATTCATTCTGATATTTTCCAATATTGTTTGTTTTGATTGATTCTCATCCCCTCTCATCAGTCAATAATTTCCCTCTCTCCTAAATTCCCTCTCCTTCTCTGGTATACTCCCTCCCTCTGTTTAAGTGTGTCCTTCTGTCATTCCCTCTTCCAGCTCATTGTACAATTGGTCAGGAGACTTACCCCAGTTATTACAGACCTATTGAAATGTTTCCAGAACTTTAGTGGAGTTTTCCATTGAATAAATGAAAGAACTCTCAGTTTTTCAGTTAACATTCAATTTGAATTACATTATAAATACAGTTCTTTCATTATATTGGCCACATTCCAAGTGATTAAGAGCCACATATGTCTAGTGAACACCACATGGAATAGCACAGGTGTAGACTTTGCAAGCAGACAGGGACTAGGGAGGAAGCTCAGCAGTTAAAGGCAATTGCTTGGAAACAGACAAGCCTACCATTTAAGCAAATAGTCTTACAGAAATCGACTCCCTAGCCCAAATTTCTGAATTATAAGAGAAGAAAAAATTCCACCATAAATTATTTTCTTCAGATTCAAGGTAACACATTAGTTAATTCATTGCTGTGAACAAATATCTATAGGTATTTATAAAGGAATGGGTTTATCCTGGTTTGCAGTTTTGAGGGGACATATTTTATTATGGTGTGGAAGGCATGGTGTCAGGATAGCTGTTTACGTTCATTCAGAATCAGGAAGGTAGGAAGAGCAGGTAGGAGGGCCAGGCTATAAAATCTCAAGGCCCACCCCAAATGGTCTACTCCCACCCCCCCAAGGATCTACCTACTAACAGTTCCACAACATTTTCCCAAACAGCACCATCAACTGGAGACCAAGTGTTCAAATCATGAGTGTATGGGGGATGTTTTACATTGTATGACTTTTCACGAAGAGAAGTGAACACATTTTTATTCGCTCCAGATCGGGTACTGATAAAATACCAAATAATTTCACCCAAGTCCAGCTTACTGAACTGTTGGGTTTATTGAAGTTTCTCACAGTAGTATGAGTAAGGGGTTACTATAGGAATATGGGGAACTCAAAGTCAGTTGCATCACTGCAAAGACCACCCCAATGCAAATGACAATGCATGAAAGCTGCATCCATGGAGTTTTCCTGAATAACTTGCAAGAAGCTGAGCAGCTGTTGTTACTGGTGGGAGGCGGTGTGGCTTGTGAATCAATTTTCAGGAACGTCTTGATACATGTAAGCTTTGTTGACTTCCTATGAGAGTTAATCTTTATTTCAACTTGATTGGAGAAGGAATCAAGTAAGAGGCACCTCTCTTGAGCAGGCCAATAAAGGCATTTCTAGGAAGGATTTACTGAGTGAGGAGATCCTTCTCCAGAGTGAGTAGCCCTTCCAACAGCAATATGGAAGGCATCTATCTCTGATAGACTGGCTGATACAAGCCACTAGAGACATACATGGTCATTGGCTGAGATCCCTAAAAATATCAGGGATTGTAAAAACAATAGAAAGGGAAGCACGACTGAAAGAACTAGGCATGAGAGAAGGGGTATTTGATGGCCAATTTACCATGCCTAATAGGACTGTGTCAATGATGGAGTTAAAAAATTAAAATAAATAATTCAGCAGTGACCTCAGGATTGGCATGGGGCTTTAGTGACTGCTTAGCCCCATGTGGGGCATGATATTTCTCAGATAGGAGAATCTCTGGAAAATCTAAATGACCTTGGCCAGCATGTAAATCATGTTTGTAAAATTGAAAAGCAACCAAGGGGGAATGAGAGAATGGCAAAACAAACAAAGGGGTCTGTCTCATTCACTTTGCTCAGGGTTTTGGAAGCTAGTGAGGGCTCTTTAACACATATCTAACTTGTACTGTCTGTCTCTTGCATGCCACTGGTTGTAAAAAAAAAAAAAAAAAAAAAAAAAAAAAAAAAAAAAAACAGGGCCTGGAGAGATGGCTTAGCAGTTAAGCGCTTGCCTGTGAAGCCTAAGGACTCTGGTCCGAGGCTTGATTCCCCAGGACCCACGTAAGCCAGATCTATGTACAAGGTGGTGCATGCATCTGGACTTCGTTTGCAGTGGCTGGAGGCCCTAGTGTGCCCATTCCCTCTCTCTCTCTCTCTGCCTCTTTCTCTGTCTGTCACTCCCAAATAAATATTTAAACAACAACAAAAACAATAAGCCAATACTTGATCTCATAATTTTTCCACTTAACCTGCCAAATAAGAGGAAGCATGTACCATCCACATGTCTTTTTTCCATTGCAATTCCTCCCTTGTAAGTTGTCTCTGGGAAGACAGGCAAGCCTTTGTTGCATGTCTTACAGCCCACCTCAGTGAGCACAGTCTGCTTATGATGCCATCCCATGCATGCTGCTTTCAGGGATGGTAACACATTTTTTAGTCCATCACTAGTTTGGGGAGCATCCCCGCACTCACATTTATTAGGGAGCCATGTCCCCTTATACCAAGTAGAGGAAACAGGAAGATGCCCAGCTTGGGACCTTCCCAAGGACACTCCACTCTCAGATGGCTTTGCTTTACTTGACATCCCATTACTCACCAGAGGAACCGTGCAACCACCACAACAGCAACAAGGCTCATCATCTCATACTACACAAGGAAAGGTGGCCATGTTGGGATTGCCCTTTGGGTGCTCCGTCCTTCCATGGATCAGTCTCAGTTGCATGTTTTGTCACTCATTGCAGGGGCTATGCAAAGACTCCTTCCCAACTCATCTTTGATTCTGTCCGTTCCTGTTTGTTATTGTGTTGTGAGATTTTTTCCTGGGGTGGTATGAAAAATTCTCTAGTCATCCCAGATAGGGCACTGATGACAGTCCAAAAAGCAATTCCACCCCAATGATGCTTAGTGAGCCAGTGAGTTTGTTGAGGTGACTTACAGAAGTATGAGTGAAGGGTCACTTCCAAGACTCAGCCGCATCACTGAAATGCCCACACCAGCGTGGGTAATGACTCATGACAGCAGCATCCATGCAATTCCTTACATGACTCCCATACAGTTTGGCTACTCTGAGAGTCTTCTCCAGAACTGTTACTGCTTATATAACCTTTACTTCCTGAGTCTTAAGAGCCTCCTGCCAGGAGGGACTGTCATAATTAGGAGGAAATAGTGACATAACAAAAACAATTTTAAATTCTTTCAGCTTCCTGGCCAATCTCTGTTTTTTGTTTCCTAAGCACTTTGAAATTTATATTTATGTCTTCTTGGTCATTGAATATAGGAATAAAAGACAAGCCAAAAAGCCACTAGGTAATAAATAATACTTATTCTACCCCTTCCATTCAAACACACACACACACACACACACACACACACATTTCTATGATGTGAAGTGAAAAATTATATTTAGTGTTATAGTTTTGCATGATTAAAACTCAACCAACTATCAAGAGAGACTAGGTTTAATTATATTGTACACATTTTCTTGTTTGATGGGCCAGTGATGCTTGATAGTAATGAAATAGCTCTCATTAATTTACAGATATAGTTCATAAAATTTAATTTCTTGCCTTTGTTTCAGCAAAACACTAATTATGTTATATCAATATTTCACATATTTTAAATCTACTGATAATGTCAAAATAGACCTGGTTGGAAATGTTATTGTTTGAATTATTTTTATTTATAATTTTTATTTGAAATTTACTCTGTTTACTAAGCAGTAGTAACTGGACTCACCCATTAAATTCTTTTATATTCTATGTTCAAACAGTGAATGTGGATCACACAGAATAGATCACTTTTGCCAGTGACAATATCACAAAATATTCTCATTTCAAATTAAATAAAAAATAGAAATTTTCACCATCTTATAAAGCAATGATGAGAACTAAGTACAGAAAACCATAACTTCTCACTTTTTTTCTAGATCCACAGATTTAGGAGTGATTTGAAGCATTTAATTTTAGGAACTTTTCCTCAGACTATGCACTAAGGTTCTGAGCACTACATGATTTTTAAATACTTCTGGAACCATAAAAGTAACTAAGAAAGCAATGGTTGGCACAACTGAGAAATGATACTTGACTGTACAAGATTCTCTTGCATTCATGCTATCAGAGCAAAATGACTTGACAAGCTAATTAATTTATCTTTTCTCTTATCTAAGTTCTTCTGCTATGCAAATCTGCTGACACACTGTGAAGCAGGCTCATCTCTGACATAATAGCAGCAGTATAGTCCTTAAATATTCACAGCATCTAGATGGGGAGTGAGGATGGAGAAAGTCTGGAATGGTGGTAGTTATGACAGCAGGGGTTTAGGGTTACCTGGTCCCAGCAGTGAATGCTAGATCTCAAGTCACAGGGGTCTCTGTGATAAGTGAGGCTTTCCTAAGGGGTGAGGCAAGAGCAGCCAACCTTACCTGGGCTTAGTACTGAGGAGCAGGGACAATGAAGAGAGGGGATTAGACAAGAAAAAATAAAGATGATGAGAAAAAAACCTGAATCTGCTTTGCACAAGCCAAAAAAATTAAAACCTCCCATCTTAACAATCTGCCAAAACAACCTCTAAGCACTAGAGAACTCATGAAAAATTTCAGTTCACCTGCATTCCAAAACTTTTCATATATACATATACATATATAAATGGTAAGGATCCATTTAATTTTATATTTCAATAAAATATATTTTGATAATATTTACATATATATCCATGTATATATTCTATCTGCTATTTTTTATATTCTGTAGCAAATCAGATCATTTTCTTCTTTCTAGTTCTTTCTGTTTTTGCATGTAGAATCTATCCACTGATGAGTGGGATGATGTGAGACAACAAGCATCATTTTTATGGTTGGTTATTTGCAGAGGAGGAAGATAAAAGGAATCATTAAAAAAACATTAATCATCTACAATCTCCATCAACTCATAACAAAGACATTTCTAACATGTACATATATAATCATGAAACAAAAACTCTTCTTTGAAAAAGTTTTTAAAGCAGGTATTTTTAAAATATATTTTATTTATTTATTTGAGAGACAGAAAAAGGGAGAGACAGAGAAAGAGAGAGAGAGACAGAGAGAGAGAGAGAGAGAGAGACGGGGGGGGGTGGTGATGGGTAAGCCAGGGCCTCCAGCCAGTGCAAACAAACTCCAGATGCATGCGCCCCCTTGTGCACCTGGCTTATGTGAGTCCTGAAGAGTCGAAATGGGATCCTTTGACTTTGCAGGCAAATACTGTAACCCCTCAGCCATCTCTGCAGCCCCTGAAAAAGTTTTGAAACTTTATTGAATTTCTTTTTTATTGGTTTGTGTGCTTGTTTGTTGGTTGCAACAACCTGTAGAAATCTTTCCCAGGGGCATGACCCTGTGCTTGGTCTCGCTTCGATCCAAGCTCAACCCAGCCAAACTAAGTTCCTGTACACTCTGCAATATTGCCTAACATGCTTTTCTTTTGTGTGGGAGAGCAAGTTTGTGAGAAATTTGTTACAAAAACTGATAGCTGTCTATAACTCATGGATTATTACTACTGATTTATCAGCTTCAAAAACATCCCTCAGATGGTGGTCCTGGAGCATTAAGCTATCAAGAAGTTTCTGGTTTATCAAGATAGCAAGCATAAGATAAACAGTGGTATGTTCCTCCAAACTGAATCAGATACTAGGGCAGGAAAGAGGGAGAAACACATGTCATGGAAGAAATATGGCTAGTTGAATAGCACAGTCTTTTGTTCTCCAAGGGCCCAAGTGACAGCTGCATGACAACAATCCCTGGAGGAATGCAAAAGGACTGTTGCTCCTGGAGACTCACGGGTTCCCAGAGTGCTGACAAATGGCCAATAACTCCCTCTGTAAACCAGTCTCTGTGTAAAACTACAATATGGAGTCTCTTGACAGAACTATCAGAGAGTGACCAGCCACTGCTATTCTCTTGACTCCTCTTCAGAAGGGGACCCAGGCTATCAGCAAGGGCTCACCACTGCTCCCTTCCCCTCATCAGAGCAACTCAAGAGTTGAATATAGACTTACTAGTGGTAAAACTAGTTCAAATGGCAATTCTAATTTCCATTTTTGGAAGAACCTCTATTCTGTTTTCTTATTGGCTATATTTTTTTTTTTTTTTTTTTTTTTTTTTGCTAGTATTTTTTTTTCTACCTGCATATAATACTTACATAATACTCAGAAATTTTCTACAGGCCTACATTCCTGTAAAATGGCTACTGTCATCAAAACAAGAGGATAGGAAAAGAATGCCCATCATTTGGGAGGGTGAGTGACCTGTTCAAAAGCTATGAGTAGGTCTGGTGCTCTCTGAAATTCCAGAGCTCCTCTCCCTCTGTGCAGAACTTGAAGACACTTGTCAGCCCCTAAGACCTGACCCAACTATCAGGATTTTTGCTCCTGGAAGCATCTCTACTTTTCTATGGAGCTCAGTGGAGAGTGGCTATTTTCTGGGCCCTTTCATTCTGTCACTACTTGGTGGATCACAGCAGCCAAGCTATTCCATCAAATACACACTAGCTGTCTTCACACACATGCAAAAAATCAAATGGAAGCTCCCTTTCTATGGCATGAGCCAAATTCCTTCTATTTATAAGCAGCAGCCCAACAGGCAGACTTGGTTCTGTAACTTGCAGTTCTGAGCGAGCTACACCAGAATAGAGATGTGTTCATACTTTCCTGTCACCCAGATTGCCACTTCACAAAGAGGGTGACAGACAAATACGATGCGATCCGTTTAGAACATTTTCCTATGTTTAACTTCCAAATTTGAGAGTTTTAAGCATGGTTGCCAAAACCAAGTTTTTCTAAATGTAGTAATTTTTTTTTCTTGGTCTCTTGGTAAATGGTAACTGAATATTTCCCCCCTACTGTTTCTTTTCAGAGGCCAAGAGTTTTTTTCACTCAGGTCTGCAATACCCTGCCTGGGCTGTCGCCCAAGTGGCTTTCACACCTAAAGTGAGAAAGAATTAAGTGCTTCTGCAATTGAGAAATGATTCTGTCTGCCTTGGAGCTGCAAAGCTCTCTTGACTGAACTATTCCGTTTGGACTCCGAAGCTAAGTGCACCAAGGAGCCTACAACAATGCCAAGAAAGAAACTGGAGAAAGAAGACCATCTCATTATTTCTCTACCCAACACATGGTTGGAAGGGCTCAGAGCTGTCCTCTGCTTTTCGTAGTGTGTCTCAAACAACCTCAGAGATTGTCGTCTTTTCATACTTTCTACACAGTGATGTCTAAGCTGGTTGCTGATCGGTTTTCATAGTGAATACTAATTCATTTATATAGGGGTGGTCACCTACTATTTCAATACTGAGCTTGTGTTAATGGCAGGAAAAACAAATAAGCTGGCTTCAATGGTTATTCTCTTTGGGTGACAACGTCCTGTACATCTCGAAAGTGTGCCTTATTCTATTATCTGGACATAGCTCAGAAAAAACAGGCTTGCCAAGAGGAAGAAGTATTTGAATTGAATTGAATTGAAATATCTTGCTAAATATTTACCTGTTTTTACAGGTAAATTCTGCTGAACAGAATAACCATTGTATACATCCCATACAATGTTTAAGGGCAACCTTTGAGCTATAGCCTCATGAAACTTTCAGGTGTCTTTCTTTTCTTTTCTTTTCTTTTGTAAAGTTAACTGTACATTTTAGTCTCTCATCATTTCCTCTTAGAGCTTGTCCTTACATAACCCAAAGTAATGCCAACAGTGTCTTTCACAAGCAATTTGAAATTTTTGACAAGCACCAGTGAGGATACTAAAAACTAGTACAAAATGAATGTAGAGAGATTTATATTTAAAACCCAGAACGGGACAGCCCTGAAAATCATAGATCAGTCAGTTTTTCATACCTGGAAAATACTAAAACAAATCATCCAAAAATCAATTTGCAAACACCCATACCATCACAGAATACTAGGTAATAATCAACATTGCTTTGTGAAGAACAATCTTGTCAGAATCATCTAATTTCCTTCTAAAACAGAGTGACAGGTCTAGTGGATCAGAGGGATAAAACAGATGTAATAGAGCTTGAATTTTACAAAGCACCTGATTCTCTCTTTTCCATGATATGCTTATCAGCAGATCACTTCTGATGAGAGGAAATGTGCAGTGGTACTTTACTACAGAGCACTGCTCTTGGGCTTCTGCACTGACTTGGCAGGTGGGAGTTTGGGGAAGAGAAGACTTAGTGTGGTGCTTGGCATAGACCTTTTAAGATGCCCATTGGTTCCAAGAAGAGTGCTAGCACAAGATACATAATCAATATTTATTCAATGAAACATTAAACAATAGGGCAGGAGTGGTTCTTACAACTTTGTAATGAATGGGTTGGGTAGATCCTATTCATTACCACAAAAATGTGTCCCTCCTTTATGAAAAGACAGCTTAGCTTCCCAAGCTCCCAAGGAGCTAAAGTTATATTATGTAAGGGCTTCATACTGTTTGGGATAGATTCAGTTATAGTTTATCTTTAGAGATTCCTAAATATGCAGATATAATGGTCTAACATTTATAGGAGAAAATCAACCTCACAGGCTCAAGCAGACTCCTTTTCAGTGAGGTTCTCTGAGCCTTGAACAGTGTGGTTTAGAAGTCTTATTTAGGGCTAATCACAAACTAGTTGTTTATTCTTCAAAACTTGACCATCTCTATAATCAACCTTTGCATAAAGAAGCTTATGTCTTTGAGACCATGAGCAATACCAATCTATGGGATCACACACAGCTATTTAGAATGTAGTTTGGTATGCTGTCAATTAGCATAACCACAGCATTAAGCCCCCCTCTTTGCCCCCAGGGCCTAGCTCTCTGGTCACAGACTTGTCCAGATTTACAGAATAAGGTAGACTTCCCTTCTGTAGAGTAGGCTTGCAATCCAATCAGAGAACAATTGGTTACTCTTATGACTCTCCTGCCACTAATGCACTAGTGGACATCTTGCCTTGCAGGTCTTTTGTGAATTACATAGGCTCCACAGCTGCCTTCATAGAAATAATTTGGAAGTACTTCTACCTTTTTATTTTATAAATAGATGAAGTATTGGTTTTAGTTCTTCTTTAAATTTCTGGTAGAGTTCTACTGTGAATCCATCTGAACCTGGCCTTTTTGCAGTTTGGAGATTTTAATTACTACTTCAATCACATTATTTGCTATAGATGTGTTTAAACTATCTCAGCTTGGATTGATTTTGGTAAGTATTGTTCATCCATAAATTCATCCATTTCTTTTAAATTATCCAATTTTGTACAGTATATTTTTTTAAGTATGTCCTTATGTGAGTTTTATTTATTATCCCTTTTTATGTTGTTTTATGAATTTGAGTCCTCTCTCTCTCTCTCTTGATTACTATGGCTAAGAGTTTGTCCAAAGGCACTGAGGATCAGGCAATCACCAGGAGTTTGTAGGCACAGGTGGATGGCACATGGGAGCAGGTACTCACCAGCAGCAATGTGGTGGGACTAGCTCTCTTTTTCTTATAAAGCCACTAAAGCCATCAAGGGAATGTAACCTTCTTGACTTCATGTGATTCAAATCACTTCCCAATGGCCCTGCTTCCAGAGTAGATATTTAGTGTAGCTGGGGACGTTTTAAGGACCTCACACATGCTAGGCAAGTGTTCTGCCACGAAGATGTATCCCAAACCCCTTTCTAATTTTTGTTTTCAGTCAGGGTCTCATTAAGTTGTCCAGGCTAGACTTGAAGTTGTGATTGGATCTTTCTGCCTCCATCCTTTACAGTAGTTGGGATTATAGGCCTGTGCCACCACCAGGCCTGCCTCTGCCAATTAACATATGAATGGAGGATTAAGCATTTAATCCATAAACTTTTGGAGAATGCATTCATCTGATAAAGGCAGTTATTTGATCTAGACTGCACCTTCAGAATCTTTTCATAGAATAGTTTTTGAATTTGAACCCAGAAAATTTCAGATGTTGGTCCTGCCCATTTGCCGATAATATCCATTATGTCAACATTTCCCAATGTGAGGAAATATCCATTTGTCTTAATGCAAGTAGGCTGAGAGAACAGCCCATAAAAAAAATAAGATTTTGCAACACTCAATCCCTGTTTTTCAACTGTTATGAGACTAACTGCTCTGACACCCTCTACTCTTGTAGCTCAGCTCTTTAAGCTTCTGCCATACTTATCAAGTTATGGTTTTATGTAAGCCTTTCAATCGTTTGTATCTAAATCCATTGTTTTCAATTAAAATCTTCTTAAAAAATCTGACTATTCCTTCAAACATACCAATACAAATAATTCGTATGTTTGGTATATCAAAGCTCGTGTACACTATTGTGATTAAAATACATTTTGGATTTTTTCAGAAATTCTTATCTGCAATAGTTGAGAGTTCCAATATTTATTCCTTCTTAACAGTGGATTAAATTTTTTTCTATTTTAATCAGGAAAATGTTTTCTTAATTTGTATTTACTCAGTTGCAGATTCTAACAGAATTTTCATCTTGCATTCATTTGCATCTTTTGCTCCATTCTCTATTGATACAGTTTCTTATTGAGGATCACCATGAGTTCGAGGCCACCCTGAGAATACAGAGTGAATTCCAGGTCAGCCTGGGCTAGAATGAGACCCTACCTTGAAAAATCAAAAAAAAAAAAAAAAAAAAAAAAAAAAAAAAGTACTAAAATTGTTTGTAGGAATTTCTCCAAAGCTCTAATACCCACTAATTCTTATATATCATTAAACAATTTGAATATGATCTGCATACAATGAACATTTTAAAGGTTTCACTAACCATTGAAAACCTCCAGATTTCATTTAATGTCCTATCCTTCCAGGAAAAAGCATTGAGTTGGTTATTTTGGCATGGAGGAAAAGCTCAAGTGCAATAGTTCTGTCCAGGTTTGAAGCCTTTTCATCTCAAGGACTTTTCTCCTTGCTGGCAGGTCAGTTTCCCTAGTCTCTTTTCTCCACTATAACTGTGTAACTACAAAGTCTTCTTTGTATTTGTATAGCTTATGGGTGATACAAACACACACATCCAAGAAAACTCTCAAGAAAAAGTTAATGTAACTACTAACGTAATAGATAAAAACAAAAAAGAAAGCTGGCATGATGGCATACACCTTTAATACCAGCACTTGTGAGGTAGAGGTAAGAGAATTGCTGTGAATTCCAGGCCACCCTGAGTCCACATAGTGAATTTCAGGTCAACATGGACTAGAGCGAGACCCTACCTCAAAAATAAATAAATAGCCGGGCGTGGTGGCGCACACCTTTAATCCCAGCACTCGGGAGGCAGAGGTAGGAGGATCGCCGAGAGTTCGAGGCCACCCTGAGACTACATAGTTAATTCCAGGTCAGCCTGGACCAGAGTGAGACCCTACCTTGCAAAACCAAAAATAAATAAATAAATAAATAAATAAATAAATAAAATAAAAGAACAGGCTTGGGTAGAAATGACTACATGTGCCACATGTGACCACTGAATGTCATTGCTTGTTTAATAATTTGGTGGGAGGCCAAACACTGTGGTGCAAAAAGAACTAGGTAACAGATTTATCCTTTAGTGTTAGGGAAAACACTGATAAGATCTTACTTACAAGGAACCTGCATATTAGTTGGGTTATTGATTTATTATTGATATTACTTCCAAATGTAGTAGTTTAAAACAGCAATATTGTCTCAGTTCCTATGGAGTCAGAAATGCTGGTGGTTGGGCAGGTGTTTTAGGAATCCTCATGAATTGGCAAACAAGCTGTGACTCAGGGTTGGAGGACTTGTGTCTGAGGTCACTCTCAATGACTGGACAAATGCTCGAGTTCTTCATCACAGGAGTGTCTTCATATGATCTTCACATGTCAGAAGCTTCCCCAGACTGAGTGACAAGGGAGAGTAAAGCAGCTGCGTTGTCTTCTATAATACAATGTAACCCAGTGTGCCATCCTTCCTGCCACATTCTGTTGTTGCATAGCACTGATTGGTTCTGGGGCCGATGCAGATATGTAGGAGGAAGTGAGGATCACAGCCTCCTGAATCCTAGTGACAAGAGCCTACACCCACTTATTGTGGCTGCTTTGTTCCGATTTGCCTATCCTCTCTCCTCACCTAGATATGCAGTTAGGCCACCACCTTCTGATGACTGTCACCTCAGCCTAGATACTTCTCAGTTCTAGACCTGCGATTCTTCTTTTCTGAGACGTCTTATATGTATGTCTCATAATAAGTGCCATTTTCAGGGCTGAAGAAATGGCTCAGCAGTTAAAGATGCTTGCTTGTAAAGTCTGAAGGCCTGGATTTCATTCCCCAATGCCCACGTAAAGCCAGATGAACAAAGTGGCACATGTATCTGGAGCTCATTTGGAGGAGCAAGAGGTCCTGGTGTACCCATTCTGTCTTGCTACTTGCAAATAAATAAATAAAATTATTTAAAAATGTCATTGTCCACTCATTGATTTAACCTCAGTCTCTATCCATTTTAGAGGATGAATTACCATCCACCAAGCTGACCAAGCCAGTGATTTGGGCCTAAAACTTGAGATTAATATTGGAGGACACATATATCAGATTGTTAGGTACATTTAGTTAAATAGGAAGATATGGTTTTTCTTAGAAAAGATGAGAATGAAAATAAATTTTCTTTGTAAGTGTTGTTAAAAAAATCCTAAGTTTCTTCCACCTGCACTATAAAAAAATGAGTTGTGCTTGTTAGCAGAGTTATCACATTTTACAGAGCAACATTTATCCATGTAAGGCAAATAATAATTCCAAGAACAAACAAGAACAAATATCCACTGAAGATGCTGTCTTACCTAACAGCATGAGAAGACTGGAAGAATTCGGGGAAGAGTGGGCATGCATTACTGCCTGCCATGCCCTCCATAGGCACATCATTATCTCCAAAGGGAAAGTGAAGTGAACAAGGGGTCAGCATTCAATTTGGCATACGAGTGACCTCTCACTAGACTGCTTATTTCAGAAATGATTTTTCAGCGACCACCGATAAATAGGATTATAGGTTCACAACATTCCTAAAAGATGCACCTATATAAAAGCACTCATTGCTGTCCAATTCTCCCACAGGGAGCCAATTATGCACTTTAAATAGTCTAAATAGCTGAGTCCTTTATCCACTCTGCAGCTCTGGATCCCCACAAGAAAGCAATTCCGACAGTAACAGAACTGGTCCAAGTTCTGTTATGCCATCTCAATTCAAACTCTGCAAAGTTTGGCTGAAGAGGTGGCTCAGTGGTTAAAGGCATTTGCTTACAAAGCCTGAATGGACCAGGTTCAAATTCCCAGTACCCATGTAAAGCCAGACAAAAAAAGTGGCACATGCTTCTGGAGTTCATTTGCAGTGGCACAAGGCCCTCTCATGCCTTTTGTTGAAGTCTCTTTCTCTGCTTGAAAATAAAACTTAAAACAACAACAACAAAAAAACCTGCCAAGTTACCTCTGAACTGGAGATCCTTTCTAGGTGGTAGAATCAGCCAGTGATAGTAAGCTCTGAGTGCCCCTAAATATGAGCAATAGATAAAAATGCCTTTCTGGGGCTGAAGAGATGGCTTAGTGGTTAGGGCACATGCTTGTGAAGCCTAAGGACCCCGGTTCGATTCTCCAGGTCCCATGTTAGCTAGATGCACCTGGTGGCACATGCGTCTGGAGTTCGTTTGCAGTGGCTAGAGGCCCTGGCGCACCCACTCTCACTCTTTCTCTCTCTCCTCCTCCCACTCTGTCTTTAATAAATAAATAAATAAAAATAAAATCTTTTTTTTAAAAAAAGGTTTTTGTGCACCCAGAATAGTGGCACTCAGGCTTGTGAACAGTCTGTGTCCTTTCCTTGCAGCCCACCACTTCTTTGAGCACGGCCTCTGTTATCTCAGTGCATTTCGCTGTGACTAAACAATCCGCTTTAACCACCATGGTGGGGCCTTTATGAGCTCATGAATCAAAACCCACAGTAGTCATCAAAGAAAAGCTTCCCGTGTGACCCATCTCTCAAGCATGAGTATTATACATGACAAAGTGCCTTTTCAAAAAAAGAAACAAGCACAGAACACAACACACCATTTATCGAAAGACTGATACGATGTGTTTAAAGTGAAGCTTCCATATTTTGCAAATTGAAAGAGAAAACCACATTTCCCACTAGGAAATGTAAAAGATATCTTTGATGTCCCATCAACTTGGTTTGTTATTTGTATTTTCATCAGTATTAAAGTATATGGCTTTTACTGGAAATGGCTTAGTGGTTAAAGGCACTTCCTTGCAAAACTTGCCAAGCCAGGTTCAATTCCCCAACACCCAGAAAAAACCAGATATGCATAAGTATATAGCTTTTAAAAAAGCCACTTGTGTAAATACTTAAGACTATCTTACTTTTTATAATATTTGATATTTTTATTTTCCTAAGGTAAAAACAAATGTGGAATTTTGCTTAGGTATAGTGGAAAAGTTTTCAGTAATGGACTCGGAGATTCGGAGAACACACAGACGTAGTATGTAGGAGTGAGACAACACAAAGAGGAAGGCAGGAAACTTCTAGCAGCCTTGCTGGTCACTGAGGCTGAAAAGCTCATGCAGAGGCTACCGCCATCAGCGTGGGCCTCACACAGGTAAGCTTCCATCATTTCCAGGTACCTGATCTGCAAAATGAACTGAAAATACCTTCTCTTTAATTCCACAATTAAAAAAATCAAGAATAACTAGTATTTTTCATGATGCACAGGGGCACAAAAGCAACCTGCACTTAGCTGTCAGTTTACTGTCCATGCACTCCACTTGCTATAAACATCCAGAGGTTCTGCCCCGAACATGAACGTACTTGGCACTGGTGGCTGCGACGTAATGTAGGGTCAGTGTGGTGCATTGGGTTATCTTCATTTACCTTTTTGAGACAAGGTGTCACATACTTCACGTTGTCCTTAAACTTCTGATTAAGTGCTAGTATTACAGGTGTGTGCTACCATGCCCTGCCCATATATTTCAAAATCCTAAACCAAACTGTTTCTAAATACTTGTAGGCCTAAATATTTCAAATGCATTTTGGGGACCCATACCTTTCTTCCACAGGGTTAGAATGGCAATGAAAGTAAGATTCTGTGAGTGAAGAATTTAGGCAATAACTCTACCACCTGAACTACATCCTCAACCTAAGTAACACATTTGGAATTGATTGGTATGTGTAAGATATGAATGCATTTTACTTATTTTATAAACACTGAATATATTAACAAAAGCATAGCACATAGAGTGCAATCAGATAACTTATTCTGGCTTTCTGCCATGGGTACAGTGCCACGTATCTTTTAAATGGAATTAAAGGATGAGGACAGCTAATACAATTGGCCATTTACTGGGGGGGGGGGTGGGTTCAAAAGTTTAAGCTTTGGTTCTTGTGCCCAGGGGTATGCTCTTTTTTTTTTTTTATTAAATTTTTCCCAGGGTTATGTTCTTGTTCACACCAACTTTGATGTCCACTGTGCACATGCACAGGGCTATAGAGGTGCAAACCATAACTGAATTTCCTGACTCAGCCATAAACCTGAAATTACTTTTCAGTAACACTGATTGCCTACTTATAGGAAACATGAAAGAGGCTATGAATATCTGATGGTGGTTTAATAACCAGGCTTAACAGTTTGTTTCTTCAACGAATCCCCAAAGTCTTGTTTTCATGACATAGGAAGGACATAGAGGATTTTTTTTGGGGGGGGGGGGTGCTTCTTTATTCCTAGCAGTATGTGGCTTGTCTGCAATTGGTAAATGATGTTACTGAAAGTGACCTAACAGTTCCTTAAGACAATAGGTGTTTGCTTAAGCTACTCTCTTCTGGGGCTGGAGATCTCCAAATGGGAAATTAGCATAACCTAAGGAAATTTTCTGCTTACAGGACATTGGTCCCAGAGTCTCTCTCTGTTCCTCATGGTGTTTCCTGCTGGGCTCTCATGGTGTTTCCTGGTCCCTGTGCTGCTTGCCCAAGAGCAGGAATAAGGTAAAAACTCAGCCTGGAGTACTCATGCTCACAAAGCCTGTAGCGTTTTACCCTTGGCTTACTTCCCACCACTTACTCAGTCCTCCCACAATCCTGCAGCCTCCTAGGAAAAAAACAAAATCTCTCATTCAAATTATACTAATTTTTATAAGGCAAGGCCAAGGTACTAAGCACAGGGATGCTTTTATTTAGAAGAGGGAGTGGAGGTTTCCAAGAAAAGACTGGGAAATAGCCAAATGCTCACTAGGAGTCCACCTACCCTCACACAAGAAAGGATCTGCTCTGTAGTACTGTGTTCAGTGCAGGAAAGGAACATAGCACCCACGTTATGAAGGGGCCACTGAAGAGGTTTTCCAGAGGCAGCAGTTCACTTGCATGAACCTAGAGGAAAGCACAACAAGGTGGAAGCATTTTGAACCCCTTCCTACTTTTGCTCTGATCCTGCCAGGCTAGCTATAATTCTGGGCTGGAAACCTAGGTTCCAAGTCAGCTTGTGCCCTTGTGGGGGTGGTAGCATTTTGGTAAATAGCATTTCTCTTCTGATCCTTTGTTCTCTTCTGTGTAATCTCAGGATTGCAGCATCCTCTGTCTAGGCCTTTTGTCAAGTCAAATGGTGCCATTGTGCCCATAGCTCTCTTTTCTCTGGACTAAGGTTAGCCAAGTGGGGAATTCTACTTCTGCAAGCTAAATGCTGAGGCCCAGCTGAAAATTCCCTGCCCCTGGGGAAAACCCCCCCGCTTCCCTTGTAACTTCCATAAGGGACCTACAAGATTCTGTGGTCTAGCATATACTGTCAAAAATCCCAGCATTTAGGAGGCAGAGGTCGGAGGATCAATGTGAGTTCAAGGCCAGCCTGAGACTACACAGTGAATTTCAGGAGAGCCTGGGATACAGCGAGACCCTACCTCACCCTCCCCCCCCCCCCCAAAAAAAAAAAAGTCCACATGAAACAGAAATGGAAACTGCAGTTTAGAGAGTCCTTCCTGGTCTTATGTTGATAATACTGCTGTTGCAAAATGCTTTTCTACAACGTATTCTGATGTGTTCACATTTATCAAAAGTGAGCCATCTTCTAATTGCCAACTTGCAACTTGTTAGAACCCAAGGGCAGGTAAATACAGCTAGCTCACAAGAATGGAGACAGGTGCTGTTTTACTGGTGATGCCAGTGAGGACCTAAGGTCACTGTTGAAATCCAAGTTGTTCGGGAATGAGGTGGCTTCAGAATTATCAGTTGCAGAGTATTGAAGAAATAACATTTTGAAACTCTTCTTTACAATTTCATGACTGCTTATTCAACAATGGACAAAGAATCTCAGAACAACTTTTCTTACAATGGCCAGAGATTGGTCTACTCTAAAGCCAGACATTTTGTTTTCAGGAGTGTCAGTGCAAGATGTCAGCTGAGGTACTCAAGCAGCAGCCAAGCCACCAGCTGAGGGTATGGCCAAGTCAGGTTGCACAAGACTGGTATGCTCATCACGCCTATCCAGAGTGCCACCCTTGGCTGCGGAGCATCAATTTTCTGTCCTTGGCTGCAGGAGCCCAGCACTTGGTAGCTATGAGATGGCTTTAAACTTGTTTCTGGATCACACACACTGTGTAACTGCTGCCTCTTGCAGGGGCTGCAGGATGCACACAACGTTCCACCTGGATTTTCTACAGCTCACTGACCACAAAACCACCTTGCAAAGTACTGACCCAAAGTGAGGCATCTAGCTCTAAAGTCTTAAAGTCTGTCACTCTTCAGCTGGACCCAGTTTCAGGAAGATCACGATGGCTTCTTTAGTTTGAGTTTCCTTCACTGCTTTCCATAGCTTGCTTAGCAGTCTTCTGCACCCAAGTTCTCTCCCATTCGGGATTATCCAGATCTTGGCTGTTCTTCAGACTCTACTAGACCATACTTGGAACAAAACCCATGATAAACCCAAAAACTGAGTTTAAGCAACTGACATTTTTCTTTAGTAGGGGGATTAGAGCCAGAGCTTCTTGTATACTAAGTACCTGGTCTTACTACTGAACCATATCCCCAGCTCCTAATAACTTTTACACACTGACAATTATAATTACATCAAGACTTCTGTGCACATCAAGTTAGACCTCACATTTATAGATATAAAAATCTTATCTCATAAAACAAGATACCCACTTATTTTGAAAAGCAGGACCTATTTATGTACTCATCTCTTTGAGTAGTTCTTAGAATGAGGCCATCACAGAATTCATACAGGAATCTTGAGCCTTTTCAGTACCAGTCTTCAACTAGTGGTATAAATAGAATATGCTCAAGTATTTTGGGCCAAAGTTTTATTCCAAAGCTCTATTGACTTAAAAAAAAAAAAACCCAAATGTAATAATGACACACAAAGTAATGAATACTTTTTGGTAATCGGGAAGAACTCACATTTCTATACCCACTACCCTCTATACCTCGTTCAACAAGCATTACTTACTGTGGTTTGAATATGGAATGTCTCCCACAGGCTCATGTTTTAAGTGCTTGTTCCCTAGCTGGTGGCATTATTCTGGAAGGTTTAGGAGTGATGCCTAGCTGTTAGATGCAGTCACTAAGGGCTGGACTCTGAAGGTTTCAGATTGAAATCTTTGCTTCCTGGTCGGCACCACTCCTGCCACCACACCTTCTCCTATTTGATGTACTGACATCTCTCTGAAATGGTGAGCCAGACATAACCTTTTTTCCCTTACATTATTTCTGCCAGGTATTTTGTCACTGGATAATAAAAGCCACTAAACTACTTATAAAAGCCTAGTACTAGCCTGGGAGGGGAGTGCAGTGTCTCATGTGAGGAAGTGAAAAAGGAAATGAAGATCTTAGGGTGATTCCTTGGGGATGCTACCAAGTGACTACTACCTTTTCTTCAGCCAATCCAGAATGAGATGCTGTAATGAGGACATCTGTGTATAATGGCAGCTTTGTTCTTCGTGTCATTCCTGGATAGCCTCACCCCATTTCCTAGATGCCATGTTTTCTGGTGTGCACAGACCTGCCTCCCTTCTGACATTCTATCTGGAATCATACTGGTAAGTGACAGACATGGAACAAATCCAGCCCAGGATTTTGTACATAGCAGTCAACACTCTTCTTTCTTTCCACTCAGCCAATAAAAACAGTGTTGCCTTGCCTAGACAGAGCTGTATCTTTGATGGTGCATTTCCCCTGCCCCTCACTTGTTCCCAATGTCTCAGTAGCCTGGACAGACTGTGTGCTGTCCTGTGAGGAAGCAAAGTAAAATGGCACTCCATTAGAGTGGCTGCTTCTAATGCTGCCTATGGTAGACCAGGACAGACCACACTGGGGCCCCAACTCCAAGGCTGCAGAACCTGAAAATATCAAGTTTTTGTTTATTGCTCCTATTACATTAAGAACTTGGGATTAATTTCTCCAGTGGCCAATTCTTTCTTAAAAAGTATTATCTTATTTATTTGCAAGCAGAGAGAGAGAGAGATGGAGAGAAGACAGACAGAATGGGCCCTACGGGGCCACCTGTAGCAGCAGCAAACAAACGCCAGATACACACACCACTTTATGCACCTGGCTTTATGTGGGTAATGGGAAATTGAAACTAGGCTGTCAGGCTTTGTAGGCAAGAGCTTTACGCTCTTAGCCATTTTTCTAGCCCCATGGCCAAGTCTTTACAAATCCATCTAGCCTAAAGATACTTCCTAAGATGCCTGTGTGTAACCAGTAAGGGTTCTCAAGCCCAAAGGCTGGCAGTGGTATAAAGCACTAATTCTGGAAGCAGTCTTGATTCCCCAGAACATTCAGCAATGAGGGAAATGTTCTGCAATTTTGAGAGGTTCAGTACAATAGCTGTTAGCCACACATGGCTACTGAAATCTAGTTAAGGTTACTGGCAAAGTGGATTTCTAATTTTATTCACCTTTAACAGATTTAAATTTAAATATCCAAGAGCAGTTAGTATAACTTCACTGAACAATGCAAGTCCAAGTGGAGCAGGCTTTGAGAGCAAGGTAGCAGTCTCTATCCAGAAAGTATCCTGACAAAGCAGCGGTGCCCAGCAAATAGGTGACAACCATTTTGGTAACTTTTCTACATGGCTTATCTCAAGTGAAAATAACAATTTAAAACCTACACTACTTAACAATCTATCTTGAACATAGTGATTTTTAATATAAGGAGTGGCATAAAGAAAGTAGCTAGTACACAAAGAATTAGAAAAATAACCATACCAGAAGTTATTTATGTTTAATGCTTAAAAGTCTGAATGCACAAACAATCTACCATCATAGAAGTACTGGTGGTCCACACAATGCATTAGAACTATGTACAACACACACTTTAGTATCAAAATCTTTCTACACTGTAGTTTTACGAAACTGTTAATGACATCAAACACTAAGCACTTAAGACACCATTTTGTTTTCTGCTACCACACAAGGAACGTCAATAGACAGTCCATTTCAACTTGCAGCATCCATCCATTTCTAGTATGAAATTCAGAATTTCTACGTGTACAGTAAATTTATCTACATGGGTCTCTTGATTTTGATTCATAGCAGCAAAGGCACTGTACATCAGCAGATCCACAGACTTAAAAGGTTTTTCTTAAAGCATTCGAACAAAAATAATAATAAAAAAGGAGTCACATATTATAGTTTAACAGCAACAACAACAACATAAAAGGTAACACAATGTTTCTGGCACAATGGCACAGCCTGTGTCCATTTCAGGGACATCCAACTAAGACATGGAAAGAACTGGAGGTAAAGAAAGCAAGTCCTCATCCCAGGAGAGTCTGTTCTTTGTGTCTTGCAGAGCAGGGCTCTGCAAAGCCTCCTCTGCTGGCCTTGTTTTCTGAGACTTGCCTTGCACAGCGGTAGATGTCATTCCCATATCTGTGCAACTCTGAAAGAGCATGTCACAGAATGACCCGCCAATCCTCATAACAACCAAAATGCCCAAGGACATACATCTCCCTTTGCAAAGAAATGTGGCAAAAATATCCAGAAGGGATTAAGTTCGCTCTTTGAGGCCCAGTTTAATTTGTTCATCTGTCTATAATACAATAAAAAGGGAATTAAAAACATATTACAAAGACACTTGTCGACAAGTCAAATAAAAAGAAATATGTCCAATTACTTTTATCGAATATAAAGTTATAGATATATCAGTTAAAGTTGCCCAAATAGACTCAAATGAATAGTACTTGGCCTGTCATATTCTACTTCCTCAGCCAAATTTCCAAATGTGTATAAAAAAATAGAAAACAAAAGAAACCCTTATAACAACACAGCAACATATTGCTTCCATGTGTAATTATACATTTCACATCTCTATACAGTCAAGTCTACATTTAGTGACATTTTGAATCAATTA
Source organism: Orientallactaga sibirica (assembly GCA_036365145.1). Classification (NCBI taxonomy): domain Eukaryota; kingdom Metazoa; phylum Chordata; class Mammalia; order Rodentia; family Dipodidae; genus Orientallactaga; species Orientallactaga sibirica. Next base: position 54,765,578 of record JAEOAD010000001.1, read on the forward strand.
TTTTAAACCTTCCTTTCCCCTCCTTTACCAAAAAGGGGGTAAGAAAGGTATCAAATACAATGTGCCGTCATTATCAATGCAGGAGCAGACAGCTTTATTTAGTCAGTCATTGTTAGAAAGCCCTCTTTAAACAAAATAAATATATTACAGATATAATACATAATTAAAGGTTCAATTCACTGTTAAGTATGCTTATTCATGTTCTTCCAAGTAGATAGCTGAAGATTTGGTATCACAGGTTCTTAATGAGTATTCACAATTTAATAGCAAGGAGGCAGTGGGGTTAAGGAAGGGGTTAAACTCCACTAATGCAATGAGTACTTGAAATCCTTGGTTTGAGATGCGGGAGACGGGGTGAACTAAAAAGGATGATGGGGCAAAGTGCTACAAGAGGGAGTCCAGTTTGCATGAAGATTTGTCCTTAATAAATAACTTCATAAACTGTGGCTTTCTTATCCCCAGAGCCAGTGACAATGTATTTGTCATCCACAGAGATGTCACAGCTAAGCACCGATGAAGATTCTTTGGACTAGGAAGAAAAATATCAAAATGTTAAACATGAACACTGAGAAGCTGGACTTGGAGCAGATGCAGTGGCAGCAGCTTTGGAGCAACACCCAAGGGGAGGTAGAGGCCGTCATTTCTAGAAGCCCTGGGCAGGCAATCACAACATTTCAAGAAGTGACAGAACTGGAGTCCATCTACTTGAGTGACCCTCCCGTTTAGAGGCTCTTGCCCTGAGGACATCAGTGAGGCAGGCAAGTGGTATAAGCACCTCTGCTGATGAATAAGACCTGTTTCAAATTCTGTTCTGCACAAAGTGAAGAGCAGGGTGCGCTGCTATGAGAAGGTCTCCACTTCTGCTGCCAGGCCTGGATTAGGTGGTGCTGCAGGATAGCAGACACTGGCCACTTCCCCTTAACCTGTCTGAGCCTCAGTTTCCTTCATCGATAAAGGAGTACAGACATTGCACCTGTCCTTACACCTCAGAGGGGTCACATTGTTAAATGAAGTAACATGTAGAAAGCAGCATTGAAAGAGATAGAAAATGTAAATATATTCCCAGAAAAAGCCAAAGTTCCTAGAGCAAAACCATAACACAAACATGTCAGAGGAGTTCAGTAATTGGAGAGAAATACACTAAGCCTAGGTGAGTGATATATAGTGCTCAAGTATGCTTAGAGGAGGTAAGGTTAACTTTTAACCAACCAAACTGTACTAACAGAAGGAAGGTGAGGGAGGAAGGAGGGAGTAAGAAAAGGAAGGACATAAACATGGTATTTAAGTTATGACTCTGAACACTTAGAACAAAATGCGTAAGTCACACAGGCTAACCCACTGCATGCTTCTCAAACTTCTTTTAATTGCAATTAGTAATAATTTAAATTCACAGCCTAGCACATACAAAAGAGAGACTTGTATTCAGTATAAAAGACACACTAAAAAATGTTTTCATATTCTTAAGGAAGTGTTGGTTAAGACTAAAAGGGCATGAAAACCCTTGCATTAAAATATAACCTTCAGGGCTGGAGAGATGGCTTAGTGCTTAAGGTGTTTGCCTGCGAAGCCAAAGGATCACGGTTTGATTCTCCAGGTCCCATGTAAGCCAGATGCACAAGGGATGCATGTGTCTGGAGTTCATTTGCAGTGGCTAGAGGCCCTGGCACACCCATTTTCACTCTCCCTCTCTCTCTTTCCCTCTGTCTCAAATAAATAAATAAAATTTAAAAAAAATATAACCTTCAGGGGCTGGAGAGATAGCTTAGCATTTAAGATGCTTGCCTGCGCCGGGTGTGGTGGCGCACACCTTTAATCCCAGCACTCGGGAGGCAGAGGTAGGAGGATTGCCGAGAGTTCAAGGCCACCCTGACACTACATAGTTAATTCCAGGTCAGCCTGGACCAGAGTGAGACCCTACCTTGCAAAACCAAAAAAAAAAAAAAAAAATGCTTGTCTGCAAAGCCAAAGAACCCAGGTTCAATTAGCCAGGACCCACATCAGCCAGATGCACAAGATGATACATGTGTTTGGAGTTTGTTTCCAGAAGCTTCAGGCCCTGGAGTGCCCATATTCTCTCTCTCTGCCTCTTTCAAATAAATAAAAATAAAATATTTTAAAAAATATAACCTTCATGACAAGATCAGCTACTTTTGTCCTACTATTCTCTATGACACTATCTATTTTGGACTCAACTAAATTAATGTACTTTATGATGACTTCATATTATTTGGTCAAAGAAACTGTAAGTCAGTTATTTTGTTCCTAAAAAAAGAACACTAGATAATAACATCCAGAAGATTAAGAGGAAAGTTGTTGACTTGCCCATAAAACTGTCACAAACCTCTAAGACAGGAGAGATTTTGTGTGTGTTTGTACTCTACGTACACAAATTGGTCCTTTTACAAATAATTTCACAAAATACAAATACTTCTACTGAGCTATTAGGAGGAACTAAAGTTTGTAAAATCAATCTAAACTTAGGTGCTTTTCTGGAACACTCTGGCAAAAAAAAAAAGTCTTTAAAGATCTAATACTCATGAAGGTACTTGGGCACAGGGGTCAAGTTTTAAAATAAAAAAAAAAACTTAAAAAAAGCACACGCGTACAATAAAAAAGACACAGAAGGCCTACACTCTCCACTCTAACATGTGAAATGAGATTCAGGCATGATGTGGTGGTGTCCTGGGGCTGTAGGCTCAGAAAGCCCTGAAGAGAACTCCAGCTCCAGGCTCATGGCTGTGTTGCCAAATTGAGTCCCTCACCTGCCCAAGGCTCTACATGGCTAGAATGACCTGTGGTAATCTTAGGACACTTGGGTGGACATCACTAGTCATCTGAGAGGACACATGGAAACAGTGTGACTAAACCATTACAGGAAGCACACAACACTTTTCATGAAGCAAGTTCGGTGTTACCTGGAATATGCTGGCCCCATAAGGTGTCCTCCATGCATTCAGAAGGTTGTCCTTTCCAGTGCTTACAAACCATTTACCTACAAGGGAATTTTAAAAGGTGCAGTATTTATGCTACTTGGTAATAATGCCAGGATTTGCTTTAGAGACCACCAAACTAAACACAGAAATTCATTCCATTTATAACAAGAGTGTCTTATCACTCATAACTAAGCCCTGCCCCTTTCATAGATTTCATCCATCATTATTTATTCTCATAATAACAAGTAGCTTAAGGTAGCAAATTACAAAGTGCTAAGGAAGCAGGCATGCATAATGAAGTCATATATTTCTGAGGAGGGACACGTAATAAGATATAGAAGCCAACTTGCAATGAGTCAGTAGAAAACAGAAGGAGCAATTCTGGTTGACAGAAAATGAACAAAAGAGGCTTGCTTACCACAGTGGGCAAACTTGAGTGACAGCACACAGCTCTCATGAAGATGCAATTGGTATTTGTCTGGCTTGGTGACATGCAACACTTCGACATTACTGTTCTCCATCCCCACTGCAAGCCACTCTCCAGTTGGGCAGTAGCCCAAAGAAAAGATCTAGAATTAAAACAGGAGATGGTAGGCTAGAGAGATTGTTCAGTACTTACAGGTGCTTGCTTGCAAAGCTTGTCAGCCTGGGTTCAAGCCTCCAGTACCCATGTAAAGCCAGATGCACTGGAGTTCATTCATTGCAGCCAAAGGCCCTGGTGTACCTATATTCTCCCCCTTCCCCCACCAACTTTGATTACCCCTTCCCTCCATTTCTCTCCTCTCTTCTCACATAAACTTCATCTGCAGTGATATGGGCATAGTCCATACCTGTGAGGTGAAGTCATGTTGCTGCAGCTGCCGCCCTTCACGCAGGTCCCAGGACCTGACTGTGTTGTCCAAACCGCCTGTCCACAGCTTGGTGCCATCATTAGAAATGTCAATACAGCTGGCACCATCTGTGTGGCCTTGGAATTGCCTGAAATGTCAAAAGGAAGAAATGACCTTGAAAAGTTAGCATGTTTCAGCTTTGGAATTCTTTGGTGATCAATTTCAGTGTGTTTTCTATAGATTTCATTGCGGCTTATGTTTTCTAATTATTCAAAATGATAACAACAAAACATATCAAGCAGGACAGGCCACTCAACAGAACGCCGGTGAGTGGAGTCACTAAGTAAATGTATATGGGACATGAAGGGGTAGTTCAAAGCAGCTCCTTACCTGAACCTTAGCCCAGTGACAAGAGTGACAATTGTTTTTTGTAACTATGTTCAGAGTTCAGTCCTTCAAAGTAAGAGGCACACAGTAAAAGGTTCTACTCCTTGCACTCACCCGACTCAAAGCTAGTAATCACAACCTTAGCCATTCCTCTTGCTCTCATTTCCAAATAAGCATTTGTGTTATGTCTATCTGTCCTTAAATAGGAGGGCATAAATAATCTAGACCATTCCAGCATGAGCAGCATACAACAGCTCTGGGGCCTTTCACAAGTGCTGAAAAATAATGTGGTAAAGAGTGATTGTGGGCCTGCGACCACACTCAAGGCAGCAACATACTGAGGGTCTTCTCAGTGTGGAGGGTTGGGATCTAGGGCTTGTCAGCAAGCAAAAAGCAGACTCCCAATGAACCCATGAGGTCACTGGAACCTTGTGCACATTACTTATGTCAAACTGACTTCCATTTTTAAAAATCTGAGTTGGTAATGCTTAGTACATATCAAGAAGGAAAAAAAAAAACTTATTTCATTTACTGTGGAAAATAAGATTCCACATTTATAAGTTCTTGCCTCCTTACAATGGAGCTGATCTTAATAATTTTTAGAAAGTAATTACATTCCACCCCAGCTCCACTTCCATTCCCCACTCCCCCCAACACACACTCACACAGAGCTTTTGAGCACAGTGTGGTAAAATTAGCTCTTCCTCACAACCTGGAAATAGATTGTGCTGACCTACCTCACCAGGGTCTGGTTGTGCAGGTCCCAAACGGCGATGTTGCCATCACTGCAGCATGAGAAGCAGACCTTGGAGTCAGGACTGATGGCCAGGGCATAGCAGGCGGGGGCTGAGGAAGTCAGCTCCGCCTTGATGCGAGGGGTCGGAGCAGCCAGGTCCCAGATGGACAGAGTACTGGCTTCCCCGCCAACAATTAGGGTGCGACCATCAGGGAGCAATCTGCAGGAACGGATGTAGTTATCCCTGTTCTGTGGAGACAAAAACCATCATGAGACTACTCATGAGGAAAGGAAAACAGCATTAACACGAGAGCAGAAATCCATAAAAGTATTGTGTTTCCTTCTGGTTTAATGAGCCATTTATACTTATGACAATGATAAAGTAGATTAATGCTAGAAAATTACATGAAATTAAGGAAGTACTTAAACATGATCTACAAAATTTAGTACTGAAATATTTAATCTTAATTAGCATCAAAATGCAAAGATCTAGACACACTTCCTCCCTCAAATTAACCAACTGCGGGCATCATTTGAACAAGCAGATCCACATGAGCACCACTGCAGCAGCTCCCCAGACCCCAGGCTAGCTAACCCTGGGAGCCCTGGGATGTTCTGCTGAGGATGAAGGGTCCTGCTTCTGCAGCCACAGGGGTGACGGGGTAGAGAACCTGGTCAGACTGCTCTTTTTGCCTGGCCTTGTCGTGCACAAATAAAGGATATTGTAGGTTCAACAAAGCATCATTAACTGGAGGCAAGACTCAATCAAGGGCTGTTAAGTGACAAAAAAAAAAATATTTCCTCCTAGTCTAGAAGGTTATGACAATCGGATGCACATTTAATTAGCTGAATTAAAGGATTGAGCAAAAATTTCTGCTGGTGTAAGGGAAGAAAACTGAGCTACAATTTTTTTGGACAAACCAAAACCAAATGGCAACAGGCCATCTAAGGGCGTTTCTAGCCATGGCCAAAGTAATGTATAAGCAGATTCTCAGGTACTCTCTCACAGAAACCATTCATTCTAGCTCATGCTGATCTGGAACCCACTCTGTAGTCTGGGCTCAAATTCATGGACATTCTCCTGCCTCAGCCTCCTGAGTGCTGAGATCATTATAAGCATGAGCCAGCCCCATAACTGGCTGAACCCTTACATTATATAGGAAGACAAGTGGTCTACCTTCAACCCTAGGGACAAGATGAATACCAACTGCATACAATTGCCACATATGAAGAGCTGGGTCACTCTGCTGGAAGAAATGACCCCTAGTTATCATTTTGGAACTGCTACTTTCTTCCCAGTACTGCTTCCTGCATTAGGGAAGGTCTGAGTCTCAGTCACCCTGCTCACTCACCAAACAGTCCAGCTGAGAGACAGGGCTCTTGTTGCCAGGGTGGCTGATGTCCCAGACCTTGACGCAGCCCTTGCCACCCGTGTACACGTGCCTTGTGGGGTTGCTGATGGTCACAGCACACACCACCTCCCCATGGTTGAGGGTGTTGATCTGCCGAGCGTGTCGGGGGATCCCAGGTCCAATGAGGGCATCCGGGGGAAAGGGGACAGGCTGCATCTGGCCATCTGCACTGACGTGGAAGGAGTATGCTCTAAGGCAGCAGAGGGAATAATGATGAGAGTAAGGTAAGAAAAAAAATTTTTTTTTTTCTTTTGGTTTTAAACAGGGTCTCATGTAGCCCAGCCTGGCCTCAAACTTGCTATGAGAATGACCTTGGGACTTAGGATCCTCCTGTCTCTACCTCCCCAGTGCTGGGATTATAGGAACATACCACTAAACTTGGTTTATATGGTCCTGGGCTTGAACTCAGAGCTTTGTGCCTGTTATTCAAGCACTCTTCCAACCTCAGCCCTAGGAAGTTTTATTAACCCATCAAGTGTAACAAGAAGAAAATTCTTTCAATGCCATTGTAATGTACAAACAAGTTAAAAGGACTGGGTACAGCTGAATCACAAGCTTCGAAGTCACAGAGCTATTGCCATAATTATCAGGCTGGCTGCTTAATAATTTATATGTGGTATCAGTAGGTACCTGGTCTCTAAACATAGTTCGAACCTATAAAAGGGAGAGAATGTGTGTGTACCTCACAAGAGAACTATGTAAAACAACCATAAGTCAAGAGAGCTTAGGAAGATTTTAGAAATTAGAACCCAGTGACGCAGACCACAAAAAATGCTGAAAGCGGCAGAAAAATGTACCTCTAACTGTACAATTATGGGGAGATCACAGATTTCGTTTTCTTGAACTTGAGGTCTGGTGAAATCTCACACCTTCTCTTTCAGGGATACTTTATAAACTTGCATTGCCTTCCTTCTACCCTGGGGAGGGGAGGGTCTTGTCAAGTATAGGACCTACTCATTTGGAGCAGTCTATGAACCTACATTTCAGTCTACTCTGGGGGATTCGAAAGCTTGAAATCAGACGTTGACAATAGCTCAATTCACTCCAATCAAATGACTTACTAATAGAGATCATGAAGCTAAAATTGCAAAGCTATCAGGAGTTCAGAGTCCCTAGCTAAAAATGTTGAGATGGCTGATATGCCAATTAATACACAAATGAATAAATAAAAGACCCATTTTTAACACCTTGGCCATACTTGAGAATCACAAATCCTAGCAAACCCAAAAGGAATAAGGGCCTGAAGAAGTGTCCAGTGCAGCCCTGAGACCCACATCTGATTATTCAGGGTGGCCTTGGCTCCAGTTCATACACTCCAAAGACCCATGGTGTGAAAACACTGGGTTGTAAACTGTAGCTGAGTTATAGCATCTTGTTCAATGTACTCATCAACTTTTAGAGCATGGTCTTTAGTTTGCAAGGGAACAAGTAAGACTCTTGGGACTCTCAGGTCAAGTTTTGGCAGGTATGAGATGCTTGCAGTAGGTTGGAGGAAGCTGGCTCTTGGGGACCATCATGGGTCACAGGCCATTTTGGGAATTATGTGCTACACCAAGAGAAAGCATGCGAGTATACAAAAACACAGAAGCTTGGACTAAACTACAAGGTTAAAATGGGATGGTTTATGATTCCTTACTACAACAATCTATAGGCTAGTCAGAGTTCCAGAAGTTTAGCTCATCATTGATTGGCCTTCATCAACCACTAGAACATTCCCAGCCATAAAGAAGAGGACACTTACTTCTCTGGAGAATGTGGAGCTATGAGGAAGGTGCATGTCAGAGTTGCTGAGGGGAAGGGTTAGGAAGCAAGGAAGACAATGGGCTGAAAGTATTTCTTGGATTAAGTTAACAGGTCTTAAAGTTTGTATGTGACCTGAGAAGAGTGTTGAGGAGAAATGTAGAACTTAGAACCTAGTGACTTGGAAGACCACAAAAACTGCTGAAGGTAGCAGGAAAGTGTAACTCTACTATACAAATGTAGGGAGATCATGAACTTAGTTTTCCTGAACTTGAGGTCTAATGAAAACTCATACAGCCATGACTCAGTAGAGAGGCAGGCTTAGGAAGGTTAATGTGGGTCTGAGGAGATGTCTTAGTAGTGCTTGCCATGTAACATGAAGACCTGAATTCAGATCCTCAGCACCCCATAAAAAGCTAAGCATGGTGATGCATGCCTATAATTCCTTAGCTGGAGAGGTAAAGATTGCAGAATCCCTGGGTATTGCTATTAAACTTTTGTTAGCTCTGTGTTCAATGAAAACCTGTCTCAACAAAACACGGTGTCAAGCAACTGAGGAAGACACCAAGTGCCAACCTCTGGCCTCCTCACACATGCAAACATATACATACTAAAATAATTAGTGAGTGGCCAAAAGACTCATCCATTTCACATATGCTTCTTGAGTACCCTAGTGTGCCAGGCATAATATTAGGATCCCAGCAAGAAGGAAGCCATCATGGGCTGGCTGTTACAGCTGGCAGGGAGAGCAAGCTCATCACTGGATGCTTACCTAGATAACTGTAAGGATGTCAATGTTACAAACAAGGGGAGCTTCTGTGCTATGCTGGAGTCTCAAAACAGTATAATGAGGAACATGAGAATACAGAGAGGCCAGAGCAAGACAACATGCTTATTATAAATAAATAGACAAAAACCCACAGTTGTGACTCAGTACAGAGGTTGACCTAGGATTATTTATGCAGGGCTGGGGAACTGGCTCAGTGGGTAAAGTGTCTGATATGCAAGCATGAAGGATCAGTAAATGCTGCTAAACACTTTCAGATGGCAGAGAGTACAGATGCAAGGCAGGAATCCCTTTCAGAGGAAGAAGCAAGGCAGCTGACTGAGCAAAGAAGGAAGGAGGCAGGCACTGCATGTATCTGGGGGTAGCAGGAGTAGCAAAAGCAACAGCATCCCAGACAAACAGGCCAGTGAGTACCATATGGACAGTGATGGGAAACTGGGCTGAAGAAAGCAGGGGCACATAACAAGGGCCATGTGCGTTGTGAGAATTATAGGGAAGGCACTGAGAAGTGACATGGCAGTTAAGATTTTTCAATGACCATTGGAATGGATGGAGATGGCGGGGCCTATTGCAGGGGAAAGACAGTGGAGAGGGGGTAAAAGACAGTAGGAATATTGGGAACAGAAGTTATAGTTCACAGAATCTGGTTAGTGAGGGCAGACAGGGCTGTACTGGGTCACATGCTTGCATTCTGGAGTGGCAGGAGTGATGACTAATGCTTATTGATGAGCATCTTAATATGGTAGCTGAGGTTGAGTACCCTGTGGTTTGTAGGATGTGCGAGAAACAAAAGGGCACCACTTAGAGGTTGCAGGAGAAAGGATAACCTCAAGAGGGCCAGGTTCAGTTCAGGCTCATAAAGAAAGGCCAGGTTTCTGAGGGCAAATGACCAAGAAAAGGCTAATGATTTAGCAATTAAGAGGTCATGCAGACTAAATCCTAAAGGAAAGAAAAGGAATGTTATTCCAAGTTCTGATGGTAATATACATCCCTCAATGCCAAATTCTATGAAAAGGCATCCCTTTCTCACACTGCACTCACTAAATGGGTTTTAAAGAGCTTTGAGAATTTAAATAGCTAAGAAAGCAATCACACACATTACTTTCAGGTCTTCAATAAGATATATTCTTCAGTATAATAACAGTCTGTGAGTGTCTAGTATGTAACCTTCAGGAACCCAAAGCATGTTGACATAATAGGTCTCTATTTCTGCTATTACTGTCTATACAGATTTCATACATGCATAGTATCAGAGGAGGCAAGTATCAGTTCAGATTTGTGGGGGAAGGCATGGTGGCAATGGAAGCCTGTGGTGCCTTTAGTTTTGTGTGATTAGTAAAGACTGAAGAGGACATTCTGTCACAAAGCTTAGAAGCATGGCAAGAAAGAAAAGTGTGAATTCTACAGTGGTTAAACAACTGGCATGACCCCCAAACCAAGATGGCTACTGCTTCTTTAAATATACCTACTTTATAGCCTTGTGACCTCAGGGCAGCAGCAGGTACAGGAAACCTCATCTTACTTGCCCTCTCTCTATTTTTTTCAGGAACAGGTCAGCACCTCTTCCCTACAGGAGCCTGTCTATCTCTTCTGCAGTTTACATGGAACTTGTGGGTATTTGAGTTGTTATTTGATTAATCCTGTGACCTTGTTATTTAGTCACTGCTTGAAATAGACCAAACTTTGACCTTCAAATAGATCAGAGTTCTTGGTCAACAAAACTTGTCAGTCAGTCAACTCACTATTTGCAGAACACACACAAGTACACAGAATTTTTATGGTAATTGATATTTATATCTTCAACTCTCAAGGAACTCAAAGTGTAATTTGCCTTGTTTCCCTTATTAATCAGTCAAATATTTACTAAGCAACTTGGCTATGGAGTCTAGCATTGTTTGATGTAACTGGGAAGGGGGTAGAATAGTATGCTATGATTTGGCAGGTGGAAATCAGAGAGGTGGTCAAGGTCACACATGTACTTAGATGACAGGTGAAAAACAAGGAGAAAAAGAACACAAAGGAAATACTAGGCTGACAATCAAGTCCCTGTGTCATAGTGAAAGAAGCATCAATGGAAAGTTAGACGAAACACTAGGGTAACAAGTCCCTGTGTTGCAGTGAAATGACAAGCAATGGGAAGTTAGAGGAGGAAGAAACTGGCATATATTCATTACATATTGAGCACAACTATGAGCCAGGAATTATTTAAGGCACTGTGAGACACTTTTGTACCTGAAGAGCAAAGTTATGTTCTGCTCTTATAGAACTTAATTCAAGTGAGATCAGGCAGATAGATAATGGCTATAAGTAAGCATTACAAAGCTGGGTGTGATGGTGTACCCCTATAACTCCAACACAGGGAAGTAGAAGCAAAGACAAGGATCACAGGTTCAAGGCTAGCTTGAGTTACATAGTTTCAAAAAAGGTAGAGGAAAAGAACAATAGGAAAGAAGGAAGGGAAGGATGATATTTTAAGACAGTATTATCAGGGCAGATGCTCGGTAAGATGGCATCTAACAGACAGCTGAAGTGAGACATGAAAATGTGATGCAGGAAGAAGGAACAGTAGTGAATGCTCCAACAGCAAAGTCACCAGGGAAACCTCTGGGAGAAGAGGACTTCAGCACCTACTGAGGGTCAAATCCGGTTGTGCAGGAGACAGAAGACACAGTGTATATATAGCACTTACAGTACTGAAGAACATGCCAATCAAAAAGTGATGAGGGGCTAAGGAGATGGCTCAGTGTATAAAGTACTTGCAACTCAAACTTGGAGACCCGAGTTAAGATGCCTAGCACCCATGTAAAATGCCAGTCATGGTGGTACGTGCCTGCAATCCCAGTGCTGGGGAGGCAGAGATAGGAAGCTCCCTAGGCCTTGATGGCTAGCTTGTCTAATCAGTGGGCTCACTGAGAGACCTTGCCTCAAAAAGCAAGGCAGAGGGCTAGAGAGATGGCTTAGCAGTTAAATGCTTGCCTGTGGAGCCTAAGGAACCCGGTTCAAGGCTTGATTCTCCAGGACCCACGTAAGCTAGATGCACAAGGGGGTGCCCGCATCTGGAGTTCGTTTGCAGTGGCTGGAGGCCCTGGCGCACCCATTCTCTCTCTCTTTCTCTACCTGCCTATTTCTGTATCTCTCTCTCTCTCAAATAAATAAATAAATAATAAAATATTTTAAAAAAAAAAAGCAAGGCAGAGACGTTGATGGCTGGCATCCATCCTCATGTGCATACATATGTTTGCATACCCACACGTACAAACATGCATTCAAACATAGAGTGATGAGAATCAACATGACTAAGAATGTAAGGAGAGTCTATAGATTGCTTCCATAGAGTGAAGGGAAAATTTGTTTTTAAAAAATAGCCAATGCAAATTTCTAGTGAAATCTCCCTATTTGAAAAAAAAAATCAAAGAGAAAACTGTTCTTGGGAGTTATAAAGGGTGTATTCATATTGAGATTAGGAATGTGAAAGAGAAGGTAAGAAATTAGAATGTGCAAGGAGAGGCTGGAAGAATGGGGTATGCTGTCTTTAGTCTGCTATAACTCCAAAAGAGTGTGAACAGACAGTAAAGACACCAAGTAAGTCACCATTTACAGAAATGAACCAAACATAGGATTGTCTTCACTTCTCATCAGTCTTTGAAGCTCAGCATGTCCTTTCCCTACACGTTCAAATGCTGAGCACCCAAGTTTGCACACACTCTGAACAGACTTCTGTTTAGAGTGTATGTAGGTTGATAACAGAAGTGGATTTGGATATGGAGAAATCTGGAGTACTTGGAGTTGCACATTAAGCTTCACTTTAAACTGAGCACATGCCCCCATCCCTTACGTCTTTTCCTGTGCTAAGAGAAAATGAAAATTACTACAGCTTAAATTCTAAAGGCAAGCAAGGAAAAAGGTACTCACGGTTTTCCTCCTGGAATGCCTGTCAGGTTGGGAGGTATTGCTGGCACACGCATATGATGGTGTGGGTCAAATCCCACCTGGAAGTTTTCCCATGCAAAACAACAAACAAAAACAGATTTACTTTCTTTGTCTTCTTTGTATCTATCCTAAAAACTGAAAAAAGAGACCCTTTGGAAATAAAATTTTAGAGCCATGTATACAAGTATTTATTGATGAAAGGATAGTACGTTTAGAATTTAATGGTCATATATTCAAAGTGGAACATACATAGAAAAATTATATTAAATAATTATTGACGTTTATGAATGAAACAGTTATTTCTACTTATTATACTATGCGGTCTAATTGTGTTGATTTAAAAATGTCAAAATTAATACTGGTTTTTGTTGTTGCTATTGTTGTTTTTCAAGGTAGGGTCTCACTCTAGCCCAGAGTGACCTGGAATTCACTCTGTATTCTCAGGGTGGCCTCTAACTCAAGGCAATCCTCCTGCCTCTGCCTCCCAAGTACTGGGATGCACCACCACACTTAGCTTTTTTTTTTTTTTTTAAAGACATAAAAAATGTTTTCATCTTCACACAAAAAAATACCAGGTCAAGACAAAATCACATATAGCTTAATTCATAAATGCACTCCAAAACTTCTGTAGACACTTCCTCCGTTATACAAACTACATTCAAGAGCAACATGGCTCAGTGGCCCCTACGTGGCAACCAGGGAGCATACCACTGGTGATCTTCCATAGGCGGCGGCAGCAGCGGCGGCAGCGGCAGCAGCGCTCATCTGGGGTGAGATGTTGTGCAGCCCAGCATAGGCGGCTCCGGGGCTGGTCAGCTCCCCATTCATCCCAGCATGGGGCACAATTCCAAATGGAGTTGGATATGGACAAGGTACAGCCATCGGGGTCCTCAGGCTGGATGCTACCAAGCAAAATGGAAGAAAAAAAACCACAAGATCAAAGAAAGCTATATTAAAGACATCCATAAATTTGTTTAAAAGAACATAATCATAGTCCAAACTACCTGATCCTAGTACTCAGAAGTCATCCAAGGGGCTTCTCAAATCCCCTTCTTGACTCCTGGCAAGAGCTCTGCTTTTTTTCCCCTTTTGTTAAGTTCTGGACTTTCCTATTTTTCTGGAATACTGTTCATGTCTTCTTGGGAATGAGCTGTCTTCCTCCTCTTAAGTTCTATCTATAACATATTGAAATCTTCCTGAACCTTAGAAAACAAACTATCCAAGCCTTTGGTGATTCATTTATTCATTCTATCTTACTGAACATCTACTGTGTGCAAGACATAGCCAGGTGATTGGTTTGGAAGAAAGAACAAATTCTTTCTAGTCAGTCCGTGCTGGTCAATAGCAGTTTTAAACAAATCACTTTCATTGTAAATTCTTTAAAAACACAGCATAAATACAGTAAGAAAAATATTGTTCTTACTAACCCAAGGGGTCCACTCCTGGTGGCTTTCCAGGAACAGGCCTCAGGCCAGGAGTAGAGTTGCTACCAGGTGTAGGCGCATCAGTGCGCGGAGTAGGTGTACTGGATTTTGAAACAGGAGTTGTGGATTTTTCATTCTAACAAGAGATGGAGTGTACCAGATATGAAAACATGGTTTTAACGGTTGTCAATATTAAAAAGGTAAACAAAACAAGAAAAACAGAAAGGAACGAGATAAAAGAGTTTCTTTGGTTGGTCCCTTTTCTTGCATCAATTAAACAGTTGGTGAAAACAAGAAGACCAAAGTTCAGGAAGACATGTATGGAAGCTGACTTTAGATCACTTCTAGGAAAGTGGTCCGGGTTAGAGGTCAAATAAAGGGCATGAACTATGGTGTCCTGACAGGCCACAGGCTGGTACCCTCATTTAAGATGGTCTCTTGGTAGACAGTCCTTGCCCTTAGAGGCTCCCTGGCTGATGGGTCCCCTCAGAAAACACTGAAGCATGAATTATTACAGAGACTTGGTTAACAGGAGGGGCTGTGAAAAGAAGACCAGAAGGCAAGAAGAAAATGTGAGTGGGGAAATAAACCAAACCTTAACCTAGCATTCTATACATCCTATACATATTTCTGTAGAATTGCCTTTTATTTTTTCTGTGAGTTCAAAAGGTTATGCCGGGCATGGTTACGCATGCCTTTAATCCCAGCACTCAGGAGGCAGAGGTAGGAGGATCACCAAGAGTTCGAGGACACCCTGAGACTACATAGTGAATTCTAGGTCAGCCTGGGCTAGAGTGAGACTCTACCTTGAAAAACCAAAAAAATAAAAAAATAAAAATAATAATGATAATAAAAATTTAAAAATAAAAATAAAAAAACCCAAAAAGGTCATTTGAAAACTGAATTTGACTTTTTTTTAATTTTTATTTTTTTGGTTTTTCGAGGTAGGGTCTCACTCTAGCTCAGGCTGACCTGGAATTCATGCTCTATTCTCAGGGTAGCCTCGTAGTCATGGCGATCCTCCTACCTCTTTCTTCCAAGTGCTAGGATTAAGGTGTTACGCCACCATGCCTGGCTCTTAATTTGGCTTTTTAAAAAAATGTAAATAAAAAAAATAAAAAAATGAAAAAATGTAAATAACTGGTGAGGAAAAAAGATGTACACAATTAACTTCACAGCCACAGAAGAAGGTGCAGACAGATTATCCTGATTTGTGAGTTCATTTACGCATTTGTGGTTTGAGCCAAGGTGGACTTTTATAAAAACTACTTTTTAGGTAGGAAGGGAAAATTGTTGCAATTGTATGTAGGTTGGTAATTCAAGCAAAGCTAGTAAGAAAATGTCACTGAATCCCCAAACCAAGTTTACCACAGACCACAGGAGAAAAAGAAAAATCATCTCCACACCTCAGTGTGTATTCTTCATCTTCAATGAAATGTGTTTCACTTAGTTAACCCATACCTCTCCTAACCTTACAAAAGACTCACAAAGCAAATACTTATTACCAAATAAGCCCTTCTGCTCCAAAAATAAATAGCTAATTAAATCCTAAATACACACATCATTTGGAAATATAAGACCTTTTGCAAAATGTAAAATACACAAAAAAATAAAAAATTAAAATGCAAGCAAACTCAAGTATCTGGGAAGTGGCAATTCTGACAAAGGTGGGGCAGCTGCTTACAAGGCTCAGCTCTTTGGATTTGGAGGAAGGAGTGCTGCTAGAAGATGCAACGGAGGCAGGGCTGATCGGGGCATCTTTCTTGAGCAGGCGTGTCTTGTCCAGGCCATTCTCCCTCGGGGAATGTGCTGGGCTCCCTCGAGGGGAAGATGGATCCTACAAAGGAACACCATGGGTAGTAGATCTCACAGGGCACCCACAGCACTGGAGTCCTTGACTGTGGACACATCTAGCTAAAAGCATTTCATAGCTTAGAAGAAAAAAAAAATTCTGGAATAGATTAAGATTCACTGAAATTGCCAAAGAAAACATCTAGCAGGGAGGACAAATACTATAGTAGTTCCAGTATTCATTCTAAACAACAAAAATCAAAGCCCCCCCCCAACCTGCCATTAGTCAGTCGCATTAAGATGAGTAGGCTGACCACTAACACTTGGAGTGTATTTTGCTTGTGGTAGAAAAGGGCAATTGTACTTGACACAAGGAAAGACAACAAGAATAAGGACCACTAATGTATAAGGTAAATAATAATTCTCATACAAGCAAAAGGTGTGTGTATAAATGAAGAGAACATCTCAGATGATAGGCTTGTTAGCTGCATAGGAGCAGGAAGTTAAACCAGCCATAAACATACCTCATTGGAAACATCAACTACCAAGTTGTCATCACTCTTCTCACCATCACTGTCCTGCACAGACAAATGACAAGTATTATCTCTTCCCTCAGTCTCTAAAACTCAGTGGATTTATAATACCCAAGCTCATAACTGATATAATGTACCAAATAGAGCTGAACACTTTACAGTGTACCAGTTTTTACTCTTCATAATAATATCAGGTGGGTAATGATTTCATTTTCTAATAAAAAATGAGGACAAATCTTGTTTATCACTCTAGAATATTGGGTGCAAACTTGCATGCCAAGCCTACAAGCAAGTGGAGATGGTTGTTCTTTAAAAAAAAAAAAAAAGTGTCTTAAAAATCTGAAGAAGTAGCTGCATCTTGAGAGGCCTGCAGTCTTGCAGGGCACCAGCAAGGGAGGTGGAGTAGCAGCCAGCTGCCCCACACTGTTCCCATATTGACTGTTCTAGTCTCTGACTACAGAATCACTACAGAAAAATGAGCTTCAAATCACATTAAGGGCAACCTGGATATGGGTGCATGCTATCATCCACAAAACCTGATGTAACACACTAGTCATCTGGGTATTTAAGCAGATTCCCAGGATTTTATGTCATTCCTTAACATCTCTCCGCTATGCACAAAAAAATTCAACCACCTTGGTTACATTAATTAGGGGACTCAAATACCCCTATAGCTATAACAACAGAACACCTAAGGTCTTTGATTAGCTGCTATAGGAAGCACTGTGTTTTCATACACATGTTCTTTCACTCCCCCCACCCAAAAAACATACACATAATTTCAGTTAGCTGATTGAGAGAGTTATAAATGTAATTTTTTTCTCATAAAAGCTGTTGTTATCTGTGTTGTAGAATTGCTAGTAAAAAAATAAGGTAAAATGGTTTCCTCCAAAGCAATAGTGAATGAACTTACATAACGAGCTGCAATTTCCTTTTCTTCTGTTTTCTGCTTTTTGCTCTCTGAGGAGTAGTCTGTAGAATTTCTGTGCTTCTCAGCACCTCGGAAGCTGGCTGATGGGGACACCGAAGAGCTCTGGGTGTAGAAAGAGAAGTAGGGCTGAGAAATGATCACCCATTTAACAGAGTAATTTTTTTCCTTTTGTTCTGCAGCATATACCTGGAAAGCTGTTAAGAGGGGAACAGCTGAGAGGGGGAAGGAGATGAATGGAAAAACAACAGAGGTGTGCAGGTAGAGATAGGCAGGAATATAAGGGATGGGAGAAAAAAAAGGAAAGAACAAGGAGAAGGCAGAACAAGATAACAGAGGGAGAGAGGAATAAAAAAGGACAATAGGGCCAAGTATAAACTCAAGAATGGAGGGTGTGGTCTCAAGCACATGCTTTTATTTACTGCTTACAACATTTTCAAAAAGTTAGGGAAGGAAGCAGATAGCAGAAACAAGAGAAAAGGGAAGAAAGAAAAGGCAAGCAAGGTTCTTTTTGTTTTAATTTGTTTGCTAATCAGTTGTGGTTCCAGATCCACAAAGAAATCAAGTACAGTTGAGTTTAAGGGATAACTAGTAATAATTCAACTAAGAAAAAAAAAAGAAAGGAAGAAAAGACAGACAGAAAAGAAAAAAAGATAAGATCAGGGATGTGAACAACTGAAACAGGTGGCCATGTGACACATAGATCATATTTATAGCATTTTGCCCAGGTCTGCTTTTTTTTGGGGCGGGAAGGAGGGCGTTTTGAGGTAGGGTTTTCACTCAAGTCCAGGCTGACCTGGAATTCACTATGTAGTCTCAGGGTGGCCTTGAACTTACTGTGATCCTCCTACCTCTTCCTCCCAAGTGCTGTTATTACAAACATGCACCACCATTCCTGGTTCTGCTCTGCATTTTAAAGGCATGGAAGATTTAGAAGTAGAAAAACCACCACTTGCCAACACCAACTTTTTGGACACCTGGTGTTTCATAAGCCTGTTTCTTTTCTGTCTCTGGAAAGCCACACTCACCATGGCCAGAGCAGAGCAAAGGTTCACACCTCTGGAGATTACAGTGAGACACCTTTAGCCTGTTGTTCAGAATAAAGGATTTTATAGTATCATTTCCTTTTGGGTCCCTATTTGTATCCCCCCACCCTTGTCCTCCCTCCCACTGCTCTTTCAGCAACTTCTCAATCTGAGGCAGCATCATGATGGTGAGAGCTGAAGACAGGACAGGTGACTCTACTATAAAGCCAGGTGGCTACTGAGCATGCATGGATGACAGGCGAGCCTCAAACCATGAAAGAGGTGAAAACTACCCATAAGAACTGGCCAGTAACTGTTAGACACTGACCCAACAGAAGCGCTGAATGTGAGGTATGAAAGGGAACAGGCCCAGGCCAGGACTGCGCTGTAGAGGGAGGATGGTAAAAGTCCTTTAGAGGGGTACCAGAGCAGGATTCTCAGATTCTTAAGGGTGAAGTAAATGTAGGTTGATTAAGAGGCAAGCTAGGGGCTGGAGAGATGGCTTAACGGTTAAGGCATTTGCTTGCAAAGCCAAAGGATCCCGGTTCAATTCTCCAGGACACACGTATGCCAGATGCATAAGGGGGCACATGCATCTGGAGTTCGTTTGTAGTGGCTGGAAGCCCTGATGCGCCCACTCTCTCTCTCTTTCTCTCTCTCTCAAATAAATAAAATATATTTTTAAAAAGAGGTAGGCTAATTTCAAAAAATAGCAGAAAGAATATCTGGAAAGAAAACATCTAGGAATGGTCAAACATGGAACAGATCATCCTCAGTGAGCTTACCCAATCACAAAAAATTAACTGTCGCATGGTCTTGTTTATCTGTCACTCCTAACCTGAATCCATCTGAGATGCTGCCAAACCTAATAAGCACTCTGAGTACCAGACAATAGGGAGGGTGGGATGGGTGAGGGTGGGAGTGAGCGAGAGGGTTGGAGGGAGGACAAGGGTGGGGGGATACAAATATGGACCCAAAAGGAAATGATACTATAAAACCCTTTATTCTGAACAACAGGCTAAAACATTGATCCTTCAGCAGGCCCACAGAGGGAACACCTGAACCACAAGAAACTAGAGAGAACATCATGAAGACCAACCTTAATCCTTTCCTACTTCTCCCTCTCTCTCCCTCCTCTCTATATTCACTTTCTCCTTTATATTATCTTTTTCTTCCCTCACCTTCCTAGGCGCTGACTTATAACTCCCAGTACCAGCACGGGGTTAACTTTCACAATGAGCTGTTGATCTGAGACACCTACAAGATTTCCCCAAAAAAGACAGATTTCTGTCAGAGTTCTGATGACCCACCAAAGGTTAATGGTAAGACCCTACTGTCAAAGACAGCATATGCGTGTGAGACCAAACATGGAGAGACCTGGCCAGAATCTGGAAGAGGGTCAGTCCCCAGACAGTTAGCTAGTCTAGTCCCAGAGGATGCTACCCAAGCAACTGGGGGAAAATGGCCAACATCTGCCCAAACAACTCGCAGTCTAAGCTACCCAGCAGGAAACAACCTGATGTAATGCTCAAACAAGTGCAGTAGTGGCACACAGCCATGGTGGGTAACCAACTGCTCTTGATTTGGCTAATGGATCCACTCAGTGGAATGGAACTCATTGCTGGAACTGGGAAATAAGTCAAAACCATGTACAAAAAATGAGCTCAGTGTCCAAGATCAAGATACCACCAAATGTGGGCTAGAAGAGGGCCTAAGCATATAAAATTCCCTCCAAAATATCTATGGCCATCCCATCTATCTAGTACTAACTTCTCTCTGTGTTGGAGAATTTGCTTATCTTTTTCAGATGGACAAGGAACCTGAAGTGAGGATCAGCCAATCACACCTACTAGGGCCCCAGCTGAAACCATACAGTAACGCAGGGGAAAGGCAAGAGTACAGCGTTCTTGGTTATCACGACACCAGAAAAAGGCTGAAGGAGATAAACACAGAGAACATCCAACTCCCATGAAGCCAGATATCCAGAGACACAGAGTCTCCCAAAACCTTATCACTGAAGTAGAACTAAAATGACCCCAATGTGGCTCAGGGAAATTCGTGGAAGAGGGGGCAGAAAGAATGTTAGAGCCAAAAGTTGGGGAATTATGCAGAGACTTGGCCTATCCTCCATAACTCTTGACGACCCCCACAATGCATGACCCACATTCCCAATGATGAGGGTCCCTTTGGAAGAGGGAGGACAGGGAGGAGGATAATGGAGCCATCACTATGAATGTAAAATTAGAATAATATAAATAAATAATAAATTATATATATATAAAACAAGAAAACATCTAGGGAAAAAGGTTCTAGGAAGATCAAAGGATCACCATAAGGCCTATCGTCCAAAATAAATTCAGTGAACTGTTAGTGAGGCTCTCCTCCTTACTCATACCACTGCTCAGCTCATATGAAACAAACTGACTTGATCCTTTTTACTTTATCTCAGTATATGGGTGATGAGTAACATTTACAGACACGAAAACTCTACAAGTACCTTTAAGCTAACTATAGGAGGCAGTATGATACCCAGAACTTAGCTCTTAGTTCCATTTAATTCATTTATTTTTATTTATGCTTACTCTTCTGTGGCATGTCTAAATGGTCACAGCAAGTTTCAGGGTAAGTGACTGGCATGACAGAAAGATGGGACTGGGATCAGTGAGTATATGGTCACTGCTACAAAACTGGGTACCACTAACTCTGTCCTTGTTCTGCAAGCTGTGCTAGATGTTTTAGATGCATATATATCAACTGTGTGCACCAAGCCCTGGACTAATTACCACTCAAACACTCAACTTTAGGCTATTTGAGGTATTGTCCAGCAAAGCTGAGGACTAAAATAAAGCATGAACAAGACCAGCACTTTCTAACTTTTATCTTTATTATAGTGGTGGTGATCTAACCAAGAATCTCACACATGTGAGGGAAGTGCTCTAGCACTGAGCTATATTCCCAGTCCCCAAGTGACTTTTAAAGTGGACTACATGTCTTAGTTATCTCCACTGAGTTCCAGACACCATGGCTAAGCCACAAGACTTGGCTCAGTGTTCCTGCTCACTTCTGTACATGGCCCAGTGCAATCTGGGCTTGATGAACACTGAAGCAACACACAGACACCATCTGTTTCTAGCCCTATAACCTCCTGCCTGCTGCAGTCAGGTTCACATGGCTGGCAGAAAACACCCGACCAAGAACAGCTTATGGGGAAAAAGGTTTATTTTGGCTTACAGACTCGAGGGGAAGCTCCATGATGGCAGGGGAAAATGATAGCATGAGCAGAGGGTGGACTGCACCCCTTGGCCAACATCAGGTGGACAACAATAACAGCAGAGTGTGCCAAACACTGGCAAAGAAAAACTGGCTATAATACCCATAAGCCTGCCTCCAACAATACACTGCCTCCAGAGGCATTAATTTACAAACCTCCATGAGCTGGGAACCTAGCATTCCGAACACCTAAGTTTATGGGGGACACCTGAGTCAAACCATCACACTGCCAGACCTGCTTATCTAGCTTTTCCCTTTCCAGTGTATTCTCCATACTTCTAGAATTTCTATTTCTCAAAGATAGATTAAGCCACTTCTTATTCCTCTTCATAAACTGGTTTCCTACAATCCATAGAAAAGAAGTCCCAACTCGTGTGTGTGGCCCTCACTTCCTGTACCAATCACTATCAGTCCTGTCTCCCATATCAGTGCTCTGGCCTTGTGTTCCCCAGAGGGTTGTGTTTTTACTGCACAGTAGCCTTTCTCTCCTTGCTCATGGAAATACCAATCTTAAAATCCTCCTCTCGCATAAGAACCATGTCTCAAATCACTTTGCAAAGCTTCCTCAGATGGTTTCAGACCGACCTAACCACTCATTCCCCTTTATTAACACTTTGTTCACTCAACAAATGGAGCATGTAAAACAAATACATTGCCATTTATTTACAAGCCATGACCCATTTCTGGCTGAGGCTTCCCTGGGGGCAGGGGCGCCCAGCAGAGTTTGCAATGAAGAACTGGCCAGAACTGTTTCTGAATACACCTAGCTTCCCCCTTCCACGACCCCCCATAACACACTGCAGAATATGTGCCTCAGTCTAATTCAAAACCCATGAGATATACTACAGAAGACCACTGGATGACTAATTCCACAGGAAACCATTTGAATACACAGTGTGGCAATGTGCCTTGGAACTGGTAAATGGGGACTCTGGCCCTTTAGCTTTACTCCTTTATTGACCCAAATGCCTCCTTACTAATTTACTATTTTATAGAAGGAAAAAAAGCCAAATGTATATGTATATGATTAACAGGTATCTGAGCTTTTTGATTCTGACACACACTATTTCAAGTCATTTCTACCCTGCTCAAAAGGAAAAGCTGGTGTCTAAATAGTGCTGACATGTGTTCTTAAAAAAATTAATACTAAGGGCCTGGAGAGATGGCTTAGTGGTTAAGCGCATGCCTGTGAAGCCTAAGGACCCCGGTTCGAGGCTTGATTCCCCAGGACCCACGTAGGCCAGATGCACAAGGTGGCACATGTATCTGGAGTTCATTTGCAGTGGCTGGAGGCCCTAGCACACCCATTCACTATCTGCCTCTCAATATAAATAAATTAAAAAAAATTAATACTAAAAGATGCTGCTTACTTAAATCTCAGTGGTTATTTATTGACACTCATGTACACCTAGCTTCATTGTTCTTAGGTGGCCATT
Organism: Orientallactaga sibirica; assembly: GCA_036365145.1. Taxonomy (NCBI): domain Eukaryota; kingdom Metazoa; phylum Chordata; class Mammalia; order Rodentia; family Dipodidae; genus Orientallactaga; species Orientallactaga sibirica. Next base: position 54,788,740 of record JAEOAD010000001.1, read on the forward strand.
TCTGGTTTAATGGGCAGCACTTACTATAGACAGAACTACATGTTGGAGGTTGTAAAACGATAAAGTAGTTAATTGCCACTAGCATTTAAAGGGTAAGCTACACAATGGGCACTAGGGCAATCAGCAGTGTTCTAATAATATGTCTGCTCTGGAATCCAATTGGAGTCTCATCATAAATCTTAGAAGTCCACCACTCTGCCACTGGAATGGCATTTGCATCTTTCCTGAGTATGTGAACAGGAAGAATTAAATGAATATTGACAAAGATAGTCATGCTTTTCCTAGAAAAGCTTATTTCCATTCATTGCTACCTACGAAACTGACTGGAGCTTCACCAGAACACTGGATAAACCTGAAAATGTAGAATCACTCACAACCAGTCACCTTTCAGCTTGATCATGTCCACAAGGAGATGTGCTGAGTAGAGAGAGCCAGAGTAGAGGTGAGTTTAGAAGTCAAAATGCCCTGAATGTTAATGAATGTAAAGGTCTGTAGTTTTTAAAAAGAATAGTAACAATTCATAAATCTATATAAAAACCTCAAATGTATCAGTAGCACAAGGTATGTTTTAAAGATAGCTATTCCTAATATTAAAAATCAGGTTATTTCATTTTTTTTTTCTTTATTAGAGATGGGAAATAGGGAATGAATGAGCACACCAGGGCCTCTAGCCACTGCAAATGAAATCCACACACATGTGCCCCCATGTGCATCTGGCTTACGTGGGACCTGGACAATCCAACCTGGCTCCTTAGGCTTCACAGGCAAGTGTCTTAACTGCTAAGAAATCTCTCTAGCCCCCAAATCAGTTTATTTCAAAACTAAGAAATTCCATAACCTATTTTATAATCTACCTTAGACATTATTGAAGTTATTGACCACCTCCAACAACTAACAAGGGAAGGGCAGACCACCACCTCTCCATCCTCCAGGATCAAAGATGACATGTGAAAGAAATCCTATAAAGCACATGCCTACCCGCCAAAGATGGTAGTTTTGATATATCAGCTGATTTTAATAACAAGGCACACAGGTTTTAATAGAGGCAGGAGCACCTCTTTGGAGTCAGACTGCTTAGAGGTAAGTCTGGAGTTTTCTACTTAATAGCTCTGAAGCTCTAGGAGTGTTGCTTAGCCCTCAATGGCTTTGTAGTATGGAATGACTGTAGTCCTATCCCCACCATGGACTGCTTTGAAAACTAAGAAAAACAATTTACAAAACACACAAGAAATAGTCCTAGGCACATAGCCTAGCCTTGCAGCAACCACAGTTCTGGTAGTCATTATATACTGCAGTCAGGTTCATTCTCTGCCAGACTGGGATGGTGAACTAGTAAGAGAGCCTTGAAATAGGCTCATATATAAGGACTACTCTAGATAATTCTGCAGCACCTCCTTTCAGTAGATACTCAAATGCCCATAAACACAGGGCTTCACTAAGCTGCTATTAATCTAAATACATTTCCTTTCAACAATTACAATAAGATTTTGAAATACCATCTTCACAGGGGACTTTCTAATTTGATTTCAAATGAACATCAAGCTAATTCTGCTTTCCATTCATATAGGTGCCATGCTAAGACATCCCTACCCACTTCCAAGATAATGACAGAAATGTGGTGCTAAAGGTTGAATGAATGGAAATCAAGATCAAGACTTCTAAAGCTTACTGACCATGCTTGTTTGTACATCTGCTATGACTCATCAACTCTGCCTATTTGATATTAAAATTCAGCTTTCAGGCAGATAATGAAGAGTCAGAGGGCACTATGAGAACCCAACTGGGATGGCTGGTTTGTTCTTTTGTTTTCCAGACTTCATTTTTGCTCACAAACAGTCCTGTGGGTTACATAGTCTTCTGCTCCTCTAACAGAGGTGTACTCAGTATGGGAATTCTCAAAGCTTCATGTGGGTAGGCCAGGTCAACCTTTTGTTGAAGACAAAGAAGGAAGGCTGAAGATCCTTGTAGTTCCCTTACTGATGCCCCACCTAAAATGTGGAACTGTAGTTTTTTTGTAATCTGTAAGAAAAGCTAAAGCCTAAAATCTAGAGTAGGAATAAACCTTGGTAACCTGAATCCAGAAAGACCACCATATTGTTGCAATAGGGACTGAAGACACTCTTCCTACGGAGTCAAACTAATTTTTAGGAGAATGTAGCCTGTATCACGAATCATTCAGAGTCCCCAAGTATTGACCACTCTAGGAATACTTTCAACAAGTCTTCAAGTGATGGCCTTAATAAAATTAGGTGCATAAAATTGATATGGTATCATATCCCAGTGATGTTTCTGATTGAGATTTAATTGAACAGAACTGTGCAAAATGTTTATATTCTCTCAGAAAGCTCTATATAACTGACAAGTCATTTTAACATATATTATCTCATTTATAAGAAAATAATCAGAACACATGGAAGAAAGAATCCTCAGTTGCAAAAATATAAAAACCTAAAAATTATTTGATCAAAATGCACAAGTCTCACATACCAAGCCCAATCGCATGCAGTTATGTAAATTAATTTCAAATTTTAACTATGCTGCTACTGAGCAAGGCAGAACACTGTACCAGTCTCTGGCATCATTTTACTGCTCATTACATCAAGACTTTTTCTTTTGTGTAATCTGCTTGATTAAGGATGTCATTAAAAGCACAATCTGTAGCTAACCTTCACAGAACTTGTTTTTTCAAATTAACATAAATCAAAACTCACTTTCAAAAATGCCTAGAACTTTCTGAAGACCTGCCATTGTTAAAAGAAGATTTAATATAATCTCCACATAACAAGCCTATTGTTAAAAATATGTTTCACCTCTGTAACAGTTCATGAACAATATGCTCTTAAAATAATGATCTATTATTGTCTTTATCTTTCTTCTCTTCTGGCAAGACAAACTTGGGTAAAGATAAACTTCTGTTGCAAATAATCAAAATAGCAAGCCAGAGGAGCTAGCAGCAAGAGGGATGATTTGAGACACAAGATCTCCAATACTCGGCAAGCATGGACAGGAACCAGACATCCCTAGGTTCAAGACTAGCCTATACCACTTGCTGTATCACTCTGCATAAGTTGCCGGAATTCTTAACGTTCATATCATAGAGAATGAAAGGAGGACAGTACTCTCAGGTCACAGTGGAGATTAGAGTTCATGTTGTGAACATAGTACCTAGCATCTACTAAACCTATATGAAGAAATATTCCTCTTTGGCAACCATAGAAACCACTGAACATCTTCTTCCACTTACAGGTTCTGTCAATCAGGATTTACTGAACATGTACTAAATGCAGAGACACAGAGATAAAGGAAGTCTCCACCTCTGCCCTCTACCAGGAGTCAAATGTATGCAGAATACAAAGACTTGCATATTTTTTTTCTTTCTTTCATGCAGTACAAAAGACAGTGTTTCAATATTTAGTCATTCATGTTGTTTACATGGTCTCAGGATTATGTATTACTTGGTCAGGATAAAAAGTACTAATAATTTATAAGGTATCAATAAAATTGATTTTAAATTAGAATATTATCTTAATGTCCTCTTGGGGTTTCTTGACTGGTATTTCCTCCTGGAATAAAGTTGTTGGCTCTGCCTTAGAATTTCATGAAATACAATTACCTTAGCTGTCAAACTAGGCCATGAGAACATGTTTTGATGCCAAACATACAGGCATGATTCTTGTACAGCCAGCTAACCTTCCTTCTCTTGAAAGTCAATCTGCATGTCAGAGTGGTCACATGAGGCAGCACCTTGGGGATGAGAAGGCAACAACTACTACCTCATGTAACCACACTCCTGATTATCGCAGATGTTATAACTGTAGCAGTCTACTAGAAACTGTGATAAAAGTTTGTCATGTGTGTACAACTTTATAAGGCGTACACCTTCTCAATCATCTAGTAGTGCCAGAGTCATTTTATGACTCTCAATCTAGTGACCCTTCTCATGAAAAATTTAAACCATAATGCTGGCTGCTTTCTTCTGAATATGAGTGCATGTGTATTCTATCTAGTATTTATAAAATACACCATAGTCTATTCTTTCACCTACTGCCTTATAATCAATGTTACTAAGTCTCACTATATATGTTTGATTGGCCTAAAACCCAAAGTAGAAGGTGGCTGGCAAAATTTTCCTTCCTGAATTTTCTGTGAAGGTGAATTGGCTTTACACCTACCCTGTACTGTGCTCTATTTTTTTAATATATTTTTAAAATTATTTTTATTATTTTTTTGGAGAGAAACACACACACACACAGAGAGAGAGAGAGAGAGAGAGAGAGAGAGAGAGAGAGAGAGAGAGGAAGACAGAGATGGGCACGCCAGCAGTGTCTCAGCTGTTGCGAATGAAATACAGATGTGTGTGCCCCCTTGTGGTCAAGTGCGGCATTGCGCCCTTGCATCACTTTGCATCTGGCTAAACGTGGGACCTGGAGATTGGAACTGCTGGAGATTGGAACCAGTGTTCTTGGGCTTAGGAGGCAGGCGCCTTAACCCCTTAAGCCATCTCTCCAGCCCTGAGCTCTATTTTTGAGTAGAAATATCAACACAATTTTAACTGCAGTTTTGAAAAAAGTTAAGTAGAGTACAGGCTCAGAGAATATAAGTGACTAAGCTTTGTCAAACTATATCTTAACAGACCAGAATCCTTAGTAACTATGAAAGTTAACTGGAAAAGAAAGTTTTTCTCATTTTGCTAATTTTTCCAGTACACTCTTTTAATCTATTTGAAAGGCTGAACATTTTTTCCAAGGAGTGTAAACTCCAGAGTCTCATAATATATTCCCATTAATTATGTATTTAAATTCCCTATACAGTATTTGCGAGCAATTCATCAGAAATTATGGAAGGAATTAACAATAAATCGTTTAAAGGGAGATCATCGAGCTATTTTTAAAGTTGTTCATCAGGCTCCTACTCTGGGCTGCTACAGAATGGCTAATTTTCAATGATTACATACCTGATTTTGTCTTTAGGACTTTCAATAAGATATTAAAGTGAGTTGTTCTTTAGGATAGTATTAACAAATATAATGGAGCCACATGTGTTATTTTACATTTTTTTCTAGTAGACAGGTCTTTCTTAATGTAAAATTAACAGGTAAAATCAATGTCAATCATATATCTATCTAACCCAAAGTATAAAAATACCATACCAATACATATGTAGTATCCACATTACTGAGACACTTTACACTCTCTCTTTTGTAATAATAAGCCTTCAAAAGCTGGTTTACATTTTCCACCTATTGATCATCTCAATTTGGACTGACATTTCTGCTGCTTGAAAGCCACACATGGCTCACGGGTACCATACCAGAAAGCATAAATCCTAAAGTTCTCCCAAGTTACAACAGAAACAAATATCCCTTAATGCAAGACCTAGCAATCCAGAAGCCTAGGCTTGATCTGTTGTTCCCTGTCTACTTTCTTTGTCATGTCTGAAAGTTTCTCAGAGTGCTGGGCATGCCCATGCCTTTTTACTCCAGTCTTTGTGCAAATTATAGGTTATTTTCTCTGGTTCATCTTTTCAGCTTTTGCCTATCAGCTTACCTGTCCCAATTTGAAAGGCCTCACAAGTGAGGCTAACCAGGAGTCCCTCTTGTAAACCTGTCTACTCTGCTGTCTGCTCCTCTCCTAGCATTTGCATCATGGCCCATTCTTATCACCATGGGGCACAGGCTGTTGTTTAATGCCACAATTAACAGCTGCTGAACAAACAACCAAGCACAAATATCATTATATTCCCATATTATTTTCATTAGAGATTGGTGATTGTGCATACCTAGCAGGCATTTACTGTTTTATCCTATTTTTGTATCTTTGGCATTCACTATAAGTCAATCAATGTCTCAGTAGCTCTGTATGTGTCTGGAAGCTGGAGGGGGGTGGGTGGGTAAGCAATATGTAACCAAAGTAGGGAGGCTTTTAAAGATGGTAATTTTGAAAGGTAAACAATATTCTGAACTGTGCCTAAAACAGTAAGAAAACAATTGAGTGGGGATGGTACTGGGTAGAGCACAGTTGAAGGTGATGCCTTCCTATTGTCTCCCCACCAAATTAGGGTGTGGTCTAACTCTCTTCTTCAGGGTCAGTGCCACACTTGCCTCTGGCTGGGTATGCAGCGAGTGTGATAGAAATGGATCAAAGCTGCCATTCTTCTTTATTCTAAAAAGGACAAATCTTTAACAGGAGAGGGGTTATTTTCAACTATCTCTTCCTTATTAGTCATCATGTGCTCATAAGCTGTCTGTGACCAGGGAGAAGCACATCTTAATGAAGTCTGACCACTGAAAAGGTGAGATTTAAAGTAATCAGGCCTGAGAGGGCCATTATAGGAAGAATGTAGCTACCAACAGTTAGAGAATAGTGACCTCTAAGGATTTCCACCTAATGTTTATCACACTAAGCAGGTAGAAATAAAAGAAAAAATAATACTCATAACCCACTCTTCACTTTCCTTTTCCAGCCAGTAAACTGTCACATGTAAGTTGTGAAAAAAAGTCAAATATAAGACAGATATAAGACTTACTAACAAAAAAATGAAAAAAAGAGGTTTCCATTGTTTGCACTGTTTATGTAGCATTTTAGTGTGTAAAAGCATTAATAGCAGCTATGACTGACAGCAGCTCCAGTATACCAAGGGATGAAAGCAAGTGGAGTACAGACACTTGTTCAAAGTGTTCAAGAGAATTTATGTTTAAGCTGTAGTTTTCAGTAAACAGATTTAAAGATCCAACGATTTAATAGACTACACCAAACAATGGAAGAACAGCTGATTAACCATATGAGTCAAGATTACTCTGGTTTCACTAGAAAAGAGCCTGCTACTAACCAGTGCTGAAATGTTTGCAGCGAAGTCAAGTGCAGCACATTGTCTTACTCTCTCTCCACATACCAAAAGGCCAGAGAGCTAAATTACAAGGTATACGAGGAAGAAGATTTTGGTGCCTCACTCTCCTTGCCATTCCAGACAAGCCTGAGCACTCCTCTCGCCCCTCCGCTTGCCCCCACTTCACCTTCTACCCCTACTCACGCCACACACTCACTCCCTAACAGGCACACAGGCATACTGTGTCTTGTCAGCAGCACCTCTGTCAATACTTAAGTCTCGCTAGTGGCAGTGTGGGCTAAAGAGGTTGTTGACATTTATTCTAACATGTCCCTTTTAGGTTAATTACTTTTGTATACTTGGTGTACCCTATGACATTTAATCACTATAGTGCTACTCGGTAAACAGAACTGAATGGAACTAACTGTGATTTGGCATTGAACTAAATGATGTGATAATAGCAGTGTGCTGAAAATGGACTGGAAGAAAATATTCTCACCACAAGGAGAAATCAAGTGAATATTCAATCAATAATCACTATATTATTAAAAAGATAAAACACTAGGCCAGCAGAATGTTTTTGCTATTAAATACTAAATGTGGCTTAATGCACACCCTTCATTTTGTAGTGCAAGGACAATACTCTGTTAGCTAAACAGGTGAATGAACATAAAGATAAGTCGTAACAGAAGTATGACCTTTATATTATTTTCTCTTCACATCATGCATATATGTCCCCACAGCTCTTTGAAAATATGGTCAGCAGTCTGCTATCTTGCAGGTGGCTTAGGAGCACCCAAGGAGCAGAGATGTAGATATAGGAAATCCCACAGTGCATTCAAGAAAGCCTCTGAGAGACTCCTGAAAGGATGAAAATGGAGGTACCAACTGAGCTGGTTATTCCTCTCCTGGGCATCTACCCTAAAGGCTCCACTCTTCAGTGTAGAGATATTTGCTCAACCATTTTTTTATAGCTGCTCAATTCACAATATCTAAGAATTGGAATCAACCTAGATACCCACTGTTTGATGATTGGATAATGATGTGGTACACACATACACACAATGGAATTCTATTCAGCAGTAAGGAATATGATATAATGAAATCTGTAGGAAAATGAACAGACTTGGAACAGATACTAAGCCAACACACAGCATGGAAAAACAAACACCAATTCTCCCTAATCTGTGGCTCCTAACCTGGCACAGCTTGAATTGTAGGAATACCTGACAGGCAACTCAAGGGTCAGGTAATAGGGCCAGGAGTGTTTGGGGGAAAGGGAATGGGAGCGTGTGGGGAGGGAATACACACAAAACTAAATCCAAAATGAACTGGTACCACAGAAACCTTTCTCTTGGATACTGGACTAAAAGATACAACCCTCAACAGGGGCCTGCAAGGATTGTCTGGTAAGAAGGGTCCTGAAGAGGGTGAGATGAAGCCTAATCCTAAAATATTTGGCTCTGGCTTATAACTCCCAATACCAGAAATTGGTTATGACCCACATTGAGCTGTTGCTCTGAGGGACCTCTGAGGTCCTCAAAACAAGACAAGCTTCTGTCAAAGCACTTGATTACCTCCCTGAGATAAAAGATAAGACTCTATTGCTGAAGATACCACATGCTACCAATGCAGAACATTGAGAGATCTTGCTGGAATCTGGAAGGAAGCCATTTACCAGATAGTCTGCCCATATAGTGCTGAAAAGCACTAAATGAGCTGCTGGGGAAAAATGGTCCCAACAACCTGTGAGCTATCAGGCAACACTGCTATACGAAAGCAACTAGCCTGAAAAGATGTATACACCTATGCAATAGTGGCACCCAGCCTAGGTGAGTAACCAATGGCTAAGAGATCCACTCAATGGAAAAGAACACATAGACTGGAATTAGAATCTGAGTCAGAATCCTATGGACACCAAGATCATGTTCTCCAATGAGAAGCTCCCACTGTCTTTGGTTGAAAGTGAGGCTACACCCATTAGAATCTCTCTTAATTAACAATGCTTATCTCATTGCTGACCTCATTCTCCATTGGAGAATGTTTTCTTTTTCAGAAGGCAGAGAGAATGGAGGAGAAGATAAACTACCCCTTGCACATCAGCCAGGACCCAAGTGAAACCACAGAGGCATTGGTGAGATAAGCAAGAGTGCTGCTTCAAGGGCGAGTCTGACAACTAGCAACTAGGGTAATGGAGACAGACAGTAAAGATACTGAAAATGCACCAAAGCAAAAATCCAGAAATTTCTTAGACCTCAAACTGAAGTAGACTTAAAAGATACCCACCGTGACTCAGGGAATTTTGTGGAAGAGGGGGTGAAAAGATTGTAAGAGCCACAGGATGGGAGGGAATATCCAGAGGTATTAGTCCCCTTTCAATGACTGACTGCTGCGTCCCATGTCATACCTACAACCCCATGGTGAATACCAGCAATCCGACTGTGGAGGGTTTTCAGCAGATTGGAGGCAAGGAGGAGGGAAATTATGGTACCAACACATGATGTGTCCATACAAAGTGTCCACTTAATAATAAAAAAATTACTGAATCTGGTAAGAAAAAAAAAAAAAAAAAAAGGAAAGCCTCCAAGAACATGGTGCTATTCAATGTCATGCCCCACATGTTTCAGCCACTGACTTCCTTCTAGTGGGAACAGAGTGGGTCACAGCACTGGGACAAGGAGGGTTGGGTTAGCAGAGCTTTGGTCCTGGATAGTGAATGGAAAAAGAAGTTTGAGTTTCTGTGAGAAGGGACAGCAAGCAGGCTTGTGTCAGCTGATCACTGAGACGAGCTGAATGACTTACTCTTTTCTGTCAATGTGTCCTTACACTTAGGACTCAATAGAGAACAAGGCACCACACAGAACTTGGAAGGAAGAGCACAGTATGCAACAGGCCATGCTCTCCGGTGATAACTCTGGTCTGAGGTCTTAGCTCTAGTATTATCAGCTGAGTAACTGGGCTAGGCAGTCTCTCCAGCTTCTTTCATATTTGTTTGACCTGCAGGGATTACCCCTATTAAGGTGCCAATGTCTGTGTCCCAACAAAATTCCTATATTCCTAAACCCCAATATAATTGTATCTGAAAGTGGAGCCTATGGAAGATGAGCTAGCAAAGAATGGAGCCATATGAGGTGAACAAGTGTATAAAAAAGAGCCAAAGCATCTTCAAGACCAGGAAAGAAAACACGCCCCCCCCCCCATTCCCTTTTCAGATGTAAACACTTCAGAAGCATGCTCCTAGATGTGATCTCTTCTCTTAATGCCATCTTCAGTTCTGCTCTTTCTCTGGTTTACAGAATCCACAGCAAATGTGCCTCTATGACAACTCTTACCTATAGTGGCATGAATATGGACTAGACCTGCATCTGACAGGCAGTGATGATACCATACTCATGTTTTAAAGGATCAGTTCCAGATCTTTGAGAAGCTCAGAGTAAGAATTTTAAAAGATCTAGGAATAGAAAAGATTACCTTGTTTAACTTCATCCTTTGTGATTTAAAGTGAGATAGTACAATATAAATCACACATACATGGTAAATTAAAATAGCCAAGTTCTGTAGAGCTTGCATCATGCTTGGTACCTTGTACAGGAAGCAGGAGCAAGTCAGGGGCTAATGGAGTGGTGAGAAAGGGAAGAACAGATGTATCTAAGAAAGATGTTGAAGGTAAAACTGAGTGACTCTGTCATGCAGAAGTATACAAATATGTGTAAAAACCTGCAAGTGACTTTGCCAGCAATGTCATGTCCATGCATCTGGAACTGGACATAGGTTCTTAATTCAAAAAGGGCCAAAGTATTAGGTGCCCTGTGAGAATAGTAGTAACTTTAAGAGGCTTACAGAAGGTACAGATAAACAGCATCCTCCAAGTTTATCAAAGAAGGAAAAATCAACTGGGAGGTTTACGAGTACACTAATGTAGCCAAGCTGAATGTAATTTTCACAGTGGTATCCTACATATTTCAGATGCTATTGCTCATCCTTATACAGAGACACATATACACAAAACTTATCCATGTGATCAACAGGAAAGCAAATGGTAAGACCATAGTAAGAAATGACATTCACAGGTTTCTGAAAGAGTATTTATGCACTGAGACTTCCTATGGATGATGCAGATCTAGAAGTACTTGGGAAGAAGCAATCCCAGGACCCAAGTGTGGACTAAAGCTATTCTGGGTATATGGTACAGCTGGTCCGAGTCTGGGAGGACTAGAATGAGGGTATGGCACAGAGCAGCTAACACTTCAAAAGGTATTCTGTTGTTTGGGATGGGGTTATGACTAGGATGAGAGTAACCACCAAGGACTACACAATCCACAGTCTGTGGAGTGGTTTTCAGCCATGGTTACCCATCAGAATTACATGAATATGAGTGTATGTGTATGTTTTTTCCCATCTCAGCCTGGGCCCAACCCTAGGGCAGTTAAATTAGACTCTATAGAGAGAGTGAGCCTGAGTAAAGTTTAAGCATGGAGAATTTAAAAAATTCCTGGGTAATCTTACACTTCATAACCTTTGGCCCAAGGTATGACGTCAGTCAGCTTATGGACAAGCCACAGATAGTTGGTATCAATTAAATTTCTCATCACTTAGAACTGTTTGCCTATTGATACTGAGACATCTTAGAGAGTACTCAAGAGCACAATTAGCTCAGCATAGATTCTAGACTTTACTGTCCTGCTGTTGATCAAGTGACAATGAACAATGGTTGAAGAAGGACATATTTCAAAACCATAGCTGGGAGAGAGAAAAACTTCAATCAAAACCTTGTCCTAAGATAAGGCTAGAGCTCTATGTATTTTGGAATGGCTGAATGTACTACTCTGATGTGCGATTCCACAGTACTGAATGCAGTGTTCCCATACTGTTGAATGTAGTGTTCTCACGTGATTTCACAATGACGAATGTAGTGTTCACATGTGTGATTCCACAATACTTAAAGTAGTGTTCTCAATTGTGAGTGACTCCACAAAGTTGAATGCAGTGTTCCTGAGTGTGATTCCACAATGCTGAATGTAATGTTCCCATGTGTGAGTCCACAATGCTAAATGTGTTCTTGTGTGATTTCATAATGCTGACGAAGTAGTATATTCTGAGTGACAATTAAAACAATAATCACAATAAAATGGGCAATATGAGGAAATTGACCATCCTCAGGATTCAAGTGTGATAAAAGATAAAAGGACATTCATCACCAAGGTCAATTATAATAACTGCTTATCTGAATTACATTTATTGTTACTGTAAACCTTGCTTGCTTTAAAAAAATTAATAGAACACATCACAGGGAAATGAGCTGAGAAGGTAGAATTACTGTTGCTCAACTAGTGGTCACATATAAGAATTCCTATAACTAACTTTGCAGAGCCCTCACATCCCATGCTTGTAAATACAGGGATCTTTACCTTGTTAAGGAAATATCACCACTGGACACATTAGAGAGGCTGCAACACATGGTAACACAAAGGAAAATGACATGACTCTGAGTTAATAGCACAGGAGAAAACAAATTTCTACATTATGGTTTAGATATGGTCTCTGTGTGTTCTCACCATCCCATACAAGAAGCTGATGCATAGTGTGCTGAAAGATGGTGGGGCCTTCAAGAAATGAGGCATATTTCTCAAGGGATTACTGTCATGCTTGCAGATGGGAGTTCTAAAACAAGCCCCTGGATTCTCCGGCTTCCTATCCCACCATGTGCATGCATACAGTTGTGATGTCACACAACATAAAGACCGTGAGCCAAGACAATGTCTTTCTTTATAAAATTTTCAACCTGAATATTTTGTGACAGAAGAGAAATCAAAGTTAATATAACCCATCATTTTCCACTAATACACTAAGGCAGAATTCACAGTTGTCCTTCTCAGAAACAGAGTCTCTCAGTTATACTGGATTGTGGCACTCAGGAAGAGATTTTTGTACTCATGTGCCACTGTTAGCTTCTCTTGATTAATATTTAGGCTCAAGTACCAACTTCCAACCAGAAAAGAAACTGGCAGAGCTTTGAAGACCAGAGGGGAAACAGAATTTTTGACCTTCTTTTAGCTAATTGGAATGTGTTTGGCAACAGAAGAGTGTAAGACTTCTTTTTAAGTTGTGATTAAACATCATGACTTTGATGTTTTATAAGGCATTCTTCTCCACTAATTAAGTTCATTAGTGTAGGTAATTAGTGGGGAAGAATACCGTATAAAAACATCAAAGTCGTGATGTTTAGTGTCACCATCAGTTCAACTAAACAGCAATAAAGAAGTAATTTTTTTTTTTTTTTCTCTTTCTTTCTTTTTTGGTTTTTCCGAGGTAGGGTTTCGCTCTAGCCCAGGCTGACCTGGAATTCACTATGTCGTCTCAGGGTGGCCTTTAACTCACAGCGATCCTCCCACCTCTGTCTCCCTAGTGCTGGGGTTTAAGGCGTGCGCCACCATGCCCAGTTGATTTTTGTCTTTTTAAAAAAATATGTATATTTTAAAATATTTTATTTATTCATTTGACAGAACGAGGAGAGAGAGAGAGAGAGAGAGAGCGAGCGAGCAAGCCAGGGCCACTAGCTGCTGCAAATGAACTTCAGATGCATGTGCCACCTTGTGCATCTGGCTTATGTGGGTCCTGGGGAATCAAACCTGGGACCTTTGGCTTTGCAGGTAAGTGCCTTAATTGCTAAGCCATCCCTCCAGCCCAAGAAGTAATTTCTTAAAATGCATTACTGCATGCTCAGCACTTCTACTCACACTGTATGATAGGAATATTTTTTCAAAAACCCAAAGATGTTATCTACACTGCTATCCAACTGTCCTGACTGCAAAACATGCCATTTAATGTACTGTAATTAAGTGGTCAAAACTGCCACCAAAAGCAGAGAACTGAGACTTTTTAACATAGTTGTAAGGGTGGTTGTAAGTCTAACATGATTAAGGATGAACAGAAGAAACCCAAGGCTAACATCCACAAGAACTGGGCAGCTGAAGGCTATTCTCTAATTCTGTACTAAGTAGTGGTCTGGGCTTCATTGTGAAAACAAAAACAAACTAACATCCAAAAACAACAACAAAAAATGGCCAACCATAAAACAAGAACTGCAAGCTGAAGTTCTTTTCACATACTGTCATATGGGCTACTCTGACCTTTTTTTGGTACAGTACAAAGGGACAATGAGACTACTAGAACTTGACAATCAGCACGGTATGTCTTACTACCATGAATAAAGCTCATGGCTACAATGTGCTCCAGTAAATGGGGCACAAAAGTCCCCATCTTTAGCTGGCTCCTTGTTACTCAGTGTAGTGCAGGGCTATAACCCAGCAACTTAGGAAAAGAGGTAGGCAAATAGTAAACTCAAGGCTTCCCTGGGCTACAGAGAAAATTCAAGGCCAGCTTGGGCAACTTATTGAGACCTGTTCAAACAAGTGAAACAAACAAACAGACAAACAAACAAAAAATAAGGGGTGGGGCTGGAAGTGGTAGTGCACACCTTTAATCCTAGCACTGGGGAAGCAGAGGTAGGAAGATCACTGTTTTAAGGCCACCCTGAGACTACATAGTGAATTCCAAGTCAGCCTGAGCTAGAGTGAGACCCTACCTTGAAAAAAAAAAACAAAACAAAACAAAACAAAACAACCCAAAACAACAACAAAAAAGGGGTTGGGGATATAGCTCAGTGGTAAAGCACTTTCTATACCCATGTAAAACAAACCTTTGGATTCAATCCCCAACCTGGGGGAAGGGAGTGTAGACTTTCAGCCTTACGCCCTCAAACTTGCTAAATCAGAACTTACGTTGTAATCAGTAACCAAAGTGTTGTCTAATTTCATGATCATGGAACTGTCTACTAAGCTTCTCATTTTACATAGAAGGAAACCTGAATCCCTGAGGATGAAGGAAGTCACATAGGCCATAAATACTTATAAGAGAAGACAGTTCTCTAGTTTTATAGACTTGATTCTGCCAAAATGTCGAAAGAAAATGATGTCTACCTTGTACTGAAGAAAATAAATCTGTACACAGAGCACATGGCGACATCAAGAAAAGAGGGCAAAGAAGGAGCCTAGGATCGAGGGGCCTTGCTTCATTAGGGCTGACAGACTGGGACTTAAATCTAGTTGACCTAGCCAAGAACTCTTACCAAATATATATGAAATGATGGCTTCTATGTCCTATAAATATGAAAGATGTAAAGAATATTAAAATGATAACAGAAGGGAGAGAGGGGAAGAGGGGAAGGGGAGAAGAAAGAAGGGAAAAAGGATGGGAGAAGGGGAGAAAAGGTGGAAGGGGAAAGAAGGAGAGAAAAGAAGGGAAGGGGAAATAAGGAGAAAAGGGGAAGTTGAGGGGAAGAAAGAAGGGAAAAAGGAGAGGGGAAGAGAAGGGTGAAGGGAAGGAGAAAGGGGGAGGAAAGAGGAGGAAAAGATGAAACTTTGGCATTCATAGGGCCATCACAGATGAGGGCACAGTCTGTGGACAGCACAACTCTGGGAGTGGCATGCATGTTAGCATCATGGCCCGAAGCTGAATCTATAGGTCAGGAAAGATTCTGGATGAAAACAAGGCTACATAACACTGGAATTATTAATTGGGCAATTAATGTTATCTCTCCTAATGAAAAATGAGCCACCAACAGGCACACACCACTTCAATCTTTTTACCACTGAATCCCCAAATACTAAGTAAAGAACTTGCAACTAACTCAGTACTAAATGAAAAAAAAAAAAAAAAAAAAAAAAAAAAAAAAAAAACCTTAAAATTAGATATAGGTGCTCACACAGCAATCGCTACACTGATGAAATAAAACCAAAGGATAAACTTAACTCTGAGAGATGTATGGGTTTCCTAGGGCTACCATAACAAATGATCACATCGTAGGTGGCTTACAATAACATTTATCTCTTGCATTTCCAGAGGCTAGCACCTAATTCCAGCGTGCCCTTCATGTTAACTTGATCATATTTGTCAAGAACCTACCTCCAAGTAAGGTCATATTTATAGACACCAGGATCAGAACTCTATTCCATCTTTTAAAAAAATATATTTAATTTATTTACTTGAGAGAGAGAGAGAAAAAAAAAACGAGGCAGAGAGAGAGAGGGAGAGAATGGGTGCACCAGGGCCTCCAGCCACTGCAAACGAACTCCAGATGCATGCGCCACCTTGTGCATCTGGCTTACATGGGTCCTGGGGAATCGAACTGGGATCTTTTGGCTTTAAAGGCAAACACCTTAACTGCTAAGACATCTCTCCAGCCCTACTCCATCTTTTTTTTAAGTATATTTAAAATTTTTATTTATTTATTTATTTGAGAGAGAGAGAGAGAGAGAAAGAGAGAGAATGGGCACGCCAGGGCCTCTAGCCACTGCAAATGAATTCCAGATGCATGTCCCACCTTGTGCATCTGGCTTACGTGGGTCCTGGAGAATTGAACCAGGAACCTGTGGCTTTGCAGGCAAACGCCTTAACTGCTAAGCCATCTCTCCAGCCCCCATTCCATCTTTTTTTGAGGTGCATAATTTAATCTACATTAGGAGCCAATAGAAGTGCCACAATATTCAGAAACTGGTTGGCTCAAAGATTTGAACCAGCCATTAAGCCTGTGTTCTTGACCACAAAGACAATACAACTAGGAAACTGTTCTCTGTTAACATCTGCTGCCCCCTCACAAGGGTGACATGTCACTAAAATGTCTCAGCAACCACATTCTAGCCAACCCTCTCACCTCATGCATGCTCAGCTTTGGTGTCATGGCAGTCAATGGTAGAGCTCCCTACTCTCATTCTTGTATTTATATGTAAGGAAAGAGAGAGGGGGAGAGAGAGAATGAGAATGAATGGGCATGCCAGGGCTTCTTGTCACTGAAAATGAGCTCCAGATGAAGTACCACTTTGTGCATCTGGCTTTACATGGGTACTGGGGAATCAAGTTAGGGTCATCTTTCCAGAACCCATTCTCATTTCTTCAAGCAGACTTTCTTCACATCTTCCTCCAAAAATATTTACAGAATCCAAATTACATTCATTCTGCAAAGGAGCAACATTTACTTTGCAAAATTATCAACTTAACTCTTCAAAATGTTCTCAGACTCAAATCTTGGGTGAATGAAGACAGCAACAGACAGGGTACAAAAGTCCTACAAAAACAATAATGAAAACAAAATAGTGAAGGAAATGGACGGTTCCTTGAGACAAGGTTATTGGGTTGAGGATGAAGCAAGTTCACACATGAGCATTTCCTTAAAAAAAAAAAAAAAAAAAAAAAAAAAAAAAAAACCGAAGCTTTGTGTTTTAAAATTTATTTATTTGTATGGGTGGGGAAGAAAGGGATTCACATGCCACTGTGTGCATGCAGAGGTCAGAGGACAACTTGAAGGTGTCTGTGGTCCATCTTCTCTGAGACAGAATCTCTTGCTGCTGAAAGACTGCAAATGAATTTCAAGAATAGCTGGTCCGTGAGCTTCAGATTCTCTTGGCTCCACACCTCCCAACCCAGTAGGCACACTGCAATCACAGATGGATGTTCCACTTTGTATCGAGTTTTACATGGGTGCTTGGGAATTGAACCTGGAATGCAGGCTTTGCAAGCAAGTGCTTTTAAACACTATGTCTTCCCCCCCTGGTCCCTACCAAAAAATTTTGAGAGTATAACATATTTAAATGATGTGACTGATATTTAAGTTTTCTTCATTACTTGGGAGTCAGTTTCTGAAATCAAAAATGACTCACTTTTATAGTTACTTTTGATTTGACAGTATATTTTTAGATAGTAAGCAAACAAAACATTTTTAATTCAAGACAAACTAATTATAAAATTATTAAATCCTAATATTTTGCCAAGAAGTACAATAGCTGACTTTCACACATATCACCTTCTGTTCAATTCACATGAATTACCTTGAGATAGTCCTATGATGGAAGTATCTCATAACAAAATCTGTCTTTCACTTTGCTTTGGTTTAGTTAAGGTTTGAATAAACCTCTACAGCAGTGTCCTTTTGGCAAACACTCTTAAATGCAATGCACTACATTTAACTTAGCCACTACAATCACTTTCAAAGAAGAATGGTTATAATACACCATTACAACTATACATCCAAGCTGAATTTTCCTTGGCTGAATTCCTAACATTTTAATGCTGAAAATGATGTTTTAAAAACATCAAGTGAAGGGTTTTTAAATACCACACAGGCCCAACTTCTTTATTTTAAATGCTTTAGAAATGAGATGGCAAAACAAGAAAATAAATATGTTCTCTAATCTAGCATTAAGCATATTTTAAAGAACAACAGGCATGTTTCCAAACAAACCACTGCAGTGTACAAATTGCCCAGCATGAAGGAGGATAACAATGCTTCACATATAGGTTTAAAGCCCAGAAAAGGCTGACATTCCACCAAAGCTGTCTTGGAAATAATATTCTTCGTGTTATCATGAACATGAGAAGTGCATATTTGGGCATGGACTATTTATATGAAGCAGTCAAATGGCAAGAATGCCAAGGTTCCTGGTTGAGGAATGGGAGGGCACAGGCTCTGAAATTACACAAGACATTCACAAGGATATGGGACTAGTACGGTTCACACAACAGGCTGCAAGCTGGTTCCCACTGTGACAATGGGCTGTACAAGTATGCACAATTTCTCATGTGCCCTGTACTCTACAGCTGATAGTGCCCTCTCACACTGATGCTAGCTTTGGCCCGACTAAGTTGCTTTGGTCAATAGTCCAATAGCAAGAAAAGAAAGAAAGGAGCTCCTGAATATCCCTTGGCTGGCTTGCTGAGAGGGCTGGGTGACAAAGATACATGGAGGTCTGTCAAGGTCACTTGAGCTGAAGATATTCTAGACTACCCACTACTGACTATAGGAACATGGACAAGTTCAAGTGCATTCTGCCTAGAGGGAACCTTCCACTCACAGACATCATGCAGACTGATGAGATATAGCAAATCTTTAAACATTTTATGTTAAATTCGAAAGGATTATTACATGATTGCTAGCTGATTAACCATTTAATTGAGTGTAGGTATTATAGGAATGTATGTCTCCCCCCTTTGTAAAACATCTATATTTGGAAGAGATGAAAAGATAAATTCAGCCAGGCATGGTTGCACATACCTTTAATCCTAGCACTTGGGAGGCAGAGGTAGGAGGACCATTGTGAGTATGAGGCCACCCTGAGACTACATAGCATGGGCTAGAGCAAGATCCTACATCAAAAACAAAGAAAAGATAAACTTTCGTAACAGATTCATAACTGTTTCATGACTTTTTACATGCCTCACTATATATAGGCTATACAAAACTTTGTCATTAGAATAATACCATTACCACCATGTTAGTGCTGAGCAAGCAAAACTGTGGTAAACTTCAGGGGCTGCTTAAGGTGGCACATGTTAGAGCATTGGGTACAGCAATATGGGATCTCAAATGATTTTCCCTAATACCCTGACAAAACAAATGAAGAGCATGAGAAGGTCAGTGTGATTAATCACATTTTTATCAATTCATGGGTCCAAAGATAAGAGACAGGTATAGAGAGATGGCTCAGTGGATAAAGTGCTTGTAGTTCAAGTGTGAGTACCTGACTTTGGATCCCCAAGCCTAGAGCAAGATTGGAGGTAGAGACAGGAGGATCCCTGGAACTCATGGGCCAAGTTAGTCTGGCAAATACAGAGGTGAACAAAGTAGGTGGAAAGTGAGGACTAACACCTTAAAAGTTGTCTACTGACTTCCACATGTACACTGTGGCATGTGTGCACCTGCAATCACACACATATGCACACATAACAGAGTGAGCAAGATACAAAGTTAAATATTTATATATGAAATAATTAAAACTAGAGCATCTTCCAGTATGATTTATTGTTGCAAAAATAATATTCCTTAAAGAGTAATAAATAATTTTCAAGTAAATATTTTTTAGGTAATTCTCAATATTCAAAATAATTACACAATTTTATGAATCAAAGGAATTCAGAAGATAAAGGTACCACAGCAGTGTCTTACTCTAGCCCGGGCTGACCATGGCCACAAAGCATTTCCTTTCCATGTTATACTAAGAAACTATCCAGATTTTTCATAAGCATTGGAAAAGCAGTAATTGGCCACTTCTCAATTCTTCTTCCCTATAGAGAATGAAGCCTAAGGCATGGCGTGTATGTGAAAGGCCTAGGAAAGGTGAGGAATATGATAGATGAACCACTGTGATGGACATGTAAACAGGAAGAGGCAGAAACCACTAACCCGATGACTTTACAAAGTTTCTCCCTGAGAAAGGCAGAAACATGAAGAAAGGAGACAACTGACACTATGCCATGGGGCAAAACAAGCTACTCTGAGGCAATGAGCATGATTTCTCCACTGTAGGCTTGGGCTGTTTCACTTTTACTACATCTAAACGAGTGATGGCCTTTGATTTTGGTGGCTGGCAAGGACTAAAAAAAAAAAAGTAAATGCTACTACTGTGGGATTCTTAGTGGAAAGTTACTTTGTTAAACATATGAAAATTTACTACGTATAAAAATCATAGAATCTTAAAATATGCAAAGTAGAGAGTCCATAGCAACACTTCATTTGCAATGGACTTCCCACACAAGCAAACCACCCAACTACCACCTCCATATGAACCTATACAAAAGGTAAACTAGGCAGGGTGTGGTGGCGCATGCCTTTAATCCCAGCACTCGGGAGGCAGAGGTAGGAGGATTGCTGTGAGTTCAAGGCCACCCTGAGACTACCGAGTGAATTCCAGGTCAGCCTGAGCTAGAGTGAGACCCTATCTCTAAAAACCAAAAAAAAAAAAAAACAAAACAAAAAAAGGTAAACTAGCCTTTAAAACAATATGCTGTATTATTTTAGTAAAACACAACATACATAGCAATCAAAAATGTTTTGAATCACCTACACTACTGTATACTTGTATGGATTCCAAAGGCAAACTGTGAAAAGAAAATCACCAATATTAACTCAATGATTTTGCCTTAATGGAATTGGGTTAGGATCTGAAAACTTGTTATAATCAGATTGATTTGTATTTCTCCCAAAATATATGTTGTGGCAACCATAAAAAATGTCAAGATCTAAGGCCAAACAAATCTAGTTCTTTAAAAATTTCTTTCCTTGCATAATGAATAGGCTGTACAATTCTCTTTACTATTTAATTCTGAATATTTTGGTGATGTATGCTCCACATTTTCAAAAGCCAAAAACAATTTATTTATAGCCTGATTTCTGAAACCATGCCCTTTTTATTGGTCATTGGCATTTAAAGCATGCTTGCACACACCTTGAAATGTTCAAAGACTATCCTAATTGACTGGAATTATTATTTTAAAAACATTTTTAATTGAGTTCCTGGGCTGGAGTGTTTTTTCTAGCCCACCTACCCTCACACTGTTTCTTTAACAAAACTCTATGATTACAGAAAGTTCCCATCCCATCTAGTTCCTCCTCTTAGTGTTTGTTGAGCTCATGGGGCATATGTTCCTTGCCATTACCTTTTTGCATAAAATAAAGACCAAGGAAGCATGACAGGTGGTAAATTCTGATGACTGTAAAAATTATCAAAATTCTGAACTTGAGCTAAGCATGCAATAGGGGCATCTCCAGCAGGCAGAAAACTGAGTAACAAAGTTCCTGCATTCTCAAGCACAGAGGTTCTTGGGCCTTCAGAGCAGACCCCACTGTCCTACAAACAAAGGTCTGGTGGTAGCAAAGAATGGATTGCCGTGAATATGGCTTGATGGTCCCCAGCTCTTGTTTCACCAAAACCGATCACCCAGGAAGGTGGCTCCACTTGCAGATGAGGAAATGCTTTAAGAAAGCACCAGGATGGGCTGGAGAGATGGCTTAGTGGTTAAGTGCTTGCCTGTGAAGCCTAAGGACCCTGGTTCGAGGCTTGATTTCCTAGTACCCACGTAAGCCAGGTGCACATGGCGGTGCATGCATCTGGAGTTCGTTTGCAGTGGCTAGAGGCCCTGGCATGCCTATTCTCTCTCTCTCCCTCCCTTTCTCTGCCTCTAATAAGTAAATAAATAACAATAAAAGCAAGCACCAGTGACAAAGCAACTTGGGCCACGCCGGAAGTTGGATCCTTACTATTCTGCAGCCCATCAGCTCATCCCTACAGACAAGTGCAGTCATGCCAACCTGTCGTTCCAGTTTACATATCTGAAAAGTGACAGCAAGCACTGCTCTAACGCCCAGGGTACATCTTGTGTTCTAGAACCTTCTAGCACTCCTGTTAAGAGAATACAGTATTAGCTAGCATCCTATTGGTTTGAACAATCTATTTTACCTTCTGGTCACACTCTCCATGACAGGAAGTTTCTCTCATACCGTAGCTCTGAAAAACAGCTAAAATAACTGAACACTAGTAACTGAAGGGCGCATATCAAAATCAACAGAAGAACAAATCACACACACTATTTACTTTTTAACACAGACTTCTAATACAGAAAGTGAAGCTAGTCTCTACTAAAAATGCAACTAGGCAACTAGGGATATCACTTTGTGAAGGACTCAGTATTCAAGTAAGGACAGGGGTAGTCTTTAGGCTAGACTGAGTCAGCTGTCCCCCAAGCACCCTGAAAGCTATAAAAGGCACTTTCCCTGCAAATGAACATTGAAAAAGGTGCACACCAAAGCTGACTCTCAGTGCCTCTTGAGAGTCCTATGCTAACTCAGCCTGAAGAAAAAGACCTACAAATAAATCAGTATTACAGTACGGGGATGTGTCTTCTTTCCCCGAACAGCCAACCTTATTGACAGGGATTATGTGTATGAGTAGTAAAATAATGACAAGAGGCAAGAGTCTCTTCTGTTCCACAGGCCTCTGCTGGGTATACTCCCTTCCCCACACAATTAGAGGAAGGAGGCATTGTTAGGGTTTATAGCACTAGAGGGAGAAGTCCATTTTACAGATAATCTGACATGAAAATAAAAGAGGATCTCTTCACCACAAGGTAAAGCACAGTCCTCAGCTGCTCATTGGCTCTTGCAGGACTAGTTACTGGGTCTCCCAAAGCCAAAGCACACATGGCTAGCACCAAAACTGAATGCTGTTTAAACCAAGATTTGGAATGAAAGAAACCTACAAGTTTCTCCAACATTGGTTTCCGGTCTCATCTATTATGAGTGGTAAGTGGTTTTTCTCTACAATACTTAACAGTCACAATCTCAACAGAGGCTGAACTACCCTGAAACACAAAATCCCCTTTGGAATTAAAACCCTCAGATCAGCTCAAGTTAATTTTAAACCATCTGCATGTGTAAGATCCATTTTGTAGACTTTTTTTTTTTTTTCCCAGCAAAATTTTAATCCTAGAATAATTTCCACCACAGCCTGGAACATTTCCCATTTGCTTCTTCCTCTGTCATCTGGTGTTTGCCTGTGAACCACAAATTGGTTTAAACACTAACTCAAACAGAATACAGAAAATCAACCCCTCATATACAATAATAAAATAAAAAGATAACAAAAACATCTAAGTTCAGATACTCTTGCTCCCTCCACATTACAGTCAACATTCCCTCACTGCTCTTTGCCCATGACCTGGCTACACATGCACTTAAGTGGACAGGCCCGAACACATGTCAGACAGCTTCTCAACCTTTAGATCCAAGCTTCAAACAGTGTGCAGACAAAGCTGCCTTGAGTCATCCTTTACAAGAGTATTATTTCAGCTTTAAGAGCAAAGTGAGCATGAATACTTGCCTGAGCAGTGGGAAAGGAGGAGGAGGAGAGGCTGGGGATCTGTCAGCAAGAAAACCTCTTCCAGAATATGCTAACCCTTAAAGTCCTGTCACTGCCCGAGGGTGCAGTGTCCCCATCTACATGTCCAGGCCCAAGTAAATTTCTCTTGAACCTACTTTTTCCACTTATGAGTCTGTCACTGTGACTTTCCCCAGAGTCTCACAATTTTGGAGTCATGCTGAGATGAGTAAGTGAGGTCTCACCCACCCTTGGCCCTTGTCTTGGCTTGTTAAGTATGATTAACTTTCCTGCCTATCTTTTCTGTTTTCTAACTTCTATGATTTCCTTACGTTCTTTCTGGAATGCTAGACCCTGGGAGAAATAGGCAGTTCCTAATCACAGATGCATTTATCCTTGCTTAGTACAAAGATCTATAGCCTATGCTTGACCAGCAGTGCTGAAACAAGCCAAGCCACCTGAGAACTAGAAAGCCCAGAAAGCAGAACAGGGTAGAGGAAACCACAGCACCCCTCCCTTCAATGTCCTTGCGATGGTACCCAAGAACCCCCCAGACCAAAACAGGTCAAACAAACAAAAGAAAAAAAGCCTTAATTTTATTTTCAAATATTTTTGAGTTGTTAACCATTGTGTCACTGAAGTGCCTGGAAGGTATTGTAACCACCTGATATTTATTTTGTGTGTGCGTGCACATGTGTGCATTTGTGTACATGTGTCTATAGAGGCCTTCAATCACCCTCCCACTTACTCTTTGAAATAGGCTTTCTCACTGAACCTAGAATGCACTGATTCAGCTAGATTAGGTGGTCAACAAGTCCCAAGGACCTTCTCTCTCTGGGATTAAAGGAGCACACTGCTTATGGCCAGCTTTTACATGGGTGCTGGGGATGCAAACTAGGTCCTCATGCAGTAAACACTTTACTGAGTGAACCATCTCTTAAGCCCTTATAAAGATATTTCTGCCTCATTACTATTTTAAATTCTTTATTTGCCCTCCCTTCCCCCGACAAAAGGCACATTTTGTCATAGTTTCTATGGACTGAATTGTGGTGAGTTTTGCCAGGCAGACCTTCTTAGATGAATCCTTCAGCACAAACTTTCTGATGTCTCCCCAGACCCCACTGATCATTTGTGTGCAAGTCACTGCTCAATGGGAATTTCACTTGGAGAAATGTACATGCACACTGTCCTTTTAGCCAACAAGATTATATTTTGGTCTGTGATAGGGAAAATACATGTGCAAATGAACTTGAAGAAGACTAAATGCAAAATGTACTCTTCAAATAGAGCAGGACTTCTCTAACACAATCATTTCTAGTCACACCATGCTGTTCAGTAACCTGCACTTAGTAATTCCTCATGAATACATACAGCAGCAACATCTGCAGCTACACTGGGACATGCTTTTGCTTTTTCACTACAAATACCATTAATTTTCTTGGTTTCACAACAGCTGAGCTTCTTCTCATTTGAATATACAAAAGAGTATTTTGTTTAAACCAAATTATAAGTATTTTCATAAATGAGTTCCATTTTGCTAGCTACACTCTTTCAATATATACCTTTCTCCCTGACTCTCCTTACCTTGACATCATGCTTGTCATTCCTCAATCCAAGATACATTCATTATTTAAAAAAATAATAATAATACGTTTGTAATTGTGGGCTGGAATTCTAAAAATGATTTCTGTTGCTACAGTCCTGGCCAGCAGCACACCTGACAAGCATGGTAAAGTACAATGTGTTTTTCTAAGGGCTGAAGCAGTGGTAGCTCCTTCGTTCTCGGATTTCTAAAGCCAAGGTATGCAATCAGCAAACCATTCCCAGTTTGGTATTTTAAAAGGAACACACACAACACCACACCTTCTATTTCCCATCTAGATAAGCTCCGCCATCCTCCATTTAAGTCGAAATGAAAACCACTGCTCCTGCCAAGATGCCTTCCTGGCATCTCACCACTTTATTTGTTCCCATTTGTATCTAATGCTTTTGTCAACAGTTCAACAAAAGTCAAAGCAAACAACCCACTGCAAACACTGGGGTAACAGCAACAAGCATGAATCCTTCACAATTATCCAGCCCAGCTGCTCAGAGATCAGCAGGGCTGCTTTCATTTACAACAATGTCAACAAAAGACTGAAACCCAATAACTAGATGGGTCAATACCACCACTGTAGACCCTCTGGAGGAGGATACGCTGTTCACCTTCTTAGCTACTTCTGCAAACATGTAGAATAATTCAGTCAGATGGACAAGTGCTTGTCTAATCATTTGCTATGTGAATAATTCAACAACTTTTCACATAAACTACTAAACAGGGCTCTTCAAATATTCCTGCAGCATTTCCAGCTGTCCAACCACAGAAATGCAGAAAAGGAAAAAGACATGAAAACAGAAATCATGACCTGGGTTAGTTCTCAATGGCAATCTCTGTTCTAAGAAACCCAAGTCTTCATGACTAATCCTTTTAAGTCTAAACTTTGCCTGGCATAGTAACTATCACCTGAGCCTTACCTGGGACCAGACTAGACATGGGGCCTAGAGGACTAGAGAAAGGGGTGATTGGACTAGAGAGGGGGCCTAGGAGACAAGAGATGAGGTATAGTGGAAAGCCCTCACTGCAGAGCTAGGGAGCACCATGCCCCTTGGCCAATGTCTCTCCCTTTTTGTCATGAGCACTTCTGGTGGGCACACAATGCGAGGGTTTTAAGGTGCAGTTACTCATTTGTAAACAAGCTATAAAGAGTTTAAAAGTACTTGTTGCAGACAGATTTTAGAATTCTCTGGCCTAGTTTTGATAAAAATGATGCTCATTCAACAAAACAATTTTAAGATGTTATAGCTCCCAGTTCCCCCTTTCTTCTTTGCTGTCTGAAAGGTACAGATGGTCAAGTGCAATATAAACCAAGCATCCAGGCCATGAAAAGTTGTGATCCCAGTCCAAGGCCCTCAGCCAGTTGAATCCCTCCTTCTTGGATGAAAAACATGGCCATTCCATCTTTGTCTATCCATCCATACCATGAACCTGGGTCTGGGCCCCCAGGGACCACTTTCGGGGATTACCCACTTCTCTTCTTGGGGCTGCCGAGATTCCTTCTGGTTTGAGCATATAGACGTAAGGGCAGTACTTAACATATGATAAAGCTGTGATGAACTAAGGTGTCTCTAAGAAAATGGGAAAGAGTCCACCAGCTTCTGGTAATGAACTCCAAAGAGCTAGAGAATTAGAAGCTGATCTATCAGGTCATGATGAAGACACATTTGTTAATGAGACTTAAGTTTTAAGTACTTATACATGTGCAATTATGATCTCCATTGGGTCTTGAACCTGACCCACAAGTGTCAAGGGTAGGCCCAAGAGGATAGTGACAAATAATTTTCAGTAGCCTCTTAGAATGTTGAAACCAGTCTTCCGCCAAGCCTGTACCTACTATAATACTGTGTGTAACCATCATGAAAAAAAATCACTTCCCTTAAGCACCTACTGTTATGTACAAACATGCTCACAACAGTAATTAAATTTGCATTGGATTTTACTTCTACAAATTTATTTTAGAAAAGGAGTTTAAAAAAATCCCTAAAAAATAATTAAAATAGAATGCACTGGGACTGGTCCAACAGGCCTGTACTTCTCATTTACTAGAAATGCTAAGATGAAAGGACTGACAAGAGTTCAAGGCAAGCTTGGGAACTTAGATCTTATTTCAAAAAAAAAAAAAAAAAAAAAAAAGAAAGAAAGAAAGAAAGAAAGAAAGAAAGAAAGAAAGAAAGAAAAGGGCTGGGAATGTATCTCAGGGGTACATTTGCCTAGCATATTCAAGGCCTTCCATCCCCCAGTTTCAATTCCTAGAACTGCCATCAATCAATCAATAACAGTAAAACTAAAATTCAAGAAATATTATTATTTGCCAAACTGGCACATACAATAGGGATAAAATACTAAATGCTAGACAGTTTTCTCATTCTACATTAGTGTTCTTTTTCTAGCCCTCAAATATATAACTGCAAAATTACTGCTTTTAAGATACTCTGTCAAAGCTAAACGAAGAAAACAGTAGAAATCTATACTCACTCAGATTCATTTCCTGTACTCACCATACTCCATAGCTGGCTTATTCACTGCCACTTACTGCTGTGGAATTTTAGTACTAACAGCAAAGACCTACAAATCTCTCAGTTCTTGGCATAAAGAATTATGATTAAAAAAAAAACACACCATAGTTCAGGACATGAAAAACACAGTTTGAGAATTCTACTTCTTTCAAAAGGTCTCTTTCGATTCTCCTATAATTGTTCTATTTCTTGGGCTGATTTGAAGTTAACAACTAAAGTTGCTAACTTTAAAACTCCCTGAAAAGAGAAAATACTACTGTAACTAAATGGGAGAAGCTACTAAATTTATTCCTTTAAAACAGTATCAGAGAAAACATCAGAAAAACAAGTTCAAATTCTGTTAGGTCATGATAATTTCTTTTTTCTTTATTTTTTTTGCCTAGTGGTCCTATTGTTTTGCTGATTCCTTTCAAAAAGTTTTCTGAATTTGAGTAAAAGGCAGACATGATGACTGAAAGTCCACAGAATGTTGCTACTAGCATTATTGTCAGTATTTGCTAAAGGCTTCGTGTTTGCATGGATTTGCACATCCACAATGGCAGCTTTCTGGTAGACTTGCCTTTATAGCTAGCTCTCCAGTCATTATAAACTAGTTTTATATGCACTTAAAGAAAAAAAAAAAAAGAACTTAGAACTCACAGGAAGCTCAGAGAAATGAAGAGGAATGATATATTTTTATTTTACTCTGAAAGCGGCACATCTCAGTTCTACACATTAACAGAAAACTGATTAGAGGAAAGGGATTGCAGCTAACCTTTACTATACCTCCTCCTCTCAAGAAATCATGCAAGCCATGTGCCTTCCAGCTGCCAAACCAATACCTACTCAGGAAGTTGACATGCTCAAGTTAGACTACACTGCTCAAATTTCATGTTCATCTGTTTATGAACAGGTTTCTAAGTTGAGAACAATTACAATATTTTTTGGTCAGTTGCCTACCAGAATAATCAAGAACATCATTTAGCTACAGAGGTATAGTTGTGCCTTTCTGATATAGAAAGGAACAGGAGCAAGATAGCTTGTACATAAGTAGTAAGCCGGGGAGAAAGGCTTAAGGAGATGCCACCTAGCCTGCCCTGGCAGGACTAGAACCCAGACCTAACACGGTATTATCAAAGATGGTTGCCAGCAATGCTCCTCAGCAGAAGCAACCTGCGTCTTCCTCAGCCTAGCACACCTGGGTGGGCTGCCCTCCCTCACATTCTCCTGGCCCCTTGCTTTGGTAAGCCTGGCTAGGAAGGGGAATGCTTTCTTATTTGCCTTATTTGCAGGTATTTTCCTGCTGTTTTCTTCATGTATTTTTGTTCTTGGATGCTTTCTTGTTTTGCTACATGTATGACCTTCTCTTTAAGTCCCGAGAGTCCTTCTCCATCTCTTAGTGCTTCCTAGCCCCCTATGTGAGTGGCATCTTTTGACTTGGACTCTCATGTTTTGCTTTCTCTCTGGGTGTCTGTGTCCAGAATTTTCCCTATGTGTGGGAAACTTTCTCTATTTCCTGTCTTCCTTCCCACCCAGACAAGGAAGGGGGAAATTCTCCTTTTGGCTTGGGTTTCCCTACTAGCCTTCCTGCTGGATCCTATCTCTCCTTAACATAAACCTCATAATTCATAATTTACCTTTCTTGGAGTCCATTTTTTTTTTTAATTCTTTGCTAACTTGGATAAGAAATCCAAAAGCCAGAGTTCACCAGCCTGGGATCCCTGCATGTTTATGGAATTTAATTCCTTCCTGGATCTAAACTCCTGCATCACTACTGAAAGGATAAACATTTGAATTGACAGAACTGAGTAATTCCTCTTAAATGCCCTGCAGTATATCTGACAAGCAAATCAAATGGATGGCTGATGTGCAGACTTTTGTCTTCATAGTTCCTAAAGAAATGCTTTCTTCTAAATATTAAAGATTCCCTCTATCATGAAATACTGCATATGGAATATTATGCTTTCATTTCTCCCCAGGAAGAAACCCATAAGGAAAAAAAGGATGGAAAGGGGTACAGGAAGCAAATAAGGAAGACAAAAATGAAAGGAATTGAAAATTACAATGGTGAAAAAAACCATTTACAAGTGAGCACTTGCTATTTTTATGAGGAACTAAAAGGTCTGCAGAATCATTCCAGTGTCAGGAAAGAGGGTGGCAGCTTGCAAAGGGAAAAGGGATCAAGGAAGTCAAGCTTCACACGGTAGAGTGTTGTCCCTGTTGCTTATATAGTCACACAGTTTATTCTATTTTCTCAAGGGCAAAAGTGTCACCAGCCTTGTTTACAATTCCACCAAATGAGGTCACATTAAGTAGTAGAGAGGAAATGTGGGAGAGGTGTCAAGAGAAGGCAAGAGGAGGGAATTATCAAAATACATTATATACATATATGAAAATTTTCAATAAAAAAGTTAAGCCAACAACAACAACAAAACCAGACTCCAGACTAAGCAAGCGGTTCAGGACAGTGATTATTCAATATGGTTTAGTTATAATCTCTGGGGCAAGCGCTGAGCTAAATATGGCATAACTTAGAGCTTTCAAGTCTTTGTAACTGTGGTATACATACAAATGATTATTTCAATTTTCTCTTTGTAGATTATTTTTTCAGGGCAGCCAACAGACTCAATAATGTCCAGATTTACTCAAAAAAAAATTATTCATTTCCCCATGCTCCAAAAAGTAAGCTAATAATGTCCTACTGAGAGTGCTGTCAGACTAAATCCCTCTACTGCTGAATACTTTACCCAGACAAAGCTCCCTTCACTTTTCATTCCACCACCCACTCAGGGCAAGGCCCCCACGGGACTGCCCCAGGTAACCCTTCATACACAGTGTCACAGACACAAGCCCGAGTGGTCCAATCAGTGCCAAGAAAAGAACAAACTAAGAAAGATTAATTCACAGATGTTCATGCATTTCACATACACAGTGCCCCATGGTCTGTTGCTAGGGCAACAAGAGACCACCAGTGTGAGCTTTATTGGCTTTATGAAGTGCATCTCAGGGACTATAGTCCGAGAAACACTGCATAATAATAGTGTGGCTTTTCTGAAGCCTTGTTTTGTGTTTATCCACGTTTAACCTTCTGAGTATTATAAAGAACAGACTTACATATAGCCTTTGCAACCTCTGCCCCCAAATGCCACAACTTTCTATCTTAAACCATTAAAATCTATCTTGTAGAAATCCATTTTAGAAAGACCCATGTTAACCAACCAGTCCCATAACCGCCCCCCCCCAAAAAAAAAGCCTACAACCATTTAGCACATTTAGAGACATTGTATTAGGTACAGCCCACAATACCAGCACCAACCACCCAAACCAAATAAACACATGCCTTCCTTCCCTTCCTCCCTTCCTTTTGATAACTAGAGATTAAACTTAGGGCCTCAAGTATGTTAGGTAAGTGCTCTACTACTGAGCTATAACCCCAGTCCAGCGCTCTTGTTCACTTTTTTATATTGATCCAGTTTCAACAAATTACTCAGACTAGCCTTAATCTTGTGACCCTTCAACTCAGCCTCCTCAGTAACTGGCTGTCCTAGCACACCCCTTGTATTCTACACATCTGGAGGGACCATGAGCTTGAATGTCAGGAACCTGCTTTAGCCACAGGGAACAGTAGCCAAAACCAGTAGCCTGATAAGGCCAGTCTCTCAGTTTCTCCGGGTGAGAGGCTTCTGAAATAATGGGACCTTCTGTGTTTCACTGTTAAGGCTTTCAACTTGACATGTGACAAGTGCATATACTGGATTTTAAGTTTTTATTTCATTTTTATTACTTTAGCTTTAAATAGTTTAATGTGGCTACTTATATTGGTCAGGATAACCTCAGAGGCACTAAACAAATATAAATGTTATTAAAAACTTAAAAAACTCTCTATGCTTCAAATTCCTAATTAATTAAAAAAAAATTCAAGCAAATGTATACTCTTCAGGACCACACAGCTTCCCACATTGGCTCTAAACAGCGCTAAGCACAGGCCCAATTAGCCTGGCTCTTTGTACAGCAGGCCCAGGGTGCAAGAAGCACTTCCTCTCCAAGTCCCCCTCCCTCCTCCCATCCCACCCAGGTTGGGAGGTTAAAATCACAAATGTCAAAACTCCCATGGCAGCAGCACGGATCAAGTGTTAATCTACAGGGAAGGAAGGAGTGGGTGAAGGGGGGCTGGGGCTGGCAGGGGCAAAGGAAGATCTGGGATAGAGAGAAGAACAATGAAGCCAGTGAAGAGATCAATAGAAGCAACAGCTTACATTCAGATTCACAGGAGAAAAACCCCAGCACAGACAATCATTTCCTGGGAAAAGCTCAAGCCTGATGAGAATTTACTCTGCTCCTTTATTCGACAACCAGTCCTTTTGTGGCACAGGCTTCCTGACTGACAGGAACCCAGGGCCCCTTAATAGGATTTCCATATTATTTCCAACACCTGCCCAGAAGTTATTTGTTTACATTGAAGGAGGCAAGATTCTCAAATCAGACATCTGCTTCTAGTTCAGGCATATCTTAGGAAACCATCTAGAAAGCAGCTTTGTTACCATGGTGACATTTTTATTTTCCTCCTTGAGTTGGCTCAAAACATTAGCATTTCCAATTTTATTTTGTTTTTGAAAAGACCAAATGTCACTCAAGAAAACAGAAGTTAAAAAAAGCTAAATAGAATTCTCAAATATTTCCAGAATAATTAAAATGATCCTAAAAGAGGGATAAATAAAAAATGAGGTGTCCTTATATTGCCAGTGGGGCTTCTTTCATGGGTGGCATTCACTAACTTATTTTCTTTTCCTCCTCCAACCATCTCTGCTTCCCCTCAAGTTTGAACAGTCAGAAACTCCAAAAGTAACAATTTAAATAAGAAGATTCAAGAATCCTTCAGAATGAGATACAATTATATAATGAGTCCATTTCCATGAAAAAGAATTCTTCACACTCGCCTATCACCATATATTGAAAAATTCACTTACAACAAGAATACTTAAGACATTTTAACTTCCAACTCACTGCCTGCAATTCAGTAAAAGGCGAGAGTGGTAAGAACAGTGTAAGTTTTTCATAAACACTTGGTGGTTGCGGTGGAGATGGAATATTAAGCAATGCGAGCAAAGACAACTACATGGGAGGCTACCTGAAGAAAACCTGTGTGTTCTGTTTAGAAACAAACTTAGTAGCAGCATCCCTGACCTCAGGGCTACATGAAGAACAATACCAACACCATGGATAATATCCTCACACAGGATTTTTAAAAATTAGAATACTCACATCCATGTGCTTACAAAGTTAATATTATCTATTTCAAATATAGAAAATAGAAACAGGAAGCAAATGGGTTGGTTCTAATTAACAAATCATCTGATAAATTTAAATCGATGACTTATTTAACTCTCACTTGAATTCAAAGAAAAACAGCTAAGTATCTGAGTGTAACAGTTTTGACTCACCATATCTGCATTAATTGTAAAGTGACTTTATTTTCACTAACAGCATGCTTACTTAGAAGAATCGGAACACTCTTTGAGAAGCCTCACCTCAGTAGACTTCCTTTCTAATATTCTCATGGAGCTCACTATTTCTGCTCAGCTCTGTCACAAATCCATTGCCCGGTAATGATTAAACATAATTCTTCAATCTCAAAACTATAATGCTTAGTAGTGGTATCTCCCATATGCCTAACATTTCAGAAGCCAAAGATTTCTGAATTACTTCAAACCATCACAGAACAAAATATGTAAGTTGAATAGAGGTAAGAGCTATAAAAATTTGAAAACAAACAAACAAACATTTTTTTGAAAGTGAGAAAAGTGTTAAGCTTTTTTTCTGGGTAATTTTATTTTCTTGTCCAAAGTAGATGAGTATTTTAGGAGCATTCAAAAAGTGGTGAACAAGTTTGGGGAATAATTATATTGAAAAAAATTATGCATACTTTGAGAAACAAATGAATTTGAAATTCAAGTACCCATCATAACACTTATATAAACTCTGGGCTCCTCTAAAATATTATTTCATGTTGTTAAATATAAACTTATTTGGTAATTTTTTTCCTGAGATGAAATGTACTCTATGAAAATTAGAGATAATAAACACTAAGATGAAAATGCTTAGTTCGTTTAAGGGAGAAAAGAATTAAACCACCTCTTTCCAAATCAGCTGGGGAAGGCAGACCTGACAATCAGCCCACCTTGTTAATTAATATTTGTTCTGCTTCAGCAGTCGGTGGAGGAGAGCACAGCACAACAAGCGTGCCTCCCCCACCACATCATTAATCCATTCATGCTCACCACCTGAGGACCAGCTGTGCCCTAAAGACATTTATTCCTCTGTTCCACAAACAAACAATTACAACACATTTTGTAGAATTAGGGCACCTGTTACATTTCACACAGCTTACATGCCTGGAGGCAGGGATCAATTAATACTGAACAAATTACTGCATCATAAACCAACAGAACAAAAGTTCCTGATTGTTCTTTGATAAGATAATTGTTAATAGTAAAAGACAAGAAAAATGCCTTTAAAAGAATTAAAAGGCAACAGTGATGCTAAAGAATTTCAAACTACCATATTTTGGAAAAGTGAAAATGCTGAAACATTAAAATACGTGATGCATACTTTAAAACTTATTCTACCCTTATGACACTCAACCACTCATGAAATACAATGACCACAGCATTTACTTGGTTAATAGTGGGGTCAATGTTGTTGCCAAAACAAATATTGCTTATATACTATGATACTCCAAATTCACTTCTAGGAGGGTACTCAATGCAACATAGGAAATTACATTAAAAATGGCTAAAAGGGGCTGGAGAGATGGCTTAGTGGTTAAGGTGCTTGCCTCCTAAGCCTAAGAATGCCGGTTCCAATCTCCAGGTCCCACGTTTAGCGAGATGCAAAGTGATGCAAGGGTGCAATGCTGCACTTGACCACATGGGGGCGCACGTATCTGGATTTTGTTGGCAGCAGCTGAGAGGCTGCTGGCGCACCCATCTCTATCTGTCTCCCTCTCCGTGTCTCCCCCCCCCCCAAAAAAAATGGCTAAAAGATACCTACAGCTACAGCTTTCAGATCCATGGTATACACGCTTACCTAGCAGTAGAGAGAAGAGGTTCACAAACCTGTGTTGGCTTCCTTGTGCTGTGAGGAACACTTCAATCATACCAGAGAAAGTCTTTTACTTACAATGAAAGGACACAGAAAAATAAATTCTACATTTGAATGAGCATGTTGGTGATGAACAGAAAAGTAGATTTGATCAAGAATCAAAGGAGTAAAAAAATGTAGAATGTATGTTGTTTATCCGTATAGTTCTGTTTATATCCTCTATCTTTACACAGACTATGATGTATCTGAAAGGTGAATCCAATGTCCAAACATTGTTAATTGCTTAAGATAGGTTTTTAAATAGTGTTTTTAGAATACATCTATTTCCCCCTGACCCAACATCTGTTTCCCATAAACCAACAAACATCTCTCCCATTAAAGTTTTACTCCTTGAGGGAGTGGCAATGAAAAATAGAAGATCAGTTTGAGAAGGAATTGTAGAATTAGGCAGTGTCATAAGTAAAATTTTAAAAGAGAAAAACAGATTAAGATCCAAGAGTTATCAAAACAGTTGAAATCCCATTTCAAGCATATCAATTCTTTGAAAATCACGTTTGATTAAAGCTTAAAAGATATAAAAGAATTGTTAGTATTAGGTATTAGGGCTCAGTGGTTAAGGAACTTGCCTGTAAAGTCTAAGGACCTACACTCAATTCCCCAGTACCCACGTAAAGTCAGATAGATGCACATGGCAGCACATGCATTTGTACTTTGTTTTCAGTAGCTAGAGGCCCTGGCACACCCGTTCTCCTGTATCTGCCTCTTTTTCTTACTCACTCACTCTTACATACATACATACATACATACATACATACATACATACATACATATTAAAGAATTCTTTTTTCTTCAACAATGAAAGACATTATGATTACCTAAAATCGTCTATTTTATAGAAATGTGTTCATTCTATGTAATGAAGTAGGTTAAGGGCCAAGTGTAAGATATCTGGATTTTGCTTTAAAATAATACTACAGGAAGAAATGGACAGGGTAAAAAAATACCTAAACACTACAGGCCCTGACAGGCATGGTAGGCCATGCCTCTAATCCCAGCACTCAGGAGGCACAGGTAGGAGGATCACCATGAGTTTGAGGCCACCCTGAAACTACATAGTGAATTTCAGGTCACCCTAGGCTACAGCAAGACCCTACCTTGAAAAACAAAAAATCAAAACACTACAGCTCCTGTATGCAGATGTTAGGTGCATGGAGTTTCTCTGTATTAGCCTTCATACTTTGTAGTGTGTTTCTAATTTTAACTACAAATGTACTGTCCTTTGAGAATGGGAACAGCTATGTGATCCTGGTAGGCCTTTACCTCTCTTCCTTTTCTTAGGTTTACAGTAAGGTTCATAGCACCTGCTCTCACTGGCGAGATCCAAACCAGGAACTATCCATGCAGCAGGTGATTGTCTTCAAGGAAAGCAAGGAAGGTACTTGGGGAACACTATGGATCAGACTACCTCATTTTTCCCTAGAGGTTGAGGAATAGCATAGTGGAGGTGGAGTGGCACATCAGTCTCTAATTAGAAACCTTTTTTCAGATTACTGATGACAGGGAAAAACAGGCCTTCAAAACAAGTCTACAAATGTTTTACCTCTTAGTTTCCTTAGATATTCTTTATAGTGTTTCACTGATTTAATCTATTTCTCCATTTTTGATTTACCCTTCTATTATTTTATGCCTTTGTCTTTTTATAATGCATCTTTCTATAGTCTATAGCAATGCAAATTGGCACACCAAGCTTTCTCCTATTTTAAAGGGGAGTGAAAAGGGGGCAGTATAAGAACAACACTGCTGGGGCATATGGCCATCACCTCCTGCCCTGGCCCTTTCTTCTTCAAGTATTTTCTTCTGTGCTTTCCCCACATACTACATTTCAAAGGGTTAGACATGCTCCCAGCACACACCTTTTAGGCAGATATTCCTCTGCAACAGGAGTAACAGGTGTGGCTGTTGTTGGGGGTGGAGGGTATGCAAGCTACACAAGTTACACAGGATCCTATAACAGAAGCTGACCATTAAGTCCTAATGTGCGAAGTGATGCGGCAAACACAAGTAATCACTGCTAAAAACCTACTTTTATTTGCAACAACTAACTCATGAGATCAAAGTGTTCTTGGCCTGTACCACATACTTCAATGTGAACATAAAAACAACCTTATTCTAATTTTCCAGTGATAAGCCTTTACTGCCAACAGTGACTAACTTGGAAAGTAATCAAAACTATAGCTGCTTCAGTCATATATGCAGAAGAAATATCAACATATCAATGAAGCAGAATAAACAGGAATTGCCTCAAACATAACTAAAGCACAGATTAGAAAAGCCTTTACATAAGCAGAGAATTCACACCACATAAAAACATAGCATAGACCACAAAAAGCATTTAGTTTAAAAAATTCACCACTTGTATCTATGAATTCTGTATCCCTTAATTCAACAATCACGGGTGGAAATGATTTGGAAAAGAACTGTGTCTGTACTAAACATGTATAATCTTTTCTTGTTCCCTAAGCAGTAAAATCTAACTACTATTAAAAAAATTACACGTAAATTTTCCAAAATTAAGTTTGACACCTATCTTTATCACATTAACAAAATCTAAGTCCAATATGTGAAGACTGTGTGAGAATGCACACAAACATTGCATTCAGAGCCTTAAGCCAGTATAGTGCTTCTGGAGAACAACCTGGTAATGTCTGTGGATATATGACTGTAAAATTTCTCCCATAGGCTCTTGTGATTGAACACTTACTCCTCAGCTGG
Organism: Orientallactaga sibirica; assembly: GCA_036365145.1. NCBI lineage: Eukaryota > Metazoa > Chordata > Mammalia > Rodentia > Dipodidae > Orientallactaga > Orientallactaga sibirica. The sequence continues at coordinate 54,826,233 of JAEOAD010000001.1, forward strand.
TGGTGCTGTTTAGAAAGGTTGTGGAACATTTAAGAGGGGAGCCTTGCTGGAAGAAGTAAGGCACTGGGGGGTGAGCTTTGAGGTGCCATAGTCTAGCCTCCCTTGCTGTTCCCCCTTTCAGCTTGCTCTGCTTCCTAGATTACAGTGTGACAGTACCTTCCTTTCAGGCCTGCCAAGCCTTCCCCACCATAACAGATAACTCTGGAACTGTAAGCAGAAATACCTTTCTTTCCATAAGTAGCTTTTGGCCAGGTATTTTGTCTCAGCAGTGAGAAAGTAACTGATACAATATTTAATTCTCTGAAATTCTCCTACTCCTTGACAGCACTCAGGGAAAGACATTCTGATGATACAGAAAATATAAAATCACCACAACTTACAGGGGGAAATTTTTGCATTTTATTATAGTTTATAGATTTAAAAAATGGCAAATCTCTTACAGTTCTGATAGAGAAATATGTTGCATTCAACATAAATCACAAGAGGACTATGTAGACAAATAAAATGGATGTTAATTTTAAAAGGATGCTCAATAATAGAAATTTGGGAGAAATCACAAAACCAACATTTAGTGATAGTGATTTTGATGTTTGTTTGTTTATTTTCTAGACTGCTAGGACTGGTGGACACTGGAGGTAGGGATGGCAGGAAAAGTAATTTCTAAACCTGAGGTTCCTGCCAAGTGTAGCTAGTTTGTTGGTCACCATTCCCAGCACTCAGTTCAGGTGCTCGGACGAAAACCCAAGTGATGTGACACATCACTTGGAGCAGCTGGGCAACTCTTCAGGAAATTGACACCTGCAGAGAGGTTCCTGGCAGCATGTGGTCCCCTCTGGAGGACATATTGAAACCCACCTATGAGCTAACCTACACTTTTCCTAGGGGTAAAAAACATGGACGAGAATAGAGAAAAACATAACTGGAAGATGGTGGACAGAATTTCACCTTGACAATTTTTTACAGAAGTGGGAGCTTGGTTTCAGGGTCTTTGGGACTGTCCATCCTACCACTAAGGGTAAGAATACAACATGGTCAGAGATTTTGCTATTTTCAGACCTCACATGTGACATGCAGTCACCAGATAGTTAATGACAAATAAGGAGGATGGCAGGTACTACAGTCCCTTATTTCAACAGTGATTAGTTTCTCATTACCAAGGAAACTGATTCGTATACTCCTATAGTACTTTCTGTTTAGATCCATATTTACATTCTCTATCTGTGCTGAAAAAGTTCAGATAGATGTCTGCAAATAACAGGCTTAAGAATGAACTTGGCTACTGGAGCTACAGAATACAAGATCAATAAAGCCAACAGCAGGTGATTTTTGGCTCAAGAATTATCGAGAAAAGAACAGGAAAGGAGGAATAGGGGCCTAGCAATTTAACAAGTGCTATCTTTCACTTTACTTGGCATCCAAAGGTAAAGCTTCTACACCTTAATCACCTGAATCTTCACAGCGAGTTTCAACTTCTGTTTTATAAGCTATTCTGAAGTCTACCCTGTTTAATAATCTGTAATGTCAAGAAAATATTTTTAAAAGTGTCTCTCATAATTAAACCTATCCACAACATGTATAAATCAAAATTTTGCTACCATATCAAGATGTTACAATGGGGCTATATAACATTGCCCACACATCCTCATTACATGCAACACTAATTACTACCAGAAGATTCAGAATTTTCTGCACATTAGAGGCTTTTAGAGGAGCTATAAAAAATTTCAGGCATCATTAATTTAAATTTGTATTGAAAGTTCCTTTTGACATATGGCCAAAAATTACTTATTATTTAGAGTACCAGAGCTGCCTGTTTGCACATTAGAAGAGGAAAGGGAAAAAAATTAAAAGAGGGACATTTGTGGTGCATTCATTACCTGTTAAATGCTAAGAAGCATCACCCTGCATGAATAAATTATTTCATACATGCCCAACCTAGCTGCAGGGAACTGGGACACTCTGGCAGATACAATCCACCACAAGCCACACAGCCAGCTGAGGAGAGCCTTAAAAAGCCCTTCTTAACCAGGAACACTTACAGGAGGATGAGGAAGACAGAACAAGCAACTAACTGCTTCTCTGACCATCACAGACACTTTTAAGAAAATAAGCAAGCTAATTCACCTTGCAAAGCTACAGGACAGCCACAGACCAGACACAACACAAACCTAAAGGCCGAGAATAATACCCAACAAAGACAGCAGCTCATGCTTAACATTCCATAAAGAATCAGAGCAAAATTGTCAGCTTCTGATTTCCTCTTTGCTTCCCCTTGGTTTCTAGCTGCAAAGACACTTTTTTGGCTCATCCTGAATGATTACAGATGATTTAAAAACACACCCTATTTTTGCATGATGGAATATAACATGTGATTGGCAAAGTGTGCAATGGTGTACAAACGTTTTCATAATCATCTGGAAGTGGAGCTGGAGAGGCTTCTTTTAGTTCACTGACCTCCCTAAAGGTATGTGTTTGTCATAAACATCCAGGGATTATTTATATTATGGACTCAGACAGGCTTCCTTAGAGCGACTATCAATTAATTCTGGCCACTATATTTACTTATTGCTTCTAAAGTACATGGGTGGGATCATATACTCTGATTATGATATTTCTCAATCTAGGTACTGAACAAAACACACAACTGCAAGTGCATGATTAAATACTTTAATGTGTGCAGTGCCAACTATTCACATTTATTTCAAATTTAGATGCCCTTTCAAATTCAAAGATTCCTGAAGGGCAATTACACATATTTTCCATTATTTAGGGATGCTGTCCTTTTGTTGTAAAAGGAAAAGAGTAAAACTCTGAGAATGATAGCACAGATTATTTCAGTGGAAGATTTTTACTTCCATAAACATAGTTTTACAAAAAACTGCAAAAAAATTATCTAGTTAAGACCCTCAGCATTCAATTATTGTAAAGCACGTGCACACACATGCGCGCACGTGCGCGCATGCATGCGCACACACACACACACACACGGAACTGAAAGCATCTGCTTGGGCCAATGTCTCCCAACTGTCTTTCTAGTGGACAAATAGCATAATGGCATACATTCCCATTATACCTGCTCAAAGGTGATCTAAGTAATTCCATAATTTAATTTACATCTTTCCTGCATGGCAGCCTGTTTTTCTTCTTTGCTTACTAAGAAATTCAGGTATCCTTAGCACATTCCACTCTAGTATACACAAACCACTTTCTCTGTAACTACCTATAGAAAAATACAGAAGGCAGTTGAGACAGACCTGCCAAACTACAAACCCAGGAGAAAAAAAAAAGAAAGAAAGAAAGAAAGAAAAAATTTGTGATAAAGAGAAATGCTCTTACAAAGTGTCTGAGGTTTCTAGCAATCTGGTGATGGAAGCCAGAGCCTCACACACACAGAGCACATGTTCTTCCTCTGAGCTATACCTCCAGCCCAAACACATATTCTGATGTTTTGGTAAAGAACTTTGTAGGGTCGAACTGTTTTATAAGATATGAAACTACTATGTATTTCCTTACAAATCAATTTATTTAACTTCATTTCACTATCTTGAAACCAAAGACTAATAAAAGCAGTCAATCCTTTTCACATTGTAAGAAATAATAATGACAAGGTAACATGAACAATATAATCCATTTCATAATTCAGATCTGATTGTGATAAAGAAATAAGAACCATGTGTCAAAAAGATCAATTACACATATGACATCTAGCCACAATTTAGAGAATAACCATATTATTCTCTAAATCTCAAAGAATTCAAGATTAGATTTATTCTAATCACTTATAGCCCCTTAAAGCCATTCTATGTCTATGAATTTCGAGTCCTACCTTAATGGAGTCTCTGTCTGTAAGCAAAACAGCAGCAACACGAACAGATGAAGTGGTGAGGAGGGGAAACAACAACAACAACAACAAAAAAAGACCAGTTAGTTTACACAAAATCACACATTATCAATCCTATCCCCAGCTGAATAATAAATGACACAGATGTCAACTTTGTTGTCAAGTTAATAATTAGTACTCTATAACTGATTCACAGAGTACCAATGCACCTTTGACACAATTTAAGAAGAGACCAAAGCTAGGCATTCCTACTACTGATGTACCTTATTTAATTTTCCACTTATAAATGTTTTACAATCATGACTCAACTCTGTACCACAGCATTCTGATAACAGGAAGGCAAATATTCCAGTATTTCTAACATCAGAGAAGGTAAATTTATGCTTATGTAATGAAGATAACTTACTGATACTGTAACTCATGCTAATGACATTGAAACAGAGGAGATATAAGCTTTGAATTAGGAACCACACCTGCTCAAATCAATGAACTACCAGTGTGCTAATTATAAGGAATGCTTATTTCATTTTTCATCAACTATCAAAATGATTAGTAGGTTGCTAGCATATAAACATACAGCCATATAAAATGCCTCTCATTATCACTTTTCTTAGAGGAGAGGAAGGAAACCAACCTTAAGAAAACACAACTGAATTTCATAAGTGACTGTGTCACTCCTTTTGGAAAACATTAATATTATCCTTCTGAACAGCTGGGTGAGAGAGGCACGGAACCCAACAGGGTTCATTTATTTAGATGAAATCATCTCAATTACTAAGGGTAATGGAACATTTGCTTACCAGTGAGATAGTTCTTACTGTACTGTACAGGTTCATCTAAGTTTACAAATAATAATTGATTTGGTCAAGTTATCAAGTGAGCCCTTATAAAGCCTTTAAGTTTTTTCCCCAAAACAATCTGATCAAAATTGGCTAATAATGCTACATATTATCCCAATCTCAGGTTTTAACTAATGATTTAGACTTGGGAAGTATACATTAGCAAGAGATAAAAGGCAATAATTTAGAGAGTTGGGGAATGGTAGAGCACTTGCCTAATATGTGAAGTTCCCTAGAACCACCAGAAAAAAGGCAATAACCTAGAAACAACCCCTTGCCTTTGGACAGTAAAGTCACCCTTGCAAAATGGCCGATTCAAATGATAAATATACCTTCCAATGGAAAATGTTTTCTTCAGACACTAGTAAAACGAACCCATAATGGCATCTAGAAGATACCCTCAGCAGTGGTCAAGTTAAGTCACACTGGAATCCCAGGATGGTGGCTCACCTCTTTGGTGATCATTGTCATGATGCTTTTTCTCATCTTTAATGGGAAGATGAGACTGACCTCCCAGGGCGCTGGAGAGGGCCAGAAGTCCAGCACTGCTGCCAATGGGTGGAATGGCGGGAGGCTGAAGCCCTGAAGGGTGTGGTGTCAGTGGCACAGGCAGACCATGTCCATGTGATAAATGCTGAGCCTGGAGTTGTTGCTGCTGTGAAAAATCAGACACAGATATTGAATCTGTTCCCTGAACTCACCACCACAGAGAGGACACACACCTAGATAGCCATGAAGGATCTGCCCTAGATGTATTGTTGATAAATGTTACCTTTCCTCTTAAGTCTGGGGATTCTGCACATGCAGTATATATTATTTTTAAATAGTATAACAGGCTAAGGAACTTTTAATAGTTGAAATTTCTTTAACAAAGCCTCTGTATTTTGTCCTTAAAAAATGCCCAGCTATCATTTCTAATCAAAATGTATATATGAATAACTGTTAAGGCAGGAATGTTGAACATAAAATGCTGAAAATTGAGAAAATTAGTATTAAACAGTTCTCCCAGAACACATCATGTAGGGAGAGTTAATTTGAAAGAGAAAACCTGAATTAACAACCTAGAAAAGGAAACTGGTTGCAGCTACCATTTTAAGCCCTTTAAGTGTCCTCAGCGGTACTTGAGCAAATTACTAAAGAAAATCTAATGTAGCAAGGCTTGGGTCCTCCTGTAGACTTGCTCAATAATGCTGAAATAATTGGGCACTCTGTGCACGTTTAGTGATGCTCGAATGAAAAGCTAGAGGCCTGCCCTTGTACTCTTCTCTAGCGGCCGACTCTGTGTTGTGACAGGTTTATTTGAGTGGGACTGTGATGCATGCACCAGTAACTGCGCTGACAAGAGTTTAAAGTCATTTTTACCAGCACACTGGCAACACATAGAGAAAGCTCTGGAGAGGCTGGAATGGGAGTGCTTGACCTCGGAAGAGGCTGCATGAGGCTCAGCCTTGGGAGCCACTGCAGGCCAGTCAAGCGGACTCTTCAGAGGAGGAAGGGGATGGGCAGGAGGCAAAGGACGGATGTTAACTTAAATGCATCCCTCAACAGGAATCTCTTCAACTCAAACCCTGCAAACATGATTCTATCAGAAGAAGTGCTGGATAATTCTCAGACTAATGTTTGCAATCATTAAATATTAATTATGGCCTTTAAATAAATCACTTTATAGGTCTAATCTATGATAGCCAGAGTTCTTCCTATAATTTCCTAAACAAAATTTCACAAAGTAACTTGTCCATTGTGCCTCTGGCCTCCTACAAAATAACTTTTAAAAGGACCTTGAAATGTCTTTTTCCAAAACTTCAAAGAAAAAGGTAAATATTTTTTCTTATTTTCAAATTACTTTTATTTTCTTCTTCCTCTTTTTAATGTCTTTCTGTATTTGACTATCAAAGCAAAGCTTATATTAACTATTTTCTACTAACCTGAATGTACCTGGCCAGATGCATTTAACATGTAGTAAATGAAATAAAGTTCAATTACCTACGGCAATTTATGGACATGAAATGGAAAATGGCAGCAGCATTCAGACACCTACCAACCAAGCCACATACTTGACCTATTCCTTTCTGAACTTCAGTTTTAAAATGAGATGGTTCCTCATTTGAGTGACCAAAATTATCTTCATAGTTCTTTATATACTATTATTTAGGATGGGTGTGGTTGTACATACTTTTAGTCCCAGTATTAAGGGAGCTGAGTTAGGAGGACCATCCTGAGTTCCAAGCAAGCCTATGGCTAAGGAGTAACATCCAGGTCAGCTTGAGCTAGAGTGAGACCCTCCTCTACCTGAGAGTGGATAGGGGAGAGAATACATATGGGGATTTTAGGTAAATAAACGTGAAATTTACTTCAAAACCCAGTTCAACTTATTGGCAGAAATTGTTCTTTTTTTCGTTTAAATTCCACTAGCATTTTGTGTATAGTTTGGGCACATATACTTCTACTTCTGAGCTCAAATGGCAAACATTTAAGTGCCCATTATGTTTTTCTTCTGTACCCTTTTTGACTCTCATCTCCACAAGTTTATATCTTACACACACCCTAGCCTTCTGTAGCCACAGAAACATTCAAGTTTTTGGACACAATCTCAGCCAATCCAAAACCTTCAGTAATTCAGATGTTTTGTTATTCTCTCAAAGATATATATATATAAAACGTTAACTGCCTCTATTTGGCTAGAACATTTTCAAAGGCAGAAAATATACCCCAATCTGTCTCTTTCATATGACATTCACAGTAAAGACTTTCCTAGATCCCCAATTTATTCTATTCTACCTCAAAATAGCTCTGAAAGAATCTTACCTCCTTTTCCTCCTTTCTGCCATGTTCAAAGAAGATGACCCCCCCCCTTAAGGCTATCTCTTGTCCACCTGCAGGGCCACATCTTCTCTCCTCTTTCATTGCTTCTTTAATTTTCCAATTCATTCCCTCACATCTCCAAGGCATTCTATCACTGATTGGATCCTTCTGCTCAGTTGGAGGTTTTATTTAATTTTGCATTTGTATGTGTGTGGGGTACATGTGTACAGGGGACATGGACATCATGTGTCTTTCTTGATGGCTCATCTAATTTTTTTTATTAGTTATGTAGATAGTGTGTATACAGTCATGCTGGTACCATCATTAGCCTCCTCCCTGTCCTCCCCCCTCCAAAGGGACCCTCCTTGTTGGGGAATGTGGGTCGTGCATTGCGAGGGTAGCCACCTGTTATGTGGAAGAGGCAATGTCTCTGTGCATAATGTCGCAACTTGTGGCTCTAACAATCTTTCTGCCCCCTCTTCCCCAAATTTCCCTGTGGCTCATCTAATTTTATTGAGACAGAGTCATTCACTTGAAGCCAGAACTCCCTTAATCAGAGGGTCTAGGCTAGCTAGCATGCCCTGGGAAATGTGCCTCAGTCTCCTGAGCATTGGAATTACAGGTAGACCACCATAAGCCACCAGCATTTACATAAGTGCTGGGGATCCTAACTATGGTCCTCGAGCTTGTGTGGCAAGCCTTTATCCACAGTAACATCTTCCCTCTTTGGAGGCTCAACACCAGAATTTCTAATACTTTACAAGAACTGCTCATGTAAAGTCAAAGAGCTTGAAGTAGCACTTTTTTTTTTTTTTTGGAGGGGAATAATAAAAGTAAAAATCTTATTATACTTTAGCCAATTTGATGTCCTTCACTGCCCTTCATACAGTGCCTCCCATTCACTGGCCTTTGATAAGTACTTGTTAAACAACTAAATTTCTTTTGCCCATTTTAGCTAGCACTCCACATAGCCAAAATTATTTTTAAAAACTCATGTCAAGCTGCTGCTTCTGTTTCTCAGCAGGACGGACACACACACACCAAATTACATGCTGTAACCTGGACGCCAGGCCCACCATTCTCAATACAAACGAGGACCATTAAGACACACTGATTGAAGACTTCAGTTTTCCTATCACTAACCTACCTGTGCCACACATTGTTGCTGAAGCTCTCCTCTTCCTCCTCTTCTCACCTCTTCTCACCTCTTTAAGCCCTGCAATGACCACTATGGCCAATCTTTCTATAGCTCTCTGAAGGTTATTAAATGTGCATCTTGACCTTTTCTTCTTGTAATCCTCTGTCTTCCTTTCCTAGCATTACCAAATTTTATTCAAACAACTCTCATATCACTGTTTCCCAAGTTCCCTTACCCTTAACGTAACTTCTTGCCAACAATTCTACATGGCAAGGCATCATTATGTCAATGTAAAAATTCATGATAAAAAATCAAAAGGCAACTTCTACTGGCTTGAGTTACTGGTAACCATCATGGCTTTGCTTCTGTGTCCCTGACACCATACATACTCCTTGAATCCTGTCAATTCTCCAAGGGTTCCTTATTTCTGTTCCAATTTGCTTGGGATTCTCATCACCCCATATCATTGCCACAATGTGACTCCATGAGCTCAATTCAGTTCCAACAAGTCTCTCCTGCATTACCCATAGCAGGTTCTACTCCTAAGTTCACATCATCTCACAGGCTCTCAAACCCCCATGTTACTTATCTATGTTGTACTCATTCAGCTTAGCCATGCTTCATCTGCTCTCAGTGGCCTCACGATTCATCTTTGTGTCTATTACAGGAGTCCTCGTAGCATTTGTTGACACTGTGTTACCTCATAAAGATGTCATCATTCATCTTTTTATGGCTATGAAGACCTTGACTTTCCAGAGACAGAGACACCTGAGACAGAAGAGACCAGCCCTCAGGCCTCTTTTATACCCTATAACCTAGTCAATTCTCCCCATACAGTGGGGACTCACAAGAAAAACCAAAGCCTGATACTACTACTAATAAAATGCCTCTCTGAAAGTTATTTCATTCTAAACATAACAGCTCCCTATAAAGGTTCAAATGTTTTAGCACTGAAGACCTTCTATAAAGTAACATGAGTCTGACTGTATATTACTTACTTTACAACCCCAGCCAGGGACCTTTTCCCTGGTAGCAGGTCTATTCGGTGAGTCATATAAACCATTATATCTCTACTATTCATTAGCACACATATATCCTCAATCTCTGTATATTTAAATTCTCATCTTTCTACATTTAAGTTCTTTAATGAAGGGGTGCCCTCATTCCAATTACACTTAACACTACCACCAAAAGTATGCTAGAACTGCCTCTCAATTCTGGCAGAACTTGAGGCCAAAACCATTCTTATGACACTCAGCAACACAAGAAAATAAAGGGCTTTAAATAGGAATAGCAAGGTACAGACATGTTAATTAGATCTACATTTTAAATTTCTCAAAATACTAGAACTTCTTATTTTTGTCATGTGTTCAAACAGATTATTAACTAATGTTCGTACCCATTTTATAACAAGACGATTTTTGGCTTTATTTTTTCCTAGGTAATAATTTAATCTTCAGAATTTAAAATGAAGTGAGAAAAACAAAAAGACAAAGCTGCTTCTACTATAATCCTTTACCTGCCCAATTTAAGGACACAATCTAAAATGAGCAAAAGTGACAGCCCAGCAATCAAACTTGAAGCTAGTACCTCTCCACATGAAAATATGGACTGATTTTTACTGCTGAACTTTTACATTTTTAATTCTTAATATTGAAAATTATAACTACCACAAACAAGACCACCTCTAAACTTAACCTCAAGAATAAACTGAAGCTATTAAGCCATATGTCAAATATCTAAAGTATTTAGAGTCTACTACATAAATGGAATTCCTGTATATTCTTTGCCTGGCACCCAATACTGTTACATTTCTTAGATTTTTAATTTTTTAAAAAAATTTATTTTAGAGATAGAGGAAGAGAGAGACAGACTCTCAGCCACTCCAGAAGCTTTTGCCAGAAGCTAGTGGGCATGTGCGACCTTGTGCTTGCCTCACCTATGTGTGTCTGGCTTATGTGGGATCTGGAGAATTGAACATTGGTCCTTAGGCTTTTTAGGTAAGAGCTTTAACTGCTAAGCCATCTCTCCAGCCCTTTCTTCGATTTTTTTTAATGTCACCCATAACATTAACCATTAGCACATTACTAGTAACCAAAGTACTTTATTCAGATTTCCCTGGCAAACCCATTAATGTCATTTTCTTTTGTACCAAAAATTCCAATCAGTATACTACATCAGAGTATAAGTGGTTTTACTAGTATACTTATTATAAAAATCCTTATAGAAAGATTTTATAAATGAAAGACCAAATTATAGCTATATTGATTAACAGAATAGGCTTTAATTTTAGGGGAGAAATGAAAATGAGGAGAACATCATAAACTTTTTCATAAGTGACTCACACAAAAATATCAAATAATAAAACTATATTTATTGTTTCCAGCAAAAAGGAGCAAATTTTTACACTTTTTATTGACAATTTTCATACATTTCATCCTATTACCTTTTTTTGTTTGCCTCCTTTGTCCCAAACCCCTTCTTTCTTTCTTTTACTTTGCTGTATTTTGGGTTTTGACCACCTCCATCATTCATGATGAAATGATGGTGGGTCCCTAATTATGCAGGTCTTGGGCAGGTAACAACAGCTGTTGTGAGACAATGAATACAACAGCCACTTTGTGTCCAGAAGACAGCATTCCAAACCACTCCTCTCCAGCCCCTGGCTCTTACATTATTTTATTCCTCTCTTCTGCAATGTTCCCCAATCCTTGGAGTATGTGATAAAAATGTTACACTTAGTGCAGAGCACTCAAGACTCACTTATTATCAACAGAAAGGAACATTTCTATCATGTTTTTCAAAATATAAAACCATAGATAAAATGACTTTTAACACATTACCAAAAGGCATATGTTAAAAGCAGAGATGTTGGTATATTACAGCTGATGTTCAAATTTTGTCATCAATAAAAATGATTTCCTTTTGCATGTAATAGTCACTTAAGCTTCTCTGAATTCTTGCTTTAGCAGCTAGGATGCAAACATAGTTACGTTAGAGACAAATACAAGCTTGCCAATGGCTAAGCTGAACTTCAATCCTTTTCTTCATTAAACTATATATATATAGTGTTTTGGTTGATCAAATAACAACCAGTATTTACTTTTTTTGAAAAAGATTTTCTATCAAGTGTCCTCGTCAAAGAGGAAAATTCCACATACAATTCATAGAAAAGAAGTAAGGTTTGGGGATATGCTGCCTAAGAACAAAGAATAGTACAATCTATTGGACTGCCCTATACACCGTGATAGCCCATGGTCCTCTCATCTCTGCCCCATTGTGCTCACTGCTCAACAATTAATGTAAAGGTCATTATCTTCTTATCTCATGAAAAAATAGAAAATATCTCTCCTTTTAAAGACCAAAGAAAGAGAAATATGCATGGGAAGTACTTAGCATGACATAGATTTGTTATTGAAACAATTTAAGATAAGTCACCATTAGGATAATTACAAATCAGCAAGTGAAAAAATGTGCCTTTTCAAGAAACAAAATGTTCAAATAATAATTTAAAAAAAAATCAAAACTCAGGCTACACATTGTAGTGCCAATTAAACATTAAAAATAAATGTATTCTCTATAACCACAACCAAGGAAAAATCCTACTGAGAAGAGTAAGGATTGTGGAGACTTTGTAGACATTATTTTCTTTGCACACCATATCTCATTAAAAAATAAACCAATAAGAAACCTCATATCTCAACAATATGAAATCAACTATTTCTTCTGTCTCCTGACAGGCCATTCAAGGAAATAAACATTAAAGTGGAGTGAACTTTAAACTTAGGCTAGTTAAGTACTGCACCAGGATAATTAATGGAATTCTGAAAAATCGCCAGCAATTATGATTGAAAACACACTGCTCTGAGGTGGTAGAAATAACCTCAATTTTATTAACAGCTTTTTCCTGTTTTTTCTTAACAAATAATTATTTCCTTGTAATTTCAACTTTGTTGAGGAGGGCAGAAAAGGACTACTGGAAAATCAAATCCACAAGAAATGTTTTTTGAAATGTTATCTTTTTGTTAGAAAAAAAAAGAATTTCTTTGAATCAAAGGTTTCCAACTTCTTGATCACCTGGGGGCTGACTGGCCAACAGTTGGTGAGGATAGAGCAGCTTATCCACCCCCATCCACCCACCAATTCTGCTAAATTCTCTAGCTGGGAGTCAGTCAAAAGCTTCCTGGCTAAAGACTGAACCCCTTATCTCTACCAACTTCACAAGAGCCAAAGACTTCTCAAATAGCATGCTTATTCACTAAAAGCAATAAAGTCTTTGTGGCAATTTAATGACTGTACCTTAGTTTCTAAAAGAACAAAGTATAAGGTAAGCCTATTAATGGCTTTTGTCAGGCAGCAAGAAAGCCACGGAGCAAACAATAAGTCTTGTTAAGGAGACTCCGTTGACAATAATAATAACAATAATGATAATAATAATTCAAAGCATAATAAAAATGACTACTATAATGGATTATAAAGTTTTATTTTATTTGTTTGCGAGAGACAAAGACAGATATAGTTTATGAGTACACAAGGGCCTCTTGCCACTGTTAAATTCCAGTTGCATGTGCCACCTTGTGTATCTGGCTTTACATGGGTACTGGGAATTGAACCAAGGCTGGCAGCCTTTGAAACAAGTGCTTTTAACTGCTAGGCCATCTCCCTCACCCACATATCAGTTTGCTTTTTTTTTTTTTTTAAGTTGTAAGTTTTTGGTATCCTAAGAAAACATGTGAAGCTGGGGACATATTGGTGGCGAGGACTGGAGAATGGCTCCTATGCCAGGGGCAGCTCGCTAATTCTAAGCCTGCTGGTTCCCAAACACATAACCACCCTTCTACCGGCTAGCCAAGCTGTGCACACTGAGCATGTATGCCGTGATCCAACTGGGAGACACAATTCCAAGAGAGAAAGGTGGATCCAGGCAGACCTTGAGAAGCCAGGAGACAACACGACCACCTGGAGTGTAAGTTCACCATGGAGCTGATGCCAGCAACCCCTGGCTTGTGAAGAGATTGTTTTAATAAGGACTGTTAACCCAGATCCTGACTGTACAGTGGTTGGACTGAGTGTGAAAGAGAAGGTCCTAGATAGCTTCAAGAAGTATCACAAAGCAGGAGTTCCAGAGAAATTCAACGAAGGTCTTGCCCACTTAGAAGCAAGAGCCAGTCATCTGATATCTCTGACTTTCTGTGTCTTATTTATTTATTTATTTATTATTTATTTTTGAAGTAGGGTCTGACTCTAGCCCAGGCTAACCTGGAACTCACTCTGTAGTCCCAGACTGGCCTCGAACTCACAACTATTCTATCTCTGCCTCCCGCATGCTGGGATTAAAGGCATGTGTCATTATACAAGGCCGCTGCATTTCCGTTTCTTGATGGATAAGTGGTAAGTGTACTAAAATCTATTTTTCACGGTGGGTATGAGCATTACATGACTTGTGGTAATATTCCTAGGAAATGTATGCACAGATGATGGAGGGAAGCACAAAGTGGAGGAAGTAAATCCTTCACAGGATATTAATTTTAAAGGAAACAATATAAAATGACCATGTTTCACTCTGTTATTAACTCATCTGAGATAGATAAAATGGGGTACAAAGATGTCAGGAAACAGGTTATTCATGATGTCAGAGAATTTTGCTTCAGCAAGGATGGGACACAATTAGAAATACTTAGCATTACCTTGGTGGCACTTCTCCTAGAAGTACTTATTCTGAATCTAAATACAAAAACATTAAGAACTACCAAATCTAGACTCTAGGATACCACAAGACTAGACTTTTCAAAATGTCAACAATATAAAGCAAAACTGTTTGGGGACTATTAGAAAGTAGAGAAGAATACAGAAACATGACAAGAAAGGTGATTTTTATTCATGAATCCTGGTATGGAGAGAAAATGCTCTAGGAAAAATGTGCTAACAATGACATTTTGTGGACAACTGGAGAAATACAGTTGTACACTGAAATGCTAAAATGCAGGAAGGTGTTAGTTGTATTGCCCCTGGCACAGGAAGATACCCTTGTTCATAGAAGGACACACTAAAATACTACTGGTAAAATACTAAAAGTGTCTCATTTTCAAAAGTGCTTGTGTATGTGTGTACAGAGATGTATATACAAGTGTCACAAGATCACCTGGTAAAGCCTAGGTGATAATCAGTAAGCATATAGTGATCGTTTTACTATTCACTCAAACTCCCCATAGTAGCAGGAAGAAAGAAAATATTGTGTCCGTCTTGCCACGAAATGAAAGTTCTTGTTTTCAGTAAACTTCCATAGCAAAGGTTAAAGACAAAGTGAATATATGGCAAGAAGAAAAAGCAAAAAGAATAAAGGCAGAAGCTTTCAAGGTAAGCAAGGCAGACACACTACATGGGACTTACTGTGGGAGAAAGACAGGATGCAGCGCAACCCAAGAGAGATGGTCGCTTAAAGAGCATATTTCTCCTCCTAAACAAGCCACAGATCTCAGGAGTCCTCACAACATCTGGACTGATCTTAAAGGCAAGACAGATAACAAGCAAAGCTAGTAAATCCCATGAGATGCATGTCAAGGTTCCACTCCTTCAACTTAAAAGTTCAACTCATAGAATAAGGGCAAAACAAGGACTTTAAAAGCTTCATTTGTTAAGTTTCCCAATGGTAATCTTGACAGCGTATTTTTTTCTGAGTTGGCCTAAAGTTTACTAGGAAATCTATTTCTAAGCAAATTAATAATGGAGCCTTAAGGTATTCAAGGAAATTGTTTAGACTTTAATACCTTACTCAAACTGACGTTTCTGTCACCGATATTACTGAGTGAAAGAATTGTGCTCAGGAAGGTTCCTGCAGTGGATTTGGGTGATTCTTTTTTTTTTTTTTTTTTTGGTTTTTCAAGGTAGGGTTTCACTCTAGTCCAGGCTGACCTGGAATTAACTATGTAGTCTCAGGGTGGCCTTGAACTTTCGGCGATCCTCCTACCTCTGCCTCCCGAGTGCTGGGATTAAAGGCATGCGCCACCACGCCCGGCTTGGGTGATTCATTTTTAAAGACCACCACTCTACAATCTCTGGGTTGGATTTGCAAATGTGAGATATAAAAGGAACCTCAGATATCATCTACACAAGTTGTTTTCCAACAACGGGACAGCTTATGTGTGTTGCACATGTATGTACGTGGATGTATCTGTACAGAACATACCTGCAGGTCAAAAAATTTAATAAATCCAAACACTACCATGTGTAACGTATTGTAAAAATATGATTCTATATCTTTAATAAATTCAAAAAATAAGGCTGAGTTTGGACACTGAACTGAGTCCACTATACCCTGTAAGTCCCTTGAACTGGATGATTCCGGCTAATATCTTCCATGTCAAGTCCAAATTGTGAGTCAGAGGAGGATGGGATGGTATCAGCATCAAGAAATGGGACCCATCCAGTCCAGTGGTGTGCCTACTGCGCATCAGGACAAACCCTAGAGAGGTCAATCATTCATTCATAGTGAGAAATAGTGACAATTCCTCTGGAGAGGTGACCTACGGACAGGGACCTAGCAGAAGCCCATCACAGCTCTTGACATAGAGCTAAGAGAACAGAATCAGTGCAAAAGTGATCAGTGGTCAGGACTGGCTCAGGTGCCTACTAGCACCAGAGGGAAGGAAGCTGAGTAGGAGGCCACTGGACACAAGGGAAGTTAGGGCAACGGAGTATACACAGCACATATTAATGGGCTTCAACTTTTTCTTTGCTTTTATATTCACATTTTTATGTGTATATAGTGTTTTTTAAATATTTTATTTATTAGAAGGAGACAGATGAAAGAGACAGAGTGGGTATGGGTATTCAAGGGCCTCCTGCCAATGTAAATGAATTCTAGATGCATGTGCTACTCTAAGCATCTGATTTTACATGGATACTGGGGAAATCCAACTCAGGTCTTCAGGCTTTGCAAAAGCCAGAACCTTTAGCCACTGAGCCCTCTCTCCAGCCCATATATAATGTATTTTGATCATAATCCCCCTCCATTATCTTTTCTTGTCCCCCTTTCACATCCCCCTCCCACTAAACCCCTTCTTCCCAAGAGGTCCCTCTTCTATTTTTTTTTATTTTTTTTTATGGTTTTTAGAGGTAGGGTCTCACTCTAGCCCAGGCTGACCTGGCATTTCCTATGTAGTCTCAGGGTGGCCTCCAACTCACAGTGATCCTCCTACCTCTGCCTCCCGAGTGCTGGGATTAAAGGAGTGTGCCACCACGCCCGGCTACCTTCTTCTATTTTGATGTCTCCCTCCCACTTGATTATTTAGGTGACTCACTGAGCTAACTTAGAGTCCATTACAAGAGCATAGGTAGGAGATTATTTACCAGAGCACATGCAACTCACCAGTGGCTACAATACTGCAGAGAATGTGGCCTGCTCCTCCTGCAACTATTAACTGTCAGTAATTGCTCAGGGAGGAATTGGGGGCAGGCTTAACATTTAAGAACAGCAAGACCTCT
Source organism: Orientallactaga sibirica (assembly GCA_036365145.1). Taxonomy (NCBI): domain Eukaryota; kingdom Metazoa; phylum Chordata; class Mammalia; order Rodentia; family Dipodidae; genus Orientallactaga; species Orientallactaga sibirica. Next base: position 54,843,337 of record JAEOAD010000001.1, read on the forward strand.
AAGACTGTGGGAAACTGTTTTGGTCCTGTTGTTTTCTAAGTGGTATGATCAGGATCCTAAGCATTTCTGGGTCTAAGTCACAGATACCTCCTTGCAGCTTCTGGCTTGTCTTCTCCTGTACTGTAGGTAGTTTTGAGGAACAGATGTCTTTCACTTCAACTGAGTAATAAGTGCTATCAATCTTTGTTGTAATGGTTGAGTTCTCTGTGACCCATTTAAGAAATCTTAGAAAAAATACATTCAAGGATTTTTTCTGACTACAGATGGGGTCAAGTTTTTTTTTAATGATTCTAGAACTGACTTCTACATATGATGAGATACATGAATCTAATTTCCATTTCTCTTGCAAGAATAATTAACTATCCCTGCATCCAGCTTTTTCTCCCCTGATCCACTTACCCCTTCTGACATACATGAGTAGATCTATGTTTGGGAAGATTTCTTTAATGGGTCACAGGGAGTTCACACCATAAGGAAAAGATTGATAGCATTTATTACTCACTTGAAATGAAAACCATCTGTTCTTCAAAGATACCTACAAAAAGCGAGAAGACAAGCCAGAAGCTGGAAAGGGGTATTTGTAACAGGTACCAGCTAGAAATGCAGCCTGAGAAAGAAACTTGGCTTAAAAAACATTGCTTGTGGCCGAGAAGATGGTTCAGGGGTAAAGGCTTCCATTGTGGCCTGGTTTTAATTCCTAGCACCCATGTTACGCAAGACACAAAAAGTAATGTATATGTCTGACATACACACACACACACACACACACACACACACACACATATTTTAAAACTTAAAGGCTAGAATTTTAAGCCCTTAATGTGTGCTTGTTTTCTAAAGTTCAACCATAAAAAAGAGCAAACGGATATTTTTTGGAGAGAACTTAATAGGGTGGTTATATAAAGAAGAGATTTGAGAATTACTTGGAGAGTTCAGGGTAACTTATAAAATTGGACCTCAAGTAACTGGGCAGTTGGTTGAACCATTTATTCACATGGGGAAGAAGAGGAGTACAATTTTGTCTTGTACTTTTTTCCTGATTAGAAATAGTATAGATAAAAGAGAAAAAAAAGTATTTTTATTGTATAAAAGTCGAGTATGATACTATCATCCAAAGAAAATGTTAGTGGATCTATTTTTTCAATGTACATGTAAGGATTTTTAAGTAAAAATAACACGTTATATTAATGCCTGGTTCCTTCTCTTCCTATATAGTGTATATGAAAAGCATTCCACCATATCCCTAAGTAATGCTGCTGCCAGCCACAAGTAATAACTGATAGTTTGCCATTAAATAGATATGTAATCCTCAGTCACTGGATGTTCCGGTTATTTCTGGTTTCATATAGAAAAGAATCAAGATGGTGTTACAATGTAAACATAAACCAGTTAACATAGTTCCTTTTCAAGTTATACAATGCCCAAACAAAAGTGGCCTAAATCCTAAGGGCTTTGATTTCTCACATAACAAGACCAAGGATAGGGTAGATGAGTTGGTACATAGAGGGTCTGGATCAAATTTCCTCTACTTTTTGGAGCATCTGTATTATCCCAGTTCTCTATCACAAGATGCTTACAGATTCACACAGAATTCTCACAGAACTATGTTAAAATTCAGAAAGGACAACTTTCCATGGGAGAAAAAAGTAGAACTCTTTCTGTTAAAGAGAAAAACACATCTCCTTATATCTCACTGACTTTGATAGTGCCCATACTTATCTGTAAGAAAATCTGGAGAGGGTTGTTTTAGTCTCCATAGTAGAAGGCAGGTTCTGGCTTCAAGAGAGAGTCTAACAAAGAAAACCTGCCTCAACATCTGTCTCTGATCAGACAAGATTCAACCTTACCAGGAACCACTTCTCAGCTTTCAACCCACATTTATAGCAAGCAACTAGCCTTTTGTTCTTATTCTTTATTTAGGCCCAATGATTTCTCCTCCTAGGCACTAATTTGTGCAAATCTGTGTTTACAAAATGCTTCAAGTCAACAAAAGAAACCAGAGAAATTCAAAAGGAAAAAACACATGGTATGACTACCACTTTGCTTTGGGCCCACAAGGGCACTGCCCTTGATGGTCAGAGAAAACAAATCTGGACTAAGTCATTGGCCCCCCTTTATGACTCTCCTCAGGAAAAACAATGGGAGAATTCTAAAAATGACATGGGGTTGCCTTCAAAAAGGTTCAAGAATGTGTCAATTTAGTCTTAAGTGGTTGAGGAGGTAGCTCTTGCTCTTACTAGGTCATCACTGTACTAGTATTACTATGTCCTACAAAGCAGTTGCTACTCATAATCAGTATAGACAAGATTTCTGTAAGGTGAGGAAGTAGAAGCAGAGAATAAGAACAGAGCTTATAATTAAGTGAAGGTGTAAGTTCAAGCACAGAAGACCCCAGAAGATAAAGGTAACTCCTATGAGTTCTAATTTTATCTCCCCACCTGTCCACTGGCCTATCGTGTGCTTTATGCTGTCCTCCTCCAGGAACCACCCCCCTCACCTCAGCCACAGCTGCCTGCAATTATCTAACCATCAACAGTTTGTAATCAAGAAGCCCTTCTTCTACCTCCAAGTCCCTGACAATATTTAGCAACAGATTCATTGTATACTTCTGATTATTAGGTTTCCCAACAACCACGCAGCAATGCCTCTTTAAATCAACAGAGACAAATACTGTCTATACACATTCCACTAAATAGTTTACTGGACTTTTTACCCAGTCCTATTCTTAGAAAGCACAGGCTCAAAGGCTTTTTTTTTTTTTTTTTTTTTTTTTTTTTTTTTTTAAATTATGAGATGTTCTCTACGGTTCTTCTATGTAATAATAAGATGCAGCAAACAGGCAGAAATGGGTATGCATGAAGACCATCCAACAATCCATGGGAGTGGTATAGTCACTCCTGCAGGTCAGCTAGCCGATTAGCACCAGGCACATCACTTTCCAGTTTCCTCCCAGCACTCAGCACTGGACAATCCTAACTATATTTTAGGATAAAGATCTCAGTGTAAAAGGAAGAAGAAAACAGAGTCAAGAGAATAAATAAGAGAAAAAAAGATTCTAACAAATGTGTCAACTCCAAATTCTATGAAAGTTGAGACTCTATTTCTGCCACTTCTTCCTGGGGGTGAGGGGGGCTCTTCAGGAATTTGATTCCTGATTCTGAGCCTTGGTTCATTCTTTGTAATGCTGGAAGAATAGTGCCTTCCACACAGGGTTGGTGTGGAAGGTAAAATAATACACCACCAATGCTTAACATAAGGCTTTACATACCCAGAAAACATCTGTTCTCCTTGGTTACCAATGTAGGGAAAAAAATAAAAACCTAGAAATGACACATCTAGAGAAATAATGGACACAAAAGGACCCTGATTTTTAAAATGAAAATCCCATAATCATCAAAACAAACAGGCTTACAAAGTTATACCAGTGTTTAATTAGACAGTAATTTAGTGACTATCAGCCCTAGCCATGAAGGTTATAGAGGACACAAATGACATTCTGAATATCACATGACACATACTTTGTGTACTTTTTATTAGTCCACGTTTCCTCTCCACCATGGCTCAACACTGGGTGGTGGTGGGGAGGTTCAAATAAGAAAATAGCTCAGGTAAAATGGTGGTATCGGAACCATGTCAAACCAGCCTAGGGAGGGATTTAAGCAAAACCACAGCAAAATACACTCTTCTTCTGAAAAGTGAGGGTCTATAGGTTCTTCTTAGACACAGTGGAGAAGCAGGAGAAACCAAGATCCACCAGAAAGGCGAAAATGGCCAGAATCCCACTGAGGCGCTTGTGGTCCCGATCTATGCGATTTGCACCAGTACCAAGTGGCAGCAGGAGAGACCAAACAAGGGGATTTTCCAACCTCATCATCTTCCTTGCAAAGTCAAGAAATCTGAAGGCAAGAGAGCTGAGATCAGCAAAGAGCTACTGAAAGGGATACTGGTGGGACTGTGTGAGCAACTCCAGTACAACTCCAGGCTTCCTGCACTCTCCCATCCCCCAACCATCAGAACCTCAAACCTCTGGCATTCAGCCCTCGGTGGAAGGGCATCCAGCATACCTGATGAGAACTCCAGCTCCACAGCACAACACTGAGGGATCGAGGTGGGCACTCAGCATTGGTGAGACTGGAAGCCACCCCAAAAGGTAATAAGGCCGACTGAGAAACAAAAAGGTACATAGACTTGCATTGGAAGTGCTAACCTCTCTTTCCATGTCAGGGCAGGTTATGGGTTACATATTCTTTGTTGGCTTTACCATTTTCAATTAAACTGTGTTTGGGGGTTGAATATTGTTCCTTTGATGCTTTCAGATTTATAGGGCCTTTGACTTTTGGTTCTGTCATTATTGGCAGCAGGGTCTGATTCACATCCAGACTGACATGGAACCCATTTCAGAACAGAATTCTCTACCTCCCAGCTGACAGAATTAAAGGTGCAGAGCAACACACACCCTTAGGGATTTTGGCTTTTTAAGACTACCTGTTTGTTTCAATCCCCACACTTGCATACTCTGTGCTGCTTTTTATTGAATATGTATATTGCTCAGATAAAGTTTAGAATCTGCCAGTAAATTATTCCACCCAGTCCACTAGAATACCTGCTTAGCAGACAAACTCAACACCTAGGATTACTTCTGCATTTGGACTGGGGTACAAGAGCTACACACTTGGCATCTTAAACCCATATCCTGAAAGTATATAAACTTGGATTGCCACATCTAAGAACACTGCAGATAAGTAGAAAACCCAAGCATGAAATCAATTCAGGATGCAAAAATCGCTACATTATAATACAAGAAAAACAAAGAATCAAGACAATACAATCCCACCAAAAATTATAAATCCAGCAGAAATGATGATCAATGAGACTGTTTTAGAGGAGATGCCTGACAAAGATTTCAAAAAAAAAAAAATTATCTATACTCAAAGAAATCAAAGAAAAGAAGAAGAAAAAAAAGAATTAAAGAAGAAAACAAACTCCTGAAAGAGAACACAGGAAACCAGCTTAATGAAATAAGGAGGTCATTACAAAAACATGAGTAAGGAAATAGAAATACTAAAGAAAAAACAGGTTGAAATTCTAGCTCTAAAGAACACACTAAGCTAAATAAAAACTCTGTGGAAAGTCTCAACAGTAGAATAATGGAAGAAGGAGAGAACAGAATATCTAAACTAGAAGACCAGTTGGCAGACCTAATACAGTCCAACAAAGAGAAAGACAAGCTAATAGGATGGTATGAATGGGAATTTCAAGATATCCAGGATACTATGAAAAGATCAAACCTAAGAATTCAGGGTATAGTAGAAGGAGAAGAATTTCAATCCAGAGGCTTAGTAGGCATTTTCAACAAATCATAGAAGAAAACTTTCCCCAAATTGGGAAAGAAATGCCAATGCATTTCCTTTTCTTCTTCTTCTATTTTTTTTTTTAAGTTTTTCTGAGGTAGGGTCTTGCTCTAGTTCAGGCTGATCTGGCATTCACTATGTAGTCTCAGGGTGGCCTTGAACTCATGGCAATCCTCCTACCTCTGCTGGGATTAAAGGCACGCGCCACCACACCTTTAGGTTAGAGAAACTTCTTTTTTCAGATGGTGGCAACATTGGGATGATTCAGAAGGCACCATGGTGCTGAGAAGTGACAGAGTGCTCAGTGCTGAAATGTCTCAAACCTACTTTCCAAGGCTCAGGGTCCATTGCGGAAGAGGGGGTGGAAAGAATGTAAGAGCCAAAGGAAGAGTAGGACTCCTTACAACATGCTCCTCCAGAAACAAAATGGCCTGGATATCCATGACCTCACAGTGCCTGACACTACCTACATAAGACCATCATAATAGGAGAAAAGATCATGACATCAAACTGAAAAGAGAGACTGATTGAGAGGGGGAGGGGATTTTATGAAGAGTGAAGTTTCAAAGGGGAAAATGGGGGGAGGGAGGGAAATAACATGGGATATTATCTACAATTAAAGAAGTTGTCAATAAAAATAATAACTAAAAAAAAAAAAAAAGAAAAAAGAAATGCCAATGCAGACACAGGAAGCTTTTAGAACACCAAATAGACAAAACCTGTAAAGAACCTCTCCTCACCATATTACAATTAAACTACTAAACATGCAAACCAAAGAAAATATATTGAAAGCAGTCACAGATAAAAAGCAAGTCATCTACAAAGGCAAGCCCATCAGGATAACAGCATATTACTCAACACAAACTTTAAAAGCCAGAAGAGCTTGGAATGATGTATTAAAAGTATTCTAAAAGATAACAACTGTCAACCAAGATTACTTTATCCTGCAAAGCTATCTATCCAAATTGATGGAGAAATAAGGACATTCCACAAAAATCAGACTAAAGGAATTTATGACAACTAAAACAGCTCTACAGAAAATACTTGAAGGAATCCTTCATACTGAGGAGAAAGCAAAACACATATGGGAGGAAATAGGAAAAAATAAACTATACTCAAATAATAGTTAAAACAAGAGAGTAAAGGGAAAACAAGAGCACTAGAAAACAAGAAGAATGGCAAGAATAAATATCTTTCAATAATAACTCCTAATATCACTGGCCTCAATGCCCCAACCAAAATACACAGGCTTGCAGACTGAATTAAAAGGCAGGATCCTGCCATTTGTTGCCTCCAGGAAACTCATCTCTTAATAAGACAGACACTGTCTTAGGGTCAAAGGATTCAAGCAAATGGACCTCAGAAACAAGCAAGGGTTGCTACCCTAATATTTGACAGGATAGACTTCAAACCAACATAAGTGAGAAAAGAAAAGAAGGTCACTTTATACTGATTAAAGTAACACTCCAACAGGAGGACATTACAATCCTAAATGTATATGCACTGAACATGGGGGTTCCCAATTTCATCAAACACTATTATATTTAAAGTCACAGATAACACCAAACACAATTGTAGTGGGTGACTTCAATACCCCACACTCATCAATTGACAGGTCATACTGGCAAAAAATAAACAGAGATACATCTGGATTAAATGATATCATGGAACAAATGGACCTAACAGATATATACAGAACATTCCATCCAAATGCTGCAGAATATACATTTTTCTCAGCAGCACATGGAATATTCTCCATAAATTAGGATGCAAAGCAAAGGATTATACTAAATGAGATAACACAGGCCCAGAAAGCCAAACATCACATGTTCTCTCTCATATGTGGATCCTCGATACAAATGTATAGACTTGTATGTGAGCTGGAACCAAAAATCAGTAGAGAGGGAAGGACTTAAGGGGATGGTATTTATATATGTAAGTAGAACAGATTACAGGGAGGGGAAAGGCCTAAGCAAGGCTAGGGGAAGAGATTGTGTAAAAAATAAAAGGGCGGGGGGAGGAAGGGACAATCAAAATTAAAGATATTCTGAATAAGACATATGAAAACCTACTTTTTTTGAATAATGTCACATCCAGAAGCCATAGATTGTTACTAGAAAATTTTCAGTGCCAGGGATGGGATACCTTCCAGTGAGTTGTTGGCCAAATAATGTCCCTGTTGCCTCCAAAACATTACAGGCTATTGCCAAGGCCTTTGGTTTCCCTTGAGAAACAGATGGTAAGATCCTATTGCTGAAAACTTCACATGCCTGAGTAGCAAGGTCACTGAGAAATCAACTGGTGCTGAGCAGAAAACCTTCTCCCTGTAGACTAGCCCACTGAAAGCTGGAAAAAAGCTGTACCGCATGCAGCCATATGGGAGACAGAAGTCATCAACAGTTAAAACAGTGGACGCTAGAATCAATCGTGGGCCATCAGGCTTTGCAGGCAAGCACTTTAACTACTAAACCATCTTTCTCCAGCCCCAAGAGAATAATCTAAATCAGACTCACACACATATGGTTAATTCATTTTCAGAAAAAGCAATTCAATGGAGAAAAGATAGACTTTTCAAAAAATTGTGCCAAATCAATTTAATCTTATGTCTAGGGAAAAACAAACAAACCACAAAAGAAAAAAAATCCTTAAATCCCTAATATCTATATCTCAAACCATAACAAAAATAAACTGGATCATGGACCTAACCATAAACTCAAGTACTGTGTTAAGCAAGAAACAATACCAAAAAAGAAAAAAAAAAAAAAAACCTCACAAACTGGAACTACATCAATGCTAAAAATGTGTGCTCTTAAGGAAGGGAGATGCATGCTCATAATCCCAGCACTTGGGAAGCTGAGGCAGGAGGATTGCAAGAGTCTGAAACCAGCCTGAACTATACAGTGGCACCCTAACTCAAAAGCAAACAAAAAGATATTCTTCAAAAGATACTAAAAAAAAATACTGAATGAAAAGATGAACTATAAATTGGTGAATATATGTGAAAAATACATCAAGATTTATAGATAAAACACTAAAGCACTTTTAAAATTCAGTAATAAAAATTTAACAAGACAAAGGCAGGTAAGGATTTCAGTATCTGCGTCCTCAGAAGATGACACAGACGTCACCTACCAGGATATCACCATCGGCTGTCATGGGGAAGAAATGTGACAACACAAGGTGCAACACTATGCACCTGTGAAAACAGCTGGAAGAATCTCAATCCACAATTCCCAGTGCTAGTGAGGACACAGAGCAAGATCTTCTGCAGACAGATTAGTGATAGCACAGGGTAACAAGATATCACTGAAAAACAGTCTAGCAGTTAGTGCAATACTCACACATTCACCATTTTCACTTCTAAGTAGTAACTCAAAAGAAAAAACAGATTCTCTTTCAAGTGCATGTTATGTGAATATTTCTTGTAACATTTTCTCATTCACTCACAACTGAAGATAATCCCACTGTCCTCCGAGGGATGAATAACAAACAGACTGGTTTACCCTCAAAAGGGAATATCATTCAGTCATACAAAGAACCTAGCTACTGACATGGGCAAGCACATGGGCAAGGTCCAAATGCCTTTCAGGCATGTCTAGGCTTTTGACATGGCAACATGGGATGCTGTCATCTACAAAGTTCACTCTTAAGGCCATGCAATGAGTTTGAAAAGGAAAAAAGATCACATGTATGAGAAATCTCATACTTTAATCAAGTTTATTAGTTGTGTTGGACAGAACAGCTACCTTTGGCACCATATAAATCAGACTTCTCTTATAGTATATTCTACAAGCTTACTTCATGAGGAAAAAAAAAAAATCAGTGGTTGCCAGACAAGGTAAAACAAAACAAAACAAAAAGAAGAAGAAGAAATGTCTACAAAAAAGAAACAAGGGGATTAAAAGTGAAGGACAGCTTGTACCTGAATTAAGATGTTATAGTTACACCACTGTTTTCAATTGTCAAATTCATACAACTATATGCCACTTAGAGTAAATTTTGGCTTATAAAATCTAGATCTCAGCAAATTTAAACTTAAGGCATATAAACTATCAATAATCAATGTATATTTCATAAAATATAAAACTAGAAATCTTGTAACTACCAAACCCTAAATGATTTAAATGTAATTTGAGGATTTGCATCAGAATACATGTCCAAAAACATGTTAAAATATTTTTGAAATGAAAACACACAATGTGCCTCTTGAATAGGATTTAGTGAAGGCATTAAAAGAGTTGCTGAGTTAATGCACAAGTATATGTGACAACTAAATCATTCTTACTACTTACTAAAGACTTCTAACCTTTTTACAAAGGTCTTGAATAAAACACTTAAGACCAAAAATGCATTTGTGTATAGAAGGAGTCCTGTGCTGATTTCCTTTGTGAATACAAAGCAAAAGTCCGTAAAACCCTGTGAGGCCCCAAGAGTAGCACAGTCAGTAGCAAGTTAGCTGCCTGTGTGAGGGAGCAGGCCTCCTTCAGAGTTCATTTTGCTCTACCCTCTCAACATGGAGGGACACAAAAGCCAGACTGGGTCTACAAGAGAAAAGGCCTTTAAAAATGCTCATCAGAAGTCATCAGAGTGAGAAAAGTAGAATTAAAAAAAAAAAAAAAAAGAATGAAAAGGGATAAAACTTGTCAACTGCAAGCTAATGGAAATCACTTCTCTGATTTTCTGAGTAACAGTTCACCCAAATCATGTACAGCTTGTACAACCTCAGCCTGGCAGATCTGGAAACCTTTGTTCCCAGCAGATGACCCATACCCACATTCCTTAAACTACATCAGATGAACCCAAATTCTGGATTCTTCTAAAAGTTGTGTGCTCACTTTACCTCTATCTGTGAAGTGCATTTATGGTTGAAAAGGAGAGAAGGAAGGTTCTGTACTAAACAGAAAGAAATAGTCATCCTTTAGGTTAGCAACAATTTGGTGGAGTGGGGTGGTAGGGGGCGAATTGACTAGCTTCTAGAAATTTCTGCCAGAGAAGCTTTTTATAGAAATTAACTGCATGCACACCACAAGCAGCAAATCAGAAATCAATCACAAGACTTACCTAGTATTTGGGGGTGGAGGAAGAGCTCTGAGGTGGAATTGAGCTAAAAATTATTTAAGTATATGAGAGCCTGTCTTCTAAGACAAATCACTGCCTCTAAGAGCCTCATCAAACAGTAGCAGATTACAAATATATATGTAGGCCCCTGCTCCAAGAATGCATCACTGAATAATGTAGTCCCCTGGTCTAAGGTAAATCAGAACACATCACTCACTGATGCAGGCCCCTGCCCCAAGGGAAAAAAAGGGAGGGGTATAAACATCCTAACTGAAGATAAAGAGGGACATGATACAAAACTTTGGTTTTAAGTAACATAACAGCTATATATGAGCACTTGAGCAGAGCCATGCAAGTACAAAATAAGTTAATTAAAAAATAGTAATAATAAAGACCAACTCAGGAGACAACTTCAAACCAACACTTTGCCCAGCATAGTTGATAAGCAAGCTTCTTAAACTATAGATCAAGATTGGAGAAAAAATTGTCCATATTAAAAAGTTTTTGAATACAACAACCAAAAATTCAAAATCAAATGTGTAACGGATCTGAGGTGTTTCTTGCAGCACTCTACCATGTTATATTGTGTGAGTTCATTGTAGCCTTTGTTCTAAACATACCCATGTACAATCACACCTTCAATGCCCAGACAGGCTGTCTAAAACACTTCAGCTCAGATTTGAGAATACTAGATTCCACAAATTATAGCATTTTCACTGTATATACAAAGACTTCTGCTCTTATATTAACATAATTACTTAATGAAAGATGATAATGATTTTAAATATTTTTCCACGATTATTCTTAATGAAGAATAACTTTAGATTGTATTGCATAATAATGTCTCATTTAAAAAAAGTAGTGTTTGCATTGCTGATTTGAGTTTTGATAATCAATGGGCAGATTTGAGCCTGAAATTAGAATTTCCAACAATTTCTGAAACAATCCTAAACACACTTACTATTTTGTACTATAAATGTGGAGTGGTGTTCTTAGCAATTTTAAGATCAAAGCAGTGACTGAATAAATAAAGTTGAAGATGTTCTAGATCCTGCAATACCAACTATTCAGCCAAGATTTAATTCTTTATGTAAAAATAAATAAACTTAAGCCAGGAATGGTGGCACACACCTTTAATCCCAAAACTCGGGAGGCAAAGATAGGTGCATTGCCATGAGTTTGAGGCCACCCTTAGACTATAATATTGAATTCCACATCAGCTTGTGCTAGAGAACAAGATGCTACCTCAAAAAAAAAAAAAAAAAAAAAAAAAAAAAAACCCAAAATAAATAAATAAATAAACTCACCCATTTTATTTTTATGGAAATTTGCTTTCATCTTCCATAGATGGTGAGATTATACATATACCAAAGAATTATTTTAGGATATATTTATTAATTTGATTTGTATATCTATTTTATATTCCTATAAATCCAGGGATGAATAAAATCTTGGGCAAGATGGAATCATAACTAGAAAAAAATTTAAGAAGCTCTGTTCTATAAATCCTTTGAACTATAAGGAACATGACTTCTCAGTGAAGATAGTAGCCATGCTAGAATAACAATCTTTAAGAAAGTACAAATCTAGGGCTAGACCAAAGTTCAAATCTCGAGAACTCACGTAAATTCCCGCAAAGAATCTCTGTTATGCTTAAATAGCAAGCTCCAGAATCAGTAGTCACAAGGAAAAATAGGGGGAGTGAATGATGAAGAGGAACACCCAGTATTCACCTCTAGCCACTTCAGGTAAGCTTAGTAGTTGAGTATACCAGGCGCCACATATCAGCACAAACACCACACATACTATACACATGCAAAAAAAAAAAAAAGAAAAAAGAAAAAAGAAAAAAAATAAAGAAAAAGAAAAAGAAAAAAAGAAAGAAAGCACATTATTTTTAAGATCACACCATAATCTATACACTTAGAAAGTAACAGTTGTAATGAGCTGACAGAAGCATAAAACACACTCACCATTAGGGTTCCTTCTGTTTTAAAAATGTGAACCCCTGAGCAGTACAAGCTGTGCTATTAGAGTATGCTATACATAGAACTGATACCTAAAAAGAAGTCCCAATTCTAGCCTGTGAGCCCAATTACCTACCAGTGTAGTGCATAAAGGCTCTTCATAAGCATGGGGCCCATGAAGCTAAATCCCGAGAGAGGGTTAGGGTATGGCTGCAGCAACTTTGAAATGATCACAGAACAGGAGATGGAGTCTAGGGAAAGTGAACCAAGGAAGGAGGGATGTCAAAGAAGGTGCTCTTGAGTCCATCACTATGGTGGGCCACTGAGGCTCCATCCTGCTGGGACCCTTTGAAGGGTAGATTTCCACAGAAACACCCCTCCAAGCACCAAGCACTGGAGGCAAGCCAGCTCTTCAAAAGTGTTGCTCAAACTTGTTCATGGAGCTTTCAGTGACTACAGCTCGATAGAAAATGCCTAAAAGGAATAAGGAGGGCTGGGAAGGATAACACTGCTTCAGTAGTAGGAGACAGCCATGCTCAAATCAGGCCAAGAGTAGAACAAAACCAACAAGACCTTTGAAAGGCTTGTTACTGAACAACTGAAAGTAATGACACATTTTCTTGGATACTTATTGTGTTTTTCATTTCATTTCAAGCTTTGTCTCATTGGAAGCTATGTGTCCCACAGGGGCATATATATAACACACTTAGACTTACAATGATCCTCTTAGCACAGCTGCTGAGTGTTGGGATGGAAGGTATGAGTCTCCATACCCAGCTTATCAAACACCTATATGAAGGAGGTGAAAACACACACAAACTTCTATATATGCAAGACACTTATTCTTTCAGATTTCTGCTTAAAGCCAATTTATTTTAAAATAATTAAGAAATAGCCACGGTGGTTCTTCCAAATGGTTTTCAAAACTAAAATGGCAGTTTTGAAATCTATGGAAAAGGAGGAACATATTTCCTAAATCATCATACTGGAAGACTGGATTCCTCCAGAATGTAAATCTGGGATAAATGCACCATATCCCCCTCCCCTGCACACACACACGCAATCTAAATAATTTAAAAGTCCATAGATAAATAAACACATACCCATACCTAAATAATTTAATGGTCAATCATATGACAAGGACAATAAAACAAAATACTAAGAATGGAAAAAATACCAAAAGATATTATCTTTTTTAAAAAAAAAAACTCAAATTCATAGGCTGGTAAAGGCAAAGCCATTTAAATCATTTCTTTAGTAATACAAGTAATATTTAAGTAGATTTAATAGTGCTGCTCCAAACCAATGAATTATGGGTTTAAAACCTATTAAAATGTAATGTTTTTTTCCTGAGCTGAGAGGAGAGAGATTTAAATCCACTGAATTTTAATATTTCAGCTTGAGCTGCAGGAGGTAGAGAAAGTCCAAATGAACTATTCCATCAGCACCATTCAAGCATGAACATTTTAATCAGTTTTCCTTCCTTGGAGTTCTCTAACACAGTTTACGCTGTCATTCTGAAAGCACTTAACACAGAGAGTGTGAAAAACCACCAAGGCTTGTTATTGCCTTCACAATTGATGGCAAATAATTTTGCAGACTTCCTATCATTAAAATGTCACTGCTAAAAATTGAGGTTCAGCATTTCTAGTGCTAAACTGCATTTTCCTACAACACCCTGGCATACCTGTTCATAAAGGTTATTTGGGCGGGGGGGGGGATTTTAATGCATACATTTCTATCATTTTTTCCTTAAAGGGTTAGGTTAAAAAAAGAAAGTGAGGGAGTTTTTTAAAATACATTTTTCTATTTTTACAAGCCAATTTTTTTCTTTTCCCATGCTCTAACAAAACTTTTTCTTAATAGCAGTTTCTTTGTTGAAATTCTTAAGAGGTTTCAAGTTAGCCTCCTTCATTAAACATACCCACATTCACCCAGCATGCACTGATTATATAGTGGAATAGATTTAAAGAGCATTTTAAGATTGTCAGATGACTCAGTCTAATAATACAGGAAATGAAAACATCATTTCTAATTAGATCATATTACTGATTTAAAACTACAATTTGTGTGTTGTTCCAACAGTGCAATCTCACTGAGATTCTAATTTAAAAACACAGTGGCTGATAGGACACATGACAGGATGGAAGCACATATATCACATTCTCCCTGACAATCTGGGGAGCTCAGGGAAGGCTTCAAGGGCATATGAAATCAAATCACATGATATTAGCTATTAAAAAAAAACAGGAATATTTCCTGGTTTTCTTCCTTATAAATAAAAGACAAATGATATTTAACTTATTTCAATCTATCAACAGTTTTAAACTGAACATGACCTGTGAAAGAAATCATTATAGCTGTGTTTCATTCCATTAAACACAACTAGCTTATTGTCAGGAGAACAGCACCTCTCCAGGTTGCAGGCTCACTTCAGCATTTTGCATTTAAACTAACACGGATCACCGGTTTGGCTCATTTACCAATGAAGGTAGAATAATATTGCCGAGTTAAAAAGGTGCTTCATCAGATTTCATTAAATCTGAAAACATTTACTCTTGTCTGGATGGCATTCACACATATAAAGCAGATGCATATGCAGTGATAAATAAGGAAGGTCTGCAGGGGCTTAGCTGTGTCTTTGACTCTTGGAAGAAATGTTGCCATTCCCTCAATGCAGACAATCACATTTGAAAATGCAAGTAAGAAAAATCTAAACTGAGTCCTCGTCATTTTAATAGACCAAAACGCTAGCCCCTCCTAATGTGGTAATGACCAAGAGCATGCATGCATGCACACATACATACGTGCATGTGTGTGCGCGCACACACACACCATCTACTATCACAACAACCACAACAAGGGGCCTCAGCATCACATTCATCAGGGGAGTCTGTGGTTTCCTAAAATGGTGGGCTTCCTTTCCCATTTCTGTAATCTGCTATTTAGAACAGTTATGTGTTATGAGACTTTGACTCCATTCTGTCCAAATACAGTCTGAAACGCCACAAGATCCACCAACCATAACATGCAGCTCTATTTAGTTATTCAAATATGTTTTTAGATCACAAAATTAAATTAGCTTTAATAATTAAATCTATATACATCCAATATGTCTATCACTAACTCAGCTACAATCTAATAAATTATTTCCCAGAGAAAAGGCAATCTGTCATCTTATTTGAAACCAAGTATATAAAAGTGAAACAATGCCGGGTGTGGTGGTGCATGCATTTAATCCCAGCACTCGGGAGGCAGAGATAGGAGGATTGCCATGAGTTCGAGGCCACCCTGAGACTACATAGCTAATTCCAGGTCAGCCTGGACCAGAGTGAGACCCTACCTTGAAAAAAAAAAAAAAAAAAAGTGAAATAGACAAAAAACAGCTTTAAGAATCTATTTAATGTGATGAAAGCAAGGGAATTGTTCTGATCTTCTATCTTTTCTCATTTTTAAATAATATTTGACACAGTATGTTTTTGATTTAACCTAATCTTTTTATCACAAAGTTAATCACTAAAAACTAGAAAAATAAATTTTAAAAAGAGCATGCTATTATCCTTAAAAAGGCTGGTAATAAGATTTAAGGTAAGATGGCTACATTTTATCCATCCATATATAGGGCAAGCACCAAGATAAACATGAAAATAGTGTAAGATCTCCATAAGGTCCACTCCACACACTGTCATTAGATACACCAGACCATAAAGGGTGGCAATCTATCACTTCCAACCTATTCAATAACCTAACAAAAACATCCTAACCTGATAACACACTGGCATATATATAGGAACAGGAATGGCATACACACTCAAAACAGAAACTCTCTTAATTAAAAAAATAATAATAATTAGACTTATGTGTTCAGGAGTTTGAAGAAATAAAGACTAATCACGAAATGTACTCATCTCCAAGACCCTTTCTTTACTCTCACTTAGCATAATAATGTGTGACAAATGTGCCTGAGTCTATGGCCTTTCTGACTCTACCTCTTCTTCCCAAGGAGCACCTTGGAAGAAATAAAGGTTATTTTTTTCCAGTTAAGATGTCTGTTAATTTACTACTTTTTTTTTTTTTCCTGGTGGTCAGAGGTACACAAAATAGTTTCAAATAGCCCATTAAAGAACAAACCACAATTAGACTACTGCATACAGTTCTGCACCATTCACAGTGGCAGTGATCACAGAGTTCTGATTTCCTTGCTAAAAGACAGAGGCATAATAAAAGCAATATCTTCACTTCAGATTGATTATCAGGCAGCATCTCCACTCAGCAATTTGAATTTTAATGAAAGTAAATGGAATAATTAGCATTTCAAAGTGTGTTTGATACACTGAGGGGGAAAAGGAGAAAAGACTTTTGTGTATAACTTATACACTAAAGAAAGTACTTGAGGGAGCAGGAAGAGAAAAGTACAGTGGTAGTGTCTTCATTAGAAACAGTCAGGAACCCACACCATTACCTACATAAATAGAGTAAATATTGTACTCTTTTCAAGGAAGGTTGCTTGCCTTTATATTATTTTTATATTTCAACACATCATTTTATTACTTCTTGCTTTAGAAGAACTTAAAAAAATAAGTGCAGTTAGACTGTTCAAACCTCTAGATGTTAGCAGTATATCTATGAAAATATTATCACTGTTGCAGGAAGGATCTTCTAAATGGGCCACTGGCTTTTTTGTTAAGAACATATATGAAAAAGTATAGTTCATCTTTTAATGAAGAAAGAAGAGGAGCAAGATAGCTTTTTTTATAGGCCAGGGACAGAGGCCCAAGGAGATGCCACCTTGCCTTCTGTGGCTGAACCTGCATCTGACCCAGTGTCCTACAAGATAACTGCAACCAATACTCCCCAGCAGCAGCTTCCTCCTTAGCTTAGCATACCTATGGGATGGCCCCTCCTGAGTCAGCCACTTGAGTCAGGGAGAGCTCCTGGGAAGAAGCCTATGTGCGGGAGATTTTTTTCCCTCCATCTCCCCTTCCCTTCCCCCTTCATGAACTGGGAAGGGACACATTTTAGCTTGGGGCTTTCTGCTAGTCCGTCCTTCTAGAAAACTTTCCCTAAAATAAACCACATGATTAATAATTTACCCTTACTGGAGTCTGTGTTTTCAATTCTTTGCTATCTTGAATAAAGACCCAAAAGTTGGGGTCTATAGACTGGGATCTCTTGCATCTTTGTGGAATTTGATTCCTCCCTAAACCCAAAATCTTGCATCTCTTACAAATGGACATTAGCCCGTAAGAACCACTCACCACAGGGGAGAAAATAGGAGCAGGGGAGATGTGAAAATATACTTTCACTAAAATGATATTAAGATACTCTATATCATTTAAGGAAACAAGAAGAAATTGGGTCATTTTAATATTAGGGCACTCTAGCTGTAATTTATCTAGCCTAGGTTAGCAACAGAAGCTGACTGTAAAGGAAAGAAAATATAAAAAGGAACTATCGGGTCTCCTGAGGGGAAAGCTGTCAGGAATACATCAACTTAAGTTAGTAAGGATGTGATCCAAAGTGTCCAAGGCAGCTCTCAAATTCCACATGAGACTGAAGGGCAAGTGCTTAATTTCAATTAGTGATCATGTTACCAGATGCCCCTTTGATGGGACAAAATTTAAAGAGAAGAGCAAGAAATCTGAGGACAAACACTAAGATCAGAGCTAAAATGGAAAGGCCACATACCCCAATGATGGCGTTCAGTTCTGCCATGGTCACCTGCTTGGCCCGTTCCACAGCCTGCACCACTTGTTGCTGGTGCTATAAATGAAGATCAGAAACAGAATATAATTATTTGTTTTCTACTCACTCAGTACAGCTTTTCCTAACATGTCCTCTAACTTTTATTACATTCAAAATAGCATTTGGGGGTTCTAGAATTCCAAATAAAATCCCCAGGAGGTAGATGAGTAGATGAAATATTTAGGGTTCACTGGCTCCATAATGTGGAGGACTCTGGGCATCCAAGTGCAAGTATGATCTCTGTGCACCATGACTGATGCCCCTTACATCTGGTAGACTCAGTTCAAATTTCACTCTCAAGCCAGAGGGGTGCTTGGACCGAGTATCTTCTACTAGTACTAAGAAAGCCCAACTCATCCCACGTGCTCTTGATCCTCCCTTTTTCTCTATGCCCTCTAAAGAAGGCACGTTGTAATTAGTCCCTGAAAGTACTTATTTCTAGGTTTTCTCTTAACATTTGTATGATTAGGTACCAGAAGGTCATTTCAAATTCAATGTTACATTTCTTCTGGAAATGTGAAAAGTGTCCATGTTTTTATATCTGTCACAAAAGAGTGCATATTTGAAAGATTGAAAAAAACAACAACAACAAAAGTTAAGAGCTTCAAGCACTTCTTTTAAGTGCGATATAAAAACTAAAAATTACAAGTTTAAATTGTTTTTCTTTAGAAAAACCAGCATCATTAACACTAGAAAATGCCTCCATCCATGATTCAGTTCTAAAGGGAATGAAAAAGAACTGGTGTTAATAACTGTTGTGATACTGGAAAAATAAGTCTCACACAGAAGTCTCTACAATGGGGCTAGGCACTCACACATCTGGACATACACAAGTGCTCATATCAGTACTTTCAAATGTAAATATTATTCTGAACTAAATACACACTCTAGTATCTACAGACTCAAATCCAGACTAAAATAGGTCTCTTTGGACTTCTGTCAACCAGGTTTAGTAAATGAAGAACCAGAAGACTGTGCTAGGAAACAAGCCTTCCTCTGTGTGGCTAGAAGAGGCATGCTTTAGTCAGTATGTGATGAGAAATGTAGGCAACGTTCTACACTAATTTGAAGTAAGTACGAAGTGTAACTATCCTACTGCTCAATACATACGAAGAGCTCTCCAACAAATATGGAATTGCCCCTTAGCTTCCCAGTCCTCATTCCAAAACTCTCACACATCTATTTACTGAGTTTAAATAGGGTGACCATAATTTCCACCTCTGGCCTGTGACAGGGAGGAGTAAGGAGGTGATATGGGAAAGGAATCTGGTTTAAATTAGTTATCCACAACGTAACACGTGGTTTTCACTCTTAATTTCCTTATAGAATTGTGCTTCATGCTTATGGCTAAAATGTTAAAATATCAGATCCAATGACAACATTTTAAGCTTTAATAGAAACTGAACATTAATCTATACACACACACACACACACACACACACACACATATATTTAGTTGTTGATGTGTCAGTTTCAAAACATGGGCTTAATCAGCAACCCTAGTCTGTTATATGTCTATCTATTCACTCAATAAAATAATTGCCAAAATGATGAAAAACTAAATTTTCTTTCTCTAAAGTAAAAATCCCTAGATAACACTAGAAGGAACAGAGAGGAAGAATCAATAAAATGGCCAAGATGAACTTCAGCTTCCCATAAAGCCAGTCTAACATGTTCCTAATGTTTACTGAGCACTTAATATGGGCAAGCCAAACTCATGTGTAAATTTAAGGTAATCTCGTTCTCAGAGTAAAAACAGCAGAACTTGTAAAGCAGGCTTTCCACATAAGATTATGAACAAAATTATTATAAGGTTTTCTATCCTGTACTTTTGGCATTGAAACATGGCAGAATGAAATGTCCAAAACACAGAAACAAAGTTTTGCGTATACACATCCTCCTGCTCATCATTCATTCTACTCATGCATCATTCATGCCACAAGTATTTACTCTGCCATTTCTGTATCTACTGAAATAGCTCCATCCTACTGAAATACTATCTCCTTTATATTAAGTATTGAAAGAATAATTACTTAGAACACAGACATGAAAAGTACATCTACTTAAGGCCTCTCTTTCATGAAGATTCTTCAGCTTCTGCTTTATGAACTGGATTCCAATTGCTAAGATGGGCAAAGAAGCCTCAAGCAGAATGACTCTGGCTCAGCACTGAAAAATCAAATATGGAGCTGGAAAGATGGCTCAGCGGCTAAGGCATTTGCCTACAAAGCCTAAGGACACAGATTGAATCCTCCAATACCCACATAAAGCCAGATAAATAAAGTGACACATGTCTGGAGTTTGTTTGCAGCAGCTAGAGGCCCTGGTGTACCCATTCTCTCTCCCTCTCTTTCTTCTTTCTGACTCTCTCACTCTGCTTGCAAATAAATAAATAATTTTTTAAAAAATCAAATGCATTTTTTAAAAAGCCAGAAGGCTCACCCCAATGAGCCATAACTCTGACAACAAATGCTCGTATTGAAATTTGTTAAAACGCTAAACTAAAAAGGTAAGCCATGATTCAGCTTGCAAGTTCTGATGGCAATGGCTATAGGCTAATACAGTATCTGTACTTTACACCTGCAGTTCAGAATGCCATGTCACTATTTCTTTTCACAACCGTGAATCATTCATTTCCTGTTCAAGCACCTTTTGTGAAGCTTCCTAAGGCAAACAATGCCACCTCTCCGGTGAGCTCTGAAAAGCACCAGAAACACCCTAGCATTACTCACTCTACAGCACTGTAAACACATTACAGCACAGATGACAGAAGCACCCAAGGAAGGTGCGAAAATGAAAGCTCAGACAGGAAGAAGGGGCAAAGGATTACAAGAGAAGAATGACACTTGAGGCAAAAACACACAGTACTCCCAAAAACTGACCTGAGATTTTTTTTTCCCATTCTCAGTTTTTAACTAATAAGCCTCTTACTCAGAAAGCACAAGTGTTCCACATGTTCCTAGAACACTGATGGCTTTCCCATTATGTCTTCCATCTCTTTTGCTTCTCTTCCCCTTCCCCAACTCTCATCTACTCCCACTCTACCCTCATCACATTTCCTGTCCTATTTCCTACTTGTCTCTTCTGATACATACCTCAAGTAGCCAAAGCCACTCAGCCCCAGCCAGTCTACAGAAGACATAGAGTTCTGGTGCCTTTCTTGCACTGCTCCCTCAGACAGACCTGAAGGATGCCCCACAGAGCTACTAATACAACCACTGAGAAGATAGTAACTAGTATGTGAGGGCATCAAAAGGCAACTAATTGTGGGCTGGTGAAATGGTTTAGCAGTTAAGGTGTTTGCCTGCGAAGCCTAAGGACCCAGGTTCAATTCCCCACGTAAGCTAGATGCACAAGGGGGCACATCTGGAGTTTGTGGCCATTCTCTCTTTTTCTCTATCTACCTCTTCTTCTCTCTCTTTCTCTCTCAAATATATATATACATACATACATATATATATATTTTTTTTTGTTGGAGAGAGACAGAGAGAGAGGGAGACAGATAAGAGAATGGGCGTGCCAGAAGTCTCTCAGCTGATATGAACGAAATCCAGATGTGTGTGCGCCCTTGTGGGCAAGTGAGGCATTGCACCCTTGTGTCACTTTGCATCTGGCTAAACGTGGGACCTAGAGATTGGAACTGCTGGAAATTGGAACCAGTGTTCTTAGGCTTAGGAGGCAGGTGCCTTAACTGCTAAGCCATCTCTACAGCCCTCAAATATTTTTTAAAAAGACAAATAAATGCACTTTTTAAAATGTTTTATATTTTTAATCATTAAAAAATAAAAATAAAAACCTTAAATTGTGCAAATAATTTTTTAACTATCAGTTCACTGAAAATTACTCAACTATACACAAGATAAGTAAATTTTGTTATGTATCTCTTAAGACTGACTTTAAAAAAATACTGTGATTTAAAGAATACAGTGTCACTGGGGGAAAAGCTAATCAATAAAATCTTGTACAATAAATTACTTCTCTACTTACTGTCATCAACATAAACTGATATAGTATTTGCTCAAAAAAGGCATTGGATTGTTTTTCCTACAATAAAAAGATAGGTCCAACACAACCAAATAAATAAATAAAAATATTTTTAAAAATCTTTTACAAAGAGAACCATAGGTGTTTCAAGTTTGTTTTTCAAAAGGAATGACAATGTTAAGAGCTGCCATATCACTACTAGAATGACAATAGATGTGGTGCTAACAAAAAGAGTAAGAAAAAAATAAATAAAATAAAATAAAATAAAATAAAATAAAATAAAATAAAATAAGAGTAAGAAAAACTACAAGTTTTTTTTTTTTTTAAACCTGCCTATTGACAGGGTAACTCAGGGCAGACAGAAAATGGAATAGGATTCTTAGAAAACATTCCAAGGCTAGGAAGATGTTCAGCAATTAAAGACATTTGCTTGCAAAGACTGCCAGCTTGGATTCCTTCCTCCTGCACCCATATAAAAGACATACGCAAAAAGTGGCATAAATACCCAGTGTTCATTTGCAGTGGCAAGGGACCCTGGTGCACCCATACCCACACAATACTCATATCTAGTGCAGATAAATTAATGTTTTTTTAAGAAAACAAAACATCCCTGGCTGTGAAGATACAAAAGTAAGATATGCCCAGCCCTACTTTCATAGAACTCTGACACAGTGCACACAGGAAAATACTAGAAGAGGTTCTAAGAGGAAATGGATAGTAAGACCCTATTGCTGAAGACTGTACATGCTTGAGCTGCAGGTCAGTGAGAAATCTTGCTGGAGCTGAGCTGAAAACCTCCTTTGTGTAGACCAGCTCACAGAAAGTTCATGCAACTCCACAGGTGAGAGAGAAGTCATCAGTAAAGATAAAACAACAGTGGACACTACAAGCCTTAAATTTGGCCAGCCAGGCCAAATGAGCCAAAAGGTGCAATAGTGGAATGTCTGTCACGGGGGAAACCAACCACTCTCTAATTAGACTGGAGGTCCATTCCACAGGAGGGAATACATGCATGATACTGAAAACCTGTGACAAGGTAGGTCATGAGCCCTAGGGGTGTAACCCCTGCTGGTGTCTGACTAAATGCATGTATTATACTTACCAAACTGCCTGGTAAGCACTTTTCTTAATGTTCATACCCATATATAAAATGCTACTCTCCCTTTTGGTTAGAGAAACTTCTCTTTTCAGATGGTAGTGACCTCAGGGATGACTGAAAAGGCACCATATTGCTAAGAAGAAGTGACAGAGGAATGCTCAGCACTGAAACATCTCTATCATACCTTATAAGGCTCAGGGTCCATTGCAGAAGAGGTGGCATCATTGCAGAAGAAGTGGCAGAAAGAATGTAAGAGCCAAAGGAAGGACAGAGCTCCTTATAAGGCACTCTTCCAGACACAACATGACCTGGACATCCATGACCTTGCACTGCCTGGCACTACCTATACAAGACCATTATAATAGGACAAAAGGATGATGACATCAAGATAAAAAAGAGACTGATTGAGAGGAGGAGGGGATATAATGGAGAGTGGACTTGTGAAGGGAAAAGTGAGGGGGTAGGGAATCATGGTTTATTTTCTATAATTATGGCAGTTGTCAATAATATAAATAAATAAATAAATAAATAAATAAATAAATAAATAAGTAAAAATTTTAGAAAAGAACCTAAAAAAAAAAATAGAAAAAGAAAAACTACCATACTTTATCCTGGTAGAAAATGAGACTTTGTCAAGATATTTTAAGTAGCTGAGTACTATCAGTGTTGGATTTTAGTAATATGATCTGAGAATGGTGAATAGAGAAGGAGGGTGACAGGGTTTTCTAAAGTGAAAGATACTTAGGGCTGAACTTGGATCTTTCCTGCTAAGAGCAATCATTAGCTTCATGTATTTAAATGGCCGCCCATTTCCAGAAACTCAGACCTGCAAGGGGCCTTTAGAGATAAGATACTGGGCTTTGTAGTCACTAGCCAACGAAAACCTCTTTATTTCCAAATGCATATAAACTTCCACATGATCTCAAGCTGCAGTTCCAACCACAGGCTGTAGGCCATTTCTCTACCAATGGATGAATCTCCTCTGTAGCATTCAAACCAGCTGGCAGTCTCTGCTTGCACACTTCTTTGGGGGTGGGGGTGGGGGACTCACTATGCCTTACAAGCAAGCTTTTCTTACTGGATGATGAACTCTGATATTAACTTGAAAGCTGCTTCCCTATAACTTCTTTCCACTGGATCCAGTTTTGTCTCTAAGTTCTCTGCCATGGACTAACACTTCAAACATTTGAAAATGGCACAATTCATGTTTTCAGCTTCCTTTCTTTCTGATTAAACTTCCTCAGGTCATTCTCTAATTGCTCTGTGTTACTGGATCTAAAGCCATTCATCCTTCAGGTCATATTCAGTTTGGTTAGAACACAGCTTTTCAGGTGCAACTGGCAGATCAAGTAAAGGTAAGGTGTCACCCCATACCTGGTATGTCTGGCAAAAGTCCTACTATGCCTACCAATTACATCTTTATAAGTTTACTGGTACATATGCACTTTAAATTCTAACCCCCAAATCACCCTGTCCTAAACAGTATTTCAACAAATGTTTTCACACACACACAAAAAAAAAACTCAGACATTACAAAACATACAAACAATATTAATAACAATATCAATAACCCCAAAACATTTAGTGAACTGAAGACGGTCTCAAAGGTACAGCTCAGACGGGCTGAGCATGTACCTGCAGCTTCCTAAACAATTTTGGCTAAGGAATGCCAAGACTTTTCCCTATACATCAATTGGCCTTGTCTCCTCCCTTTTCACAGAGGAATGCAGCCAAGAAGCTCTATGGCTCAATGCTGTCCAGCAGAACTTTCTGTGATACTGGTATACTTCTTTACCTCTGCTAACAACATGATAGACACTAGCCACAGGAAGGTGGATAATGAGCACTCAGAATGTGGCCAGTGTGGTTGAGAAAGAAATTTTAATTTTTCTTCAACTTTAATTATAATTTAAATTGGCACAGCTACTTCTGTACTGGACAAACCAACTTTAGTCGATCAGAGTACTTTGAAGTTTATCTCTATTCAAAGGCAAAGAAATGAGCAGGTCTCCCAAATATACATTAATTTCTGACCCACAGGCATACTAATGCTGCCTTTGGAGTTAGGCCCGCATTCATATCTATAAGAGAAAAAGTTCTACCTCTTAAAAATCATTTTTCACTTCCTGAGGTCAACAGATCAAAACGCCACTATGTCACTCCATTGTCACCAAAACACATCCTTAAGTGAAATAAGATAATTATCAACCATGGAACACAGGAGAGAATTATGTTCTCTGATGGATCATTCACTATTAGGAGAGGAGAAATACTGACATGAAAGCTTATCCTGCCCTACCAATTTTTGTTTTTTTTTAAATCAGAAATCTGGACCAAATCTCCTGAAACCCCACAACTCACTGTAGGACACTCTTTCCATAAGACAGCTGTTATAACACATTGCCTAGAAGGACAAAACAGCCCCCACTGGAAAGGAGATGTGCACGGTGCAGGCAATTGGCACTTACTATCTCTAAAGATGGTCTTAGAGGGGCCACTGCATGCCTATCAAGGGATCTCTGGTGACTTCAGCCAAGTTCATCTACATCAAACCAAGTTCTCACAAGCCACTGACTCCTTACAAAGCTAACAAGCAGTAAGAAGAGTTAACTTGGCACCATTACAAGATGATAATACTGCCACCAGTGCATGTAACCATTGCATTTTGTTCATTTCCTCCATAAAGCATAAGATGAAAATGACTGATCACATTTCTGAACTTCCATTCCACAATTATTCTATACATGCAAAATGTGGCTCAAAGAAAACCAGTGCCCCACTAACCCCTGTGCCAAAATAAGTGGCATGTGAGATTTGGTTTTCCATGAAATTTTAAAGATCAAATTTATAGATGTCTAAATCAGAAATGTATCTTTTGATATGATTATTCTAGTCTGTTGGAATTACAATCCTAATATGTTCTTACCATTAGTATTATGTAACTTTGTGATGTTTTTTATCCTTTTAAATGCAAGTAGAGGGTCAAAATAAATCTCCAAAATTCTGATTAAAAAGAAAAAAAAAGCACTACTTGGAACTACTCATTAGAAAATGTAAAGGGGGTATACAACAAGCTTTAAGTTGAAATTAAATTTGGACAAGAGAACATTTAAGTTGAAAAGATACCTTTTCCCTAAGTAAGCTTTAGATTAATATCAAAAGGCTAAAATTTTTCACTCCTTGCTTCCCTTTTATGGTCAGAATTATCTGACCTACTTCATTTGTTAAACCAGTACTTATTCAAAATAACTCATGTATGGAAAATAAAACAGTTCTGCTAACTTGTAAGCCTAGACCCCAAATGTGTTCATTCTCATGGTCACTGGGAAAAACACCCTCCAGGGCTCTTCCATCACCTCCTAAAGCCCCAACTCTGTGATCATGGTCACTAAGAGAACCAGCCTCAGGGTTCCTCGGTTTTAAGTAACTTATGGAACAAAACACACAGCCATGAAATTATGGATGGATCAAGGAAGGAGGCAGTATCCATCTTCTGTGGGACTGGACCAGACAAAAGTTGCAACCATCAGGTGATGGGAAGGTAAAAATGGAGACCACTGCAGCAAGGACAGGGACCATGGGCTTGAGAAATGGGAATTGGAGCTGGAGAGATGCTCCGTGGTTAAGAGTAAATACTTCACATACAAGCATGAGAACCCAAGTTCAATCCCCAGCACCCACATAAAAAGCCAGGGAGGACTGCATTTGCCTGTAACCCCAGCACTGAAGTGAATCAAGATAGAAAAATAACTGAGGCTCACTGGTCAGCCAGTCTGACAGAAAAATAGCATGAACTCCAGGTTCTGTGAGAGACCCTATCTCAAGGAAATAAGGCAAGAGTGCTTGCTACAGGAGGTCGGTCACATGATGTCCTCTGGCCTCTGCACATGTAGCACAGATTACACACATCTGTACATACTCATTCATAAACCACACAAAATACACATTCTATGCAACACACACACCAGATTTTTAAAAAATAAAGGAGAATTAATTACATAGCTAATGGTAGTAAGGAACCACTTTCTGTCCTCTCACTGCAGTAAGGTACTCACATTTCAGGTTACATGGACTATAGGGTAGAAATGATCTACAGCCCAAGCCATTAAAACAACCAAATCAGTTCTGCAACACAATAAACTTGAGCTGACTTTCCAAAGGAATCTCAGAACTCCAAAAGCCAATCACTTATCCTGTTGTGACTTTTTTTTTTTGGTGCCTGCAGTATGTGGTATGGTGTGTGTGGGGGGGGGATATATGCAAGTGTGTGTGTAGACACATAGGCTAATATGCACATATAGAGCCAGACTATCTCTCATCCACATATTTCCTTGAGACAAAATCTCAGCAGCTGCCATTTTTGTGAGCTGTGGTGATTGTCCAGTCTCCTTTCCCCACCAGACTAGGGTTGTACCATGTATGCCATGCCCAGCTGTTTACATGGGGCTGTGGAATCAAATTCAGATGGTCTTGGGCCCTCATGCTTGGATGCAAGCACTGTTACCCATAGAACCATCTCCCCAGCCTCTCTTTCATGACTTCTTAAGTGGGAGAAACTCAAATTATTTCATCCCAATGCCTCCACTTGAAGGGTAATATATATTTTCAAATCAGTATGTATGAAATACCTGAGGAATACAAATAAAAAAAAATTTAACAAGTCTTTTCTATCAAATAGCATTGTCTTTCCAGCAAATCTACAAAAATATGGCAGGCCAAATATAATCTGTTGTAATGCATCCTTCCCCTGAGAACAGTCTTTAAGAATCTCAGTACTTTTTATTTAGTAGGCAAAAATATGAACAGTTATGTACCCCATGAATTGCTTAGGTTGCCCACAGGGCCCTTAACAATTCATGTATATTTCTTCCTATCCACAGTGAACATGTCAATCACAAATTACTTGATGGAAAACTCTTCACCAAGATTTAAACTACAGGAAAATGACTGATATATCATACATTATTTTATATAATAAGAGATAAACTGAGTTCTGCTAAGTATATGGTCACATCAAATACTTGTCATACCACAGATAATATGAGGTGATAGGCATTACTTTTATGCACAGAACTATGTCTAAAAGTGACTGCTGGCTGTCCCTGGATTCCTTGTCTTTCACAATAGTCATTCTGCTAAGATTACATTTCCAAGTCTCCTACTGGCCAGATGGGGACAGGTAACTAGATGTTGACATTCATTGTAAAAAAGCAAAAAAAAAATGAGCATTGTTCATATCATGCTCTTTGAAGGAATGAACTCTGTCCTCTCCTTTCTCCTTTCTGTTGGATAGGGCAGACCACGGTGGTATTAAATATAATGAACACAGATATAGAAAGTTCACATCCCGGAGTCACCAAATTAGCCACAGCTGCCTCTAGACAAACTTACCTAATGGAAGGAAGCTTTTTATCTTGAACAAATCACTGCTCCATTGAACTCTGATAAATCCACCAACTATCCAATTAGGTCTTTTTATCACCAATGCTCAAATAAGCTGCATTGTGCAGGTAGACCAGCAGCCCATCATAGGAAACAGAACTACAGCCCAGCAAAGCTAAGTATTCTACTCAGCATCATAAAGGAAACAAGTAGCTGAGCCAGGATTTGATCCCAATTCTGGCCTACATACAGTTCTCTTATTGCACTGTCTCTCCTCTAGCATAACCTGGCTCTTCCAGTGAACTCAACTCCTTGTTATCAGCACACATGTCTGCAAAATATAACTGCACTAGAAAGTTTCAACTAGAATGGAATAATATGTTCTCCTACTTACCTGAAACCTAAAAAGTCTGAAATTCTCAAAGGCCTTAGAATATCTTATTTACCACAAAACAAATAAATGCCTGCCTCAAAACAAGGCTGATAGAGAAATAAGGGCACCCAAAACACAACTGCCCTCCAAATCAAGTCCACACCTAAATGCCGGTAGTTAACACTTAATAGGTTAAGACAAATAGTGATTTAACAAAAAAAAAAAAAAAAAAAAAAGAGAGAGAGAGAAAGAGAGAGAGAGAGAAAGCATCTCCTTCCTTTTTGTGGAGCTGACAGTCACTGATGAAGCAGCAAGGCAGAGTAGACCTCACAATAAGACTCAGTCAGTCTTCCAGGCTTCACTAAATTCTTCCCAAATGTCTCAGGGCCCAAAAATAACCTCAAATAGAAGCACTTCCCTGCAAGTACACTAGGAAAGGAGCGAAGAAAGGGGTATTTACTTTGCTCAGTACTTTTTAATTCAATGTACACAATGTATATTATAAAGATGGAGTTCCTTTCCATTTTTAGGACTTACACTTTTTTGTTAAGGCTTATACTTTCCCAACACAAAGCAAGTGAAAAGGCCAAATACTATGGTTCCAAATTAGCAGAAATGCTGCCCCTTATTGTCAGTGGGTAACAGTGAGGTAGAGTTCTCAGTTCACTAAAAAATCACCTTAAACATACATTTGCAGAGAGAGGAAGCACCAACACAACATTTATTGGCATCCTTCTATTTCACTGAAAACTCACCAGGACCAAGAGTCTACAGTCTCAATCTTGAAATTGCTGGTGAAAAAATTACCAGATGTTCAGCTAGTTTTAGAACACTGAGTTTAGTTTTAATTTGTAGGGGAAGATAACCAACTCATATTCATCTAAATTAGTGGTGGTTCAAACGGGGAGGGAGATCTGGTTCCAGGTCTTCCTGACAGGAAAGAGAACTCTGTTTTTGTTGCTTCTTTAGCTAGAACCACTATTAGTCAATACAGGAAGTCCTTACTATGTGCTATATGGCCAGGGTGTAATCCCAAGGAATCCTCACAGCCTCCATGCAATCAACCCATGCTATTACAACTCCTCACCCCACAGTTGAAGAGACTCAGGTTAAAGGCAAAAACACTTGCTAAAGGTTATGCAGCTTGGCTCAGGGTAGAGAAAGCCACATGATTTCTAACAGGAAGCCAGGTCTCCACCCTCATCAGTTAGCATTTCTGTTTTATGGAACTGCCAGCTCAGAGTTGATCACTCATAGTGCTTTGCCTGCAAATAAGGCACAACTTGGGAGAGAGAAGAGCTTCCCACACTCATTACCTTGAGATGTACCTTGTGAACAAAAACATAATACAGATCATTCTTCCTGTTGCTAGCAGCCAGAGGCAAGCATTAGAAAAGAATAGCTTCAGACAGATGAAGTTTCACAAAGTTCCTCTCAATTCTGATACTAGAGTTCCTGTGAAATTCTAATAGCTCTTAACAACATGAGGTGGCAATATTTTTGTCTAATGTGTAGACTTTGGAAGTAATTATATATACATTAACTGTAGTTTTTAAATGTTGTAGTATAATATTTAAAATACTGTCTGTGATTTTTAAAACATAATCTCAGTTTGGGTACTTTTGAGCAATAATTCATTTTTAGAAGAAAAAAGTCTCACAACTAAAACTAAATTTAATAATTGCCATTCAGTACTTTTTTTTTTTAAGTTTGGAAAAAATGGCAAAGGTGATGGTTAATCTAGTTGTCAATTTGATAGGATCTAGAATCACCATGGAAACAAATCTCTAGGCATGTCATTGAAGGGTTTTCAAGATTAGATGACTAAAGTGGGAAGTCCCACCCTAACTAAATATGGGTGGCACCATTCCCTGGGCTGAGGTCTTAAACTGAATAAAAAGTAGGTAGGGAGCTAGCACTTTCTGATATGGGTACAATGTGACCAGCCACCTTTTTTCCCTTACCACCATGTCTTCCTCACCATGACAGACTATTTTCTTAAACCGTGAGCTAAAATAAACTTTTCTTCCCTTAAGTTGCATTAGTCAGATAGTTTGTTGCAGTAACCCAGAAAGGTAACTAATACAGCAAACTACACACAAACAATATTAATTAGTATATGAGGTAAATGAAAAGCAGACATCATCTAGTTGTACATAAATTTATCTCTTATTCTATCAAACTCCAAACTTGACTTCTTGATGCTAAATACTTCCAGACAGTTCTACAGCTTATAGACTAGATTTCCTTTTTCCAGGTGGAATAATTTTTAATATAAATATTTTAAAGTAAATTTTAGTGCCACAACTGCTGTTTGGGCAGTAAGACTCTCACACAGAGAGGTGTGTTAAAAGATCAAGACTACAAGCCTTCAGTCCTGGCACTGAGTGCTGTCCGCAGTTATGCAAGAGTGATTCTCAATGTCTCTGAAGAAATGGGACAGAGAAATTCCTCTTCCCCTAATAACTGCTTCCTCTCCACCCACCAGATTAAAGTTCATCTGATTGGTGGGTGGGAGTGAGGGGGAGTCTGATGATGCTCACAGATGCTGAAGAGGAAAACAGGTGGTCAGTCACTATTCAACCTCAAAATATCAGCAAGACCCTAACTTGATGAAAATGAATTTATGAGCTATATATTAAGAGTTATACATACATCTCAGGAAATCAGAAAAAGAAGGATCAAAGAAGAAAAGATATACCCAGAATTAGGACTCAGGGAGCTTTTGTGTAGATCATTATATGTGAACTAAAGATTTTAGCAAGAATTGGCGAAGCAGTAGGAAAACAGTTAAATGGTAAATGAAAGACATATACACTACCTGCCTAGAACAGAAGACAAGGAGTTGCAATATCTCCCCATGGCTTTCCTCTTCGGAGTACAACTTCCTCAGCCAATTATTTCCAGTTCAGTCTTGCCCCACTACCATTACACATTCAGTTCCTACTGGGCCTGCTCACACAAACAACAGAACTCAAGGGGGGAAATGACTTATGGGTAAATCGGTGCCAACATCTCCAGGACTATGTTCCACTTTCCAACATAGTCCACAGACCCTGCAGAAATGCCATGGGAACTAAGCTGTCCCCATAATTGCATAAGGGAGTCTGTGACTACAGAAACCCAAAGATTAATAACTCTGGGGATAATTCCAACTTTTTCCTGCTACCTTGCATTATCACATCCCAGCCTGGGTATAACACTGGATAATACATCCCTCCCCTTCTCTGTTTCCATAAAGCAGAGCTTCTTAAAGGAAGACACACACAACTGGTTTGTATCAGGCTTGGGCAGTCAAGCCTCCTAAAGAAATGCAAATGTGCTCCTTGACTCTAATTCAACATGCATCTAATCCAGTCACAGGCAAATCCTAAGTAACTAAGCAAATGAGGATAATGGCGGTGGTTTAAAGGTCACAGCTACAGGGGAAAAGACAACATATCCTTTGTTTTTTGTGATCCACAACAGCAAGTGAATGAGGAGGCCAGCAAGGTTTGTGAATAGGAGTGTGCCCTTCCTCAACATAAATCTCAACTAGTTCAGATAAAAGTATCAGATAGCTATCCACAAAGGCTTGAATGCTGGCTAGATACTAACACCAGAACATGTCCACTCAAAGGCAGCTGAAGAGCCCCCCTAAAAAAGTAGCAAACCTACACACTTACAAAACAGTTTAAGAGTTAAGGAAAGTAACTCAATGCCTTCTGGGCCTATAGTACCATGTACTGCATGCAGTGGCTGCAAGGTAGGCAGACATTTCATTAGAATGAGCTTCTCCTCCTCACAGCTAATGTTACCTGAGCAAATAAAGGATTTGGTAATCCAGAAACAAAATTTTTTTTTCCGGTATTCTCACCTAAACTTTCTACCTATCAAAAGCAAGCAAGCAAGCAAGAGGAGGCACCAAGAGGAGCAGGGAGTGGGCACCAAAACAAGGCCATCAACCACTAGAAATGCACATACTCATTGTAATGTTCATGGAGAGCTGAGAGTGTGCACTACCACTGTCGAGCAAGAAAAAAAACTAGTAAGCCACATGCCTGGCACTAGCACTGTGGACTCCTACAGAAAGGAGCCCACCTAGTCTATCTTGTCTACCTGCCTCAGATGCTTAGGCAATATAAAGACTTAATCAGATAATAGTAATTAACTTTTACAAAGAGCCAGCCACAGCTACATTAGTTTATTTTCTGTGTAAAGCCTTTCTATCTTGTATGTCTTCTGCTAGGTCCCAGCAGTCAGTGGCAGAAGCAAAGAAGCTCTTGTCCTGCTGGCAATTGTGCACTATTCCTGATTAGACAACAGTATGACAAACAGGCATTATTCTGGGCAACACTAAATCATATCATGACAGCAAAATATTTTAACAACTGAATGCGGGTTACTACATTAGAATACAAACACATTTAAATTGTATTACACTGAATGTTAATCAGATGTAAAAGCTGCAATGAGAACCCAGTATCTTAGAAATATGAGAAGCAAACACCTTGAGACTCACAGGACCAGACTCAGTGCCACAGTCCCTTTTCTGCAAAATCACTAAAATGGCCACTTCTAGCCCACAAAGCCACTGCCTTACCTCTTGAGACAGGAAAGGAATAACTTGTGCGCAGATAGCATTTAGCCTCTTGACAATTTCCGCCTACAGAAAAACAGAGGAAAGCAGTTAGCTGGCTGCAAATTCCAAAATATTAACAGGATGATATTAAAACACACTTAATATTCCGGCTGGTGCTATTTCCTAAGGAAAGGGAAAACTATCTCATCATCAAGCCTATTAACAGGAGACCATGACAACAGTGCCACATTAATAGCAGGATTGATTAACCAGCATTCATCTTAAAAAGTTAACCTTCAAGCAGCAGGGCAATAAAAAAGAAACTTAATCTCCATGACTGGAAATCAGTTTTCAAAAGCTTTCGCCCCAGACTTTTGCCCATTCTACCATTGTTTTTCATAAAACCCGAGTCTTTAAGAGGGTGGATGGATGACAAGGATACATTCTGCTCTATATTTCTCCACTCTTTCTACTACTCACTCACTGGATTTTAACAGCTATATGGTCTTTCCCCTTTCTCCTCCCCCCTCCCTGCCCCATTGGATCTTTTGCAAAGCCCAAGCAAGCCTTATATTTGTGATCCTCCAACCTCAGCTACCAGATCGTAAGGTGTTGCTTGTAAACACTAACACTGGAATTTTATACTTAAATTCTCAGCTACTGATGTTCTCAGTTATTGACGATCTCCTTAGTATGTATTTTCAGAAGATGTTACATACTTGGTTATGGGCAGACAAAAGTTTTTATGTATGCAGACACATACATACAAAGTGGCTAACATTTTAATGATGGAGTGATGAAAATAAGAAGTGAGAAGTGTTAAAAGACAAAATGTAAAGCAACTAATATTCCTGAGACTTCTTTCAATGAATTCCAAACAGGGTTAATGCTTCAAAACTGTTCTCTCTGTCTAAGCCATGTCCAGAACGACAACAATACTTTCTTACGTGATCCAGGCTCCCTTCTTTCATCAATAGCCCATCTGACTTTGTAGCACCCATGTAATCTTTTAAATGCCAGCACCTTAAAAACTTTACCAGCCAACAGAAACCTCACAAGTCCTCACAGGATAGACAAAACCCCAGCACCAATAAGCAGCACTGACTAGGACTCAACTGTGCTGACCTGGTTAAATTTATTGTCTTGGCCCCATGGAGTATTTAGCCATCCTTTAAGAATGTTTAACCTACCATGAAAAGCTGCAGTGGGAACCACCAAACCACTCTCCACCTGGACGAACATACCACAGTGGTTATGGGGTGAAATTCCAGGGTGAGCTAAGAAAACAGAGTAGCATTCAGAAGGCTGAAAGCAGAGTGTCTCAAAGGCATTTGGTGGTTTAAGCTTTTCCTAGGGAGAGGTGGAGGGGGGTGGATGAAAGATAATAAGACACTTTGGGGCAGACCAAACTGATGATTCCAATGCTTAGAACCATCTGCCAAGCATATTTTCTTCATGATGTTGTTTACATAAATAAAATAGTCCCTTGCTAGAAGGGTTGAAAATTGTGTGGGCATGTAAGAAAACTGAGTTCTTTAGTTTGCCTACATTATGCAGGCAGTAAAAACTACTCAGGAAACTCACTCATCTGGTAAAATTAAGACCAAACGATATATGTTGCCTTAATTTTGGACCTAGGCTATTTTAAGCCTAAGTACCTATTTAAAGAAAGAGTTCAACATTGTCCTAAAAGCAAATATAAAAACAAAAAGTCTTAGTATTAAAAGTTATGCATGTTAACACACATTCTAACAGAAAAAGGAGGGCCCAATCTTCAAAGTTCTTCTATAAAGGTCTCCTATTTAAAAGACTTCTTAATTTCTTTAAGCTGTCATGCCAATAGATTTTCTTGGACAGGCTTATTGGCAGCAGGGGTGTAGGGGTGTATGCGGGGGGAGTGTGTGTGTGTGTGTGTGGGTGTGTGTGATTTCATAAAGTTAAGCACGTCATTCCTCACTTTGAGAGCTAGAGTTGCCTCGGAAACACTGCTGCCTTCCATGGTCATCTAATTTTGCCTCTTTTGTCCCACAGGACCAAGCGTTAAGGAGGCATCATTTATTTCTAAGCCCTTCCACTGGGCTTCAGTGATCAGCCAGTAATGCCATGGACACAGAGTTCTAATGGCCTGTGTTTTGAAACTGAGTCTAATCTAATGGTGTGGGGCCCAAACTCCTTTTCTAGCACTGCCATTAAAGGATGTAGGTTATTGCTGTTGTCACCATTGATATTTGTCATTGTAATGTAATTAGGGCCCTAAAATGATGCATTACAGCCCTTGGCACAGCTTCTATTAAAATCTTTTCTTCTGCTCACTGAACTGCGACCTGCTTTCTGATGAATAACAGACAGACAGCTTTAGGGTAAGGAGCAGATTCATCAAAGAAGTATTTTTCAGCTTTGGGGAAAGAAGGAAAAAAGGCAACCAAGGGGGAAAGCACTAGAGGAGAAAAGCCACAGTACACATGTGAACTTCATCTGACCACTTGAGATTCTGATTGCATCTGATGAAGCTGACGGAGACAATATATTCCCAGCTTTCGACTCACATGGTTAATCAGGGCTCTAATCTGCTATCCATCAGCCTATGCCAGCTCTCTGGCTTCCAATCAAATTTATAGGTGATGTGGGTCATGCATCCTTGAGCAAGCACGTTCACAGATAGCCCATTTAAACAGGCAGAGATGCTGAAATGATGTTAGGGTGACTGGGTGTTGTTATGGGTATTTGATGCTTTATGGACACTGCCTTTAGGCAGCCATGACACTCCAAAACAGCACTAATGGCCCCAATAAAAGGACAACTGTTCATATCCAAACATAACAAAAACATCATTTTGGAAGCCATATCTTGTCAAACACATTAACAATATTTGATACTTCTATTACATATTCAGCTATTCATCAAAATGCACATTTAAGAAAAAGAAGTTGCACACATATTTTCCTACCCTCAACTCACTATCATTCTACTTCTGTAGGTTTCCAACCTTTATATTGTAACACCAACAAAATGATAACCCAATAAAACCAATAAATAAGCACTTTTACTTTATAAAAAGGTCTAGGCAAAATAACTTAGGAAAAGGTTAATAACAAAAAAAGCTATTTTAGGGCTAGAGAGATGGCCTAGCAGTTAAGACATCTGCCTGCAAAGCCAAAGGATCCAGGTTTGATTCTCCAGGACCCACATAAGCCAGATGCACAAGGGGGCGCATGTGTCTGGAGTTCATTTGCAATGGCTGGTTGCCCTGGTGAACCCATTCTCTCTTTCTCTGCCTCTTTTTCTCTCTCAAATAAATAAAATATATTTTAAATACATATACATATACAAAAGGTATTTTATGAAAATCCATTTCAACTTCTGCCCTCAGCTACTGGCACTAAATGTCATTAGGCTAATTCCAAAGTAGAGTGGCTAGAAAGATGGGTGAGCAACTAAGGCACTTTCCTACAGAGTCCAATTACCCGGGTTCGATTCCCCAGTACCCACATAAAGCCAGATGCACAAAGTGACACAGGCATTTGAAGTTCATTTGCAGTGGCTAGAGGCTCTGGTGCACCCTTTCTCTCCCTTGCAAACAGATAAAATATTTTTTTAAAGGATGTAAAGAAAAATACAGTTCTGATATTAACCTCTGACCCCACATGCACACACGTGCACATGGACTTCACACAAATGTATAACCACACACATACAAGTAACCACATGCACATACTACACACATACACATGCCAAAATACAAATAAATGTTACACTGGAAATAAAGCTTATAGCTTAGATAATTAGACCAAGGAAACTGATCTAGCTAGCACTGTTAGCAAGTAGGTAAACCAGCCTGTATTTTATTTTGATTCAGGGAAATAATTTTTTTGCAAAATATTTAAACCTTCAAAATAAAACAATCAAAGTGACACTGTAATAATTAATTAAATAGGGCTTCTACTGGTTTCCTAAAGAGATGACCAATTACCAAGGTTCTTTTTGCTGTTGTTTTGCAGACTTCTTTTCTTGCAAAGTAATAATGATATTTTTTTTAATCTGTCTATCCTACTTCCACTAAGAGGAATTGTCTATGGGGTACTAAAGTCATATTCTTGCATAAGATGAAAGTGCCAATTATCCAACCATTCTTTACTTTTTTTTTTTCAACTGAAACAATGACCACTGATGCAATTCCACAAGACAAGGTGTGCTTCCAAATACAACTATGCAACTCAGTTAATTAAACACACTCAAGTCTCCCAAGAAAAACAGTGCTACTATTTATGTTGCATATGTAGCAACATGCAGAACAGTGTCCTCAAGGGAGTCACAGTCTGTTTCATGAAGCTACTCCTATCTACCCACAAAAGTAAAGCAGTGCTTTATACACACTTTTTTTTTTTACAATGGTTAAAAAATAGTATCTCTCACCTTTTAAGCATTCTAAAAGGTACTTCTTTAAGGGAAATCTTGGTTGCCTATTATTCTGTATACATCCAAGTTTGATGATTGTGTTTAATACTGTTTTAATGTTAAGAGGATCAAGAGAATGACATATTATCAAGGCTGAGATTAACGATCACTGTGCCTCACATCCAATCATTTGTGCAAGGTCAAATCATTGCAGTTCTCAAGTCTGGAAGAAAACACTGTAACTAAAGTTATCATAGTTGTACTCAGCTCCACCAGCAGGTAGGGACAAGAAATACAGAGAGAAAGGATGGCAGGAGAGTCAGCAGGAATAGGAAAAGAAAAATACTTTGGTGAATTTAAGCTCAACCTTTACAAAAGGGTGGATGGGGCTGCTCAGAGAACTTAAACTGGCTGTGATCACAGAGACACAAGCTCTGCAAATGCCTTTCCCCTAAGCATGCCTCTCTGAGTACCTTTTCTCTATTCTCCAAATATGTAAGGGCCTTTGAATCCTTACATTTAAGCATTTTTACACCTAAGTGCAAGAAAGGGGACAAATACTCCTGTGACTACCACAGATGAAGATAATTATCAACATGACTAGTATGATCAAAATGACGTGAGAAATATCCACAAATGAAGAACTTGGAGACAGGAATACAACAAAACCAACAAATGGTCCTTAGTGAGTTGCCCTCAAGGATTCTATCCATCCAGGAAAGCAACAAGCCACCTCTTAGACACTGAGAGCCAAGCCTGGTGTTTTGGACATTTCCTCTTGTGTTATGCTAAAGGTTTCTTATCTGTTTTTTTCCTGCTTAAATTTTTAATAAAGTTCCATCTATGGCCATTCTGCTCCACATGTCTCTCTTTTCTTTTCTCCCTATTCTTCTGAGGAAGGGTCTGATTCTAGCCCAGACTGGTCTAGAACTCACAGTGATCCTCCTCAGCCTCCAAAATGCTGGGATTAAAGATGTGAGCCACCACATCCAGCTTCTCAGTATTTCTTTTCTTAGCCAGACCTCTTGCAGCCACAGAAAGCACAGAGGATAGAGGTAAGAGTCTTTCCTAGACTCTACACTTGTCCACCCCACTGTGCCTAGATGTCAAAGGGCTCATTCCTTACCCATACCCACCATTTAAGTCTCAGTCCATAACATATACCCCCAACTCTCCACCTCTTCTCCCACCTGTTGGCCCATTATAGTCTTGTCTTTTCTTGAAAGCATTTGTCATCACTTGAAATTATCTCACACATGTTTACAAGGAGTAGTGTTTCTAAAACATTCATGTGGGTACCAAGAATGTGGAATAGGGCCTGAAGGGCTACACTCTAAACAAGGTAATGCTGTTGGACACTACTGGTCTACAAAGCATAAGCCTCAAGTAGAGTAGCAGAGCTTTAGAAACCACGGGCTTAATGAGGGCAGCCATGAAGCTAGTACATAGGATAAACAAAAACAACTTCAGCTCAGGTGAGGTGACTGAATTTCATGAATTCCTCCATCAGCATGCTAAAATTGTTTGGGGGTCACAATACTTCAGTATATAAACCATAAATCACTATCCATCTGAAGACCTGCTAATGTGCTAATTTGGTTAGTTTAGTCTTCTGTCACACATCTTTCCTGATATTCAGAATGTCATGCTGTTCAAAACAATAAGTACTTTCAGTGGACAACAAAGGAATATAAATTTATTCTGGACAGTTTCTGACTGGTGAGTGAATGAGATTAAAGCTTCCGTTCTGAATCCTTGGCAGGATACACAATTTAAAAAATGATTTTAGAAATCCAATGAAGGAGATAAGCGCTCAGCCTCCTAACATTGCTTATCTACCACATTACTGGTCACTAGAGCTTCTGGAATCTAGTACGTTTGTTAGGTGCACTCAATGGGAAAGCACTTCATTTACATAGCTCAAGGTAAATATTTAGAGTGGTACTTTGAGAATGATTCAGTTTGATGACAACAGCCAAGAAACCTACTGATGCTACTACCTCATCACTGAGCTCACAAGAGTAAAAAAGCCGAAGCTGATAATTCAGTATAGAGTGCCCACAGGATATGACATCACTGAGCTCGCAGGAATAAAGGAGCAGAAGCTGACACTGTGTGGAGTGTTTGAAGGAATGTCATGTGCTACAGTATGTACAGATCCAGTTCATACCTATTAATGCTATTCAAAACATGAGCCATGAGAGCCAGGCCAGAAAAGCCATAGACACATCTGAGAACAGACCATCTAAATCCCTTCTCAACATCATTACTTGCTGCATCCTTGCTGGGTACCAGGTAACCTGACTTGGAATCTGAAAAACATGCTCCTCACTATCTTAGGCACACCAATTTAAATAATCTCATTATTAACTGGTCTAATAATTAAAATGTTGTGGCCAAGTGTAAATAAATGCCTTATCTGTTCTTTGGCTTGTTGTTGTTGCAGTGGTATATTTCACACAAAAGTTGGCCCTCATTTACTAACTCTTCATCCAAGCTTCTTCCAATGGCTCACACAAACATGATCCCTGTATGCAAAGGGGTGGAAAGATTGTTAGAGCCATGAGTTGGGTCATTATACAGAGCCATTGCCTCTTTGGCATAACTGATACCTACCTCCATAAGACAAGACCCACATTACCCATGGGGGGAGGACAGGGAGAATGCTAACAATGGTACCATCATGGCTATATATATATATACTATATACATAACTAATAAAAATATATTAAAATAAAAATAAAAAAAGAAATTAAACAGATAAAGGAGTCCCATATCACAGATTGAGACCTTCTCATAACCATAAAAATCATAGCACTTTCTGTATAGTCAGGTTTAGTCTTATTTTTACTTGCTTTCTTTTTTAATACTCTACTAAGAAAGGTGATAAAGTTAAAGGTATTCTTAGGTACTTATAGAATGTAGCCATCCCTCAATGTCCATGGAGGACTGGATCCAGGACACCCCTATGCACACACTATAATATGAGGCTGCTCAAGTCACTCATAGAAAACAGCACAAAATGTGAACAGAACCTAAACACATCATCCTGTATTGTTTTTACTCACCTCAAGGTTACATATAACAACCCACCAGAGGTTCTGTTAGGGGCTATGTAAATAGCTGCCTCAAACTGTACTGT
Organism: Orientallactaga sibirica; assembly: GCA_036365145.1. Classification (NCBI taxonomy): domain Eukaryota; kingdom Metazoa; phylum Chordata; class Mammalia; order Rodentia; family Dipodidae; genus Orientallactaga; species Orientallactaga sibirica. The sequence goes on from JAEOAD010000001.1 coordinate 54,884,394, forward strand.
TTAAGAAATAATGATGAATAAATGTCTGTTACATTTATTACATTTTCCCCAAAATATTTTCAATCCACAGCTGGTTGAATACACACAAATGGAACCCATGGAAATGGCTGACTGCAGTTCCAGTAATTTTTAAATTGCATTATACATGGGATTGAAGATACTTATAGCCCAAACCATGAAAGCATTTACATTCAATGAGTACTTGTCAATTACCTACTTACTATGTGTAAGGACTCTTAGGTGCCAAGTGGAGACCCAGATGATGTGAGCAGAACAAATCCCTGCTGTCAGGAAGCTCATTGCACAGAGACAGGAAACAGAAGAGAGCAGGTACGGTACGTATATGAAAAGGAATTTCAGATATTGAGCATCTCTACAAAGAAGATAAAATAGGGGGTCTAAGAGACCACTCTGGGGTTAAAGGTGGATCTAGTTTGGATGAGAGAAAGAAATGATCTCAAAGCTGAGGGGTAGCTTACAACGTCATCTTCCAAGGCACACTCTAACACAATTTGCAGATGTTACTAATAAGTATATATGGAAAGGGCTCTCTGACCAGATGACTTGCTTTCCTACTGGATGACTTGACAGTCTTAGTCTAGCATCTCTGGAAAGAAGCACATAAACAGCACTACTACTCAAACTTCCTCAGAAGAGATAAAAATCTGTAGGAGACAGCTCATCAGTGGTCTCACAAACCAGACCTCACCTCAGATACATTAACTCTCAATCTCCAAGAGTAGGGCCCAGCCTTGAATGCTCCCCACATAATCCTAATGTGCAGGCAGAACTTAAAACCATTATGTCAGAGCACAAGGTGCATGCAGTCAACACCAGTGGGAAGACAGTTGCTCACTGTGGAGTCAGCCTGCTTTTCTGAGCTCCAACTCAAAACTGTAACCCTCCCCCACCCCCACACACCCTTCTTTCTCTTTGGATGCTGGCCAAAATCCTAAGTATGCTTTCCCTGCCACTTTGGGACTTTTCCCATCTTTCTTTCCTCAATAAAGTTCCTTTTCATTATTCAAAAAAAAAAAAAAAAAAAAAGAAAAAAGGTAGAAAAGTCCACTGTGGTCATACTGTATAGTATATGAATGCCACACTCAGTAGCTTCAACTTTACTTGGTAGGCAACAAGGTCCTACAATGGACAATTCCAAATAAAGCAATGATAAATTCCACCAAGCAGGTTAATACACTTTTGTATATTTCTATCCTGATCGCTTTTCTTCCATGGATTATATCTGAATGGCTGTAGAAGGAAAGAAGAGATTTATAACCACAAAATACACAAGAGGAAAGATGGAGGGTGAAAAATAACTTCAAAATAAGAAAAAAATGAATTCTAGAACAAAACTAATCTAGGAAACTCAATAAGATGTTTTCAGATACTGGTTTCTCCTGAGCTGGAACTGTGGCATACAGTGTGATGGGTGCAGAATGCTTTGAACCGGTGACGTGTTTACAGTCCATCCACGGAGAAGGAGCTGGCCTGGTGGTAGAGAACTCACACAGAAATAAAAACAATGAACTGGCCTGATGATCTTAAGCTACTCAGGAGACTGAAGCAGGAATATCACTACTTCTAGTTCTGCCTAGTCTGCAGAGGAAGTTCAAGGCCCGCCTCCGCAACAGTGAGACTGTGTCTCAAAATAAAAAGTAAAAAGAGGGTTTGAGTTGTTGCTTCAGAGTAGAGCATTTAGCTAGCATGTGCTAGATCTAATCCCCAGTGGGAGGGAGAAGACACAGAGAAAAAGAGAGTGGGAGATGAGAGAGGGAAGGGAAGGCAACGGGAAGAGAAGGGAGAAGAAGGGAAGGCTGAATATAATAAACACCATGTGGCAAATGTCCTGGGTGGAATCTATAATCTAGCAGATGAGACAGAGTGACAAGCAAGGTATCTTCATGATTAACAACAAGACTTACTATGAGCAGTTAAGGGTGAAGTTAATATGAAAAATAAAGAAAGAAAGAGGGGCAGAGCAAGGAGGAGCCATTCCAAAGAGTTGTCCTGAAACACCAGCATGGAGTATTTATAAAAAGAAAAGTGAAAGGAGCAGCAGAGCCAAAACAAGTCTAGAAAAGTAGCTCCAAAGCCAGGATTGCTTCACACCAGGTGAGACTAGGAGATACCGCCTTACTCACCTCACCGTGAGTCACTTAAACAGCCACAAGGAATGTTAGATCACCATCACTAACCATCCTAACAATCATGGAGAGCTTGCTCTTTGCCAGAAATGTCACTTAATGCTCAGAGGATTACTCTTGTCCCTATTTTACAGATAAGTAGATTGTTAAAGAAGTCACTATGATCAGAAAGATAGCTAGAGAGAAGGAAATACATATAGAAGTAACAGGAAGCAGATTGCAGAAAATCTGATGCCTGCCTAGGTGGTATGGCTGGAGTAAGAAGCAGTGAACCCTGGCCTCCTCCTACACATTTCTTGCCTAGAGAAACTGGGTGGACAGGTTTTCTGATCTCACACATGGTCACTGGACCTCAAGCAAGTATGTGGACGATGGTACGTGCAGACTGTTGAGTTTAACTACATATGAGACATTCAAGGAAAAAGCAGGGGCACAGAAGGCCTGGACTACAGGCAGTGCTAAAGAATATTGCTTTTCCCCAAATTGTTACCACTCAGCAAAACAACAGAGGGCTCAGAGCTAGGTATTATATTAACTACTATTTTGTTTGGGTTGGTGGGTTTTTCTTGCTTTCTGGTTTATAGATAGACATTGTCCATAAAAGATGTGTCATATTGATTTATATTCCAGGACAAGCTCCTCATTTCACTGCAATCTTTAACAAACAGCCATAGAGCTGTACCAGTCCATGGACCACTTCTGGGTAACACTGCTTTCAAAGTAGCAGTCTGAAATCACAATAATAAATGTAATTCCTGAACTTACCACTGGCTTAGAGAAGCCATTATAGCAGTACTTCTGATGTGGGCTAGTACAGCCAGAGACATCATCTTCCAACTAGACCCCACTGCCTACTAGTCTGAGGCTCTGCTGTAGCAAGCCAAAGTAAAAGATCACAAACCAGAAGTATTTTCTTATCTCTACTGACTGACAAACAGTCAATGAAAGGGTGAAGTAACAGCAGGAAAGTGTTAATGTTTAAGTATGTTTGCACATCTTCCACAAGATATACTTCTAAATTGGTACTTTTGATTTAACTTCTATTTAACAAATTCCAAAAGGTGAATATGCTCACATGAGAAATTAGAGTGGAACAAAATGATTCTGTCTATTTACCCCAAATGCTGCTAAGCATAAGAGGTCAACCTAGGAATGCACCACTGGAGGATGAGAAAGGAGAAAGAATTTGAAAGTATAATTTAGCTAGCATAAGGTCTTAGAGAACAAAAGAAGGGAGAGGGAAAAAACCTCTCTTCTCTCCAGCCTCAATATTCTCACAGGGAACTGGCTTCTAGGACCCAAGGGTACCAACACTGGTAAATGCTCAAGTCCCTTATATAAAATGGCCAAGTTCCTTCATATCACCTATGCACACTCTCTAATAAGTTACTTTAAAGTCATCTCTAGATTATTTATAATACCTGGTACAATGTGCTATGTAAACAGTTATACGTCATTGTTTTAGGAATAGACAAGATATAGCCTAGCATGCCCATCACAGGCACACACATTCATTTTCTCAAATTTTTTTGATATCCATTGATGAGCCTTTAGATACTGAAGGCTACCTGTACTAGAAAAATGGCTTCAATATGCAGAACTGTCTCAAAGCATGACTGAGGTACCTATCCAGTGAGAGGTTATGCAGACACTACAATGCTCATCTTCCCAATCTGGGGTCACACCCAAACAGTACATGGGATCCTATGACTACACAGGAAATAATAACATATAAGTAGAAATAAACTTGAGATACTTTGGGTCCTGCTATTCAAAATATGGCAGAGGACTAGTAATATCAGCATCACCTGAGCTTGTGTTAAAACAAGGGACAGCAAGCAGACAGCAGCCCAGACCTGCAGAAACAAAATCTGATTTAAACATACCCACCCTCAGACCTAAGGATTTGTGTGCACATTAAAGATGTGCTCCAGCTCCCTGTCCTCAATCAGCTGTGCACTGGGATCATTATCACTTTTCTGAGCAACCCCAAGCACAAGTCCCAGGATAAGGGGCACTGGGCCAAGCACTTGCATACTGATCCTACCCCATTTTTATGAATGAGGACCTGAGACCTAGAAAAGTTAAATAATTTGCCAAGTTTACAAGAAGCTCATAGCTGAATTAGGATTAGATCCTAAAATATATTTTAAGTTTGTAATACCCATTAAAAAACAAGGAAACCATGGTTAGCTTTAAAACTTATTTTGAAGATGTTAAGTCTACCTTATCATACATTGTTTTTAATTTAAAAGGATATAAAAATGAACTATTTATTTTAGGCATCACCCTACAGATGTTGACCAATACTGCTGACTAAAAAGCCATGGTATCCATCAACCACAGCACAGATGAAGAAGCCAGTGAGTGATGTCTGTCTTTGACTTTAGCCTGAGTCACCCTATCTTTAAAGACTTCAGTGATAGAGTGAAAAGAACCAGATAATTCCTTTGTTCACAGACTATCAAAGATTATAGAACTCATAATGAGCACACCCAAGAAAGAAACACTTGCCACAATTGCAGATCCTTTCACTGGATGATTATTATGTCATTATATTTGAATGGCCCATAAATTAGCAATTAGATACATGGAGGTATGGTTAGTGGGAGGTGTGGGTAGAATGAAGGAAATTAAAAGCTGTGGTCAGGCTTGAAGAAAACATCCCATAAAGCAAGGTATGTTTCTGACAGTTGGACCACACTAAGTAAAACCACATTTCCTCATACCCTCCCCCTTTTGAACTAGATCTGTGGCTTTATGCCACTAAGCAGTAGTTTGGTTTACCCAAATGTACTCTATGGCCTTTTAATTTCATGTTTCCTAAATTTTTCTTACTATCACTGCTCTCACTCAACCTAAGACAAGTGTCTGAAAAGAGTACAGTAATACTTTAAAATTGGGGGGCAGGAAGAATTAATTCACACTGACTAAAGGATTCACTATAACTTTGATGTGCAGCTCATCAAGGAGATCATGAGTAATGGAAATGATTATTTGTTTGGCAATATAATGGTTTCTCAAGACAACTGAGACTCAGCATCATATTTACATGAAATTTCAATGCAAAAAGTTTAGAATTATTAACATACCCAGAACTGTTTGTCAAGTAACATAAGAATTAGAAAGGAATACATGAAGAAAAGAATGACTGGTCTCAATGGCTGATGAATAATCAGATGATCCTGCACCTATATTTAGCAACATCTCTCTAAAAAGGAAAAGGCAAAACTGAAGTCACTTACAAATGCCATTTTATCAACATAAAGATAATGGCAATAATCACACAAATGATTCACAGAAACACTCTCATATACTCACCCAATGGTCAAAAGCTTTCCTTAAAAGAAACATTCCCAAAACCACTGCCCACAAAAGCCTGGCAAAATCTCTATATTCTTGGTATAGAATACAGGCACAAATAGAGAGCACTCAGAGGAATCCTTGAGGTTCTTGGCAAGAACACAAATTTAGCAAAAGAAGTGAAAAATCAAACTCATTGTTTCCCCTTCTTCCTTCTTTCGTTCCTTCCTTCGACACATACACACACTGAAGCATAACTGAAACCAGGTTCTCCACACCCAATGTTTCTTTATCAATGATACTATGTTTCTGTCACATTGCAGAGGACAATCACCTCAGAGCCAGAAAAATGTCCTGCTCTCCAGTTTATGTCACAATGGCACTCTCATCACACATACCCTGCATTGCTCACACTGGTCCAAATGATGCGAAAAGATGGGATTATCTGGGTAGGCAAGACTTCTCCTGCTTAAAACCCCGTATAAGAAAACACCTTGCTTACAGTGAAGTAACATTTGTTGAATAAAAAAATAAAAGCCATCATTGCTGCAGTGTGTGCAAGACTACAATCTCTTAGTCCAGGTAAGCAACCTTTCCCACAAAGAAATGATGAAACTCACAAAGACAAGTTACTTTTTTCATTTTTGACAGTTACCATTTTCACTTTTACAAGTTCAATCCTAGGCACTTAAATTTAAGAAGCTAAATATTTCAGTTTAGAAAGTTAATTTCTGAGTGAAACTCAACTAATCTCAAGGAATATGTCAAATCATGACTTCCAAATGTCACATCAGAGGCTAGTAAGATAGCTCAATTGGCAACGTGCTTGCTTTGCAAGCAATTAGGACCCCAGTTCAATCTCTAGAGCCCACATTAACAACAACAACAAAAAGGGGGGTGGGGGTAGGTAAGGTGGTGTGCATTTGTAATCCCAGTGCTTGGGAAGTGGACACAGGCAGATCTCTTTCCTTGAGGTCATAGGCCAACCAATCTAGCCTAATCAGCTAAGTTCTAGGACAATGAAAGACCTAATCTCCAAATGGCAAATTTTACCCGCCTCTTTCTCTACTAATGGTCCTATGTTTCTGCCATCTTACAGATGACAATGTATCAGAGACAGCCAAGGTTGTCCTCTGTCCTCTACAAGCACATGCACAAAAATAGCTAGAGGCCTGCCACCATTAAAGAGCCAGCCATAAAATCTACAACTAAGAGATACAAGTGGGAAGCCTACTAATTTAATCCACTTGTTTAAAAACCTAAACACATACACCCTGATCAAAGCCTCTATTACTTGTGCTATTGAAGTTGGACACAGCCAAGAATTAAGCATTCCCTTATTCTTTTATGTACTATTAAGTCATGTATTTATAATGAGCTCATTCTAAACCAAGTTGAAAAGTCCAAACCCACCATAAGTAAAAGCTTCTGATAGAATGAGGCCAGGAAGCTCTAGGGACCTCAGAAGCCAAGCTCTTTGTAAACCATAGTTCACAGGTCACTTGATCTCCAGTGCCATGAGATAAACCTTAACTAGAGAAACTGACATCTTTATTGGCTTCTGGTGCAATAAGTGATCCCAGATAATTACACAACAGGAACTACTATATACGCTCTGTGCACGAACATCCTTGGAAGAAAAGTATTATATCACATTATAGTTCATACAATTTTTTTGAAGGTCACAAGGTATGTGCCAAAGGATAAGTACAAAACCCGATCACTTTAAAGAAGCACTTGGGTGTTTATTTAATCCATAAATTCATAATAGTTGCTCTGACTCTGAATGCTAGTCCTAAGAGAATTAGTGGATTCTGAACCATCTACTAAGTAAGTATAAAAGTTATGTACCACCTGTGTCTCATTTTATTCATCTATAGAATGGGGATGATTTATAGACATCACTGAGGCTTAGGTGAAAATGGATAGAAAAGTAACTTGTAAATACTTTATTATTTATAAACACACATCTGCACTTCTAACTCCATTAGGTAATCATGGATTTAAAAAATTGAAAGTAAATTTTACAAAGGACTTTCCAGGCTGTAGGACAGCTCAGTGGCAGGGCACTTGCCTACAATGTGTGAAACTATGGATTCTACATCTAGCACCATTAAAAAAAAATAGGATGGCTAATTTTAAGCAAGTTATTATGGTTACTTAAACTATCTCAGTTCATTCCCACATGTTGTAAAATGGAAATAAATAATGATGCTAAAATTTTATTATGATAAGTAAAAGATTACTTGTACAATAAATGCTCTGAAATCACTTATTACAATTACTGCTCACCCATCAACACTATATGCTACTAGTACTGGAAAAAAAAAATTCTTCAAAGTTCCTCACCTCTGCATTTTTCAGATTTAGAGGAAAATTAGCTAAATGCACCATAGTATAGTTAAGATCAGTATCTCCCCTCACTCATTCAAACCACAAGTACTCAGACCTATTAATAGTAAATCTTCAGATACATGCTAACAAGTAACAGAGTTATGTTTAAAGTAAATTTTAAATTTATTTATTTGAGAGAGCGAGAAAGAGGCAGATAGAGAGGGAATGGGTGTGCCAGGGCCTCCAGCCTCTGCAAATTCCAGACACATGTGGCCTTGTGTATCTGGGTTTACGTGGGTACTGAGGACTCAAACCTGAGTCCTTAGGCTTTACAGGCAAGCACCTCAACTGCTGAGCTACTTCTCAAGCCCTAACCTGAATTTTTTTTTAATTCACTTAGAAAGGATCTTTGTTTCCAACTTTCAAAAAGATGCAACATACCAAAATATATATATTCTACTTTCTCCTTACGTGTGAGCTCCAGTCACTTCCTCTTTCTATTTATCACTTTCCAACAACCTGACTAGTAAGAAACAGGACTAAGTATACATGAAGGTTCAGCACTGCTTGTCTATCCTGAGAAAACATTCAACCACATGGATTCTTAACTAACTCTAGTTGAATGCAGGTATTCCCTCCTTTACCACATATTCCATGAACACCAGCACCTACTGTGTGATGCCCACACCCTCGCTGCCCAGGATGCAACAGAAAGCAATAACAAAAGCCTTGTTCTAGTGGAGCTTATGATGGAGCTGAGGAGGCGAGACAGGCAATAACTGAGCGTGTACCTTGTACAGCGTGTTTGTATTTTTCAGGAATGAGGGAGCTGCAGTTTTATGAAATACTTCGCTAAAAGTGGATCTTAGCTTTCTTTACATTTCAATTTGCTGAACCCAGACTCCCTCTGAGCTGGGTACTGGCACTGGAGAGTACAGGGAAAAGCTAGGAACCCAGCTTCAAGCACAATCACACAGGCCAGATGTCTCACAAGAGATGGCAGTGCAATACTTTTGGACCACTACCTGTATTACCTTCCTCCTCAGAACATCACCTGCTGTTTGCTATTTGGAATAAGCCCGACCAGCCAGTGATGAATTTCTGGAAGGGAAGTTAAGAACTTACTATTTTCTCTTTTGCCAGTGACTTTCACTGACACATTTCACATTCACTGACCTGCCTGAACTCTTGTGTCCCCACCTACACACTAGTCCTCCAGGACTGAAACACTGGGCTAGTCTCTTAAGCCCTTAAGCCCCAGTGTCATCTGTTAAAAGAGGCCAATGGAATGACACGGCTTGGCAAACTGCAGGGCACTCCAGTGACAGAAGCTATTTAAATAAATACACAGATCCAAGCTTGCTTGCTACCTGCTTTACGGGAACATAAGCAATATTGAATCCAACATAAAATGCCTTAAGCTCTCTCTTAAAAAAGGGTGTTACCCAGTACTAGCACTTGTAATTTCCTGTATCACTATTCTTGCTGGTTCTATTTCCTTGCCTTTCCAAATTCTATAACCAAAGAATCTATGGAACTTCTAAAACAGAGGGTGTAGCTGGAAAACCAGAACAAGGAAGCCAGGCATGGTGGCACACCAGTACTCAGGAGGCTGCAGAAGTTGCAGCAACAGTTCAAGGCCAGCTCCAGCTATCTAGGAAGACCTTGTCTCAAAAACAACAAAAAATCAAATAAAGCAAAAACAAAGAATAGGAAAAACAGAAAAGCAACAGAATTCTAACCATGACAAAGTCAAACAAGCTTGCTAAGAAATCGGAAAGCCAGTGTCATCCTCCCTTCCTCCAAATACTCACATGCCTAGGTGACTGTACCCAAAAGGGAGGGCCCTGCAGAGCTCCAAGCACAGCCAGTAAAGGTTGGGACAGAGCCTGGGACCACCCAAGGACAGAAGTTACCCTTTCATTTTCGGGAATGCAGAGGCTCTTTCCACAGTCCAGACCTTGAGGTGTCTGTGTGTCCACTCACCAGACAGAGTACCTAAAGGGAGTCCTGGGGTTTGACCATTCTGCTTCTCTGATGAACCAGCTAGGAAAATCCATATTTTGCCCATCTGTCTCCCTGGATGGAATACAGGTTACACATGGAAGCTCTCTATGATATAGAAATAGCAAGAGCTTGGCATCAACAGTGGATCGATTCCAATGAAAACAGAGAGGGTATATAGATTTGTGGTGATGAAGGCCGGCTAAATCCCTCTTTATAGACAGAAAGCAACTCCTGACAGCTGTTACTAAGGCAAAATCAAAACAGCACTATCTTTCACTCTGACGAAGACTTTTAAGGCCCTTCTCCTTATTCAATAATTTCATAAACTGTTTGCAATACACTAACTTGGAACAAGTCCTAAACCTCACGAACTGTCATCGCCAGTGAAAGAGTGCAGTCCAAACGGGCAGTTCCTGCTACTCTCTAGGAGCCCACCTTGCACAAATGATAGCCTGATCTGCAGGAGGCCACTGAATCAGCCTCAACAGCTGGAATGAAGTAGGGCTTTTGCAGAGGGTGTGGGGAATAATAAAGGAAAAAGTATCTTCTAGAAATGACAACTCCTTCACCCCTCTCTTAGGTAGTAAATGTATTACTATTCCAAAGTCACAAACCAGACTAACAAGTGACATCAAAGACAATAAAGTTTTTCTCATTAAAAACAAACACAAATGTGTGTGCTTAGCGTACAATCCCCACTACCTTCCTTTACCTATCCTATAGTACAAAGAAAAGGAAAATTCCATGAAAGAGCCAATGAAAAACTGAGTAACAGAGGGCCTGTACTGCCTGTTCACTGAGCCTGCAGGAGAACCTGAAAATGTCCTTCATTCTTGTCTGGTTCAACACAGTGAAGCAACACTACCTAAATACAAAGAACCATACCAATCAAAATGAGAAACACCGTGAGTGTGAGAAAATACTCCTTGAATGCTGCTAAGAATGTCTTTTAGTATAAAAGGCAGAACATCTGCCTTAATTTAAAAGTTTGAGTTGTGTGTGATTTCCTGCATCTAAGAACCCCTTTGTGATCTACAAAGAGGCCACTAAACATCACATTTTCTCTCCTTGCTTCCCTCTTCAACAAACCCACAAGATGATGATTAACAAACAGCCCCTTGTCTTTAGACAGTCTTAGAAGCCACAAGGAAAAGATAAGTCAAACAGAAGAACCAGTTTGTAAACAAATAAGAAATAGGTTGCCTAGGGAGGAAACATTCCCTCTTGATAAGCAGCTCTCCTCTCCCACATGTGGGAGACCAAAAAAGACAAAGTTGCTCTCTTCCCCACTGAAGCAGCCTGGACAGCGATCAGCTAGATTCAGGCAGCCACAGAGAGGCCTCCAACATTCAAGGGGCTCTGGGCATAACCCTAATCAACTGCTAGGCAGCCCAGGCTTTCTCCATCTGAGAAGTGAGCCGGGATTCGAATTTTGAACTCAGGGCAAACCCACTTATTTAACAGGTCAGTGATCCAGACAAATGTATCTGAGTCCTAAATCTACCACCCATTCTATATTACCTTGTGCAAATCTGACCCTGTTTAATCACATTTTGATTGGACATAATCCTTTCTTAGGATCTTCATAAGAATGAAAGGGAAGGATTTTGGCAGTATGCCCAGATCTGTGGTAAACACATGCCTGATATACAATAAATGCTCACCCCATAGGAAGGAACATTAATTCCACTCAAAACACTACTTGAATTGTGACATATATACTCTCCTTCAGCCCGTCAAAATTAAGAATCTAAACCGGGTGTGGTGGTGCTCGCCTTTAATCCCAGCACTCGGGAGGCAGAGGTAGGAGGGATCGCCATGAGTTTGAGGCCACCCTGAGACTACGTAGTGAATTCTAGATCAGCATGGGCTAGAGTGAGACCCCACCTCGAAAAAAAAAAATTAAGACTCTAATGTGAGAAAGGAAAAAGGAGGAACACAGTGTTCAGAGCATGTTTTTCCTCACACACACATCCGTAAAGGGTTCAATTTCATCCCCCAGACCTGCTTCTCTTGCAGATCAAAAACAGCTCACTGAATCCTGTCCAAGAAGCTGTCACCTGGTAGTAACTGTCGCAGTGCTACAACTGATAATTTGGGGGAAAAAATTTAAAATTTACATATATCTATATTCATTCCATAGAAGTAAAGTTGCTCCCTTATTCCAAAACATCCAAATAAAAGGAATGCAAGTGCAACAGAGACCCTCCACTGAATTAATGTTAACTGTGGAGTACTAGCAGATATCAGTAATCTGAAATTAGAAAAAAAGTATTCTTAAGCCTCTGAGATACACACATACCTACTCTCTTCTCTCACCCCTCCTTCTAATCACCTAGAGTTAATACAGATTTTACTTGTATATCTCTGAGAGTTTGCAGTTTATAAGTATCCACCCCTGTTCAACCCCTCCAGATTACCTCCTAATAGCTATCATAAAGCATGAGAAAGCTGTCAGCAGAATCTTGTTATTTTCAGCTAGAACAACACACTGTAGATAACGGTCCTGTTCTCCCCCATCACCCCCCTTCAGTTCAATCACACCCATTTTGGAGAAAAAAAAAAAAAAAGGGTCACCATGTAAAAAGTTTACTTTTGTCTATATACTCAAACACCTCCTTTGTCGGGTCTTTCAAATGTGAGCACATATAAGATGTGCAAGAAATTGGTAGTACTTCCCTCAAAACAAGTTATCTTCAGGGAAATCTGGTCTAAACAGAATTTTAGGCAAATTGACTACCCCTGCAGAACACCGTCCCCAAATAAACTGCATCATAGAATATAGAACTCAAGACTGGCATGTCAGGCCAGTCATGTGTTACTTCAACCTCACTAAAACTCTTCTTATTCTCCGAATCCAAGGCTGCTTTCTAAAATAGTTCACTAAAAAGCAGCAACCTAATTAACAGCTTCCTCTGCAACAGTGGCCTTGATTTCACTTATTTACACATTAACTGCAGCCTCCTTTGGCCAAGCCAGTCTATTCTCTACCATGCCAAGCCTTTTATCTGCCCTGGACAGCATTTTCTCCAGCAGATGAAGTAGATGCCGATTGATTTGCTGTCGAGCATGGTAAATTAATAGCAACAAATTGCTGAGGGCCCGTCTCGCTGCTCCACCATGCTTCGGCAGTTTTGCTTTATTTGCTCCATGATGGGCAGCAGTCGGCCTCTTCAAGTCAATTTCTTCTTAACAACCTGCAATACTTTTCAATGGTGAAAATAGAGCTGTTCCTTCTAAGTCAGAAATCAATATCCTATTGCCCTTAGAAAATGCTAAACAAGCAGTATTGGCAATCCACTTGGTACTAGAGGGTATCAGATATAATGCAAATCCATACTGCTTCCCTCCCTGTAGTTATTACAGTTTGCTAAAAGGTTCCTAATGTCATTTATCATCATTTACCATCGACCAAAGAGGCTATGATTATGATATCCTATCAGCTGGCAAGGCCCTTTCATTTCTATTCAATTAATATTTTAGCAGCACTCAAACAGTTGTGGCCAAAGTCTTGTAATAAAATTTACATGGCTTGAAATGAAACAGTTTTGTTGCTTTAAGAAAAAAATACGTACATACATACACACACACACTTTATATATATATACATGTATACATATATACAAATGGGCACACATGAAGGATGCATATTTGTATATAAATGTGGCATTCTCACTTGTAGATTCTAAGTGTCAGTGATTCCTAAGATTTCTAAAATCCGAATACTAAGCAAAAATATTTTGAGCTGCAAATACATTTTCAGATTACAAAATACTATGTGAAAGTCACACATGATTCTCATTCTCCTGGTTTCAGATAATAGCATGCTTATGTAGTTTCTATAGTTTGGATTCATACAACTATGGCTCCTAAGCAACATCAAAGATGCACTTTTCAAGGATTTTTTTTTTTCAATTACAGCATTTCAGAGGAAGGATTTCAACAAGCGACATTTAGTAATGGCATCACTTGTACCTGCTACCCCAATCTGCCCAGGACCACTAACCTAATGGAAGTCAAACTATATCTGTAAAGGACAATCAGAATAAGAAAGTAAGCACCAGGAGCCCTGGTCCAAAAGTCTTAGACCAAAACAAAACCGCATACTTGGAGAGCTCCCTGGGGAATAATACTCTTCCCTTCTCAAAATCTCATTTTGAAAACTTCACAATGAAACATGTTCCATTTCTAACTATGTCCTATTTGTCATCTTAATTTTCACACTAGAACCAAGACAGTGGAGAAGCATTAATTCCCATTATAGCCTAGAACACTAATTTTTCTGGTTTTTTTCCCAGCTTTATCTGCTCAACTCTATCAATCCTACTAAAGATTACCTGAAATTAGATTCATATTTCATGCTCCAATTCCATGTCATGTCACTGAGTTCCCCTTAAAAAAAATCCACTAATTCTACCAGACTAATGCTATTTACTCAGTTACCAAAATTTAAATTAATTATGTTCTCAAACATAATTGTTAAAAATTGGCAACATTACGCAGGCTTAATTAAGATTAAATCCAATTTACTAAATGTACTTTAATTGGTACTAATTACATTAGCTTTCATTTCAGAATGACAAATTCCCCATAGGTTTCACTTTATAGTTCTCTATCGGAATCAAACCAGGGTGACTGATGAGCAACACATGAGAAGGGGAGGGAAGAATGTGGACCCCCACCCTGCCTGTCACCACTTCATCCTTTCAGCAGTTGGCTAAATCAAAGGCATGCCTCCTTCAAAACCAGCATTTTCTGTTCTGTTCCAATGAAAAATTTCTCTAAAAACACTCTGTGGCTGGGTGCAGCCAATAAAAACAGGACCGTTAACCAAAAAATACACAAAGGTTTCAAATATCAGGACCACCAATTACTAAGGTACTTCCAAGGACTCCAGGGACTCCTACTCTTGAACCCTTTGAGACACAAATCTAATAAGTGAATAAGCCTAACCTGATCTTGAGAAATAGCCCAATTATGCCTCAGGGCACCTTCCCCACATTATTGCTGCTTTCCATTACAAGGGTATCCAGCAAGTGCATCTGGAAGAGAGGCTAAGAGGAACTAAGGCTGTCTGCCTAGGAAAACAAATAAAGACAGATATGCCTCTGAGCTTAAGGGGGAGAAAAAAAGAAAATATAATAAGTAGGTGGTTTGCAGGGCTGTCTGTATTTTATAATGTGATAAACTGCCCTCAGGATTCTTGATATGATTGAATTTAAAAGGAAGAAGGGAAAAAAAGGCAAAATGTACTCTTCTCAATTTTAAATGGATGGCATTTGAGGCCAGCTGGACGAGATGGCAGAATTATAGAGGCATACAAGTGTAAAATTAAGGAATTTCTCATACACCCAACAACAAATAAAAACATACACTCAAATACAAGCTTTGTGCTACTCATACATGTAGATGACACAAAGGAGATCCAGAAACTAAGATGTGTAGTAGGGTAAAAAAGGTATAGGAAAAGAAAATATAAAGAGGCATTAATAATCTGTTCCAAGCTTTAAAAAGGTATTAACTCATCTTAGGAGGGGACATACGGACCAACAAAATGAAAAAACAAGTATGTATAAGATCCAGACATACAATGATTATATGTAATAAAGATACTGAATCTATTGTGGTTTATTCCTGGTAGGCAAAGCTAAGGGAAATCCACCCATACATAAGCTTGAACACATTTTACAGGAGATATTTACATTGTTAAGCGAACAGAAATGGCAAAGATGCCAAAATTAAAACTTAAGCATGTGTCACTGAAACTGTACTATAATATATGAATATTACTATATAATATATATACACTATGATTATACTGGCATAACCAAATTGTTTACAAAGCACAACAATGCTTGAAGTAAAAAATCCTTAATGTATATAATGTCTCATTTCTTTCCCAACTTTTTGTTTCCAAATACTATGTGGTCATCTTTATTGTCTAACAGTCATCTTATAATGACCTACTACAATGCGGGTATGTTCTAAACATGTGGTTAATAATTATATCAAAAAAAAGAAACCCAAAATAGTAAAAAACCTAATAGTGGTCACTCCATGCTTTATAATCTTAAAAGGTAATGACATCCACCCTAACCAAAAATAAGACATAAAATCATGAAGTTTTCTTTCACCTTTTCCTAGGGAGGAAGCAAGCACACATGTACCTATTCTGAAATGGTTGATGATGAGACCTGAAGTGCTTTCTACTAGACTACTAAAAACAAATGCATTCTGTAGGAATTATCGCCAAAGAATAGTTTATTTATATATGCTATTTTTTCCTATTTAGGGAACTTATGCCAAATTATTTAATTTGTTCCCTTGTGGGGGGGAGTCTATTTAAATCATACATGCTTCTCAGTGCTTTCCCACTAACCATGATCTTTTTCTTTCCTTTCTTCCTCCTTCCCTGAACTAATTGTTAGATCTTAAGGCCCAGTGCTGAGTTTTATCATGTCCTCCTATCAGGTTCATTTACTCTGTACAAATTTTGGAAGTAACAGAGTTCCTGGTAAGACCCAACTAAGTAGCCTCCAGAGACTAGTACAAGGGTTTTATAACAATTTCTTTGGTAGTTCTGCAGATTTCATTTTGATCCTCCCAGCTCACCCCCCCCCCCCAGCCATCCTTTCAGTGTGCCAAAGGAAGCTCCACATAATTTACATTTTTTTCTTATTACTATTTTCCAAGAAAAGCTCTTTCACAAGACAAGTTGTTAATGCCTCACGTATATAAGGGAACTCTTTCAGAAGAAAAAGATTGCAAAATTTAGCATGTAGCTTTTGAAAGGTCATTCTTATTGACTTTTTTTTTTTTAATAACATTTTAAGGGACCAAAGGGGGGGGGAACAGCATTCTCATTAGTCCAGTCTTTTAAACTACGGGGGGGGGGGGACTGCAAAATATGTAGTTTTCAAAGTAGATGAGTATTACTGACTATCATTCAAAATGGTTATTAAAAAGAAGCAACTTACCTGCTTGTGCATTTCTATATTCAACCCATAGGACATTTCATAATACTGTCAAAGAAGGAAAAGCAATTAAAGTTGTGACTTTCAAATAATCTTTTCAGTTTGTTCAAAAACACAGAAGCCTCACCTTGATCAAAATATCCACAATACTCATGCCAATAAAATAAAAAGGATGACCATCTTTAATAAACTAGAAGCCACTTTAAGATACACACTCCAAGAGAATAACTCACAGAAATGAAGAAAAATAATGTTCAAACCCAGCATGCTCATCATCTCCAATTGTCTTTCTACATCACAAATAGATGAATCAAAAATGTGTAATGACCCTTTTTTCCTAAGCACAGTGGAAATGCTTCTTGTACAAATGCTGATGCTTGAGAGAATGGTTGGAAAAGGTGATATTACTGAAGAGTTCAGTTTCTCATTTCTAGCATACTACTCACATTAACACATTCAAAGCAAAATACCCTGATAGAAAATGAATGAGTTACTCTGAAAGCTTTCTGAGCATAAACTATACTTTGAAATCATAAAAATGTTCTTCATAATGACTCTGTAAACACACATCTCATTTTTTGAACATGTAGCAGAACTGGCATTACAGAAATGCTGGCAGTACAAACCAACACTCCTTAGAAACCAATGTAGCATTATATAAACTGAAAACACACACACACAAATATCAAGAGAACATGGAGAATGGGAAGAATTTTGAAAGGAAGTTTTGTGTTTTTTCCTATCCATCATTAATTAAAAGAAATAAAACACAATAAAATCTTAAGAATATATAGGAAAACTGTCTGGTTCAAATTGCAGCAAGAGCAATAAAACAACAAAGAAAGCCACTAACAAAAACATTTTGCCTGTGACTAAACAAAACATAAATGAGGTGCTTTTTTTTTCAATCTGTAAAAACAAAGCAGAGAAAATTATACCCCACACAGCTGAACTTTTTGAAAATTTAAATCAAAGCTGGTTGTCAAAGGCAAGTTATAACATCCTAGAATTACAGGTTGCTAATGGACATATTCTTACAACCTCAACAACACTGGCAGAGCCACTGTAATCTATCCTGCAGCCTCCAGCAATTTGAAATGTATTACTGCTTTCAGTATCCTAAACTAATGGGCACTCTTTGAATCTGTGACAGTTTTCTTACCATGACATAATGCCGCTGCATCTCTGTCTTCTCACTGGCAAGTTTCTCACATTCCAGCTTCAAACTGTTCAAGATATAAAATAATCTAAGTACAGTGTAGAATTTAACTTACATCCTTCAATCCATAAATCCAAATACACATTCCTTCCTCTATCATCACCTACACATGTCAAATCAAAGATCTTAACTACCACCTCATTACCGAGAGGGAGGAGAGAGAAATGAGTGACTAAAGCCAGCCTGGACTTGTCCCTTCAGTGAGAACTGACTGTGGGGGGTGGAGACAGGGGACTGTATGTTTAAAGAAGTAAACCCTCTAGTCAATTTAATCTTGGAACTTCATCTGGAATTTAATATTCACTAAATTCACTTCATAAAAGGAACAAGGAAATAAACAGCTATAATAACGACATCTATAAGCATAAGTAAGGCCTCCAAAATGTCACAAGGGAGGCTTTTTTCTTTAATGTTCTATGAAATTAATGGAAACAAGAATCAAAACAAGTCTGATGAATGATGTTTTGTTTTGTTTCCCTCCAAAACCCACAGACAAGTTGAATACCACCACCCAGGGGCAAAGTGTTGATCCAGTTCGGTAGGCTGTTTTGGTTCTTGCGTTTATGAAATAAGAATTAGACATCATTAAAAACCCAGTGACACAGAAATGTTTAAAAGGCACGCTAAGTCTAATAAGAACCCTCTAAGATGAAAACATTTTCTTTCCGCATGAAAGTGATGAAATGGCTCACTGGCTACTTCCCATGGCTCTCAGCTATTCTGTGGAATTGACAGAAAGGAGTCAAGCCCAGAGTCACACAGAACCAAGAAGTCAAAGGCCCCAGGTCTTCCCAACCTTCCCCTCTCTTGCCCCAATAAATCAATATAGGAAGTTTGGCCTCAGCGTTTTTCCAAGTCTCCACAGTTTCGATTGTTCTGCTTCCCTTTTTGTTTACTAGAAGAAAGAAATGCTTTACACCTGCGTAAAGGGTAAGGCCAGGAGGCCTTGACTTGCCCTTTCTGCCCACAGGGGGAAAAATGGTTATAACATCTTTGGGGGCGAGGCGGGGAGGGGGGTTGTGTGTGTGGAGGGGAGACAAGAGCTAAGCAAACAAGGGTCAGCTAAAGTCAATATCGTTACCTGTGGTACTGAGCCTGTAAAAACTGAAACTCTTCCTTAATCCGATCACAGGATTCGGAAATTGTAAATTTAAAGGGTTGAGCAGGCTGATGCGGAGCCTAAGGAACAACAATAAAAGATTTAATTAGCCCATATCGCAGGGCCGGCGGAGAGCGAGAAAACCCAGCACGCGGCGCTGGCGGGGCCCGGCGTCGCAACTCTCCTCCCGCCCCGCCGGCTCGGGCTCGGGCTCGGCCGCGGCCCGCTCCCCCGGCGCCCTCCGCACCCGGAATCGACAGCGGCCCGTCGGGGGGAGCCGCGCCATGGCCGCCCCGCTCGCTCGCTCGGCCGCCCGCCGGGACCCCGCACGCCCGCGCGGGCCCAGCGCCGCCGCCGCCGCCGCCGCCGCCGCGGGCGCCCTCCCCGCCCGGCGCGCAGCCGCGCCTCCCGCATCGCTCGCTCGCCGCCCCCCGGGGAGACGCGGCCCGCGAAGGCGAAGGCGAGCGGCTTCCAAGACAACAATAAGAAAATGGCCACAAGTCCACGGCGGCTCGCGCCCCTCGGAGACGGCCCCCGCCAGGGAGCGCGGCCCGGCGGCGGCTGCGGCGGGTCCCCGCTCTCCACGCCCCTCCGCGGGGGGACCCGGGCGGGCCGGAGGCCGACGCCGCGCGCACTCACCGGGTGTCGGGTCTGCGGGTACATCTTGCTCAGGTCGCGAATCATCCAAGCCGATTTAGTTGGCTGCGCTGGGCAGAGGCGCGCGGCTCATTGGCTTTAATGGCCCCGAGGAGGAGGAGGAGGAGAGGAGGAGGCGGCGGCCGGGTCCGAGGGGCGGCTCGGGCGGTCCCGGCCCCCGGCGGGTCTCGCGTGACGCGGGCGGCTGCACGGCGCGGCGGCTGGGTGCCGGCGGCGGGGCTCCGCATGCATTCCCCGCGGGCGTCACTGGCCGGCCACGGGCATTGTCCGGCGCGCGTCTCCCGCGGCAACGCTCCGACGTCCGCTCCGCCGGGCCCCGCGGCCGCGCCGCTGCCCGGGCCGGGCCGAGAAAGTGCGGGCTCGAGCCCGCCGCCCGCCCGAGCGCCGCCCGCCCGAGCGTCGCGTCCCACTCCAAACTTTTTTTATTTGTCTTTTAATTGGCTGTTATTCCTCCGAATGAATGGTCTCTCTTCTTCCCTAAAAGCAAACACAAACTCCTTTGGTTCGGAAGAAGTCTCGGCCGTGCTTTTGGTTTCTTTGGAGATTTTTTTTTCACTTCACAGCAACGATCTTTTAAAAGGCACCTTTTAGCTTCTTTTGCCACATCTCGTTTCCTTATTTTTTTCTTCCTTCCTGTTTTTTTTTAAACCCCCAATTGAAGGGGATTATAAAAATAAGAGTGAAACGCTTGCGGCTTTTTTTTTTTTTTTTTTAATTCTCTTTCAAACTCTGCGAACACCACCTCAAAATAATATACAAGTGTGTAAGAGGGGGAAGTAAGCAGCCAACAGCCCAAACACCCGCTCGGAACAGCTCTAACAACACGCTCCGTGTAGGTGACTTCTTTGACCAAATTTAGCAGCAGCTAATCATTAACATTCTGATACATATTCACCACCGTCCACAGGGGCAGCGCGGAGCATCCCGGGAGATGTAGTCCGCCCCGAGCCACCGACGCTGAAGATCGCGCCACATTGACTACAATCACCGGCCGGCCACGCGACCGCTCTGGGACGCTCTCTAAGCACCCCGCCCTCCCCCGACGCGGTAGGCGTCTCCATCAACCAATCGGAGAGGGGTGAACATTAATCGCCGTTCTGTGTTACTGCCCATCATTTCACTGCTGACAAATGGTAAGCCAGGAGGGAGGAGCCAGGTGCTCAGCAACCCACGTGGGGGCAGGGCGTAAGGGACGGCTCTGACCAATGAGTGCACGGGGATGGTGTCGGCGGGGGCGGGGCGGACACGTCCAGTCCAAGGCGGAGCTTCGCTTGGCTGACGTTCCCTAGCGCGAGCTTTCGAACCGGGGAAACATTTGTTCAGCTGTCAATCAAAGTAACGTGGGGCTGAAAGAAGCGGCGGCGGCTGTTGCTGCTGCTGCCCAAGCTGCATCTTTAGGAGGAGGTTTTGGTTTTGGTGGCGATGGTGGCGGCGAAATAAAGAGGGTGGATGGGCGGTGAGACTGGATAGAGGTTGGTCTGAAGATGATCTTCCGAGTCCCGTCCTCCCACCCGCCCCCTCCCAACCCAGACAGTCAGCTTGGGCCCCTGGCTTGGCGGCCGCGCCAGGAATGCGGACTAATTAGGGTCCAATGTCTTCTTAAAGAGACAAGCTCGGCCTTGTGCAACGCGCCGAAACCCCTGTTGAGACAGGAGGGGGAGGATCATGCTGATCCCACTTCGTTCGGTTCACATCAATTTTACGCGCCGCTGGAGCCGGCATCATTTTCCGTGTGAACGCCGACTCGGGCCAGTCCACGCTCGGAGCCCTAGGCCGGGTGGCGAGGCGCTGGCGGTCGGCGGGGGTCGGCCTGCCGCGGGGCACTCTCTGAGCCTGTGGCCGGGGTGCAGGGCCGGGGTGGGCGCCCGCCACCGAGGGCACTGGGCGGGGTCCAAGGCCCGTGGGCGGAGTCACCTGTTTCTGAAGAAGAGAGGCCCGGGAGTCGCAGATAGTTGGTTTTACACCAGAGCAGGTCCGCTGGCTGCCAGCCCTGGCCCTGTACACCCTGCTTCCCTCCCTCCCACTAACCTATTCCTCTTTCTTTGGAAGGTTAGGTCAAGTTCGTCCCAGGTTGAAATAGGACAGGGGACCACCACGTGGGCCTCGAGAGAGGATGGTCTGCCCTTTGGGGAACTGGGGCTGAGCATTTTGGGATGGCCTGGGGAGAAGTGTTGGGCTGCAGGAGAGAGGAGAATCCCTAAGAGGCCAAACCACTCAGTTTCCAGCACCGCAGAATTGGAGTTTGGGGAGACTGCTGGAGCTCTCAGCCTTCCCTAAGGAACCTCTTTAGGGCAACTGGAAGAATTCAGAAAAGAAAAGTCACTAAGGATTTCAGCTGCAGTAACTGAGTTTGGGACATTCATTTCAGAGTGTCTTTCCCTGCTCCAACTTGAGGGATTTGTTAACAGGACAAGATGGTGCTGTTCAGGAGAAGTGGAACACCGTTTTTCTTGATGCCCCTTTCCCAGCACATGAATCAACGACTCATGATGTCCAACCCAACACATTCTGCGGGCATCCCTGGCCTACTGGCCCTTGAGGACTATTGACACAATGGAAGTCTGTGGTGGTCTTTTGTTTCTTACTAAAAATCCAGAATGTATCCGTTCTCCTCCATTCCCAGAAAAAGGATGGAGGACTTCTTAGATAGTTTTCTGAATCTTCTCTGTCCCATATGCAGCCATGTGTGGCTACTAAAATGTGGCCAGTCCAGAATAAGATGACCATACATACACATAAACATGGGATTGAACAAGTGTGGGTTGGGGATTGCCCGGAGGGGAAAGGAAGGACTTGATAAGTTATAATGAAAGCATGCTGAAGTTACAAGAGTTTGAATATATCAGTTAAGCAAAATATATTTCCAAATTCATCTTGTCTTTTATTTTTAGTTTTTAAACCTGGCTTCTACAAAGTTTTAAGTTTCTTTCTGTAGCACACATATTTCCATTGTACAGCAGTGTTCTGAAGCCATCCCAAGATTTCAGTGATACAGTTTCTACATTAGGACACTGAATTCTAAGAACCTCGACCACCATGTTTTTTTTTTTTTTTTTTTCTTCTTTTCTGAAGCTGGTTATTTGCTTTATCTAGAACACTATCACCACAGTGCCTCTGTAGAAAGTTCCATGCTCTTTCTCTATTTCAGTCACAACTTAGGAACTGTGGTGAGAACAGGGACTTGGTTGTAGTCAGGACTATACTCCAAATGTCCAGAATGATGTCTGGCACATACTTGGTGCTCAGTAAGTATTTGTTGATGTCTTTGACAAATACAAGCCATGTTTGTCAGTATAGAAAGCTGCTGTATCCTTTGGGCCATGCTTATTGAAATTCCATGCAGTCATTTCCCAGGACAGGAAACGAGAAGTCTAATATACTAGAGCTTGAAGAGCTATTGAAAGGGTCAGTGGAAATATGAGCTTGTAGTAGAGACCTTTCTCTTAACCTCTCTACAGTTTGTGTCAACAGAAAAGTGGCTGGAGAAATGCGAATGTTTCTTTATTTTTTAAGTACAGTTTCAAACAGCAGCCTTTGGCTGTGTTTCACATTTAGGCAATGTGGCCGAAAGGTAACTTTTTAATTCATAGCATAACTACATTCTGCAGCCCTGGCCCCAATGAAGAAAGTGAGTGGAACTCCTGGTTGCTTTTGTCCCTGTCTCCTACCTGTTTGTCTCATTAAACTTCTCACAGACTCTTGAGCCAAGCTGGGAAATACTCTGGGCCCTCGCACAGAGTAAGGAACTCCCCAGTTTTTGTGGGAGAGGTGTTTGGGTAGCAGCGTTCATGTGGCAAGATAAGTTTGGCAGGGTCCAATCTTAAAGTGATAGATGCCAAGCAAGCATACTTTTTACTTGGGTTAGAGTCAGTCATGTAGTGCTTGACCAAATACTTAGCAAGCACCTGTTAGGTGCCAAAATACGGGACTTTTAACAACAAATATGGTTGTTACTGATTTATTGTCCTTTAGCTCTAAATTTACCCTCTTTGCCTGCTCAATAGAAACAAATCTGGGCCCTTTCGATCTTTTCCAGCTTTTTACAGAAAAGGAGGAAAGGATCTCAGTGTGGTGACACACGCCCTTCCTTAATCCTAGCACTCGGAGGCAGAGGTAGAAGGATCGCTATGAGTTCAAGGCCACCCTGAGACTACATAGTAAATTCCAGGTCAGCCTGGGCTAGAGTCAAACCCTACCTCAGGAAAGGGCTTGGCTTTCAAAGTTTTAGTTTGTGTGCAGGATGTTCCCAAACAGCTGGTAGCAAGCAACAGAAACACCCAGAAGTATCCTTCAAAATCCCCACTTATGTGGCTTTGAGGCAAATGTCTCTGATAGGTTACCTCCTTGAACAGTTTCCCTCTGGCACCACTGAAGATGTATTTTCAACAATTCTGGTATGTGGATTTCAGATGAGTTCCAAAAAGCAGGTTTCCAGCAGGCTTTACCTGCTATTCAGAGAGCCACAGCTAGGCTTATTCCAGTAAGGTTTGCATCTCAGCCCTTGAACGTATCCAGGTTTTGGAGGAGAAATTTTGCTGTCTTGGCCGTAGGGACTTAGAGCCCAGCTAATTAAACTGGGTTGTGACCCATGTTGGGTCACATAACAGTGTGGTGGTCATGAAAAATTTTGCAACAGTAAAAAGTTTTTGAACATACAATAACCAAAAATTAATTCATAATCAAATAAGCAGTGAATGTATGGTATTTCTGGAAGTGCTTGCCTATGTTGCATGATGTGACTTCACTGCAACCTTGGTTCTTGTAGTGCTTTGAAAGTCAAATGCCACATGCTCCCCCCCCCCGCCAAGCCTCTGTAGTTTGAATACTTGGTCCCCAGCTGGGGCACTTTGGGAGGTGGAGCCTTGCTGGAGGAGTTGTGTTATTAGGGGCAGACCTTGAGGTTTATTGGTCCAGCCCATTATGTTCAAAGCCAGCTCACTCTTGCTGCTCCCTCCTAGCTTCTGTGACAAGATGTGATGCCCCTGCTTCCTCTCTGCCATGCTTTTCCCCACCATGATTAAATTTCCCCTCAGAACTATAAACCGAAATCAACCCTTTCCTTTCATAAGCTACTTTTGGTTGGGTGTTTTGTCCCAGCAACGAGAAGCAAACTGGTACATTTCTGAACACAACACATGCATGCTATCTGATCACACAATGCTAACAAACACTGCCTTTTTCTATCTTGACTCAGATTTGAAGCTATTGTATATTATGAATCACATCAAATTAATAAGTATGAAGCTACTATATCTTTGGATTGGATTATGTTAGAATGTTTGACTTTGAAAACTGTAATTTAAATTGCTGACTTGAGTTTCATTAAAAGAAAATCCTTCAATGAATTTTGGCTTGGGATTAGGACAGAATTTCCAACAATTTCTGAAACGGCCCTAAACATACTTCTGCCACTTATACTACATGTTTATGTAAAGTGGTATTCTCAGCATTTATGATTATAAAATCATAATATTGATCTACTCTGAGAAAATGTTGAAGATACTCTGCATCCTGTGATATCAGATATTCAGCCAAGATTTCATTCTTTATGTAAAAATAACAGCCATCTCAATATTCAAATTTGCTTTCATCATAATAAATGGCAAAATTATATGAATACCAAAGAATTATTTTTAAATAAATATCTTGACTTATTAACAGTCAAAGTGTAATTTGTATATGTGTTTTATAGTTCTGTATACCCAGGGTAGCATAAAAATTTTTCCAGCAAAAAAAAAAAAAAGAATTGTGGTGGAAAAAACTAAAGAGGTCCTGCTTTAGAGTTCTTACCTCATACCAATCCTTCTTTGCTCCAATTCCTTGTTATAGGTAATAATTTTGTATATTCAACTTTTCTTGTTCAATTCCTTTGTGTTTCCTGATTGGACCCAGTCTGACAATACACAACAGAAAGTCCCTTCCATGTTGGAGCTTATATTCTGTCAGAGGTGAATAAATAGTTAAGCAGGTAGGAGCATAAGGTGAAGGAGGTACAAATGCTCTGTAGAGAAATAAAGCAGGAGGGATTGGAGTCATCGGATTGTGGCAAGGCTTCCTAGCAGAAATGACATTTAAGCAGGGTCCTGAATGTCAACAATGAGTTGGCCATGGAAAAAAACAACAGAAGCAAATTTCAGGTGAATTGGAAAGGCTTCACTTGGTGACATATTGGTGAACGTAAGTTAAAATATGATGTATGTGGGGGGTGTGGGTACATCCATGGGCCTAGGTCAGTAAAAACTATTGTTTATATTTTGGGGTGGCTTGTGATTATGGACACTCATGCCCTGCCTTAATACACATATATCCCCATTGGTTCCGCCATTTTCTCATTCTTTATAGTTGATGGACAAAATTTAATTTAAGCAAAGGCTGCATGTGGAATTCAGAAATGCAAGCTCTGCTTGGAATGTACCACTAGAAGAACAATGATCATAGAGACATGTAGATGCATTTCTAGATGAGCAGGAGACTTGCTCATAACTGATTGGTCACCACCCTATCATCCCTGATAAGATGGAAGTAACACACAATATTCTCTGTTAAAAAGGATTCAGCACATCATTGTCATAGAGTGTCAGATTCCTAGACGTTCCCATGAGTTGGTGTATTTGCCAATTGCCTCTGTGTTGCTTGGGGAAAGCAGGAGCCACCATTGGGTTGAGATGTTCCTTCTTGATGGATAAAAGGTAAGTGGTTGTTTTGGATTAAAGGATTGGTCTTTGTGCAAGGAGAGGATTGTCTGGGAGTGGAATAGACACATTTACATAGGTGCTAACAAGGCTTTGGGGAGATAAAGCCCATTTCACAGAAGTACTAGATTATTTGAACCCTTAAAATAATTCTTAATTACATCTTCTGGTAACTGAAGCCTTTCTCTTCCTCCCAGGGGTTGTGTCCTCCCAGGCAATGTGGCATATATATGTTGGGGTCTTCCAGAGTTCACTTTAAACAAGGAATGGAACAGTGAGTAGGAAATGTCTTTCTCGTGTGAATGAAATCTAAATTAAAGATAGGGATCCCCTTGTCATAATCCCTCTAGGACTCATAAGGTATTTTGGGACTCAGTTGCTGAGTGTGTGAGGATGATAAAACTGCAAATACCCAGTCACACCTGAAGTCACCAATAATTCTGGGAGTCTAGGGGAGACCCTAGAACTGTTGCCAGCCTGTACAATTGTTCTCAATAGTAAATTAAACTATGGATTTATTGCTACTGGATGCTGGACAAGCAAGTCAAAGCTAAGAAATAAAGTATCCAAAATGACCCCTTCTTTGAGAAGAGCTCACAGTGTCTTTACTTTCTTTGAGTCTAGAAAGGACCTTGAAGGGATTTTTCTATTTTATTCCCCTGCCATTAAACAAACACAATATCATTATTTTCACTTTAAAGATTAATCAACTGAGACTTAGAAGTTATTTGTCCAAGGTTATAGCATGTGAGAGTAATGAAGGGGAGATCAGAACACTTGTCTCCTGCCTCCTTATTTCATACCTTGCATAAACCCCAATTCCACAAGGGGGTAGCAGTTTAGGCACTCCTCAGCTTGTCTGCCAGGTTGATGCCTTTCAAGCAGATATTTTCCTGTGAGAATGGAAGTAGAAGGTGAAGCAAGAAATGAATATAGCAACTGCCTCTGGAAAACACTGAAACAGGATTGCCATGGCTGCAGGAACTCATACCCTGGAGCCTCCAAACACCTGAGAAGTGACGTTCAAGGTACATAAATGGTGCCGAAGGTCTTCTGTTGCCCTCAGCAATTAGCACTGTGTCACCTATGCAGCTGCTCCCTATGGGCCAGATACTACAGAAAAGCTGAATATTTTCTGAAATGAGTAGTGTGAGAATGAGGTATGTGTAGAAAAGTATAACTATAATACAGTTCTTTGCAAGATATTCAGGAAAGTCCACTATTCCTTTATTCTACCTGATGCATGTTTCTTTTTAAAAATTTATTTTTATTTATTTGCAAGAGAGAGAGAGAAAGAGAGAGAATGGGCACACTGCAAATGAACTCCAGATGCATGTGCCTCCTTGTACATCTGGCTTATGTGGGTCCTGGGGCATCAAACCCAGGTCCTTTGGCTTTGCAGGCAAGTTCCTTAACCACTAAGCCATCTCTCCAGCCCTGAAGCCTGGTTCTTGATCTACCATGAATGAGAACTTACGGAACTTCTCAGATTCTAATTTTGTGGTGTTTTACCATATGGAAGTAAGAGTGGTCTCTATATCCCCCGCCCCAAATGCAAACATTTACACCTCTAAAAATATTCTAACATTTTTCAAACATTTTTATTTATTTGAGAAAAAGTGTGGACATACCAGTGCCTCCTGCCACTGCAATTGAACTCCAGATATATATGCTACTTTATGCATCCAGCTTTACATGGGTACTGGGGAATCAAACGGGGGCCATCAAGCTTTATAAGAGAGCATCTTTGGGGCTGGAGAAATGGCTTAGTGGTTAAGGCACTTTACCTGCAAAGCCAAAGGACCCAGGTTCAATTTCCCCAGGGCCCACGTAAATCCAGATGCACATGGTAGCGCATGCTCCTGGAGTTCATTTGCAGGCTATCTATCTCTAAAATAAATAAATAAAAATGTTTTAAAAAATAAAAAAGAGGGCTGAAGAGATGGCTTAGTGGTTAAGGCATTTGCCTGAGAAGCCAAAGGATCCCAGTTTGATTCTCTAGGACCCACGTAAGCCAGATGCACAAGGGGCACATGCATCTGGAGTTCGTTTACAGTGGCTGGAGGCCCTGGTGTGCCCATTTTCTCTCTGTCTGCCTCTCTTCTCCCTCTCTCTCTCTCTCTCTCTCTGATTGCAAATAAATAAATAAAATTAAAAATAAATAAAAATAAAAAATAAAGCATCTTTGACCACTTAGCCATCTCCTCACTCCAAAAATATTCTATCATTTTGAAGTTTAATTGTTAATATAGAGAATACCTTTTATTCGAGTTCATTTGCTAAACTTGATTATTTGTTTATTTAAGAGAGAGAGAAAAACAGTATGGGCGTGCCAGAGCCTCTTGTCACTGCAAATGAACACCAGACACATGCACCAGCCATTTTGTGTATCTGGCTTTGTGTGGGTACTAGATAAGCAAACCCAGCCTGCAGGCTTTGCAAACAAGCACCTTTAATCTCTGAGCCATCTCCTCAGCCCCTTGATTACTATTTCTACCTTTTTAAACTTCTAAAGAAATTAAATCCTTCAATGAAGATTGTTTTGGGAAACCGGGCTACAGACACTTTTTTTGCTGAAAATTGATTAAGTGTCTCTAATAGAAACTGTAAGAGTGTATAATCTTGATGCTAGTAGTAGATAGGTTCCCACTGGTAGTATTCAATTCAGGACTTGTTCTCAAAATTACATTTCAATATTATATTGCTTGGAACAATCCTGATAAATCATATGACTTCCTTTAATAGCATTCCTTGTAAAATAGTATGAATGAGCTACCATTCACAGTATAATATCTCTTCCCATGCTCTACTACTTTTAGAAGAGGCTGTGACACTGGAAAATTTCCATTCATGAAGACAGGCTCTGCTTCCACTACTTGGTTTTACATAGAAAATTATGTGTATGCTTTTGTTATAGGTTTTATTAGATATGTCTTCAACAGAGATCACTTTTATGTACATAATACAAGTATTTACATATATCCATCACCTGATATACATACATACATACATACATACATACATACATACATACATTCATCTGATAATATATAAAAGCACCAATAAATAGGCAGATGATTATTAAAATCCCTATTTTACATGCTAGGAAACTGAGGTTATATAAAGCCAGTGGTCTGTTGGATGTTATACAATTGAAACAAGCAAACAAGTTAGAAACAAAGTGTAAGGGCTGGAGGGATGGCTTAGCAGTTAAGTGCTTGCTGGCAAAGCCTAAGGACCCAGGTTTGATTCTGCATTACCCACATAAGCCAGTTGTACAAGGTGGCACATACGTCTGGAGTTCGTTTACAATGGCTAGAGGCACTGGCACACCCATCCTCTCTCTTTCTTTGTCTTATCTGCCTCTCTCTCTTAAATAAATAAACAAAATACAAAAAAAAAGTTTGAAGAAAGAAAGCAAGCTTGAGCTTGCAGAACTGACTTCTTTCCATTCTGCTAAAGTTGTGTGTTCTGCTAAAGGCTGTGCAATAATTATACTGCTTTGTACTCTACAAAGTGTGTCCTTATAAAACTCTGTTAGGGAGAGAAAATGGGGATTGTTATGCTTGTCTAACACATTGAAACCCCAGCTCCGAACAATGACCGGCCTGGCACATGAGCATTTCTAAATACGAGGAAATCAACTCCACAGTTTAAATTTATATGTGTAGCCACATAAAAGAATCATGATTTAATAGCTGAGGGTATTTCTAGGGCATTATCAGCACAACTCATATGTCAGCTAATTGGATGGCCTCATCTTCCAGCCTGCTGATTTTCTTGTTTTTATAGCTTGAAACAAGAATGACTCACCATCAACCCATGTATGATCAGAAACCCAATATCCTCCTCAGTAGCTCCAGGGACTGCGAGAGGTCTCTGTTCCTCTGAATCATTGCCGTCTGTAATTTCTTGTTTATGATGAAAGCTTAGTCTCCATCGTGCCTCTTGCTCATCTGTCAGTGTTCCCACCAGGCTGCCATGTAGGACATCCCTCTCCTGATGAACTTAGACACGGGCTATAGGTGATGAACATTCTGCACTGAAGGTGTAAGGTGTGGGCAATGGAGGAAGTCACAAGTCAGAAGGGCATGTAGAGAACATATCATACTAACTAGGTGTATCCTGTGGTTATCTCCCTTCCACTTGCTCAATGCAGATGCCACTATGCAGTGGAACAACTCTTTCCTCACCCACCCTTCTGTCATAGGATATCTATGATCAGCATGTTTGGAATACTTATCCCAGTACAGTTGCTACTGTGCAGCAGTTATAGATGTGTGTGTGTGTGTGTGTGTGTGTGTGTGTGTGTGTGTGTATATATATATATATATATATATATATATATATATATATATAATAGATTTCTAAATTACTTTTTTGCAACATCTACATGAAAAGAAGAGGAAAAATAACTCACTGATTTTTCATTCTCAATTTGTAATTCAAACTAAGGTACATTTTGTAATTGATCCAGTGAGGATTTAAAGGGAAAATTAAGGCTTTTAAAGGTAAAGTCATGCTGAAAATAATCTTATAATCTCCAGGAATGACATTCATCAAATATCTAAATAGCAGTACTGTATAGACAGTTTTTCCTTTACAAGCTTAAGAAAGTTAGTAGTTGTGCTGTCTTAAAAGAAACTGTTTTAAAACCCTCTGCAGATCTTATATTCTTTGTAATTTCTAGGATATAATTAATCTCTTGCACAATTATTTATTATGATGCCAAGTGTCATGTATAAACATGTTTGAATAACTAAGTCCATAAAAATTGTCAGAGATCTACTACAAATTTAATATAGAAACATTTTGTAACATTTAGATTGTTATTCAGCAAGCATTATTCCATAACAATTTGCTCCCAAAACACTAAATAGTGAACCATGTTGTAAAGACGAGTCAAATTCAGAGAATCTATGCTAAACTGTAAAGATACTGTATGCTAACGGCTGTATTTGCAAGTGGGATGCTAACTGTATCTTTTCCATTAACTTGAGAGCAGAATATTTACAATATTTTAATATAAACAGCTGTATATAACACTTAGCTTTTGAAAATTGGAGAGAACTTTAGATTTTTGTTGAAGGAAATATGTTAGTCACATACAGTTTTTGAATTATTTATGCAATGCTTAGGAAAAATTATAATCAAAGTTATATCAGAGTAACTCTAATTAAATTTTTATTATCTATAAAGCTACTGCATACATAATTAGAACTTTCCTAATTATTAAAGCCAAATACATATAAAGTCATAGCTTAGGGAGGAAGAGTTGCCAGAACTACTAACTCATCAATTCAGTGGAAAACTTAAATAATGTTTAAAATGAATGTATGATTTTGTTTTGACTTTTTAAGTTTAAAGACAGTAAGTTTTTAAAAGTTCTGATTTCTATTATGATTTTTTCCTCAGTAAGCTCTGCTATGCACTAGAAAGGACTGGTATTTTCCCCCCGCTATGATTCCCCTAATATTTATTGAGTATACAAGACACTGTCATTGAAATGATTGAATGTGCTGGAGGCTGCTGTACAGGACTATAATCTCATCTCCTTGAGAGGTTGAGGCAGGAGGGATCATCAATTCAGGGTCTGTCTGGGCTGCAAGTGAATTCAAAGCCAGCCTAGGCAACTTAGTAAGACCTTGCCTCAAAAAATTTTTTAAAGATTTTAGTTTTACTTATTTATATATTTATTAGAGACAGAGAGGGGTGGGGAGAGAGAGAGAGTGAGAATGGGCATGCCAGGGCCTCTAGCCACTGCAAACGAACTCCAGATGCATATGCCATCATGTGCATTTGGCTTATGTGGGACCTGGAGAATTGAACTTAGGTCCTTAGGCTTCGCAGGCATACTCCTTAAGCACTAAGCCACCTTCCAGCCATTGTCTCAAATTTTTAAAAAAGGAAAAGAAGGGCTAGAAATATAATTGAATGGTAGAATGCTTTCCTAAAATGCATGAAGTCCTAGGTTCAATCCTTAGTGCCACAAAAAGAAAAATAGAAAATAAAGATAAATGATTGACTATGATACCTGAATCTCCTTTTCACTTTCCTTTCACAAGTGAATCATTGGAGGCCAGCAATGGTTTCCTAACTTAACTACTTTCACCCAATAGCAAATTGCTGAGTCACATTCAAATGCAACACTTTCTCTAGATGGGTATTTTATTGTTTTTCAAACCACTCTCTTCAATCCTAGAAAGTAGTAAGGCATTTAGGTATATAACTCTAGTTTTCAGGGAATACATGGTGGTTCATATTATAATTTGGTTTTGGAGATAGGGTCTCACTATGTAGTCCAGGCTGTCCTGGAATTTACTAGGTAGACCACAGTGTCCTTGAATTCCCTATCTTCCTACCTCCATTAGTTTCCCTAATACAAGGACTATAGGCATGTACCACCACACTCAATTTAATACATTTTATGTACCTGTACTGTAATATCGCTTTCAAAAGACATGTGATATGAACCAGTGAGTGTGTCAATGGTTACTGATTTTGAATTTCCTCCATTGAACCATATTAAATTCCAGTTCATTCAAATTATTTTCATGTTCTTATGATCAAATGTCCCATTCTTTAAGCCATCATTTTATTTTTTTAGTACTCATCAGAGGAATAATCACTTAAATTAATGTTTAAAACATTGGACTATGAAATATACCCAAGTGAGTATATTAGGTAGAGTTTGGAGGATAGCTTGGGAATTTAGAAAAAAATTAGAAAAAATTTCAGGTGTTTTAATATGCAAAATGCCTAATTCCAAAGGAAGTTGTGATAACATAATAATGACACTTATACTCCTGCATCTGTGAGTACTGGATTTCACAGACAATATCCCATCCACTGATGATTGCTTTCAAAGATTTTTTTTATACTAGAAGGGAAAAAAGAAAAAATTTAGTACTTAATCATATAGCTTAATTAACTGTTTCTTATATTTCTATTAATAAACATTTTTCTAGTGTCCTTGTTTCAATAAGATTTTTACAAAAAGAAAGCTATAGCCAGGTACTGTATTGTCTGCAAAGGAACCTGAATCACTGGAGGTTGACTATTTCAGAAAGACCCTTTTTCTCAGCAAGGTTCAGACAATAATCTAATATTTTTTCAAAAGCATATGATATTCATGGCTATTTTGGCTTACAAACTTAGATTTCTGTGACACAAGCATTAGGAAAACCAAAATTCCATAATTCCATATCAGAGTTGATAACAGAAAAGAGCTGAATTCAAGTGTTTGTTTTCTGGAGCACTGCTGAATGCATTGTCTGGATTGTACCACATAAGGCTGCAAGCAAAACTTGGGCGGGTCTATCAAACAATCCAGGACTGTTTATAATAGCTGAAACTGTGCCTTTCCTATCAGGGTCCCATCAGAAAGGGGAGGGGGGACAGAGATAAGTCCATCAGTGAAACAGTATCCTTTAACAACAACCAGGCACTTCCTGCAATCAAAACCATGCTTGCATGTGGTTTGTTCAAATAAAAATTACTGGACTGGATCCAAACAAAAAAAAAGGTAATTGATAATGTGGGTTTTTTTTTTTTTTTCAGAAACCATCCATCCATCAAATGTGTCAGTTCTTCATAATACTTTATTTCCCTTCTGAACAAAGATCTTTAAAGCTCATTGTGTGCACTTAAAAACAAAGTGTCCTTGTGCTGGTTTATAAAGATTCTCTTTTAGTTTTGGTTGGTTTTGTTATTTGATTATATTCCCTCCCATCCTGAATTTTTTTTTTCCTCCAGATAGTTGCTGGAAATTTCTTCCATTCTTAAACAAAGCATCTTTGTGCTGTATCAGCTCGCATTTTCCTTGGACTGTGCTTGCATGATGCCTTTGCCCTGACTTCAGCACTAGAGTATCATAACCACAGCTTTAGTAACTAGACTGTAACAAACAGATTCACTGTCCCTTTGTGTGCTTTGCATCCTATTAACCTGCTAGTGGGAAGCACTGTTCAGAGAAGACATGGGAACTATTGCAGGCAGGAAGGAAAACTGATGAGAAAATACTATTAGATCCTATTTACAGAGAGGGGAAACCACCCACAGTTACTGACTATAAAAAGAACTGTCCCTCTTTTAACACATGTGACAATCTTTTAACTATTTTCATTTATTTTAGGATACTAACCATCAATTTGCAAAACTGACAATAGGTTAGCTTATCATCAATATTTGAAAGCAGTGTGTATAGAGTGAATTTAGCAATATTCACTCACCTCCATTCTTGATCATTTCCACTGTCAAATTCAGATTTACTAGAATCATTACTAAACACACACACACACACACACACACACACACACACACACACACACACATTTTGTTTCCAATATTATACAGATGATCACAATTCACAAGACATCATCAACTCTATATAACATTTTCTCAAATGTAATATTTTGTTTTCTCATTATTTTTGTTTACTTCTTTTTTTACACAGAGCCTCAGTATGCACCTCAGTTTGATCTTAAGCTCCTCCCTTTACCTCCTAGTGTCCATATTAAAGGTGTGCAACAACACACCTAGTTCCAAAGGTTGTACTTTAAATGTGAGTAATATGACTAATTCACAGACAAATAAAAATCTGAGGATGACTGAGGCTTTGGCAAAGAAAATATGAAAGAAGAAAAGTCCTGTTTCATCCTGAGAAGATTTTCCACTTTTCTTTTTTGAAGCATGGTCTCACTTTAGCCCAGGCTGACCTGGAACTCACTCTGCAGGAATTAAAGGTGTGTGCCACCACAAAGGACTGAATGTACTCCAAATAGGGTCTCACTCTTGCTCTATAGTCCTAGGCTGGCCTCAGACTCACAGTGATCCTCCTATCTCTGCCTCGCACATGTGATTTTAAAAAATATTTTTATTTATTTGAAAGAGAGGCAGAGAGAGAAAAGGAGAGAGAAGAAGACAGAGAGAATATGAGCTTTCCAGGTCATCCAGCCACTGCAAACAAATTCCAGATGCATGCACCACCTTGTGCATCTGGCTTACATGGGTCTTGGGGAATCAAACCTGGGTCCTTTGATTTTATTGAGCCTGGGTCCTTTGGCTTTGCAGGCAAGCAGCTTAACTGCTAAGCCATCTCTCTAGCCCAGATTTTCTGCTTTTCAAAGCAATCCTGTCATATTCTCTTCTGAAACTTCCAGTACTCTTAACTATTGACATGCCAATTTTTTAAGAATTATGTTTAAATTTTGCTATCAGTATCTTGAGACTTGTAAGCAAGAAACAAGGTCTTAGGAGAGCCTCATGTAGGCAGCTGCATCCTGGACAAACAAGCCAGGCCTATTAGCTCATCAAGCATCTCACTAGATTTTGTTTGGTTTATTTTTTGGTTGTTGTTTGCCCTTCTAGAGATTGAATGAGCTTTGCGTATGCCAGGCAAGCACTCTAGCACTGAGCTGAGCTGCTATATCTCCAGCCCTTTATTTATTTATTTGTTTGTTTATTTATTTGTTTATTTTTATATTGTTTTGAGATATTCTGACTGAGTTGCCCACACTGGCCTTGACTTCACTCTGTAGCCTAGGCAGGACTCAAACTCTTGATCTGATCCTCTTGCCTTAGCCTCAGAATAGCTGAGATTACATGCCTTCGTCACTAGGCTCAGTTAGTGTTTCTTTTTAAAGAAAATCATGAAAAAAAAATCTTTAGTAGTAGTCAAAACTTCTATAATGTAACAAGACTTGCCCCTGTAATTTCCCTTTTGGCCCACTCCAAAAATACTACTAAAAATGTCATATTCATACATGATAATAATATCAATTTTCTTCTACCTGTGAAATATTAATACTAGAGTGGCAAACAGAAGCAAATGTTCACTCATCAAAGATTGCAACACAAATACAAAAGTGTATAGGGCTCCAGAGTAATATTTCATGGACAAGATATTATCAATTTGAAAATAGCAATGAGGTCAACTACTAATTCAGCATCCACAGAGGATCCCTTGAAAACAAGAGAGCTAATTTAATTGTTTGTTTGTTTGTTTGTTTGTTTTTTTGTAGGAAATTACCAAGAAAGTCAATGATAAATATTCTGCCTTCCAAGTTACAAAAAGAAACTGAAAGGACAAGTAGAGAAAAGATTTGTATCCTTTGTTGCTGAGCTAGAACTTTCTGTTCATTTTGGCCATTACTTCATGCTGGGCCATGTGGGATGATAAAAATAAAATGCAATACCTCTTTTTTTTTGTTGTAAAACTTTAATGTTCTTCAATTTGTGTTTTCTAAAGTCTTCCCCATTTTTCTTGAGGCATACCAAAAGCATACTTGAGAGAAATTTAGAATGGTTACAGAAATAATTTTAAAAGAAAAAAAAAAGGAGGGCTAATACTCAAATTCAAAATCCAAAAGAGGCCTTGGTCCCAAGACCATGGGGGCTTAGATGGCATGCTGTCACAACAGAAAAAACTTTCCAAAACTATTGTATGGACACATCATAGAACTGTGTAAATTCTTTCCATTCTGAGGAGGAGCTGGACCATGAAGCTAGGATTATTGGGTAGCGGGAGGACAGGATAACAAGAAAAATCCATAGTCTATGTCACTTGGCCTAAGAATTTGTGGGAGAAATGAGTATGAAGAAGGCTAGTAGAGGCTAAGCCACAGTTGTAGTTACATTCTTATTGTGGGACAAAGCAGCTTATGGTAGAAAAGGTTTTTGTTTTGGCATATAGTCTTAAGGGGAAGCTCCATGATGACAGAGAAAAGATGATAGCATGAGCAAAGGATGCACATCACTTCTGCCACAGCAGGTGGTAAACAGCAGAAATAGAGTGATCCAAGCTCTGGCAAGGGATAGCTGGCTATAACATCTCTAAGCCCCCCTCCCCACACAACACATCTGCTCCATGAAGGCCCCACCTCTCGAACTGTCATCAGTTTCTAAACATAAGAATTTATGAGGAACACCTGATTCAAACCACCACAGCAGCCACCTTCCTCTTGGGGCCAACACTCCTTGGATAGGAACATAATAAATCTTTTGATTTCATATGCATGTGTGTTTATAATTTTCTATGTTTGAAATCAGGTTGAATTACAAAGTGTCAGAGTATCTTAGAAACTATTGGTTTCTTTTGTGGTGGTACTTGAAACAATGGTGTATCTTAAAATCAATGAAATGTGTTAAGTATGAGAAAAAAAAGAGAGTGGGCATCTATTCTTCCTTCCAAACTCCCTCAGGAGCCAAGACTGGCCTTGTTAATGTTGACTCACATATATCCTCAGGTGAGGCAAAAGGTGGGTCTTCCTATAATATGAGTACAATCCAAAAGACCTAAAGAGGGTCCAGGACTCATAGGATAATCTGATATGAGTTATCTAAAAGGAAGGCAGCCATTGTGCTAAGGGCAGGAATTGAAGACTGGCCAGGTTTTTCCATTCAGAGTCCTAAGATCTAGTGTTGCAGTCAGGTTTGCATTGCTGGCAGAAATCACCAGACCAAGAGCAGCTTGTGGTTAAAAAAAAAAAAAAAAAAAAAGTTTATTTTGGCTTATACACTTGAGAGGAAGCTCCATGATGGCAGGGGAAAACAATGGCATGAGCAAAGAGTGGACATTACCTCCTAACCAACATCAGGTGAACAATAGCAACAGGACAGTATGCCAAAAAAAATGGCAAAGGGAAATTGGCTATAATACCCATAAGCCCAACCTCAGCAATACACTACCTCCAGGAGGTGTTAGTTCCCAAATCTCCATCAGCTAGGAACATAACATTCAGAACACCTAAGTTTATGGGGGACCCCTGAATCAAACCACCACATTCTGCTCCTTGCCCCTATAAGCTGATAACCATACATAATTTAAAATGCAATGCATTCAGTACAACTATAAAAGTCCCCATAGTTTTTATTAACCTGAATGATGTTCAAACATTCCCCATAGCCCAAGATCTTTTAACTGAGCCATAATACCACAAAATACAAAAAAAAAAAAAAAAAAAAAAAAAAAAAACATAATAGCACAGAATAAACATTCACACTGCAAAAAATGGCATTGGACATAGCAAAGAAATATCCAACCAATATGAGCTTTAAACAGGGCAAACATCAAACTCTGTAGTTCCAAGTCCAACAACTCTAGTCAGTGACAAATCTCCAAGTCCAATAATTCTAACCAGCAACAAGTCTCTGGAGTTCCAATTCTGCCCCTCTAGCTAGGCTACTCAAAGTCCTGGAAAACTTCATTGGGGCTGGTAGCTCTCCTTAGTAGCCATCTTGTGGTCCTGGCATCTTTAGTGGGTCTTAACTGCAAGCCATGGTCCATCCTGATGGCTCCATCAGGTCTCCTTGCAGGTATCCAGCAAACTTGCTTCACACTGCCCTTGGCCATTTCCAAAACACAAGACCATGTTACAAATTTAATGACCCTCTCTTTCCTGCATTTCTTATACTCCATAATACCAGGTAGGGTGCCAATTTATTAATCCAGGGGGAAATAAAGTGGACTTTGAAGAACAGGGCACTCCTTCAGCATTAAGACCCCTTCAAAAGACTACATTCTTTCTGTTGTCCCAACATGGGTCAACATGGTTGTAACCTTTCATACAATTGTAGCTGAACAGGCAGAACTTTTGGCCCAAAGATTTCATTTTTTCTGTGAATATCCCTCTGCTCACATCAATCTCTTTCCACATAAAGCAACCCTGCTCAAGTTATCAGGACATGGGCATAAAAGCAAACCTCTCACACAAACTGCTTCTAGCCCAGTCCAGACAAAGCTCTTTCTCATCCTCACAAGATAAAC
Source organism: Orientallactaga sibirica (assembly GCA_036365145.1). Lineage (NCBI taxonomy): Eukaryota > Metazoa > Chordata > Mammalia > Rodentia > Dipodidae > Orientallactaga > Orientallactaga sibirica. The sequence continues at coordinate 54,923,592 of JAEOAD010000001.1, forward strand.
CACACAGTCCATAGTTCTTATTGCATTTAGGTCTTTCAACTCTGATCAAAATAGTCCATCAAGCTGTACTTACAGCACTGCAAAGTGTCTCTTGGGCCAAGGTTTCAAATCCTTCCACATTACTCTTGAAAATCAGCTCCAAAAGGCCAAAGCCACAAAGTCAGGTGTCTACAGTAATCCCACTCCTCTGGTACTAACTTTATTGTTGTATTTAGGTTTGCATTGCTTGCAGAAATCACCTGACCAAGAGCAGCTTGTGGAAAAAAAAGGCTTATTTTGGCTTATAGATTTGAGGGGAAGCTCCATGATGGCAGGAGAAAATGATAGCATGAGCAGAAGGTAGACAATAGCAACAAGAGAGTGTGCCAAACACTGGCAAGGGGAAACAGATTATAATACCAATAAGCCCACCCCCAACAATACATTGCCTCCAGGAGGTGTTAGTTCCCAAATCTCCATCAGCTAGGAACCTAGCATTCAGAACACATAAGTTTATGGGGGACACCTGAATCAAAACATCACATTCTACCCCTGGGCCCCATAAACTGATAACCATCCATAATGTAAAATGCAATGCATTCAGTCCAACTTTCAAAGTCCCCACATTTTTATCAATCCTAATGATGTTGAAACATTCCTATAGTCCAAGATCTTTTAACTGAGCCACACAATACTTAAACAATCCCCCCCCCAAAGCCCATAATGGCAAAGAATAAACATTCACACTGCAAAAGATGGCATTGGGCATAGCAAAGAAATATTCAACCAATACAAGATTTAAACAGGGCAAACATCAAACTCTGTAGCTCCAAGTCCAACAACTCTAGTCAGTGTGAAATCTCCAACTCCAATAGTTCTAACCAGCAACAAGTCTCTGGAGTTCAATTCCGCACATCCAGCTAGGCTACTCACAGTCCTGGAAAAACTTCATCCAGGGCTGGCAGCTGTCCTCAGTAGCCATTTCGTGGTCCCAGCATCTTCACTGGGTCTTCACTGCAACCCATGGTTCATCTTCACTGCTCCATCCGGTCTCCATGCAGGCATCCAGCAAACCTTCACAATGCCCATTGCTATTTCCAAAACATAAGACCTTGTTTCAAATTCAATGGCCTCTCTTTCTTGCATTTCTTATACTCCAAAATACCAGATGGGGTGCCAGTTTGTTAATCTAGGAGGAACAAAAGCAGACTTTGAAGACTAGAACAATCCTTGAGCAGTCAGGCCCTTTCAAAAGAGTCTACATTCTTCTGTTGCCCTAGTGCAGATTAGCTGGCCCAATCTCAAAGGTTGTAATGTCCCATATAATTACAGCTGAACAGGCAGAAGTTTCAGCCCAAAGATTTCATTTCTGTGTCATATGCCTCTGCTCACACTAGTCTATTTCTATACAATGCAACCCTGCACAAATCCTCAGGACATGGGCCTAACAGCAAGCCTCTCACACAAACTGCTTCTAGCCCAGTCCAAGCAAAGCTCTTTCTCACCCTCATAAGCCAAATCTCACAGTCCATAGTTCTTACTGCATTCAGGTGTTTTAACTCTGACCAGAATAGTCATCAAACTGTACTTATAGCACTGCAAGGTGTCTCTCAGGCCAAGGTTTAAAATCCTTCCACATTCCTCTTGAAAATCAGCTCCCAAAGGCCAAAATCACACAATCAGGTGTCTAGCAGCAAATGACACCACTCTCAGTACCAACATTAGTGTTGCAGTCAGGTTCACATTGCTGACAAAAATCACTGGACCAAGAGCAGCTTGAGTTAAAAAAGAAAAAAAAAAAAGGTTTATTTTGGCTTACAGACTCAAGGGGAAGCTTCATGATGGCAGGGAAAATGATGGCATGAGTAGAGAGTGGACATCACCTCCTCACCAACATCAGGTGGACAATAGCAAGAGGAGACTGTGCCATACACTGGCAAGGGAAACTAGCTATAACACCCATAAGCCCACCCCCAACAATGCACTGCCTCCAGGAGGTGTTAGTTCCCAAATCTCCATCATAATTTAAAATGCAATGCATTCAGTACAACTATAAAAGTCCCCATAGTTTTTATTAACCTGAATGATGTTCAAACATTCCCCATAGCCCAAGATCTTTTAACTGAGCCATAATACCACAAAATACAAAAAAAAAAAAAAAAAAAACATAATAGCACAGAATAAACATTCACACTGCAAAAAATGGCATTGGACATAGCAAAGAAATATCCAACCAATGTGAGCTTTAAGCAGGGCAAACATCAAACTCTGTAGTTCCAAGTCCAACAACTCTAGTCAGTGACAAATCTCCAAGTCCAATAATTCTAACCAGCAACAAGTCTCTGGAGTTCCAATTCTGCCCCTCTAGCTAGGCTACTCAAAGTCCTGGAAAACTTCATTGGGGCTGGTAGCTCTCCTTAGTAGCCATCTTGTGGTCCTGGCATCTTTAGTGGGTCTTAACTGCAAGCCATGGTCCATCCTGATGGCTCCATCAGGTCTCCTTGCAGGTATCCAGCAAACTTGCTTCACACTGCCCTTGGCCATTTCCAAAACACAAGACCATGTTACAAATTTAATGACCCTCTTTCCTGCATTTCTTATACTCCATAATACCAGGTAGGGTGCCAATTTATTAATCCAGGGGAAATAAAGTGGACTTTGAAGAACAGGGCACTCCTTCAGCATTAAGACCCCTTCAAAAGACTACATTCTTTCTGTTGTCCCAACATGGGTCAACATGGTTGTAACCTTTCATACAATTGTAGCTGAACAGGCAGAACTTTTGGCCCAAAGATTTCATTTTTCTGTGAATATCCTCTGCTCACATCAATCTCTTTCCACATAAAGCAACCCTGCTCAAGTTATCAGGACATGGGCATAAAAAGCAAACCTCTCACACAAACTGCTTCTAGCCCAGTCCAGACAAAGCTCTTTCTCATCCTCACAAGATAAACCACACAGTCCATAGTTCTTATTGCATTTAGGTCTTTCAACTCTGATCAAAATAGTCCATCAAGCTGTACTTACAGCACTGCAAAGTGTCTCTTGGGCCAAGGTTTCAAATCCTTCCACATTACTCTTGAAAATCAGCTCCAAAAGGCCAAAGCCACAAAGTCAGGTGTCTACAGTAATCCCACTCCTCTGGTACTAACTTTATTGTTGTATTTAGGTTTGCATTGCTTGCAGAAATCACCTGACCAAGAGCAGCTTGTGAAAAAAAAAAAAAAAAAAAAAAAAGGCTTATTTTGGCTTATAGATTTGAGGGGAAGCTCCATGATGGCAGGAGAAAATGATAGCATGAGCAGAAGGTAGACAATAGCAACAAGAGAGTGTGCCAAACACTGGCAAGGGGAAACAGATTATAATACCAATAAGCCCACCCCCAACAATACATTGCCTCCAGGAGGTGTTAGTTCCCAAATCTCCATCAGCTAGGAACCTAGCATTCAGAACACATAAGTTTATGGGGGACACCTGAATCAAAACATCACATTCTACCCCTGGGCCCCATAAACTGATAACCATCCATAATGTAAAATGCAATGCATTCAGTCCAACTTTCAAAGTCCCCACATTTTTTATCAATCCTAATGATGTTGAAACATTCCTATAGTCCAAGATCTTTTAACTGAGCCACACAATACTTAAACAATCCCCCCCCCAAAGCCCATAATGGCAAAGAATAAACATTCACACTGCAAAAGATGGCATTGGGCATAGCAAAGAAATATTCAACCAATACAAGATTTAAACAGGGCAAACATCAAACTCTGTAGCTCCAAGTCCAACAACTCTAGTCAGTGTGAAATCTCCAACTCCAATAGTTCTAACCAGCAACAAGTCTCTGGAGTTCCAATTCCGCACATCCAGCTAGGCTACTCACAGTCCTGGAAAACTTCATCCAGGGCTGGCAGCTGTCCTCAGTAGCCATTTCGTGGTCCCAGCATCTTCACTGGGTCTTCACTGCAACCCATGGTTCATCTTCACTGCTCCATCCGGTCTCCATGCAGGCATCCAGCAAACCTTCACAATGCCCATTGCTATTTCCAAAACATAAGACCTTGTTTCAAATTCAATGGCCCTCTCTTTCTTGCATTTCTTATACTCCAAAATACCAGATGGGGTGCCAGTTCGTTAATCTAGGAGGAACAAAAGCAGACTTTGAAGACTAGAACAATCCTTGAGCAGTCAGGCCCTTTCAAAAGAGTCTACATTCTTCTGTTGCCCTAGTGCAGATTAGCTGGCCCAATCTCAAAGGTTGTAATGTCCCATATAATTACAGCTGAACAGGCAGAAGTTTCAGCCCAAAGATTTCATTTCTGTGTCATATGCCTCTGCTCACACTAGTCTATTTCTATACAATGCAACCCTGCACAAATCCTCAGGACATGGGCCTAACAGCAAGCCTCTCACACAAACTGCTTCTAGCCCAGTCCAAGCAAAGCTCTTTCTCACCCTCATAAGCCAAATCTCACAGTCCATAGTTCTTACTGCATTCAGGTGTTTTAACTCTGACCAGAATAGTCATCAAACTGTACTTATAGCACTGCAAGGTGTCTCTCAGGCCAAGGTTTAAAATCCTTCCACATTCCTCTTGAAAATCAGCTCCCAAAGGCCAAAATCACACAATCAGGTGTCTAGCAGCAAATGACACCACTCTCAGTACCAACATTAGTGTTGCAGTCAGGTTCACATTGCTGACAAAAATCACTGGACCAAGAGCAGCTTGAGTTAAAAAAGAAAAAAAAAAAAGGTTTATTTTGGCTTACAGACTCAAGGGGAAGCTTCATGATGGCAGGGAAAATGATGGCATGAGTAGAGAGTGGACATCACCTCCTCACCAACATCAGGTGGACAATAGCAAGAGGAGACTGTGCCATACACTGGCAAGGGGAAACTAGCTATAACACCCATAAGCCCACCCCCAACAATGCACTGCCTCCAGGAGGTGTTATTTCCCAAATCTCCATCAGCTGGGGACCTAGCATTTAGAACACTTAAGTTTATGGGGGACACCTGAATCAAACCATTACATCTAGCAAGGACAAATGCAGGACTGTCACCAGACAGATGGCTAGCCATAACAGACAAGTCAATCTAGAAGAGAATATCACTTATACAAGCCCATACTCCAGATAAATCCCCATCAAAACCTTCTGGAAGGAGAGCCACTGTAGTGGTTATTCTCTGTTATCAACTTGACAGGATTTAGCATCACCATGAAAATAAATCTCTAGGTATATCTGTGAGGGATCTTCTAGATTAGAATAACTAAGATATGGAATTCTCAGCCTAAATATGGGCCTCATATTCTATGGGCTGGGATCCTGCATTTCACAAAAAGGAAAAAGATAGCTGAGCAGCAGCATTAATCTCTCTCTCCTTCCTCTTTGTGGACTGGTATGACCAGCTGCTTCATGCTCCTGGTGACATGCCTTCCCTGCCATGATGAACTGAACCCACTGGAACTATACACAAAAAAATAACATCTTTCATTAGGCTTTTTGTTGGGTATTTGGTCACAGAAATAATTGAAGTACTAACTCAGTCTCTAAGCCAGCCTCCTTCTATGATCAGTAGTTCCTCAATCAGGGGTCTTCTGCAGGAAACCCTACAAGAATTCAAATGGGGGCTTCATGCTTCTCTCCACTGTTGTCCTGGAGCTATATAAGGCTGCCTCTTTCTCTGCACCCAGAGGCCATGTTAGGGATAGTAAAGAGCAAAAGAAGACATCTGAGTCTTAGGATTCTTCCAAACCAGGCTGAATGTTTAGGTGGAAAGTTTGTAGAAGATGAAACTTCCTGGGTGGTTAAAACAAATTCATGTTTTTTTTTTCTTTTTTCCTTGCTGCCCAGTAATCTGTTTATCAGTCAATAGAAAAATGAAAGAAACTCTGCTTTCTATCAATATCTGATTGATAATTTAAGTGAATGTGTGACTCTTGGCCCCAGAATAATGAAAACACTGCCCTCCAGAAGTCTAGAGTCTAAGGAGTGATAATAAGAGGACCCACATCAATATAACATAAAGAATCCATTACATAAAAATCTGTGTGAGACAGCCCAACTTTCAATTATGCCTAAGTCAACCAATTGTGATTCTGTGAGGCGCACTGATATTAATGGTGTTTTCATTGAACCATAGGATACTGCCATTATTAATGTTGCTATAACATCTTAATGCTGTTCTTCAATCCTGGTTTTGAAGTAGTTTCTTCCAGTGGATTATAAACCTTTAATGAGAACAGATGCAGGTGACAAGAGAACCTTTTTAGAAAACAATATGAAATCATATGAGAAAAAGATAAGTATATGTCAGTGATATATGAAAAAGTGCATTTGAGAGCTTGGTAAAGCAATCATAGAAGGACTGTATCAAAGGAAATAAACAGATTGGAAGTGGGATGGAAAAGACATTGTGGATGTTTCCTGGGCATTCAGCATTGTGGTCTACCCTGGCATCTTAAGTGTCCACCTAACTACTGAAGAGTTCCTCACTATTGAAGTTGGGGTTCCTCTCGGGGAACCTCTCAGGGTTCCTCTGCAGTTGAATGGCAGAGTCTCATAGGCTACTGAGAGATTCTTCTTTGTCTGCTTGTCTTTTCCTATAGCATAGGGTTTGGAATCCTCCAGCTATCCTCCTAGCCACAAATGTATGCATGCGTGTATACGTGTGTGCATAGGGGGCCGGCTGGGTAAGCCAAGCAGCTATGTGTCATTGTGTTATGAGATCGAGCACATTGGATCATCCCTTGAATTTGAATGACTCTTTTAAAAGTCTGGGTTCATTGATTCAAAGCCATTATCATGGTGAGAGGAATGAGAGGAAACAGTTACATATACTCCTTCCCCCCTTTTGTGTTTATAGCTACCCAGAAATGAACATCAATATTTAAATGTCTGGATTAATTTAGGCTTGTAAAAAACCAATTAGCCCAGTGTTTGGAGCCTTCATGGGACAAATCATGGGAGTGTTTAGTTCTTGTGGTTAGAGGGAGTGAGCTCAGAGAACGACTAGAGGGGCAAGGGTCATTGCTGGGTTAGTGGAGTCATGTGAGGTGGCCAATCCTGAAGGGCCATACAAAGGCAGGTTAGGAGCCTAGGGCAGCCCTTGAAAGGCAGTTAGTGAAGGATTTAGTGCGATTCTTGAAAGCCCTGGGAACATGTGGTGAAACAGACTTGAACCTTTAATTATGAGAAATTAGGGCCATCTCTGCCTTCAGGTAAAAACCTGCAGGATTGTAAGAACTTAGTCAGCTGTGGAAATTCTGGTCTTGCTGAATGAATATATGTCCTTCCCCATTCAGAGGTTGCTTATATGCTTGGATATGAAATAGAGCCCCATGCTCAGATTTAACTGGTCCTTGGCAGGGACATCTATTCTTAGGCTAGGGCATTGGGACCAGGGCTCATATCCATGAAGCAGAGTTCTTTCTGTTTCCTTAGTAGTAGAGACTGGCAGGGTCTCTGTCACAGGGTAAGAATTATTGACTAGTTTGTACTTTTTTTTCTTAGAAATACCCTTCATTTTCTATCCAATATCCATTAATATATTTCTTCCTTATTAGTAGAAATTCATATATGTTTTGGCATCCAAGTGCCCCACCTCAGATGAGATATGTGGTTTCCCAACTTTTATAGCAGCTAGAAGTAGTCAAAAAGGATGAAATTAGAGATTTTTGGGTTATGGTTTCCTGGAAAGATTTTACCTCCTTCATCAAAGAAATAGACTTAACTGACCTAACCCTTCCTGACATGAACTTAGGTACATTGGCATTGCATTAGGTCAGCATGTGGCTAAGTAAAGAGAACAGATCAGTCAGTTGTCTTCTACACTTTCATATTTCAGCAACTAGTTATTGATTAACTGCTGTATTTTGACTCTAGGCATGTCTTGGACACCAGGGTTCCTGTTTGAAATATAAATTACTGCTGGTGTATGCAATAAATACATTAAGATATAAAATAAAATGGGGAAGAGGATTCATAGAAGATATTTGGCTCCATAGACTTCACAGGAGATGAGAAACATGGAAAAAAACAAGGTTAGGCATCAGGAGACCATCATGGTTACACCCAGGAATGGTCAAGCCAGAATCAGGAGACTGCCTACATCATAATCTCTGCTGAGCCCTTGACCACACCAACTGCTTCAACAGACTTCTGCACATGTTCAAGACCCATCATTTCAGGAGCAAGCATCCAGATCTGCTAGGCTTTCTCCATTTCCACACACCAAAAAGGGGCTGCAAAAACCAAGTATAGGCAGGAGCCAAAGCCACCTGGCCCTTTCTTGTGGCAGGTGTTCTAGAATCACCAGTCTGCCAAGACTATACTCACAGTATCTGAGGACAACTTCCAAGAGATTTGAGCACTCTGGGAAGAAGGGTCAATATTGGCTAGACAAAAATATGAACATGCATGATGGTTAAAAACAACTTATGTCCATACCTACAGTTTTCAATGAGAAAAATAGTAAACTTTGATCTGTAGTTTAACATCTTCAAAGTACATCTGAGCTTTACAAAAATGCAAGCAAGCAGGTATTATATTGGAGCTTCGAAAAGTTGAGATTGCTTTCACAAAATAGATGTTCAGCTATCTGAATTTTTATTTAAAAGAAAAATATGTGAAGCTATGGAACAATTTCAACTGGGAATGACTATGGCGTATTTGAAATACAAGCAAAATTTGTAAACAGTATTGATTTATATATACAAGTGAACTGGTTTTCTAAAAAGTGAAGATATTCTACTAGGAACTTTAGGTAACTTTTTCATTAGACACTTTGCAAATTTTATCTCAAGTGTGTATCAACTTTTGAATTCTCGTTCTGTAAAGACAAAGTCACCTAACACACCAGACCTTAGGTTTAATCAGTATAGAACAAGCCTAGCAAAACCTGAGCCATATCTTATTACTCTCCTACCTCTTGACTTTAGCAGATAGAACCACTCATCAAGGCCTCTTGTACAGAAGCCAGGCATAGCCTCAGGATCCGTTGCATGCTTCTCTGTATAGTACCTGGTAGTTACCAGCTGGCTGTTCTGGAGTCATGCTCCCTGTGGAGTTACTGGGGACAGGAATTGTTCAGCTTGCCCACCATGCATATTCTGGAAAGAGCACCCAGAACTTCCAAACTTATGCTTCAAATCCTGTTCATGCAGATTTGATGCTATCTGCTTAAATGCTAACTAGCCTGTGGTTTCTTGGAATCCAAACCATGCATCCATCGAGCTAAGGTTCTGGAGGATGTGGTAGAAAACATCACAATCATGGCATGTGAGGGCTACTTCTGAGGACATTCTGTATGAACTTCAGCCAGCATCAGGAGAGAGAGTTTTGTCAAACGTATTTTCTGTCAGAAGTTGTCCTGTTCTGAGGAAAGCCTGGCATTCCTGCCCTAACAAATTGCAAAACTCCATTTCTTTGCCCAAGCTGAAGTGGGTATACCAGGGGAAACCCATGAGAATTGGGAAGTCTGGTCTACCTTGTTTCTCTCAAGCATTATTTAAGGTGAGGGAAGAGGTTTGTTTTGCCTCCTTTTCTTTGCCCAACCACAGGACAGAGGCAGAGATCTAATTCATTCCACTGAAACCTAAACAGACACAGGCTAAGAGAAGAACATGGGATGATGTTTAGCTGGACCTCATTTCTGGCAAACATGACTAGTTGGTTGTTATGTTGCAAGAGAAATCCCAAACCTGAATTCAGGAGCCAGGAATTGCTTAAGCCCCAAGAAAATCCTTAGTACTCTACATTTTCCTTCATCAGTTGTAGTGAGCTGAAAGGTCATGCTATTGAAAATTCCTGGTTTATTTCCTATCAACAGCTGAAGAGAATGGAAGACGAAAACTACCCAGCTGGCAGAAGCTGAGCTACCAGATTGGCCAATTAAAGAACTCAATATACTGCCAAGAAAATGATTCAACACACAGATACCAATGATACCTCCTAAGCCATCATTTATCATATTTTTCCCATCCAGCAGGACTCCCTCTCTCTGGGCGTGTGTGTGTGTTGGATGAAATCACCCTATTGTCAATGCCACACACACCACCAGAGAGAGAGGCAGATAAAGACAGATCCTGAAGGAAACTCTCAAAGGAAAGTAGAGCACTTAGAAGCAGGAATCAGTAGCATGGATCCTTCTCTTTTTCCCATTTATTAATAGAATATTTTGATTGTTATCATCCTAATTTTCTATCCACATTAACTACTGTCAGAAAAGTCACATTTGCATGTAGTGGACAGGAACAGACCACCCTCTAAGTGTGGATATTAAGCTAGTAGTACTGAGGTAGACTGATTATATCTGTGGTCATATGTGGGATTATTCTGCTTTGTAAGCTCGTGGCTATATTGGTTATCTATTTCCACAAAAATTCTGTTAACATGCAACCACAAAATCCAGTAGCTTAAAACAACAACTGTTTTCTTTAGCTCATGAGTCTGTGGCTTTGGTTGGGCAGTTCTAGTCTTGGCCAGGCTTGGCTGATCTTGGCCGAGCTTACTCATGGGTCTGTGACTCAACTGGTGGTTTGGCTGGTGGCTGGCTGGTCTAGAATAGATTCATCTAGAACCATCTGACTCCAATTCTAGCATCTTTCTTCCTCCATACAACAGCCTGGGGTTGCTGTGATGATAGTGGTAGGGTTTTAAATAAGCAGAGGCATAGAGAATCTCTTCTGTCTGGGCCCAGACAGAGTCCACAATCAATCTTCTTGATCTCATTCTCTTGGCCATAACAAGTCACAAGTAGTATGGGGACATAGATAGCACCTATTTTTTGGGTGCATCCTTTAAAAAATTAAGTTTTGTTAATTTTTTTAAGATGAAGGTTTCACTAATTAGCCCAGGCTAGGTTGTGAATTTGGAATTCTACCTCAGTGTCCTGAATAGTGGATACCACAGGCACATGGTGTTCAGCTCAGTATCTATCTCTGGGTGAAAGTTGCTGCAAAGTCAAGTTATAATCAGTATGGATAGAGAGCAAAGTGGAGAGTGGAGATATTTTTCCAACCAACCACAGAGCCACTTGGGAAGTTACGTAAATGATAATAGAGAGGAAATGAGAGAGGAGTGGTTAAGAGATGGCCACAATGTAGATTCATCTCTACGAACTTCCCAACACTCTTCTGTTATTTTACAAGCAGCACACATCTCTTCTCAGAAATGCTTATTTTACCTACAGGACTTACTTGATTGGAAGCTGAAATCTTCTTGTAGACATTGCTTCCTTGGCGATTGTGACTGTCTAGAATTGGGCACTGGTCCCAACCTAAGTTAATCAGATATCTTTTGCCCAACCCCATATCTTGTCTTAGTGCTTTGTCTAGGAGTACATAAGGCCTGGTTAAGGCCACTCAACTGCTTCTCTAAGTGACAGACATAACCCATGAGTCCAGGGACTGACATCAACAATGGCAGTATTAACACAGCAAGCATATGACAGTGAAATTGATACATAGAGAGAAAAAACAAACAAACACCTGAGCAATGGGGTTATAGAACCTCGGGGCATTCCAGTTTCAGGCATAGTAATCTGCGAACCATGCTACAATTGTTATTCCTATGTATTGGGTTTAGAAGGTTCTGTCTTCTTTTCTAAATAACTCAAGCTAGGAGTTGGTCCACTGGAACTAAGAAGTCTAATGTAATGTAATTTGGGAAATAGCTCTCTTGCTTCAAAGCATTCTCATTGTGCTTGCAATTCACTCTTTGTATTATGAAGGTGTGGTAGTTTGCTATGAAATGTCCCATATAGCCTCTTGTGTTTGTGATTAAGACTTATACCCAGTCTCCAGCTGGTGGCAGTTTGAAGGTAGAGCTTTGCTAGAGGAGGTATGTCACTTGGGGCTGGCCTTTGGGTGTTATAGCCCAAATCCCCCTTGCCAGAGTCAGATCACTCTTGCTGCTGCCTTCCAGCTGATGTGCAAGATGCGATGCCCAGCACTTGCTCTGCCAGGCCATAATTTGAGCAATGAGAAGGTAAGTGCTATAGAAGTCGTATGAATGGAGTGAACATCTTCGTATTTGGTTCAGTGTCAACCACCTTTTTAAGTGCCTTCTCTGGCCTTCTCTGTGACCTGCATATCAATGGACTTTTCCTTTACATGATTCTAATGTACTTTAGGATATTCCTAGAGTAGCACTCATCTATCATAGATATTCTTACAACTCTGTCTACAGCCATCCTGTTAAACTGTGAGTTCTTCTTTTAGATTAGACATTTAAGGAATAGTATTTACTTTGGTATTGGAGCATATTATGGTGGTGATTTTAATAAAAATGCAAGTATTCTAAAGATTAGTCTATTAAAACTCTAAGCCATTAATACCTTAGCTTGAATTCACTGATAAACATTATTTAAGAACATACTCATCCACCCATCAGTAACTCTAAAACTTGGCTGCACAGCTGAATCACCTGGAGAGCTTTTAAAATATATTGGTGCTTGAGCCTTACCCCAGACCAATTAAATCAGAATTTCTGGGATTGGGGCCCAGACATCAATATTTTTAATAGATTTCCAAGTGGTTGTAATATGCAGCCAGGATTAAGAAGCACTGCCCTGTATGTGGTTTCTGCCTGTTACAAAGAGCTAGAGTTGAAGGAAAGATTCCATCTGGCTGGGAGGAAGGCATCGTGAAAGCATTGAGTTCTGAATGGATGGGTAATTATTAAGTTAATGGATGGATAGCATTTCAGTAGGGGAGCATAAAGGAGGAGACTGGAATACACAAAGATGGAAAACACTGGGTATAAAGAATGGTGCAAGCATCTCTTCTTCAATATAGGGATGTCAAGGAGAGGTAAAATAGCATTTACTGAGTATTCTGTGGCAAGCACTGGGCATTTGTTGTCACTTAATCCCCACAATTATGTTCTGAGGAGAGAACTATTTTTGTGGCTGAAAATACTGTGAAAGAGAATTTAAACAGTTCTTGAAGATCGTACAAGTAGGGCTGGGTAGATGGCGGTACAGTTTAGTGTGCTTTCACAAGGGTGCACAATCATGAGGGCTGGAGGGGGCTTGAGACTGCCTGAGTCCAATTCCCTAGAGCCCATGTCAATAGCTTGGTGTGGCCACTTGAGGTTATAAGCCTAGTCCTGTGGGGGAGCAGAGACCAGGGAATCAGTGGGGCTTAGTAACATGTAACCTCTGGAATGGGTAAGAAACTCCAACGTAAGGAAACGTGGGTAGGGGAGGGATAGAGGGGTACACTTGACATTCTCTTTCTACTAGTTCAAGCAAATGCACAGAGCACCGCATTTGCAAATAAATGTGCATACACTCCCCATCCCCCACATAATCATACTAGCACCTGTTGATGGTTCTTAAATTAAGGCCAGGTCTAGGGTTGGTCTCCAGGCGGATGCATGCAATTCCACTGTGAAGTTGGGAGATGGGCGTCATCTGCTGGTGACTCCCTTGTTTCCCCACTTCTGTCATCGCCAGCTGAAGCTACTAAAGGCCCTAAGGGCTCAACCTAGGACCATATGCTTTCTTGAGTAAATATCAACAGGGTTCATGTGCTATAGTAGCACAAACATGAATCATGTGATCCATTTCAAATCACATGACCTGAGATTAGGGACAGAGTAGTTCCCCAAAGAAAATTTAAAGTATTGAAACTTGAAAAAAAAAAATGTGGATGCCAGGGAGGTAAATGCAACAGTGAGCAGTATACAAAGCTAGTTCAGTTGTCCAGGCATGGAGTAGATGAAGTCTCTGCTAGCAAGTGGAAAAGACAAAGACCCTAGCAGGGTTGTCTTCACAGGCTACTGTCACACATGTGTCCCAGGGCAGACTGGCATGCAGCCACCAGGCACATCAGATCAGCTGAGAGCCAGGGATTTCTTTCTTATATCTTCTGCTAGATCTGCTTTAAATTATGGGACAGACCACCTTTTAGGAAATTGATAGAAACTCCTCCATCTTCATTAGGATAACATGGATAATTGAATCCTATTGTTAACCTCAACATGTCATTTACATAAACATTTCAATCATCACCAACCTTTTGTGTCCAAGCTGTTAACAAGTCATTAAATTAACTAATTGAAAAGTTTTTATTTTACACATTATTTGCACTATCGTCAAATAAATAGGAAAATGGGCCAATCAGTCCAGAGATGGAGAAGAATGTTGTTTTGTGGAGAAGGTCAAATCATGTGTAACTGGCTGTTTCTGTTGATATCCCAAAGAGGAGTGGTAATTGTTTCTTTCTTTAAAATGTGTTAAACATTGATGTCTAAATAATGTAAACAAACCCTGTGTTTGATTATTATGTTTATAGCAATTACCTTAACATATTAATGTAATGGGTTTATACTGACAGATACAACAAGCTATATACACCTTGCGCAATTTCATCACACTTCTTAGCATGTCATTGAACAAAGCTCATGTGGGATAAGCAGAAGGCTTATGATTCAGCTGCTCTAGATCTTTGGATGCAGATTCTACACCAGTGAATCTGTATGCTATGCATTCACAGCAATCATTGAGATAGAAAAGGACAAATGCCTAGTTGAAGTGGAAGACACAGGAAAGAGAGCATTCACAAAATACCAGAGCTGGGAGTGAGCCGAACTCGGCTTAGAACCGTCTTTGTTTGCCATCTTTGCTTAGTTCATCCTGTTTGTGTTGGCTTTTCTTTGTTTCTCCTCCATCTTTTAGTTATATGTTTTGTTTGATAAGCTTTCAAGAAAAAGTTTTAAAGACCACTAACCATCTTTCTCAATATTAAAATAAGTATGTAATGCAATGTTTCCAGAGATAAAGGCAATGGAGTATTTAAAATTATGATTATGAAGTAAGGAACTTCCTTTAGACTTGTTTTTTCATCCATATGAAGTTAATACAGAGAAGATTATAGTGTATGCATCCCAGGAGCTTTGACACGTACCAAGAATTCAATAAATGATAATTATAATCATCACCACAAAAAAAGTATCATTTGGTGGCAAATCTCTGCTAAGAAAGTTACTATTGGAGCAAAGGAGTGATTGGTTAATCCTACACATATTACATATAAACTCTACTGTGATTAGGAGAGCTTTTTAAACAATGGTCTAATAAGATTCTTTTGGCTTCAGTGTGCACACACATGTGTGATGCATATGTACAGGTTTTGCAAGTATATCATGTGCTCAGAGGACAGAGGAGAACATGGAATGACTCCTTTTATCACTCTTCTACATTGATTCCTTGACAAATTGGAGCTGCTGTTTTGGTCAGACTGTCTGACTAGGGAGCTCCAATTATTCTTTAGCCTCCATTTCCCACAGGACTGGGATAACAGATGTGCGTGGCTACACCCATCTTTTTACATAGGTTCTGGGGATTGAACTCAGGTGGTCTCAGACCCTCATGGTTTCTCAGCAAGGCTCTTACCTCACTAAGCCATATTCCTAGTCCCTCGACTCTTATTTTTAAGATTCACTGGCTCTTGATTTTAATGCACAGGTGAGTGTAGGATATCATGGAACATTTTATTTGTGCCAAGAAAACACAGCATGGGTGCACCTACACATAAGAATGCCTGAGCGATGCTCTAGGTCTTTGGATGAGCTTTCAGCACATTTTTCTTCACTAGCTTTAGCCTGAAGCCCTTTGGGAACCTGAGTTACATGCACAGATTGTTTCCTGCATCATACAACCTTTTCCCTACTTCTCACCTACATGCTCTTCACATCCACCTGCCACCCTTCTCTGGCCCTGCTCTGGGAGAGGCTCACCTACAGGTGTAGGCTTTAGTTGGGATGTAGCATTATGGTCCTTCAGGTGGTGATATGGGGAGTGCTTCTTTCTTAGCACCCTTCACTCATGCTATTCATGAGCTGCTTCTTGCCCTTGGTGACCCATCCCATTGAGCTGGCCCACCTGGATTCCATTGACTGCGGGGACTGTCCATCTTTGTACCCTTTAGGCCCAACTGTGACAGCAGCTCCTTGTGTCCTAGTTCCTCCCTCCAACTGCCCAAATCTAGCTGATTTCTCTAAGCTCTTCCACATATTTGTACATGATCTATGAAAGTTCCTTCAAGTGTTTATTATGAACATGCCATCTGTTTTCTACTAAATTTACTATCTAGTCTGTGTCTATAGTGTGGTCTTATCCACTACATTAAGTTCTGATCAATAAGTGTGTCTTCCATTTTAGCATGAAGAACACACTCCCCTTCCATAATACAAAAAAAGTATTGTTCCAACTTTCTTTGCGATAACTAGCACTGTTTCTCCAGGCTCTTTAGCAATAACTATAATAATAGACTTAAGAAATTTTCCATGACTCGTAAGATATAATATTAACAAATATGTAAATGAAAGGGAATATTACTCTTAATCTGTGACCCCAATGCTTGTAGTTCACATTCTTATTGTCTACTGATAGAAAAGATACACATCCTTTATTTGTACTCACATGCTATATCATGAATTTTTCCTCAGATGCTTATGTCTGTTATTTTAAAAAAGATTTTTTTGTTAAGATCATGCAGTATACCTTTGACATTTTCCCTCATAAGTGTCATAAAGGTTGCAAATTATTTTTTGTTTAGGGATTGGTATGAAATTTTCTTCTAGGATCAGATATGTTACTCTGGAAACAGGTTCAAAGAATTTATTATTGGACTCAGATCTCATAATTGGAAACAAATTCACACATAACAAATGCCTTAATTAGCACATGCCAAACTTTCCTTCATTTTCATGGTTGGAAGTGACTTCACTGATATTAAGTTTTTATGTTCCTGGAAGCTCATCTCTGTATAATCTTTCTACATGATCTCATATGCCTGTATATTATATTGAAAAAAATCTGCTGCAAAAAATTCTGAGCAAAATGGAAAGGATGATTCTTGAAATAAAGGCCATGAAGTTCAAATCTAAGCTAGGAGAAAACAAAAGAAAGAAAAATTTTCTTGTGAAGAGATTTTAGTCATTTTTAGTCTGAAGCACATAACTAGCAATGTAGCCAGCCTCTAACGGGTCTGCTCACAAATGCTTTATCAGTATCTATCAATGACCCTGTTTCTGTTCAAACTTGAGTGGAAATCTGTTGCATAATGGTATAGAAGCCAACACTTAGTTCTGTGCATGTTACTACTAAGTAAAAATGTTTCTGAATTCATCAGGCAATACTTAGAAGTTCTAAAAAATCACACCTAAGTTGCCTGATATATGTTTTTATTGAAATATATAACTAAAATATATTTTCAAGTGGCCATGGTAGCTACTTTATGCCTGTGATTTCAACATTTAGGAGGACAAGGCAAAAGGATTGTTGCAAGTTTGAGGCCAGCCTAGGGTACATAGTGAGTTCCAGAGCATCCTGGGCTACAGGACCTTATCTCAGGACCCCACCCCCTCAGCAGAAAAAATAATGAAAATATATCAGCATTTATATCCTTATCTAGCAATTCATTAAGTGTTAAACCATCATTATATGTGTGGTTGTCATTTTTCTAGATCTTTTATTACTCATGAAATATTCTGTGGACCAATATCATGGACATCACCTGTGAATATTTTAGCAATCTTCTGAGTCAGAGAGCACGTTTTCTCTAGACTCTCAGGTGACCTGTTTGCACATGAGCAGATGTATTCACACTTGTCTAATAAATTTTATAGATTTTAGACATTTGAATTATCAAGGAATTTTAAAAAATGATCCAACTTTGCATGCCCCCTTTGTATTGAATACAGCAGTAATTTCTCAGAAGGTCAAGGGAAATTTTGTTGACAAAGTTTTGAAAAGTACTGCTGATATGAACCTGGCATGGTGGTGCACACCTTTAATCCCATGCACACCTTTAATCCCATGCACTTGGGAGGCAGAGGTAGGATGATCACCTTGAATTACAGATCACCCTGAGGTTACAGATTGAATTCCAAGTCAGCCTGAGCTAGAGTGAGACCTTACCTCAAAAACCAAAAACAAACAAAACAAAACAAAACAAAACAAAAAAAGTACAGGGTTTTTCAGAATCCTAAACACACAAATATACATTGTTACTCTCTAGGGAGGAGGAGTGAGAGTCAAAATCATATTACAAAATAGCTGAACATGGAACATTGTTTTTGTGAAATGACTTTTATAAATAGTGTACTTGTCTCAGTCCATGGCTAGTATTAAAAAAACCCCTCAGACTCAATGGCTTATAAATAATCAACATTGATTTTTCACATTTATAGGAACTAAGAAGGCCAACATTGAGGCATGAGGAAATTCAGTATCTGATGACACTACTTTCTGCTTCCAAGATGGTGCTTTGTTGCTGGGAGAGGGCTGAAGTTCTGATGGACTCCCTCAAGTGCTTCTATAAGGTCACTATCCTAATCACTCCTAAAACCACCTCTTCTTAGTATCACTGCACTAACGATGCGAAATTTCAACATTTACATCTTAGGAAGGCAGATGTATTCAAACCATAGCACTACCCTTTGATAGGTTTTAAAAAAGAAACATATTCCATTTAGTTACCTCATTGTGAGGCTCATATCCTTTAAATTGTCATCTTCTTATTTGACAAATATCTAATATCCTACTGTTTGCTTATTATTTAATAGGAATGCACTGCTGTACTGCTTATAAAAAGAGACCCAAAATAAAATAGCCTCTTCATGTAAAAAAAAAAAAAAAATCCAGTGTTTTTCTGAGGTGGGAGAGTGAGTGAATGTTAAGAACTGTGAATGTCAGCAATGTTATTCTACTTGCAGGCTTGCAGGTTAGCTTACTCTAGTCTTATGGAAGCTGGTAGAAGACATGAAACTCTTGTGTCAGAGACAAATGACTTTATTACTCATTCTGTACCACACAAGATGTTTGTGTCAGTTCCCCATGTCCCTCAAGTCCTTGTTATATGAAGTATCCCTGGTGCATGGTGCTCATGGGGAGACTTTGGGTCAGAGTTGAGGATCTTTGAGCTTAGGGAACCCAAGCCACAACAAATCTGCCCTTTGCTGCAGAGGGAGCCATTATCTTTATTATACTGGATGATAAATATATCTGCCCTTTGCTTCTAAGGGAGACTATCTTTCAAGATTTTGTCACTATATAAATGTCCTTGGAAAGACAGTTTAGGACAAAGACTTTCAATGTCTGTGCTTATAGGATGTACAAAAATATGTAATATAATGTACTGACTTTTCTGGGGTGTAAGAAAGTAAATGTTCCAGCACAGTTGTTGGGGAACTCAGACTGATGGTAGTAGCTGTATGTATCCAACATATGGCTTCTATAATAACTGGGAATGTGTGGAAGGGCCAAAGACTGGAGGAATACACATGCAGCCTTCATGTATGCCCATGGCTTTGCTATTCCCTTTTTGGAACATGGCTCCCCTCTTCTGCAAAGGATGAGTAACATGGCTTCATTGTTTGTACAGAAAAGAAGAGAGAACAGATTTGGGGAGATACTCAGTAGTCTCTACCACACTGCTAAGTCTGATGCTGACTTAGCAACAAGTTTCTATTTCCATCTGAATTGACAATACACTCAATGCCTTGGGGTGACCTTCATATTCGGCATCAAAATTTTAGAAATCATAAGGCTTTTTAGAATATCTACTATCCTGGAATTTTTTAGGGCTGAAAAAAAAAATCTGGAAACAGAATGGCCATGTTGCTTACTAATCAGTGCTGGTTAACAAGCTGAGATTTTTCAGATCTCATCCCACTGCACTTTGACCAAATTTGCAAGCTCACAGAACCAGTTTGTACTCATTTTCCTGATGTATTCTTCTGTGTGTAGAATCTTTGCTATTGAGATTTGACTATATATATACACTGTTAATTCATTAAAAAAAATTTATTGTGCCCTAACATGGGAGTTACTATTCTAGTTACAAGCCAGAAGTAAATGGTCCAGGCAAGGTCCCTTTCTTATTGAGCTAGCACTGGAGTGAGACTGCATGAGGTTTAGCGTATGATTGACTTTTCACCATGAGAGACATTATGGCTAATTTTGAACATAGTTGTTGCATATATATTCCAAGCAATTTACATACATTGCTGGCTTCAGTCAGATAGCACGCTCCTTCCTTCCTTCCTTCCTTCCTTCCTTCCTTCCTTCCTTCCTTCCTTCCTTTCTTCCTTCCTTCCTTCCTTCCTTCTTTCTTTTTTTCTTTCTTTCTTTTTTTGAGGTAAGGTTTCACTCTAGCCCAGGCTGACCTGGAATTCACTATGTAGTCTTGGGGCGGTCTCAAGCTCATGACATCCTACCTCTGCCTCATGAGTGCTGGGAATAAAGATGTGCACTACCACACCTGGCTTAAGTCTCTCTACAATGAGCTTATGGCAGGTTTCTCTTTGTAATTTATCTAGCCTTTTAAAATGTGTTCTATGCATTACTTCTAAAAAGTATTATTATTCTGTTGCTGTCTTTGGGTTAATGGGTTATATAATGTTAAAAACCAATCTTTATTTCAAGTCTCAAAACAGATTGGAACATTTTGAACAGAAATCCTATTCACATGTTTTGATTTATCAAAGCATTTTATGTTTACTTAAAAAATTCTTTCCATTCCCTAGAGAAGTCCATAATGTACTCAGTGCAAATTGAACATCAGAAATATAATGTAGTCAAATGGCAGAATAAAATTCAAGAGAAAGTGCTGAAGCTCTGGTCTTTAAAAGAAAAATCCATTTCCATGTTTCATTGTGTGTATGTATTATGGAAATATCTGAAAGATACACAACACCCATGCAGAAAAATATTGTTTATGAACAAGCATATATAATAGCTCATTGAAAAGGTTCAATTTAAGGTAATAGTGCATGAAATAAGTATAGTGCACATGTTGCAGAGATTGTAAGCCCTAAGAACTTGGATCTAATCGTGATGGTTCTTAAATTATACAATATGAATATTTATAAAGCATTTTATGGTCAGCAAAGCAGTTTTAACAATAACTAGCATTTATTGAGCATTTACCATGTTCTTGACATGTTGATGTCATTAATCCTTAGAATACCTCTAGGATGGTAGTGTTTATAACCTCCTCAGTGCTACAATACCAACCCCACCCTCCAGATGATATGATAGGTAAACTAATTGGGACTTTTATCATCTTATATGTACTAATGGATGCCTATTATCTCCTTCCTATACCTGGCTCCCTCTTTCTAGGCTTAATTCTAATACTGGTGGTAGAGTAATGCAGGCAGTCTGAACACACAACCATATTACTTTTCAATTCCACTGGCTCATAAGGGCCCACAGGAGATTAAACTGGCCCATAATTTCCCAGAGTTCTTGAGTGCAAAGGTTGACATGTCTTCCTAATGACCTGTTTTGTGTTTCTTATGATTACTTAGATGCTAGCCCAAGGAAGTATACTCCTTTTTAAAAAATTTTTGATATATTTAATTAATTTATTTATTTGAGAGAGAGACAGAGAGAGAATGGGCATGCCAGGGCCTCCAGCCACTGCAAATGAATTCCAGATGCTTGTTCCCTTTGTGCATCTGGGTTACATGGGTCCTGGAGAATTGAACTGGGATCCTTTGGCTTTGCAGGCAAATGCCTTAACCACTGAGCCATCTCTCCAGCCCGGAAGTCTACTCTTGAATCCAGAAAGAGGTCCCTAGTGCTCTCTGTTTCTATGCCCAACTTAAAATTACACTTCTGATGCCACCTTTTACCATGTCACTGTAATACAAAGAATGAATTTTAGCTTATGGCTGCATTATATGACATCAATACAACTTTCCTGAGAAGCAATTCCAGTATTGTATTTATATTTTTAAAATTTCCTTACAAGTATGTGTGAATTGTTTATGAATTCTGAATAAAACCTGTGCAATGTTTGAATCATTTATGTTCCATCAAATATTCACTTTTTTTCTTTCCAACACTCTCAGTGTTGTATGGATGCCAGCCTATTATATTCACTTCCATCTGCTTATTTTGTCTGGTCAAATTCTGCCTCCTTGGTAAATGCCATCATATTACAATGAGTCTAAGGTGTATCTTTCTCACATCTTAACATCTTTGAAATCAGCATTTATCTTGTTATAGTTACCATCTTCCAATTCATTATAGTATTTAAAATTGTTAAAACATGAAATAATGGTGAATTTTAGACAACCTATGCTAAAACTGTCATAAAAATGAACAGTCTAACCACAGCCTGGGGTCACAGAATATCAAGGATGGTATCAGCTGGAAGTGAGAAGGAAACCAGCTCTCTCATTGCTAGCCCTTATAGTGCTAGAAAGCAGTATAAGAGCTACTGGGGGACAATGGTCACCCTGAACACTACAAAATCAACTGTCCAAACAAGAAGTACATACTTGTGCAATAATGCAAGACAGCCTTTGCAGGTAACCAACTGTTCTCCCAGCTCAGTGGGAGAGAACTCGTATCTTGTTATTGGAACCAAGTCAGAATCCCAAGGACAGAAAACCCATAGGCTCTAGAAAGAAGCCCCTATTACTCTCTGCATAAGAGTGGGCTTACACACCACAAAGTATCTCAAATTATTATGCATATCCCCTTTGACCCAAACTGCTCTCACTCTTGGTTGATGAATCTGTTTTATTTTACAGATGGGAGAGGAAACGGAGAAGATCCAAGATCCATCATTATAAGAAAAAACAGGCACCAAGAGATGTGCCACCTCTACCACATTGGCTGGGACCCAGGAGAAATTGCAGAGGAAGTGATGACATGAGTACTGTTCTCACTGCTAGCCTGACAATCAGTTCCAGGGTGATGGTGACAAACACTGTGTTCAATCAAAACCCATCAAAGCAGAAATCCAGAGGCTACAGAGAACTCAACAGTAAATCAGACTGCCAACAGGATTGCCATGGCTCAGGGAATGCTGCTGAAGAGGGGGAGGAAAGAGTGGGCAGGAATACCTTGAGGCATGGTCTCCCCATCCCCCATAGAGACTGAATAAGGTCTTCATGACCCCATAGAGGATACATAACCCCACTGAGGAAGGCCCCCAGGGAAATGGCAGTGGGGGCAAGGAGATTAAGGAGTATAAGTTTTTTTGAAGGTAGGTCTTGATCTAGCCCAGGCTGACCTGGAATGCACTATGTATCTCGGCCTCCTGCATACTGGGATTAAAGGTGTGTGCCACCACATCCAGCTAAGTATAATTTTTTATAAAATAAAATTAAAAAGAAATTAAACACTGAATCACTATGGGCAATTGTTTACCTTTACACTTCAATTCACTCTGTTGTCTGATAAAGCAATACACTGTGCCCTTGAATAAAATTGGTGCACTCTCCTTTAAGACAAATGAAGAGTCTGCAATTGAGAGGCTCCAGTTGACTTTCCCAAGATCATGGCTGGGACCAGGTAACTTTGGACAGGTCTCATTTCCAGGCAAGCTGACTACAAATCCTTGTTATTTGCTCCACATATTCCAGTGAGGGAAGATGAGGATCCTAAGACAAGTGACTAACCAAAGGGCACATACTGGCAAGCAATAGTATCAATATTCCAGTCCAGACCACATTGTCTGCACTTCATCCTACTACCCGGTTGAGGGGCACTTCTTTAAAGTTTGCTTACACCATCTTAAATATAGAAACTTGGCTTATAAATTCTTTAAAGTAGCCGGGCATGGTGGCGCATGCCTTTAATCCTAGCACTGAGGAGGCAGAGGTAGGAGATGGCCACCCTGAGACTACATAGTTAATTCCAGGTCAGCCTGGACCAGAGTGAGACCCTACCTTGAAAAACAAACAAACAAACAAAACTCTTTAAAGTACCTGCTACTTCTAGTATTCTCTTTTTTTTTTTTTTCATTTTTCAAGTGTGTGTGTGTGTGTGTGTGTGTGTGTGTGTGTGTGTGTGATGTGGTACGTATGTAGTGTGGTTTGGTATGTGTGTAGTTTATGCATGTGTAAGTACCCTTGTAACACCCTATATGCTTACCTATGGCAGGGGCTGTTCACCTGCAGGTGGCCCAAATGGAATTTCAGGTGTCCCTCTCTATTGTTCTTCCACCTAATCTTTTTTGAGCTCATCTCTTTTTACTTATTCAGAGCTTGCAGGACCCCAAAGATTCTCAAGTCTCTGCTCCCCTATGGGGCAGGGGTTACTTGTATACAGGGCCAAGATTCTATGCGGCATCTGGAGATATGAACTCAGGTCATCTCGTGTTTGTTCAGGAAGTATATTTAACCACTAAACCATCTCCCTAGCCCTCACTTTTGTTTTTTACAGTTAAAATAATTTAAAAATATATATTTACTAGTACAGGTAACATGAACATGAGTCAAAAACTGTAGACATAGCAAAGGGAATATAAAAGAGAGTAATTTTCCATCCTGTGCTCCAGCTACCTGATTACATTCTCCAGAGGTAAATACTATTCCCACACTTGTGTATATTCTAGAAGCATTTCTTATACAATACATTAATATAGCTTGTCTCTTAAATGACCCTCACATTGCACATATAAAAACATCACGATGTGCCCCATAAATATTATAATTATCATTAGACAAAAGTAAAAAATATTAAAAAGTAAGAAAGGAAGAAAGTCAGGAGGCTTGGTCCTCTCTCTCTCCCTCCTTCTTCTTCCCAAAGTGGACAACAAGAACAGCCAAGTGAAGACACAGCAAATGATCTACAGTGAGAAGCAGGGTTGGGGAGGCATGTGGACATATTTATGAAAAAAGGGAAAGGCTTGCAGAGACCATGAACTTGCCCTTTGTAACCCACCTGACACAGAGGGGGAACAAGTAAGGGAGGCTTGGACTCACTGGAGAAGGCATCCAAGCCAAAATGCATATGAATGGAGCACACCCTTCCATGCATCCCATGGTGTGTGGAGAAGGTAGACATTCATTTTAAATCTGAGTTAGAGGAAATGTCATCTAAACAAGTGTAGGAAGGAGCAGACATCACCTCTGGGGCCAGAATGAGGAACTACAACTCAAGACATTGAAATGGTTTCTCAAGAAAAAAAGAAAACCTACCCTAAGGATCAGGGTGTTTCTTTAAGCATCATCCTCACACTTAGACGCTGTGGATAATTTGGCCATTGATGGCAAGGAACTAGGTGAAACCAGTATCTTCTCTTTGCAGGTCTCAGACAGCTGCAGAGAAAGGAGCATGAGGTGGGGAAGGCAGAGTGTTTCAGCAGAACCTCAAGGGGAAGTTTTGTTTCTGGCTTATCAGCTGACATAGGGGAGAGGGCAGTTTACTTAATTCTTTGTTAACTGTCTGGTTTGCTTGCAATGATACCATCTTGTCAGGTTATCGGGAAATTTTAAATAAATTAGGGTTGTGTCTCTCCAAGTATAATCCCTGAAACAGCAGAATCAGCCACTCAAGGGATCTTACTAGAAATGAAAATTATTGGCCCTACCCCTGATCTATAGAATAATCACCGAGTCTATGCTGTTAAAATTTTAGAACCATGGAAACAGGAAACTCCTGGTACAGAGTCTGTGTACAAATGTGTGCCTTTCTAAGTGTACTCTTTGTCTATTCTCCTCAACTTTCTCTTCCTTTCATCATCATTATAATTAATTAGTGTCACCCTTTGACTTCTCTGCTGGAGGGAAAAGGGTCAGAAATAGACCTTGGGAAAAACAAGGCTGTCACAAGCATATTCATGCCCCAGAAACCTTGGACAAACACCTTGATGCCTTGTAAGTCTCCAGGATGCTTATTAAAATCACCTGCACTGAGTCCACCACCTCATGGTGACCTTAATGAGAAGGGAAAGGAAAGCTTGTAAGAGTTTCTGACACCTTCAAGCAGGTGTCATTTGGTTCTGGGGCATTGTCTCCTCAGATTAAGCCTCCACACTGCAGTGGATATCTAACCTAGCCTCCTAGGTTTAGCCCAGCTAAAAGAATATCCCAGTGATAGAGTTTTGCCTGGATGGTGCAAGACCCTGGGCTCAATTCCCAAAAATATGTTTATACTATTTAGTACAATGTGTAACAATTTTCTTAAACTGGCCCAAAGGACCTCATTTTCTGTTTAGGCTTCCTCTTCCCATCCCCAATGCACAAGGTCCATAGGCTCGTAGACACATGCTTGCCTTGACCCCAGGTGACCCAGCAGTGAGAACACAGATGGATGTTACCCATGAACTGATCATAAAGAACATAGTACAAGTTCTACCAAAAAATGAAGAGAGAGATTGAAAGAGAGAGAGAGATGCAAAGGATGGAGAGCTCACATGAGTACATGAGTGACTGTGTGCTTTTTCCTAGTATTATTTACTAGATGAGGTGTGAAGACAGGAGACATTCCAGGAAAGATCATTCCAGGAAAGTAATGGAAATGCTAACCTGCACTCATATACAAAAGGTAGTACACCTGTGAAACTTTTGTGCAGGTCTGAATTAAAACAGGAGTAAAATCTATGAAGTACTTGAAGAAACAGAGATGCAAGAAGGTACACTAACACTGTGCATTACTGAGGCCACCCCCTAATCTCTACACTGTCCTGTAGCCTGTGAAGACTAAAAACTGATTTTAGATTTGGACAGCAGCTCTACATTCAATGTAATCTTTTCATAAACATCTTCAATTTAGAGGAATTAGTGTTCTACCTTAAGAGATTTGTTTCCATATAATCGGTGTCCTAATTGTTTGTTATTATTCCTTCCTTAACTGTGCTGACTAGGAATTATTTATGTTGCAGATCTTCTTGACAGACTCTCGATGGAGAGCCTCCTCTGCTGCACAGCTGGCATCAATATCCATAAAAGGCCGTGTGTGCAATTTGTCAGCTTTCTAAGTGTCAATTTCCTGGAGTGAGTGTCTTCAGTGGCCTCCACTTAGGTTTGAAATATTTTTATGAATGTCTTTACTTCTGAATTATTTTTTTGAAAATATGTGGAAAAATATAAGAGAGTAACAGTTTTTAAGAGATAGGATGTTTTCTCATTCAGGATCTGATAGACAAACTTAGATAGGAGAAAACACAGTAATGGGGTAAGGACAGAGGAATCTGTGTTGCAAACTACACAGTCAACATGTTTGAAATCACTGCAGACAAAGCTGATATGCTAAAAGCAACATGAACAAGGAGTGGTATTTACTAAGGTATGTAAAACCTGTAAGAGTTTCCATGAAGAAAAATAGATGAATATTGATGTTGGGAAACTTTCTCATTTAGAAATGATCAGTATTACCACATGGTTTAAATGGAAAACATTAATTTCAGCCTGCTTGATTTCTTACATGTTTATGTCCTATGAAGGCAAATATTATAGTTATATTCTAGAACAAATACTGAGCATGCTCTGCATTAGTGTACAAAAGTATTTAATGGATCAATGAATATAAATGTTATTAAGTCAGATCTGTCAATCAAAAATGCTGTTAGTGAATATTTGATCACATATAGCATTGTCTATTATATATATTAGAACATAGTTTCTGTCTTACTTAGTTTTTCTGTTATAGAAGAATACTAGAGATCAGGTACTTTATAATGGACAAAGTTTATTGGCTAACAGTTCTAGAGATGATGGGGAAGTTCAAGACTGGGAGGCCAGAATTTGGCTAGGACCTACTTGCAGAGTAATTCCATGGTAAAAGGACCAGAAGCAGGCAAGAGAGAGGAAGAGAAAATAACTTGTCCCTTTATAAGGAAAATTTTTGAAGACTTTTTTTGTACTGAGACAGTAAACATAGTCCTATAATAATGGCATTGATTACCATACAGGGGGACAGTGCCCCCATCGCATAAACATCCCAAGTAGTCATGCCTTCCAATAGCTGCATTGGTAATCAGATCTCAATACATAAACTTTAGGGAATATATTCAAACCATGCCAGTTTTCCATTGAAAATAAGTTAAAGAGCTTTCTGCTTCTAGACATTAACTTTATAAAGTAGTACATATGCAAAATAGCACAAGTTCCCTAATATCTATTGCTGTATGGGCAGTAGCAATATAAGGCTGACAGTAATTTAAATGACACTGTAGGATACTCCACAGCCATTGCTAATAATTGGCATCCCTATATCTTATTAAATGATGGTAAAACAATATTTTGTTTTCTTTTGAGAGTCTCAAACTTACAGAAAACTTGTAAGAATAATCAAAACCACATTTTTTCCCCTTAACTGCCAGAAAAAAAAAGATGCTATATTGCTCTATTGCCTCTGAGTATTTTGCTGTGTATTTTCTTTAGAGGACCGTTCCCCTATACAAATGTGCAAACATTAGCACCAGGAACTTGACATCAATACACCTTGCCATATAGTCATGAGATTCCCAAAACATTTTGTTAATTACCCTATTAATGTTCTTTACTAAAGCAAAAGACCCCCTTCTATAGAATCATTAGTACCATTTAGCACTCACTGAGTTGAGTCCCTCTGTCATCTTAAAACTTTTATGACTTCAACACTTTCAGGATTGAGGCCAGAAAATTTGTAGAATGCCTTTATTTGGTCTATATTATGCTTTTGTATGATTAGAGACAGGTTATTTGCATTTAGCACAGAACCCTCTTTGTATGTTATCCAATGGCACATGATTTCAATTTATCTAATTACTGGCAATGTTAACTTTGATCCTTTGGTTGAGGTCATGAATGCTTGTGTCTCCAATGTAAGCATTATTCCTTTGTGGTTGATAAATATTATAAGGAGGGAACTCAGTAATGAGCTTGAGGAAGGCATACAACTCTCCACCCCATATATATATGATATGTACCATATATATGTGCATATCATATATATGTACTTATATAGAATATCTAAATATATTTAGAATAGCTTTTAAAAACTTACAGGTTAATTTAAAAAATAAGGGTTGGGTTTAGCAGTTAAGGCACTTGCCTGTGAAACCTAAGGGCCCAGGTTTGATTCCCTAGTACCTATGTAAGCCAGATACACATTGTGGTCCATGCGTTTGTTTGTTTGCAGTGGCTAAAGACCCTGGCATGCCCTTTCTTTCTCTCTCTCTCTTTCTCTCTCTGCCTTTTTTCTAAATCTTATACGTTTACAATCTGAAATGTTCATATTGTAAAATAACTTTCATGTATCCAGGAATGGAAGAAGCCTGGCTTTCCTTTCCTCATCTTATACATAGTATCAAAGAAATTATAATCCCTATTTCCTTCATTTTCTTATTCTTTGTAAATTTCCCTTTTAAATTTCAGCACCTATGACCTTGAAAGTATATATTAAAACAAACATACTTAACTTCCCTAATGTCTCCTGCATTGGTGTGGGACCTATGGTGCTGTTGGGTATTGTGGAAATCTCCCAAAGTGTGAGGTCTACTTAGAAGTCTCTGGGCCACATGAGAACAAGATCTTGAAAGTGACATTAAGGATTTGGTCCTTCTCCTTCTCAGTTTGCTTCCTGAATGCCATGGGCTGAGCAGGGTGCCACCACACAGCCCTCATCATGATTTCCCTCAGCATAGGTCCAGAGCAACAGGGTCCATGGAACATATGGACTGACACTTCTGAAGCGGTGACCAGAATGACTTACCCATTTTCTAAGTTGATTAGCTAAGGTGTTTGTTAAAGTGATATAATACTGACTAGCATACTCATGCAACGATGATGTGGGTTGTAAGGAGATATAGCATAACCAGTAAAATAGTCCTGAAAACTGTTTAAGTTAATAATAGTGGACATAGTAAGCATAACTCCTTTTAGCTTTCTGACATAGTAAGCATAATTCCTTTTAGCTTTCTAGCAGATGTTGGTTGACGCTTTTCTCATCCTGAACTTCTTCCCTTGCTGAACGAATTCCATTTTGTTCAGGAGAGGGCAAAGATCTCTGGAAGGTTAGGATCTTACCCTGAAGCCTCTGAGGCTGATTGATTTACACTGTCCAGTGATTGACTTGGGAGCTGTCATGTGACCCAGTCCTGGCCAGATTCACTGGGAAGTCTGAACTGGGCTTTCCCTCCTGAGTAGAGATACAGGGCTGCTGAATAGGAGTGCTTTTAGTGCCCCTCCTCCCCATATGCTCCAAAGTAAACAATTCTAGCCTTTTATGCTCACAAGGCATCAGCTAGAAAACACGTGCCAACTTGCAAGCATGGTTGTAGGAGAAAACAAGATCCAGGTCCCTGATTCATCAGTGCCAGCAACCACCTGCCATCAGGATTCTGTTAAAAGAATAAAATGTCCATAGATATCTTGGAGGGAATTTTATATGGATAGGCCCTCTTCTAGCCCACATTTGGTGGTATCTTGATTGGAGGCTGTGCTCATTTTTTGTACATGATTTACTAACTTCTCTCTCCATTGGAGAATTTGCTTATCTTTTTCAGATGAACAACAGAACCTGAAGGGAGGATCAGCCAATCACACCTCACCAAGGCTTCAGCTGAAACCATAGAGTAATACAGGGGAAGGGCAAGAGTTCAGCATTCTTGGGGATCACGACACCAGAAAAAGACTGAAGGAGACAAAAACAGGGAACATCTAACTCCTACTAAGCCAGATATCCAGAGACACAGAGGCTCCCAAAACCTCATCACTGAAGTAGAGCTAAAATGACCCCAATGTGGCTCAGGGAAATTCGTGGAAGAGGGGGTGGAAAGAATGTTAGGGTCACAAGTTGGGGCATTATGCACAGAGACTTGGCCTATCCCCCATAGCTCTTGACTACCCCCTCAATGCATGAACCACATTCCCATTGATGAGGGTCCCCTTGGAAGAGGGAGGACAGAGAGGAGGATAAAGGAGTACCATTATGAATGTAAAATTAGAATAATATAAATAAAAATAAATATAAAAAAGAATAAAATGTCTATTTGTTTGCACCTCTGCTGGTCAGGTTGTCTGTTATCTGCAGTCAAATTGTGTCCCCTTCAACTGAGACTCTGACTAAAGGACAAGGCTCCATCATTCCAGCTCTCCTATAAGAGAGGGTCAGTGTTAGTGTCATATCTTTCACTTCAGGGTGCCAATGGAGAATGGAGGGGGCTTAGGAAAGGGATTGCTTTAAACAATTGGTTGAACCAAAAATATAAAATAAAATAAATAAATAAATAAATTCAAAAAAACCAGGCGTGGTGGCGCAAGTCTTTAATCCCAGCACTCGGGAGGCAGAGGTAGGAGGATCGCCATGAGTTCAAGGCCATTCTGAGACTACATAGTGAATTCCAGGTCAGCCTGGGCCAGAGTGAGACCCTACCTTGAAAAACCAAAATAAAATAAAATAAAATAAAATAAATTAGTTGAGATTGAAAGTATAGAACAATGCTTACATGCTACTTTTATGTTCAAAGGAAATTAAATAGCATGCATATATTTTTGTACATGCAGAAAGAAAAACTAAGGGAAGACACACACACACACACACACACACACACACACAAACACACACACAGAAGGAAAGAGTGAGTTGTGAATAGTATGAGAATGAGTAATAAACTAAACAGAAAATAGAAAAGTAAACATAAAAATTTGCACTTTGAGAGCTTGAGAGATGACTCAGCGATTAAGCACTTGCCTGCAAAGATTAAGAACCTGTGTTCCATTCCCTGGCACCCATGTACAGCCAGATGCATCATATATCCGGAGTTCGTCTGCATCCTGGAACACCCATCCTCTCTCTCTCTCTGTGTCTCTCTGCTTGTAATAAAAATAAAATAAAATAAAAACTTTAAACATTTTCACAAGTTTGTTTATAACACTTTTTATAGCACACTTTTTGATGGAACTAGCTCTTTTTAATTTTGTTTACTGACTCAGTTCTTTGGGCAAATCACTTAAATCTTAGCATCTTAATTTTCTTATCTAATGGATGACTTTTCTAATTTATCTTTTTAATTTCTATAACTGCACAATTCTACAGTGTAGCACTCATGTATGTCTTCATGTACAAGGCCACACGATTAAACTCAATACTTGCAATCATTGAAATTTTCATATGGACAACTGTACAAAGTCCTATTGGGGACACATTGGGAAGTGGCCTGGGAATGGAGTAAGTGAAACAACTCGAACTGGTTCTCATTGCAGAATGTTAACAACTATTCATATTATATAAAACTTCTGCTTGCTGCTGCCATTCCCAATGCCCCTTACTCCATAGCACTTACATCTTCTAATTCACTTACTGCATTAATAAGCTCCTCCCTACACTATATACCCCATGAGTGTAGAGAGTCTTCGCTGGGTTCACAGTATGTATATCAAGGACTTGGTACAAAGTACTCACTCAACAAATATTTGCCAATTGAGTGAATGAGTGAAGTCATGATAGTGTACCAGACCTGTTCAAATGCTTGAACAAGCTTCTACCAGTGTGTGAGCAGAGTGTGAATGACTGCACCTTGTCAGTTTTCACACTTGAATACTTCGATGGTTTGTAAGCAAAATACACAGAATCGTAGTTTGTTTTTCATGGGTCATCTTTTATTGCAGAACTTTATGGAGCAAAAGTAGGGATCTTAAGAATTCAATAGTAAAAAGCAAATCTAGACTCTTATTAAAAATGGATTCATTTTTTCAATACTAGTGCTTACTCAAAGTCCTTCGGTGCCAAGCACATGTCAATTTCACAGTAGGTAACTTTAAGTTTTTATTTCCAAGCCTCAGAACTACAAAGCTCCCACCCCTCAAACAGAGACACTTTAGTCACTAAGTTTCACTGGGTCAGTCCAGGGTTGCAAATGAGATTCTTGGTGTGAAGTGCCCAGCTGGGCCACAGTTCTTGCTCAGACTGTCTGTCTTGATGGTTGAGTGCTGGGTGCTCAGAGGCCTGCTTGCTCATCACCTCAGGGCACACAGACACTGCAGCTGATCCATCCTCTATGTGCACATCTTGAGGAGATTGTTCTCCTCACTGTGCTGGGGGCAACCCCTTCTTTGTCCACGGTCCCTTTCTTCATCACTTGCCATGATGAGGGAAGGGGCCACTCAGTGTATTGTAGGACCTTCACCTGTGTTTCTTTCCATTTTACAATTTAGTTTGCTTCTTCCCAGGGCCGAGAGCCACAACTCTTCCATATGCTAGATTAACCTGGATTCATGAATAGCATCTCCTTTGTGCGCTGAAATGTTCTCATCTTTCTAGCAGGTTATGCTAGCTCACCCATGAGCCTCAATCTCTGTTT
This sequence comes from Orientallactaga sibirica, assembly GCA_036365145.1. Classification (NCBI taxonomy): domain Eukaryota; kingdom Metazoa; phylum Chordata; class Mammalia; order Rodentia; family Dipodidae; genus Orientallactaga; species Orientallactaga sibirica. The sequence continues at coordinate 54,956,614 of JAEOAD010000001.1, forward strand.
CTCAGTCTGCTTGCTTTCTGTAATCTTGTCTCCATAATCCCATCTGTTCTACAAATATATCAGACAGGTCTGAATATATTTGAATCACAATAATGAACAAGATTAATATTATTTTTTCATTTAACTTCTGGGTTCTAGCAAAATTAGAGCACCTTACTCAGTTTATGTAAGTAGAAGAGGCCAGAAAAAAAAAAAGAGACAGCTCCCAATTCATATTGATGAAAGAGGCATCCTTATCTGGGTTTGGAAATTGGCTCTACCTTTTGTTCTGTGACCTTTGACAGCTTGCTCCTTTCCTCTGGAACCCAGTTCCTCTATTTGTAAAATGGGCCAAATGGTAATACCACCTCTAGAATTTTTCAAAGTTAAATGTGCTAAGGGCTTGTGGGACATGTAAAATGGGACCTAAACAAGCGCTCATGTGTTAGCACATGTAGTTATTATTATCATACTATCTTTCTCTTGGGCCTCCACTCCTCTACTGGGACTTCTCTGTACCCTACATTTCTACCAAGGCTTATTTTTTTTTTAGTTTATTTTTTTTTGGGGAGGGGTGATTGAATTCTTCAAACACAACTGCTTATTAAGAATGTTGAAAACTCTGCCTGGTATGGTGGTACACACCTTTATTCCCAGCACTTGGGAAACAGAAGTAGGAGGATCTGTATGAATTTGAGGCCAGTCTGAGACTATGAATTCCAGGTCAGCCTAGGCTAGAGCGAGACCCTACTTCATAAATAAATTAAAATTAAAAAAACAACTAGAAAAAGAATGTTGAAAAAAAATGAGGTCAAGAGGTCAATGGTTAAAGGCACTTGTTTGTAAATCCTGATGGCCTGGGTTTGAGTACCTGGGTTTCATTTACCTATGTAAAGGCAGACATGTGTCTGGAGTTTGTTTGCAGTGGCAGGAAGCCCCAGATCACCCATACTTTCTCTCTCTTTCATAAATAAAAACATAATAATAAAAGAAATAATAAAAGAAGAGAAAAGAAAATAAGAGGAATAAGAAGAATGTTGAAAATTAAAAGATCATGATTGAGTTGCTTATGGCAATTTATAACTCAAATAAGTATTGACACCAAGATTCCCTTCTTTAAATAAGTCTCAAAAACTTCTATCAAATTTTAAGCATGAAAAAAAATCACAGAGAAAGCTAGAATTAATCAACCCATAATAAGTTATGACAATTTAATCCTAATAAGAAGTACGTCTAATGCCCCTCTTTTTTTTTAACCTACTATTCAAGTCCACTTCTGCAAGACCAAAGCTAGAGGGAGAAAAGATAATTTCACACACAGTACCTCAAATTAATACTATGTCTTATCTAGGGGAGATATGTGCCATACTGAGAACATTTAGAAACCATAGGCAGGACATTTGGAAGTTGGCCTCCCTGAGAAATATTGGAAAATGATGCATCTGCCAAAATGATTCTCTGAGGAACTAAAAATCAATACATTGAGATAGAGAAAAGTGGACATAAATTTGGAACCCAAATTTTGAGATCCATCTCTTGGGAAATAAAGCTGTGTGAAATAGGTAGGTGTGGTTTTCCCTGTTTTAGTTCGATGAAAACCTGAATTATTTTTGTCACCTCTGGGCCATTGCTTTGTGTGTGTGTGTGTGTGTGTGTGTGTGTGTGTGTGTGTGTATTTATTGCATACATGTTTATGTTCCATTTTTATCTATTTTTTATCATGTTTTCTTACTCTTCTATTGAAAATGGAGGAAATTAGGTTTTTGAAATGGTCTTAAGTTTGTAGAAAATGAAGAAAACATCACAAAGACCTCTGACATTCTCTTTGTCTTAGTTCATTTTCCACTGCCGCAACAGAATCCTGGATGTTAAACAATTTATAAAGGATAGAGATTTCTTTAGTTTGTCCATCTATAGTCTAAGATCACCTGTCTACATCTGGTGAGGGCCTTGTGCTGCATCATAATATGATAGAGAAGCAGAAGGACAAGAAAGTACATGTGAAGACACAGCTATGAGAGGCCTCTACTTGCTGTAGTGGTCGCTAGTTAAGGGTCCATTTCCCAGCAGTGCCACATGGCAATCAAATTTCAATATGAGTTTCAGAGGGCAAAACCACAGGGATACAATTAGGATTCCAAATACTGATAGTGAAGAGTGCTTATTTTATAATTCTCTGTTTCTCTTTCATATGCACACACACACATGTACATATTATTTTTCTGAAGCTAAGAATCAACTTCAGATATACTATCTCACTAGCTCTAAATACTTCAATTTATATCTCCTGAAAGCAAAAACATTCTTTTACATAATTCCAGTTAAACTTTTAAAATCAAGGAAATGGTGAGGATTAAACATGACAGGGTAATTCACATTTGAATGCCATTCAAGTTTTCCCAATTTTCCTAATAGAAATATCTTTTGCAGGACTGGAGAGATGGCTTAGCAGTTAAGGCGCTTGCCTGCCAAGGTTAACAATCCAACTTCAATTCCCCAGTACTCTGGTAAAGCGAGCAGCACAAAGTGTTGCATGAATATTCAGTTTGTATGCAGTGGCTGGAGGCCCTGGTGGTCCCACTCTCTCTGTCAGTCTCTCTTCTCTCTCTCTCTCTGCTTTCAAATAAATAGAATAAAAATATTAAAGATAAAAAGAAATACCTATTGCCAATCCCAGGACCCAATCCAAGACCACAGGTTGCACTTAGTTGGCATGTTTCTTTAGTCTTCTTCAGTATGGAACAGTCTGTTAGTCTTTTCATGTCCTTATGATCTTGGTATTTTTAAAAAAATATTTTATTTTTATTTATTTGAGAGAGAGAGAGAGAGAGAGAGACAGAAATAGGCAGGGGGAGAGAGAGAGAGAGAGACAGGGAGAGAATGGGTGTGCCAGGGCCTCAAGCCACTGTAACTCCAGATGCATGTGCCCCCTGGTGCATCTGGCTTACGTTATGTGTGTCCTGGGGAGTTGAACCTGGGTCCTTTGGCTTTGCAGGCAAATACCTTAACTGCTATGCCATCTCTCCAGCCCAATCTTGGTATTTTTGGAAATTACAAGCCAATTATTTTCTAGGATGTCCCAAAATTTAGGCTCATCTCATGTTTTTTGTTCAGGTATATCTAATTTTGAAAGAAGTACTATGGAAGTAATGTGTGGTAATAATTTCTGCAGTTACAATATGTTGACATGTCTCATGTTTGATGCTGTTTAATTCTCCTCATTCAGTTTAGATATAGTTTCCTGGTTTCGACATTAAAAAGTTATATAATGTATGTTTTCTTTTTTCTAATTTATTTATTGGTTTTTCAAAGCAGGGTCTCACTCTCTAGGCCAGGCTGACCTGGAATTCACTATGTAGTCTCAGGGTAGCCTTCAACTCACAACAATCCACCTACCTTTGCCTCCCTAGTACTGGGATTAAAAGTGTGTGCCACTATGCCCGTCTTAATGTATGTTTTCTTTTATAACAATTAATTAATTTATTTATGGGGGATAGTTTACCTGTGTAAATATCTTGTTCCTCATCAAAATTTTATTCAACATTTTAATTATCCTTTATTAATCATTAATGGATTTTAATTTAATGGCAATTTTTATAAAATCTATTATATGTCATTTGCTTCAAATGATGCTATTTTTAATTTTATTTATTTGCAAGGAGAGAGAAAGAGAGAGAGATTCATGCATCACTTTGTGTATCTGGCTTTACATGAGTAGTAGGAAATTGAACCTGGTCCTTAGGCATTGCAGGCATGCATCTTAACTGCTGAGCCATCTCTCCAGCCCATATGATGGTATTTTTGAAGGTAGAGCTATCATCTATCTATCTATCTATCTATCTATCTATCTATCTATCATCTATCTATCCATCCATCTATCTATCAACCATCGACTATCTCTGCCTCTCATCTGTTGTTATCACTGTTATTCTGGATTTTGGAGATGGAACTATCTTGTGCTTTGCAATAGAAGCATCTTCAAGCTAGATCTTAGACCCTTTTGATTTTCCCTAACAAATCTTTGGACAAATCTTCCTTTCTGGTATATTATGTTCTGGGCTCATCTTGTCCAGTGCCCTGCTGGATTCACCCACTTTCCTACAACCGACCCAGAGTTTCCTTTCAACAAGAATGCTTCTTAGAAACCAAGGCCTGAATTATTTGGATAATTCCCATTATTGAATGTTTACATCCAAGTCCTCTTTGCAGACATATCTAGTGAAAATGTATGTGTGTGCATATCTATTCATGCATACTCACAGCTCTATTTCTGCTGGTCATGTTCAAAAATCATGGTTCCCCTCTAGTGTTTTCCTTTCCTGTTCACTAGTACTGAATGCCTCCAATAGTCTATGTTTCCACCCTTCCTATGTTTGTGCCTTTTTCTGCATCAGTGAGAAACCTGTTTCCAATTATTTTCAATTGATTTAATTGTTCAATATCCTTAAGTAACCAATATCCTGAGCTCACAGGCTTTTTACTCAGCCCCAACTCTGGCAACCAGTCTCGCCCCACTCAATGAGCACTGACCTCTCCAGTCCAACTAAGCAGAATGGGAATAAGGTCAGATTGTTTGTACCTCATCATTGTCTTAGCAACATTATCAAGAGATACAATGCAGAAAAAAGTCCTGAAATGCTAATGAAAACTATATAGGTGGATTAAATATGAACCATAGGACTCAAAATAATTTTCCCGATTTGTGGTAAGCTTGTTCTATGGGATCTTTCATGAATCTACACTTTTCTGATTTGAGCTTAGCATGTACTATTAGTTCTTTTGTGTGTCTGCATTTTAAAATTTCCATCAGTTGTACATAGGACCGTTCAATACATGTAACTATGTTATAATGATTTTATAATCCATTTTATCATATATGATTGACAGATGAATTTGTTTACTGCAAAACCCATGACTTCACTGCTTTGATTATAAAAACTGGACAGATTTGGGCATGCCATTTGTTACAGCTTGCCAGGAACCTGTGAAGGCAGCTAAAATGGCTCAGTTCTTCTTATATCTCTAAAGCCAAGGTATTAATATCATAAAGGTGAACCTTGAAACACCACCCTCGTCCAGTCCTTTTTCTCAGAAAGGTGCTTTTTTTCCTAAGCATGATGCATTTAAGAATAAAATGAAAATTTTCTAGTAACAGTCTACAGCTTCTGGATGTGCCATTATTCAAAAAAAGTAGTTTACATAAGTCTTATTCACACTATCTTGAATTTTGATTGACCCTTCCCCGCCCTGCTTTTACACCATTCCCCTCCCTGTAATCTGTTCTTATACTTACATATGTGCAATACCATACATACACTTAAATCCTTCCCTCTCCTGCCTACCTTATAACCTTTAATGGCATATCCAGAAGCTGTAGACTATTACTAGAAAATTTTCAGTGCCTGGGATGGGATACCTTCCAGTGAGTTGTTGACCAAGGAGGTCCCGGTAGCCTCCAAAAAATTAAAGGCTATTGCCAAAGCCCTTGGTTGCCCTTGAGAAACAGATAATAAGACCCTATTGCTGAAGACATCTCTTGACTGAGAGGCAAGGTCACTGAGAAAACAAGCTGGTGCTGAACAGAAAACCTTCTCCCTGTAGACCAGCCAACTGAAAGCTGGAAAAAAGCTGCAGTGCATGCAGCTGTATGGGAGACAGAAGTCATCAGCAGTGAAAACAGTGGACACTGAATATTCAAGTTTGGCCATACAGGCCCAATGACTGAACGGGTATAATAGTGGCATGTCTGCTCTTGGGGTAACCAACTTCTGCATAATTGGACTGAAGGCCCTCTCTATAGGAGGGAATACATACCTGGTACTGAAAAACCTAAGCAAAAGTCTATGGCAGGAGGGTCATGAGCCTTAGGGGTATAAAGCCTGCGCTTGTCTGGTTAAATGTATATATTATTCCCACCAATCTACCCTGAAATCACTACACTTAATGTTCATATTCACATATTAACGCTACTCTCACTTCTGGTTAGAGAAGCTTCTCTTTTCAGATGGCGATGACCACTGGTGTTGGGCCCTGCCTGGTGTGAAGCCTAGTTCTGAGCCCAGCCAGAGTTTACTTGTACTTGGCTCCCGGTGAGGCCTAGTCGAGCTTCCGGAGCCTGAGTAGAGTTTCACGACCTGTCCTTGGAGTGACTCAGCACCTAAGCTGAAACTGCCTCCGCCCAGCTACTGCTGACGTGGTGAAATACTATTGGCCCTTACACCTTTATCTCATCCTTTTTCCCACCCTCTCTCAAAAATATATAAATACCTTCCCATGACAATAAAGAGAGAGATTTCTGTCAGACGGACTTCCGGCTCAATGTGGTTTTCTTTTCCCCGGTGGCTTGGGGAGGTTTTTTGAGCTGCGACACCCGCCTTCCCGCTCAGCCTCGAGAAAAGCGGCTGGCCCAGTTCTCTCTCTCTTCCACTCTACCTACCGGTGGTGAAGGAAAAAAAAAACCGGCAACGGGTGCCCAACGTGGGGGCGCAACAACGGGTGCCCAACGTGGGGCGCAACCACTGGGATGACCCAAAAGGCAACATAGTGCTGAGAAGAAGGGATGGAGGAGTGCCCAGCACTGAAACACCTCTGTCACACCCTCCAAGGCTCAGAGACCATTGCAGAAGAGGGGGCAGATAGAATGGAAGAGCCAAAGGAAGGGTATGACTTCTTACAATGCAACTGCCCAGACAGAAATTGGCCTCGATATCCATGACCTTGCAGTGCCAAGCAATACTTTTGCAAGACCCTCATAATAGAAGAAAAAGATGATGACATCAAATTAAAAGAGAAACTAATGGAGAGAGGGAGGGGATACGATGGACATTGGAGTTCTAAAGGGGAAGGGGGTGGGGAGAGGAGGGGAATATCATACGTTTTTTTGTATGTAAGTATAAAAGTTGTCAATAAAAAAAAAAGAGAATAAAATGGCACTCTAGGACATGTGTGCCCTGAGTGTACTCTGTAATTAGTGTCTCCTTTCTCTCCCAACCTGCTCCCCTCCTTTTTAAAAGCTTAAAACATTACAATGATATGATCAAGGACCTCACTTTATGGAAGATTTTACAAAATTCTCTTGACCAAATTTGCATTTGTGTTTCATCATATGGAATCGTAATTGCTTTTAACTGTTAACAGCTTACTTCAAAGAACTATAAGAATGTTCCTAAAGCCTCAAATTCATTGAGTATTTTTTCTCCAAACAAATCTGCTCCAAGTCATCAGAACAAAAACTGGAAACACTGTGAATTTGTTATTCCAGTGTATGGATTTATGGTTTTATACTTTCCCTAAATTTTGAAAACCTATTAGCTAAGTAGAAAGTGCAGCTACATGGTGTGTTATTGCATCAAAGACACCAATATGAAAAAATTAAAGACATAATAAGAAGCTTGGTCATTGTCCACTACACTATTCAACAAATGACTATGTTCATTTCAATATTCATAAGGAGAGGAATACATTTTACAGAACTTCTCTAGCAAAGAATCTTTCTGAAATAGATTCATTAGAAGCACGTGATGGCCTTTAAATGAAGAAGACTTCAGGTTTAGACTGACTACTCGGTGGCATGTGTCCATGAAAGCATCAGTCTACAAAATGTTTCATTAGTCAAGAAAAAAGTAACTTTAGATTCAGTGAGGCACTTTCACAGATTGGTGAAAAGAGGCTAGGGAATATTATTTTCAATAAATTTTATATAAAGAAATCATATTTTATTTTGCTTTCTTTACTTATACTAATATTAATATAGAAACTTACCTAGTAAAGCAATTCCATGTAGATTATCTTATCTACATCTGTGTAAGCACATTTACAATAGGAAAAATGGGTCCAAACTCTGCAAAAGGTTAAATTCAAACAGAAAAATGATCAAAGTAATATAATAATTTATACTTGCAAAATATGGTAGAAATTCAAATGTTTATTGAGGTACAGCACATATAATAAGGCTATAAAATATTTGCAGAAGTCTTCAAATTTAAAATTTTTGATTATTTTGATTTTTAAAAAATTTTAGTGGGATTTTTTGTTGTTGCAATGTCCTAGTTTGAGGGGTTAGTTTTGTATGGCACAATGCAGGTCTGGCCCTAGCCAGACCACATGTCAGAAGAAACCAGGAAGTGGCTTCTGTGAACATGGTGTCCTGCGCAGGCCTGGCATGACAACAACTATAGTCCCATGCTCGTGAGAAACCTGCTACGAGATGATCTGTCCAGAGACAGGCTGTCATTGCTCACAAAAAGGGGACCACCCCAATCAATGATTGGGCAGCCAAACCCCTTAAAACCCCCTACACTTCCTTGAATAAATGAGTTTGTGGCTGCTCGCCCTATGCTGCTTCCACCCAACTCCCCAGAGACCCTGCTGTCCCTCCTGGGCTGGCCCTAGGGGATATCCCAACATCTGGCACCTGAACAGGGACCCTCTGCCTCATCTGCATTGGTGAGACACCCCATCCTTGATCATCAGTGAGCAGTCCCCCCAGCCTTGGCAAGATGTCCCCTTCTTGATCGTTGGTGAGAAAAGCCCCTTGCTGTTCTGTGTGCTGATGGTTGCCTGAGGGTGAGTGGGCAGCCCACTCCTCCCCTCTTTTTCCTTTGTTTTTCCTTTGCCCCTCCCCCCAGTAGGAAGGCACACATTGCCGCATGGCCCCAAAGCCTGTTTTGGCCCCTCAATTATTTGGTTCTTCCCGGTGAAATCACATAAGGGTTTGACCAGCCCAATTTTGGAACCAAGGTAAGGCCTTTGGCTGAGCCTCCCCGGAGACACCATGTGGGCATACGGCCATGGAGTAAAGACCCACGGAAGTCCCCCACTAAACACAAGACATGTGGGTCTTAAACATTCTATCCAAATGTCTCAGCTGGCCCCGGCATTAGGACTTGTGGCTTGCATGATTATCCTTTGGGCTATCATTTTTGATCTGGGTTATTATTTTCTCAGTCTCTTTGATTCAGGATGTCCCAGCCTAGCCACCCCCCAAACACCACCACACCGTAATGGGCAACCTCCCTCCCCACCAGAGGATGCAGCTATTGTAGGCTCTTAAGACCATCCTTCTACATGGTGGCTTAAAAGTAAACCAAGAGGACCTCCATAGTTTTTGGGGTGAAACTCTTGCTTAGCTCCATGGATTAGTCCGGAAAACATCTGGGACACTTCCATTTGGTCCCGGGTTCTCTTCCTCATGAAGAAATGAGAGGTTTACGAAGGGCACACACCCCTTGCCCCATTCTTTCCTATCCTCCTTGCCATAATTGCAGGCCTTAAAGCCTCCACTGTGCAGGAAGTCATTTCTGCCCATAATGAACTCTATAAGGAGGAACCAAAACTGGCTCTTCAAAGCTCATCCCTCCCAGCCCCCTCTTATGATAAATCAGATGAGGAGGAAGTCAAACCTTTAAATGCTCATAGACCGCCACCCCAACCACCTCCTGCTACAGCCACACTCACAACCACTCCTCCCCCTCTTTATCCTTGGAAGGCCCTCTGCATGATCCTGGACACACCCAGGCAATTGCCAATTCCCTGATAAGCCCCTTCGCTGCCTAGGGCCACATGCAACAGCCAGGCCCTGGTACCCCACCCCCTCTCTGATCTGGCTCTCATCCTCAAGGCAGCCCAGGAATCTGGCATTGACTCTTACTTTGAACAAGTCCTTTTACATACAATGGGCCATCCACCTTCATACTTATTGAGCACTTTCACTCACACACTGGTCTACCTGGCTTTACTGCTGATGTAAATTCACAGGTAGACAAGTTTATTGCTATCTCCTCCTTGCCACCTTTAGAACAAGCTAGACATTTACACCAAAGGTTCCATCTATCCCCCACTAACCTAAGAATCCTATACCCTGAGCTCTCACTTAGCCAATGCAAACATTTAACCTGTACCTGTAAGGCATGTGCCCCCCTATCACCCTTGGGCCCCCCTACATCCTCAAGAAATCAATCCTAGAGGCCTTACCCCAAATTATATCTGGCAGATGGATGTTACCCACATACCTTCCTTTGGTAACCTCAATATGTCCATGTCATTGTGGACACTTACTCTAAGCTTACTTTTGCTATTGCTCTCAGGGGAGAAGGCATCCCATGTCATTAAGATGACAAAAACCACAATGTTGGCCATGGGCATACCCTGGTCAATTAAAACTTATATGGCCCTACATGCACATCTGCCCAATTCATATGCTTCATGGAATCTTGGGGAATCAAACACTCACTTGGGATCCCCTACAACCCACAAGGACAAGCCATCGTGGAGAGAACTAACTGGACCCTAAAGAAACTAATTATAAAACAAAAGTTTTAACACAGGGCCGAGGATATGCTTGTGTCTTTCCAGAAACTTCACAGATCCCTATCTGGATCCCTGCCAGAAACATCTGTCCAGCCACTGACTCGGGGATCAACCTTGAGGAAGGGGATGATGCCAAACCCCTCAATCTGGATACAGGACTTTAAACTTATTCCCCCCCTTTTCTCCTTTTATCCCTACTACCACTTCCCAGAAACCATTTTGGACAATTCTTAGGCCATACTTGTTTGGTGTGGTGGGCCTAGATTCTCACACTTTTCCTAGGCTTCATTTTAGCCACTCTATTTTGCTGTGTTCCTCCCCTTTCAAGCAAGTACTTCTCCTTAGCCATACCTTTGCTTTTTTGCTTATTAATGCCTCTTATGGTAATGCTATCCTCCAACCAGCCATAAATTCCTTTGCAACTCCTTTGATTACATTGATCTGCTACCATTAAGGACACTCAATGCTACTACTTATGATGCTAAGGTTGAGCTCATGACAGTCACCCAGCAACCTATCCTACCCCAGTCTTTTTCAGGTTCCAAGTTAATTCTCACTCACTGGGACACACCGCTTGGCCCTCCCTGCCTCCTAAGCAACAGCCACAACCCTCAGGTTTTCTCACCAGATTGGCAGGTAGTCAATGATGGGTAAGACCTCAGGAGATGAGGCAACCTACAACAGGTACCATCACATGTGATGATCCTTTGGGGCTTGGGTTCAACAATGGCTTGGCAAAGAACCATGCCTCCCAGGGTTGCCAATAATAAAAACAAAAAGGATGATATGTATGGCACAATGCAGGTCTGGCCCTAGCCAGACCACATGTCAGAAGAAACCAGGAAGTGGCTTCTGTGAACATGGCATCCTGTGCAGGCCTGGCGTGACAATAGCTACAGTCCCATGCTCCTGAGAAACCTGCTATGAGATTATCTGTCCAGAGACAGGCTGTCATTGGTCACAAAAAGGGGACCACCCCATACAATGGTTGGCCAGCCAAGCCCCTTAACCCCCCCCCTACTTCCTTGAATAAACAAGTTTGTAGCAGCTCACCCTCTGCTGTTTCCACCCAACTCCCAGAGTCTCTGTAATGACTCCACGTCTCTCACCCCCAACTAGGCAGAGATCCTGCCATCCCTCCTGGGGTGGCCCTAAGGGGGACCCCAACATAGTTTAATTTTAGATATTTTATAAAATATATGTGATATTTCAAAAAGTTTTTTTTTTTTTTTTTTTTTTTTGAATGACAGAAGAAGTTAGTCTTTTGTTGTTGTTTTAATGAAGTTTGGAGAAACTATTTCCTTAGCTGTTATCTTAGGGGAGGCATTGTTATTCCCTTTATCTTTGTCAGTGAGTCAAAATAAGACTAAAATATGACAGAGACACTATGCCCCTTGTCCTCAGATTGTAGGCCAAGGAGTGCACTTAGTGAGACTTTTATGGAACCTGGTTCAAGCTTCTCTCCCTGGACAGTGGATGGACAGTTCTAGTGCAGAGAAACTGAGTAGAGAAACTGAGCAGAGAGGCCTATAGCATGCCAGGTTTCCTATTCTTTAGGCTATAACCAAGAAGGAGAGAACTTTTCTAGTTGAGATGGAAAAGTTCCAGTCTGTCTGTGTCTATGGCCACCAAGAAATCAGGTGAGAACTTACCATACATTCCCATCCATACTCCTTCAAATACCCAGAGTGTGTTGTCCATGACCTGCTAAACATTGGGGTTTGAGGAACATAAGAAATGGTTTACTGAATGTGCTAATTTTCAGATAGGAGCTTTTGATTTTGCTCAGAGTTTAAGGTCTTCTAAGCAAGATCACAAATAAATATGTAAATATCTTAAATATCTCTGATTCATGTAGAATCATAGTCTTTTTAAAAATATTTTATTTTTATTTATTTATGTGACAGAGAAAGAGACAGAGAGACCGAGAGAGAATGGGCATGCCAGGGCCTCCAGCCACTGCAATGCAGTTTTATTACACAATTATATTATCTAAAACAAACTATTGAGTGTCAAGAAGGGCATTGATGTGTGTATATTTGTATTTATATTTATATGTATATTGCAAATCTCTTAAATGACATCACATATTATATAGGCCTGGAATTTTCCACCATATTTTCATAAGATAATGACAGTGAAAGAGGGAAGATGATCTCCATATTGTGATCAGTATTACAAGTTTTGAACTCATGGCCCTCTGAAATGAGGAACTCTTACCAGTCTTCAGATAATACTTGTAGCACTGTTGAGATAAACAAACAACCCAACTAAGTGCCCTGATTCAAGACTAAAGAAGGAACAATGTATTGAATAATTCCTTATTCTTCAGAAATTAGACAGTACCCACTATCACAGAGCATCTGCCATAATGACTCTGTAAATCTCCTCTTCTGTTTTTGGCAAATTAGTGTTTTGTTTTCTCCCCCTGTGTGGAACTTATTAATATAGGGATAACATTTCTAAATAGAACCTGAAAATTAGAACCAGAAATGTGAAAAATGGTGAAGTAGCAGGGGCTGGGCTTAGGGAAATGGTACATTCAGGTAAAGTGCTTGCTGTACAAGAATGAGGTTCTCAGTTCAGTTCCTCAATGAACAGTGGAAGCTGCACATGTCAGCACACAATTACAATTACAATTCCAGTATGAGGGAGGTATAGCTAAGAGAATCTTTGGGGTTCACTAGCTAGCTAGTGTAGCTAAATTATTGAGCTCCACATACAGTGAGAGACCCTATTTGAAAAAAGGTGGAGAGCCATTGAAAAAGACATCCAACATTAATCTCTGACCTCCACACACATGCACATTTTTCCATCTGTGCACATAGGCATGCAAACATGCATATATACAGATACTTCTGTCACACACACACACACACACGTATACATGCAAAAAAATAAAATTGAGTACAAAATAAATAAAAGAAGCCAGTCCTGCAATACCAGCCACTTTTGTGGCTGAGACAGGAAGATTTCAATTTCCAGGGCTACCTGGGCTACAGATGGTCTCAAAACACAATTTAAATTAGACCTGGGAATAAAAACTGATGGTTGATCAATTATTTAGCATTTGAGAGGTTTACATTTAATTAATTCATATTATTGGAAAGAATAAGAGATGAAGAAGGAAGAAAGGAGAAAGAGGAAGAGGAGAATTACTAGTATGCAAGGTTGGTTTAACATGTGAAAAGCTAGTCAGTGAAATTTCCTTCATTGATGGAAAAAAGAAAAAATAGCATATTATTTCTTCAATGGATGTATTGATACTTGATAAAAGTCAACATTTACTCACAGTAAAAACTCATTAAATTAGGAATAGAAAGGAACTTGCATGTATCTTCAGATATAGGTAAAAATAATCAACCAAATATTGAATTATTAAACATTCTTACCTGAATTTTACTTGATAGGCATCATGATGCCAGTTATTATTATTTTTACTTAACTTTTACTGGAGGTATTAGCAATAAAAGAAATGAAGAAAACATTAAAAAAACACTGTTTTGCAAATAATGGAATTACTTACATAGAAAAATATCTAAAAACTGAATAAATAGCATCTACATCAAAGAAATTATCATATTGTATCATATTGTAAACTAAGAATAAATTATTAAATATTACATTTAAAGTTCAAGTATAGCTGGGTGTGGTGGTGCATGCCTTTAATCCCAGCACTCAGGAGACAGAGGTAGGAGGATCACCATGAGTTCAAGGCCACCCTGAGACTATATAGTGAATTCCAGGTCAGCCTAGGCTACTGACTCTACCTGGAAAAACAAACAAAAAAATATCAAGTATAAAGGGTATATTTAACAAAGGTTGTATAAAATTTCTGTGCAGAAAACTAACAAAAATCCTGAGATAAAATTAAAATATCTAAATAATAAGGTAAGAACAAATATTAGAAGACCTATTACTAATAAAATGTGAATTCTTCCAAAATTTACCAGAGATCAGTAAGGTTTCAATCCAACTCCCAAATATTATTTTTGTGGAAATTGACACCCCGATTCTAAACTTTATGTGGGATGAAAACAGCAATGATGAATAGTAAAGATAATGTTGAAGAAGAGGAAAGTAGTTTGAGGTCTTATGCGGGGAGTCATGAAGAATATATTACAGCTGGGTATGGTGGTTCATGTTTATAATCCAAGCACTCAGAGGATGAAACAGGAGGGTGAAGATCAAGCCTGGGCATCATAGACTTGTACACTTTCTAGTATGCATGCTATATTTCTCAAAAACATAAAGCCAATCTGCTATTATCTAACTAGGATATAGGAATGTATTTAGTACTCCCTCCTATACTATTCACTGTCTCAGAATAATAACAGAAAAGACTACATCAATGAAAAGAGTGTTGATGCAAAAATGGAAAAACAGATGAATAAAAAGAACAGAATCAAAAAAAATTTACATAAAAACATTTACAACAAATTTGCTATCGCAGTGCACTGCAAAACAAAGTGTGTTACACAATGATGCTAGATTAATTTAATATTCCAACATAAAAAAGGATCATGTAATTCCCACCATACACAAAATTATGTTCCAGAAAAAAATATAGAACTAAATGCAAATGTTAAAGCCATATAGCTTCTTAGAAGAAATACTAGTTTTTTTTTTCTACTTTGATAGTTAGGAAGTTTTCTTAAATATAAATCAGACTACTGGCCATAAAATGAAATATTGATAAATTTTAATTTCATTAAAATTCAGAACCTCGGTTCATCATTCTGATAGTGAAAAGATTAATGAAAGAAGGAATATGCTACTAGTCTCCACCAAAGAGATTCTATAATTATATATGTGTATGCATACAGACATATATGTGTCTTCTTTATATCAATAAGAAAAATAGCCAACAAGAAGGTGGCTGATAACTGGAACAAGCATTTTATGAATATGAGTATAAATGATCACTATGCATATGCAGATGTGTTCTGTAGCATTAGGTGTTTGGAAAGTGCAAACAGACACACCGATACCTCTGTATACCCAGAACAGCTAAAATAAATCCAAGCCAAACAAAAAACAGCAGAGGCAGACACAAACCTCCCCAGTACGCAGCAAAGGTTTGACAGGTGCACAGTAATTCGACTTCTCATACCCTTTAGCAAATCATTTGGCATTACTGTCTAAAACTTAAAAATATGCTTTTCTGGGCTGGAGAGCTTAGCAGTTAAGGCACTTGTCTGCAAAACCTAAGGACCCAGATACAATTACCCAGTACCCACATAAGCCAGATGCACAAGGTGGCACATGTGTCTGATGTTTGTTTGCAGTGGCTAGAGGCCTGTTCTCTCTTTAATAAATAAATAAATAAAAATAAAATAAAATTATGATTTTCCTACTCCTTATCCAATACTTTTTCTCTGAATGACATATCAATAGCAGTGCTACGTTTGAACACTAAAGCATGTACAAGCATGTCCAAGAGAGCATTATTCATAATAGCCTCAAACTGAAGAGGGGGCAAGTGTTATTTAGTTATTTATTTATCCATCCAGTCATTCATATATGTTTTATTCATTTATTCTGGGACGTTTTGGTGTGTGTATGATATGCATATATGTATGCGTGTTGTATGTGTGTGTGTGTGTGTGTGTGTATGTATGCATACGCTCACACCTGTGTGTGAGGGCAGACACACATGGGTGCCACAGAGCATGTGTGGAGGTTAGAGGACAACTTTGAGGGTTGGTCCTCCCTTTCACCTTCCTTGCTATTCACTGCTATTAACTCCAGGCATCTGGCCTAGAAGCTTGTAGGTGATTCTCCTGTCTCCATGCCCCTTCTTGCCCTAGGTGCAATTATAGACACTAGCACTGAGGCGTCTTACTGTATGTGGGTTCTGCAAGTCTGAACTCATACTCACTCTTCCAGGGCACTTTATTCACAGTCATTCTGGAGTTTTTGAGACAGGGTTTGCAATGTAGCCCTGGCTGCTCTTAAACTCACAGCAACAGTCCTGTCTTGGCCAATCAAGTGCTGGGATTACAGACAATTGCCACTATCTTCAGCCTAAATGTCCTTTAAAAAAATAAATGGATAAACAATGATATACTGAGGCAATGACTTCTATCCAGCATCAAGACTGAATGAATCACAGCTACTTGCAACAACTTGTATCCATTATACAGATAAAAGGCTGAGTGAAAGATGGCAGAGGAATCCAGACTACATTAGAAATCTATACTTATAATATATTTATAATAAATAAGAAATTAAGCACACTGAATTTTAGTAATATATTCCATAATTCTTTTGCTGCATGTGGGAAAGGCATGAGTAGTAATTACAGCACATGCTCCATGCTCAAGATAGTCTCATGTGTTGGTAATCATATGTAGATTATGTGGTATTGTGTTACCTTTGTAAAATTCAGTAAAACATATGCTATTCTAGTAAGCATGCTATATTTTAAAAAACATTTTTTAATTATTTAGGATATATATAGAGAGAGAGAGAGGGAGAGAGACAGACAGACAGACAGAGAGAGAGAGAGAGAGAGAGACAGACAGACAGACAGACAGAGACAGAGAGAGAGGGAGAGACAAGATTCAGGGCTGCAAATGCACTGCAGACACAACCACCACCTTGTGCCTGTGGCTTTCCATGGGTACTGGGGAATTGAACCCAAGCTGACAGGCTTTGCAAGCAAGTGCCTTTAAATGATGAGCTGTCTCCTCAGCCCAGCATGCTATCATTTTTAGAAATATAATGCAAATCTGCTATTAAGTAACTAGAATGTGAATGTATATACAGGACTCCCTCTTGTTCTGCCAGTCTTTGTCTCAGAAATCTTTGTATTTCTCTAAGCTCAAGATCATGAACAATGAAAGAAATGCATGAGTGCCTCATGACACTGGAGTTCTGGGCTGCCCAGAGTTTCATAACCTGACATACATTCCCCAGCTAGACATGCGTTTTCTGGTCAGTCTGTTGTTCTTTTGAGGCTTTAGTTCTGCTGTTGCTTTGTGTTTGATCAACCTTGACTCTTCCCAGATGATACAAGGTGTGTTAATGGAGCAAGGGAGATGGTTCAGTGGGTGAGAATGTTTGTTGCAAAAACATGGAGACCTGACTTTTTGATCTGTAGCACCCATGAAAAAAGTCATATATGGCGACACATGTCTGTAACCCCAGCACTGCAGGGGTGCAAAGAGGATGATCACTGGGACTAGTTAGCCAGTCTAACTGGAAACACAGCTGAACTCCAGATAGATAGATAGATAGATAGATAGATAGATAGATAGATAGATAGATAGATAGATAGACAGACCCTGCCCCAGGAAAATAAGGCAGAAAAGTAATAGAAAGACACTCAGCCCCTCTGTTCTTTCTACATTTAGACATATAGCATGAACATCTGCACAAACATGTGCATACACCATGCATGCACACATACACCAATAAAAGGTGCTAGTAAACATGGCAGGGATGGGGTGGTGGTGTGGGAAGACTATCACATCACCTTTTAATGTGTGGGGATGGAAGTGGCTTGAGGTGTCCTCAGGGAATGCTTACAGGTGAGAACACAGACCACAAAAATCAGGACCCAAGAGGGATGGGTGGAAGACAGATAGAGAACCTTGGAGACAAGACAGATTCAAAAGCTGTGGCCACCATATAGAACAGAAAATGTCTAAAGGCATGCAAAAACTTCAGGGAAGTGCAAGAATTGATAATTGGTTCATTCAAATATGCATTGTCTGCTCTTGAACAGGGGGCTGTCAGGCACTGTTAATGATTGAGTAGAAGCTTTGTAGGGACACAGCCTTACAGGGCTGGTTGACTTAGCGCTCCCCTTGCTTGGAATGCATTCCCTTTGTTAATGGGGTATGCTTATATTGACCTTAAAAAAACATAATCTTTATTTGTAAACATCCTGCTGACTAGTACAGAAGGTCTTGTAAGGGAGTCTTGCCTAATTCATCCACACTTGTCTCTCCCCCCTCTATGATCAACATTATGCATTTGTAAGAAATTTGGGCAATAAATAGCAACTCGGAGTGCATAAGCTTGTGACTTGTACCGATGCCAGCTGAATGCAAGTTTTGCAAATACAGTGAGCATGAATTATTCAATACTTCTGTGCTAAATGGTCATTTTTGGAATCTAGTCTGTGTATTTGAAGTTTTTGCATTTTAAGTGGTAGACCTAATTTGTGCTTATCCTGAAATTATAATTTTCATTCTGACATGCTGCCTTTGGCAAAGTACATATTCTTATGCATGAAGAGCATATTTTAGAATGCTGGAATGGCTTTCAGACACGTGCACACACACATACACACATGCCATTAGTTGATACCATCTAATTGTATTGCAGCAATCTTGTGCATACCCAGAGATACTTTCTTCATTCCTGAAGATTCAGATATCTTACTAGTAAAATAGAGACAATGCTTTTCTTTAAAAAATTACAATATAAAGGTACCTGTGCACACAAGATACTAGAAGTGACTTCTAAACTAAAGAGTCAGAAATTAGCAACATGAAATGATGACCACAAGCTGGGCTGGCAGTCAGGCAAGGGAAATTAATTCATCTGCGGGTTAGCTGTGTGGTCTTGTGCAGTTTACTTTGCTCAGTTAAGCTGTTTCTTTCTATATAGAATGGGGACTATTATATTACTTATCTCCCAGTTTTTGTGAAACTTCAGTGAGATAAAATATAGTAAATTCCAGGGTCACCAGGACATTAAAGAAAAGGCTATTAATTTCCAGCAGAAACTTCTGTAGCAACCAGATTTATTTGAATGGTGTTTGGTGTATTTTCTTATTTAAGCCATGGTAATGGTGCAGTACTTCTGAAATACAACAGGACATTTTTATCATTCTCACAGGGGTTGAAGGATCCTGCTGTCATCTTACCACTCCTAGCCGGTGTCATCTTAGGTGTCTCTGTGAGGTGGGAATAACAAGAGAGTACAGTCTGTGATGGGACACAGTTTGTTGAATCACCAAGTAAACTAATGATGCATGGGCCAGAGACACTGAGACTATTGTTGTTCAAAATATATTCCACTGAGGTGGTTGGTAGTCAAGCCCTGAACTTTTAAGGAGCCAGTTTTATATGTATTTCAAAATTTGAATATATATAATATATATATTTCAGTTTCCTGGGGCTTAATTATCAAAGTACTCCACCTCATCCTCATTTGAACTGAACATCAAAGGTGAATATTTCAATGCTAAATGAAAGGGGGAGTAGAAGTCTACCTTTAAAGCAAGCACTGATAAATTGTTGGAAATGCAACTATCTATATACTTTCTGTTCAGTCTTTCCTATCAAATTCCTTGTTCCCTGCTGATGGAATTCAAACAGTCCCAAGATGAAGTTTACTTTTCATTAAAGATTCTAAGAAGTCCCTTAGTAGTTGGTTGACATCTCAAAATATTACAGCAATCTTTCAGTCAAAAATGACCAGGAGAGGGACAGCTCAGTAGCTCCTTTCTGGCTTCTCTGAAAGTATATTTGTGTCAGTAGAAGTTCTGTATTAGACCAGTGTCAGCTTTCTTTCCGCAAATTTCCACTCCCTTCTGGTAAAATCACCAAGATTTTAATCACCAAAACCAATAAGCAAAAACAAGTGCAATCTGCAATAGTATTTGTTTGCTCTCTATTGTGGGCTTGTTGTAAAATGAGGCAAGCAAGAAGGGATACAGATAAGTAAGTTATGTCTGAAAAAAATCTGGATTTCATCTGGCCCAGCTTTGTCGAGTTTGGCAGATTCTTTGCCTTGCTCTCACACACTCACCTCAAGTTTTCTTTGCAAGCTAAAGATTTACATTTGAAATGCTCTTTGAGTGATACGTAGTCAACCCCAGGATCCAAAGTAGCTTTGATGTTTGCAAGGAAAATGATGGCTTTCTGCTACACTAGGCTTTCCACAGAGCTGAACAGCTCCAGCACCACAGAACCTGAGTGAAAACCCACTGAGAAATTAAATAGAAACTATTCACTTTGATAAAACAAAAAGAATTAGTATTTTTCCTGAGGCTCACCTGGAAGATCATTCAACCCTTCTTCCTTAATATATATGTAGCATGAAATTCATTTCTTATTTCAGACACAACATTTATATGTCAATTTCAAGAATATGTAGAGGAGTGAAGCTCACTTTAATATCTCATTGAGCAGTGTGACAAGAATTTGAAAATGTATAAACTAACCATAGGGTGACCTTTCCAAACTGAAATGCAAAGGTATGGGTGACATTTTCTCATTCAATTACTTATTTTGAAATCTAAGTTAAAGCACACACAACACCAAATTAAACGTTTCCTCCCCAGAGTGAATACCCTAATCATTTATAACCAAGCAACTTAAGCATCCAATAATCAACAAACATTAACATGTAAATACTTGGTTTTAATAAGCCATGAACATTAATATGCACATGGCTGAAACACTCCTGCTGAAATTCTTCAACTGAAACCCAAAATATCAAATAAGGACTTCAGTGAAATAAAACTGTTAAATTTGATTCTGAAAACATTCATGTGAGTTTGCATAAATCCTCTTTATTTTCTAGTGGAATTTTTGAAGATTTTTTTTCCTCCCCCTGGTAGGAGACTTATGAAACTGAAATGTCAAGTGAGGGTTGCTTTATATCATGTTCTGTCAATCAGAGGAAGGAGGCTTTCTGCATCTGTTGCTAGTATATTGGCACTTTCTGAAGAGTGTTTCGGTGGGAGCAAGAATAAATAAAGATCCTTCAGGCACTTTCTCATTTATGGACGAGGAATCAAAGCAGTCTGAAACTTCATTTTCAGCCTGATACCCTGAAGATTGTTGGCTGATAATTCTGGATGGAACAGCTTATCTTGGAGGATTAGGGAGAACATGGCCTTCCTATTACTTCTGGCTTCAGCCTATTCAGCTGGGTAGACTTTGTCACACAGTATCTGGGCCTTTACATATGTCACTAATCTTATCTATATCTTTTCAGCTCCTTCTGTTGGAGCTGCGGTTTCCTGTGCCTAAACCTCCCATTTCTTCATTACACCAGCTGTATAGGCATTAGCCTTCCCTAACAGCCTTTCTGCACTATGCGGTTCAGTAATGGCAAGTTGTGCAGATGCTCGGCTTTCCTGAGCAGGCTGGGGCAGGATTTTATCCCAAATCTTGAGACTCTCACATCAATTATATTTAAAAGCTCCCTGTAGTTCCCAAACAAACTCATTTCCCTCCTTTACCAAATCCGCTTAACAAAATGAAATAATCTCCACAATACACTATCTCTGTAGCCGTTAAAGATAACATGGACGTCTACCTTCCATACCTGTGCATGTGCCAGGCTGTCACTTCTGTCTCTAAGTATGAGGCAGTTGTTCACCCATGAAACAAATATTAAATGTCTAGAGTGTGTGTTACAGAGAATTACAGACATGATTTCAAAACGGACTCTGCCTTCAACATGTCTACAGTTTAATGGAGGAAATGTGAGCAGGCAAAAAATGACCATGATGCAAGGCTCACGTGGTGCCTCCCCAAGAAGGCATATCAGTGTGCTTGGACAATTCATCAAGGGTAGACAAGTGAGAGGCAGAAGCAGGTGACATTTCAATCAAATGAAAGGAATTTTAACAAACGTGATGGGGGTCAGGAATTCCTCTGCTGGCTTGCCAAGTTACTTTCAGAATGAAGGGTTCAAATCAAAAGCTGCAGAGGACTCAGAGACTGAGGTGAGGAGATATCTGTGTCAATGCTGCTCCTTTCCCATCAAACATCAATTCTCCATGCCTTTCCAGAGATAACCTCACATTTAGCTGGCACTCTTCACCAATAGAGACCATGCATTCCAGCCACCCATGCAGCAGTGTGGAACATGTATTTGTTCTGCCAATGAGATGCCAGTGGAAGTAGTTGTTCTTAATGAAGAAGATGGGATTTTCTTCTTCACTTTTACTCTTGACTTATGGAATGGGGAATATGAGGTGTTGCTGTAGTCAGGTTCTCATTGCTGGCAGAAATCACCATACCAAGAGCAGCTATTGGGGGAAAAAAGGATTATTTTGGTTTACAGACTAGAGGCAAAGCTCCATGACGGAAGGGGAAAGGATAGCATGAGCCAGACCAACACAAGGTGGACAACAGCAATAGGAGAGTATGCCAAACATTGGCAAGGGGAAACAGGATATAATACCCATAAACCTGCCCCCAATAATACACTGCATCCAGGAAGTGTTAATCCCCAAATCTCCATCATCTGGGAACCTAGCATTCAGAACACCTAAGTTTATGGGGACACCTAAATCAAACCACCACAGGGGTGGGTCTGAATTCAGCAACCACTTGGAACATCAGAGAGAATAAAGGCCACACCCTGGGGATAGTAGAGGACAAAGTTGGAAAAACTTAGATCGCTGGCCATGGCAACCCCACAGTAGCCCTCTCCTGTTGTTCTTCACCCTGTTTTTATACAAGAGAAGTTAACCAGGTCTTGTTTTAGGCTAACCCATTTTAACCAATATGGTTTGCAATCTTTTATTCCTGACAAAGTTTCTAGTTTCCTGGTACTGCTCTAAAATGACAGGGAACATTTCCCACAAAATATTTATTAAGTTGTTAAAATGTTCAGGACATTTTTCTAGGAAAAATACATCCCTCAAAGTTATGAGGCCCATACTACCATTTTAAAATTTAGATGAGCTTGCTGGGTGCAAACATACTCACTGATAGATAATTGTAAACAATCATTAAACATGAGTACAATGAAGGTATATGTCATAATACCAGAAGAGTTAAGACAGTAACCACTTAAAGTTGGGATAGAATTTCTAGACAAAGAGTAGGCAATCAAATTTGAATTTCAGTTTAAGGATGAACAATTTTTGGATTAACTATATCACAAATATATAATACATACTTTTATTTAAAAATTAGCTATTATTTATCTGAAATTTGAAATTGAAATTCTAATTCACATGTCAATTTTCCTGAATTTTGTGGGGAATATGCTTGATCACAAAGTATTTATTGATTTTCTGAAATTCAGATTAAATAAGGCATCTATATTTTATTTGCTAAATTTCCCCAGCCCTTCACAATAAGCTTCTGGGATATCTCCCAAAGAGGTTGTAGTTAAGCTGTGCAGTGAGTGGAATCACGAGGAAGGTAGGGATAGGCCTTCTTTCCAAAGTAGAGCACAACATAAACATGACATTTTCTAGTAGTGCTAATTGTACTCACTGAAAAGAAAGACAAGTCAAGTCACATTATACTGAACATGATGTAGAATGCAAAATTTGCATAAATTATGAATTTTAAGCTATAGCAGAAGTTCTCAACTCCAGGACTTGGCCTCTTGAGCTGGACAGTTCTCTGTGGCTGGAGCTGTCCAATACATGGTGTGATGTTAAGCCCCACTCCTCACGTCTACACCCTTCTAGTTGTAAAAACAAAAATGTTTTCAACACTGCTGAATGCCCTCTGGAGGTGAGAGGGACAAAATCACATGTGTCTTAAAGCATAAAATATAAAAAAAGAGTTTTTTGTGATTATAATGGATCATAGGTATTAATCACAAAGATTCCTTTGTAGACAAATGACTTAAAGTGGAGGGTATTTCCTTATGATAACAATAATAAACATCTTAATGACAACTGAAACAAAGATGTTACCTTTTATTTCTTATTTATTAGTTTCAATTTAATTTTTTATGCTGTAAACTCCTTGAGACAAGCACTATTCATCTCCAAAACACATAGACCCAACACAAGACATATAACTCATGAATGGGGACTGAATTCTGAAATAAAAGTTTTAGGTTATTTTTTGAGAATCCCAGGATTAATGAATAAGACATTAGTGGTAAAATGGTAGGAAGGTTGGAGTGAGAAGATGGCCTTTAAGATGACCTCAGGTAAACTGCTAGGTAAGGAAACAATATAAGCAACATATAAAATTGAGACTCAGAGAGTGACTTCAACCAGCATGCAATCTTGCAAATGGTTTCCTCAGAGGATTAACATCTGCTTCCTGCTTCTACTAATGAAATCATTTCCCCTCTCCCCATTCAGTAAGAAGCAGCATTCCCGGGAAGCTCTGTGCCGTTGTGGTTGCCCCAGCCCTCAATTACTGCTGCCTATAGCCTCTGTAATTTGCTGACCACTCTGCTCTCTTGGCAACGCAGACCCCTAAAATGGAGATACCTCTCTAGGCTAGCACAGCACATCTCCCAAGCAAACTGCTAAAGCTTTCCACCAGGGCTGCAGAGCTAATTCCACTAGAGTGAAGGGAACTCGGGAGAAGGGTGAAACTTCTAAGGACTGAAAATCAAAGCTGAAGTAGACTGAATGGTGTCAAGATAACAGAGTATGTTTATTTTATTTTATTTTTTGCATTTGTATATGTGTATAAAGACATTCCAGGGCCTCTTGCCACTAAAAAAGCAATGCCAGATGCTTTTGCCACCTTTTGTGTTTGGCTTGTGTTGGTGGGAATTGAACCTTGTTCTGGCATGCTTTGCAAGCAAGGACATTTAACCATGGAGCCCCCTGAGTATGCTTTTATGCATGGGTTCATGAGTACCTATGGTGACTACTGTTGCTATAAACATCATGTTCATGATGAATGGGTTTCACCAAGCTCAGATACAATATCCTGACTGTCAACAGTTCCTTCAGTTTAAATGATTCCTCACTGTTTGAAACTTCTTTCCCAAGACCATTCCTTCAGAGTCTACTCTTTCTGTCCATACTTACTTTCAGCCTATTCTTTGTTGTCTCTCTCTCTCCCTCTTATTCTCTCCATCTTTACTTCCTCCCTACCCCAAAATCAAAGAATGTATGTTCTTGTTGGCAGGGACATTCCAGGGCCTCCAGGCCCTTCTTGCTATCTAGAGTCCTTGCTAGTATTCACCATGGAGTTGTGGGTTATGAGATGTGAGAGCAACACTTAGTCATTGTAGAGGGGCAAGGCCTCTGAATATTCCCTCTCACCCTGTGGCTCTTACAGTCTTTCTGCCCCCTCTTCCACAAAATTCCCTGAGCCATGGTGAGTGTGGTTTCAAGGTGAGTGTGGTTTAAGTCTAATTTAGTGTTGAGGTCTCAGAAACTTCTAGATTTCTGCTTTGGTGTGATTTGAATATCCTCAGTGTCTGTCTCCATCACCCTGGCACTGGTTGTCAGGCTCACCCTTGAAGCAGCACTCTTGCTCATCTCACCAACTTCTCTGTGGTCTCACCTGAGCCCTGGTTGATATGTAAGGGGTGGTTTATCTCTTCATGTCTCACCGCCTTCTGAAAAATAAAAAAAACTATTCTGTAATGGTGATGGAGATCAGCATAGGCGAAATGGGATGAGCATTGTTAATTAAGAGAGATTTTGGATGGGTGGAGCATCTCTTTTGGCTAAAGACTAGTTGGAGCTTCTCATTGGAGTCCATGATCTTGGTCTCCATAGGACTCTGACTGGGTTCCCACTTCAGCTATGGGTTACTTTCCACTGGGCAGATCTCTTAGCCAATCAGAGAGCCACTGGTTACTCACTGGTTGCCACTATTGCACAGGTGTGTACATCTTGTGAGTTTGGTTGATTTTGTACAGTAGTGTCCCTTGCTAGCACGCAAGGTTGTAGACCATTCCCTGCCCCCCTCCCCACCAGTATCTCAGCCCTATAGTAGCAGACCATCTGGGAACTGGCTTTCTTCCAGATTCCATACAGATTTCTCAATGTTCTGTGTTGGCAGTATGTGGTGTCTTTAGAAATAAGGTATTACCTTTTACCTCAGGTGGGTAATCAATTTCTTTGACAGAGGCCTGCCTTGTTTTGGGGACTTCATAGGTCTCTCTGATCAACAGCTCAATGTGGGTTGTAACCAATTTCTGGTACTGGGAGTGACAAGCAAGAGCCAAATGTTTTAGGGTTAGGCTTCACCCCAGTTTCTCCAGGGCTATTTATTTATTTATTTGCAAGTACAGAGAGGTAGAAAGAAGACAGACAGACAGAGAGAATGGGTGAACCAGGGCCTCTAGCTGCTGCAAACAAACTCCAGACACATGTGCCACCTTGTGTATCTGGCTTTACATAGATACTGAAGAATTGAACCTGGGTCTTTAGGCTTTGTAGGTAAGCATCTTAACTGCTAAGCCATTCTTCAGCACTCCAGGGCCCTTCTTATCAAATGATCCTTGCATATTCCTGTTGAGAGTTATATCTTCTATTCTGGTATCCAAGAGAAAGGTTTCTATGGTACCAATTCATTTTGAACTTAGTTTTGTGTGTATCCAACCATGCCCCCTGCCCTCCAATTCCTCTTCTCCTAAACACTTCTGCCGGGGCTTTTTTCCCTCACCACCGGCAGGTAGAGCAAAAGAGAGAGAAAGAGCCGGGCCAGCCGTTTCTCTTGAGGCTGAGCGAGAAGGCGGGTGTCGGCGACTCAAACCCCCCCCCACTAAAACACCGGGAGAAAAACCCTCTTATCTGACGTTTATTGTCAGGAGAGATATTTATGTGCTTTGAGGAAGGGGCGGAAGAGAATAGAGAAAGGTATAAGGGCCAATATACTTTGAGGAAGGGGTTGAGAGAAAGGTATAAGGGCCAATATACTTTGAGGAAGGGGTGGGAAGAGGGGATGAGAGAAAGGTATAAGGGCCAACAGTATTTCATCACGTCAGCAGCAGCTGGGTGGAGGCAATTTCAGCTTAGGTGCTGAGTAGGGCAGGTACTCAGGGAAGGCCACAGAGGCCAAGATTGGCTGGGCTAACCACTCGGCTTCACACCAGGCAGGGCCCAACACACTTCCATCCCTATTATCTGACCCTCGAGTTGCCAGTTAGGTTTGCCTGCAACTCAAGCTGTTTCAGGTTAGGAACCACAGATGAAGGAGAACATGTGGTGTTTGTCTTTCTGTGATTGTGTGGGTTTGCTTAGTATGATCTGTTACGGGTGTCCCATAAAAAGTAAGAGATGGGCCAGACCTTTGGCAAACTTTAGGTGAATTTCAGGATAGAAGCATTGATAGTTTCCATATTGTATGATGTTTAACACAGGATTTGTAGAGATATTGAACTTTCATTCTGCTTTTGCTTGGCCTCTGGCTTAATTTCCCATAAAACACTGATCCTTCCATTAAGGCAGACCCAGTCAGAGAGCATGACAGCAGCCATTGCTCCACTTCCTCCTTGCTTCTGGAATCCCAGTCTTGTTTGGGGCACTGAAATAACTGATGATTGATTTATGCCAATCATAATAATTTTATTTTTCTTTGCAATGCAATTATATCAAAGAGGCAGTCTGAAGTGAGGCTTCTGAGAAAGCATACGCTTTCTGCTATGAGCTAGAAGTGGGTGGAGAATTTGTTGGTAGAGTCTTCTCTGCCTTTCAAGATGGGAATGCTAATGTGGGGACATGGTGCTTAGAACTGTGGTAGTTCTAAGGCAGTTTAGACCATGCATAAATATGGAGGGTCCACATACTGAGAATGGAAGAACAAAAGGATGAAAAGCATCTTGATCTCTAATGACATTTACACTTTGAAGTGAAGTCTGAAGGCTCTACATTCAAGTGTCTTATTAAGTAAATAAATGTCCCTATAGTCCCGATTTTCTTTGCAACCCAAAACACTTTAAATTAATTGGTCTTGAAATCTTACCAAAATGAATTTTAGTGACATTGTATTGCCTAGCAAATATTTTTAGGAGTCAGCCATTTAATCATTTTCTTTGTTCTGTAGCAGAGATCTGTAAACTATATGCCCTGTGGGATGACCTCAAGTCCATCTAGTGGGAAGCCACACATCAGTGTGATATGAAAAAGATGGAGACCCACATGGATCTTCTCCTTCCTACCTGCCCATGCCCACACCACCCATCACTGAGACCCTTAACAGATGGAACTCTAAGAGAATCTTCCCTTTACTCTGTGTGAGAGCACACATATGACACTGTGATTGGGCTGAGCATTCAACTTCCAACACTTTGAATCTCATTCTGTGTGAGAGCATCCACATGACATTGTGATTGGGCTCAGCATTTAAGTTCCAGCACTTGAAATTACCTCAAGAATTCTTTTAACTTCACCGTGTGTGTGCACAAAACTAGCCATCGGGGCTAGGATTTGAACTGAGGTTGAGCACCAATATTCCTTTTAGCAATTTTCCCACCTCCCTTCCACAGCAGATGTCACCTATGATCTCTCATTTTCATGAATATACAAGTATAAATTTGGGCATAGCTGCAACTGAATTGAGACCACCTCACGTACACCACCCACTGAAGCAGTACCAAGTAACTCCAAGTCTGAACTCCAGGTACGACAATGTGAATCAAAAACCAGTGGATGCACAGAAACATCAATCACTATGCCATGTACTCACTTATCACTGGTGTGCCCCAAAGACCTGATCAACATACTATCACCAGTTGGGTATCTGTGTAATGTAAAAACTGAGATGACAAAAATGATTTAAACTAAAAGCCTATTGTACAGCTAAGGAAACTGTCAGCTGAGTCAAGTGAAAACCTACAGAATGGAAGAAAGTGTTTGCCAGCTATATATCTGACAGAGGATTAAGAAGATTAATATCTACACTATATAAAGAACTGAAACACAAAACCAAAACCATCCAATCAAAGAATGGGCCATGACACTGAACAAAGAGTTCTCAAAGGAAGAAGTATAAATGGCCAATTACTATGTTTAAAAATGTTCAACATCTTTAGTCATTAGGGAAATGCAGATTAAAACTACTTTGAGATTCTATCTCATTCCAGTCAGAATGGCTATCATTAAAGGTTCAAATGATAATAATTACTGCTAAAAGTATGGGGAAAGAGCAACTTTATTCAACGTTGGTATGATTGTAAATTCATGCACCTACTATGATAATCAGTGTGAAAGTTACTCAAAAAGTTAAAAATCGATCTACGTCATGACCTAGAGCCTAAGGATGATATATTTTACTACACAGTTTATTAACAATAGCTAGGAAATGGAATCAGCCTACATGCCTATCAACTGATGAATAGATAATAAAGATGTGGTTCATATATGCAGTGGAGTGTATTCATCCATAAAGAATAGTGAAAGTCTCAGGAAAATGGGTCGACCTGGAAAATATTATACTTAATGAGGTAACCTAGGTAAAGAAAGATAAATGCCACATGTCCTTTTTCATATGTGGATCCTAGTATTGAATTTGTAGAGTTGTATGTAAATTGGAGTCAGAGTCAGTTCTAGAGGTCAAGAAGCTAGAAAGGGGCCATGAAGGGGAAGGGCTTAAAGAGAAGGGTTAGTAGATATGAAATTAGTGAGATAGAATACTGGAGATGGAAAGATCCCAGTGGGATCAGGTGATAGGGATGGAAGAGAAGAGGGTAGAGTGATGTTTAACCAAATCTAAAAATGATATGAATAAGGCATATGGAAACAGAATTCTTTGTTAGATAGTTAAAATATATATATTTCAAGCCATAGGTTGTTTTAGGAAAATCCCATGTCAAGGATCAGAAATGTCCTAGTGAGTTGTCAGACAATCACATGAGACTCCCAAAATATTACAGGCCATTGGCAATGCTCTTGGCTCCCCAGCAGAACTAGAATGCATGACCCTATTGCTGAAGACATCACAAGGGTCTGTTGCTAGACAATGAGAAATCAAGCTAGTAGTGATCTAGAAGCTTCCTCCTTTCTGGCTAGCTGTCATAGTGTAGCAAAGAGCTAAGCAGTCTCCTGGGGGAGAAAAGTTATCATCAGTCTTAACCATCTGTGAACGCTGTGAGGTATACAACCAACCAGCTGGTTGCCCAGTGGTGCAATAGTAGCATGAGTGTTATGGGGGCAATCAACTGCTCTTTGATTGGATTTGATTACTGTTCTATGGGAGGAAATTCACATCTGGTACTGAAAACCTAGTTGAAAGCCTATTGCTTGGAAAGTCATAGGTCCCAGGGTTGGAACTACTACTGTTATTTGTCTAAGTCAGTATATTATACCCATCAAATTGCCCTCTGTATAGTTATGTTTATGCTCACATAGTATTGCTTCTCTCACTCTCATTTTTGGTCAAAGAAGCTACATTTTGCAGATGGTGGCGACTATTGGGAGATTCAAAACTCATTAAAGTACTGAGAAGATGCAACAGTTAAATGGTCGACATTAACTGAGATGTCTCAGTTACCTCTGACAAGGGCCATGAAACACTGCAGAAGCGGTGTTGGAAAGACTGTAAGAACCAGAGTATGGTGAATTTTTGAATGTTGTATACTGGACATGAGGTCGCCATTGTGCTCATGACCTCACAGCAGCTGTCATTAGCTATACTATATTGGGCTCATCAACATATTTGATGGCTAATGAGGACTAAAATTAAAAAAGACATCAAGATGGCAGAGGGACTGATTGGAGAGAGAAGGGAGTTTGATGGAAGGGACACAGGGGAGAGGAGACAAGAATGGATGATGGAGGGAATTGTTATAAAAATACCTTATATGCATGTATGAACACTATCATTATAAAGTTACAAATGCTTTCGGGGCTGGAGAGATGGCTGAGTGGTTAATGCACTTGCCTGCAAAGCCGAAGAATGCATGTTTGGATTTCCAGGTGCCATATAGCCAGATGCACAGTGACATAAGTGTGCAATGGTTCACATGCACATAAGGGAGTGTATGTATCTGGAGTTTGTTTGCAATGGCTGAAGGCCCTGGTATTCCCATTCTCTCTCTCTCAAATAAAAAATAAAAAAGTTACAAATATTTTAAAAATATCTTTTAATGGTTAGAATAAAAATCTAAAGAAAAATGTTTTATGAACTTGAAATTTAAAGGTCAGTGTCCATAAATAAAATTTTATGGGAATTCAGCCATACTCATTTACTTATGGATTACCAAAGGCTGCTTGCATGCAGAGTTAAAAATCTGAAAATCAACAGAGGGGCCATAAACTTGTAATATTTACTCTCTGGTCCTTTATTGAAAAATGTTTCTTACATCTGAACCGTCTGAATCTCCATCATAGCCAATGTGATCTCAAGTGTATTTTAGGTATAATACTCTCTCTTTCCTCCACGTTCTTGACCATGTGATTTCTTTCACTATAATTGGCTGTCATGGTTTGGATGTGAAATCCTCCACAGGTTCACATATTGAAGCCTAGGTCCCTAGCTGCTAGGAGGTTTTGCAAGCTTTACAAGGTAAGGCATAACTGGAAGAAGTAAGTTGCTGGGAGTAGGTCCTTGAAAGTATTTTGTCCCTGGCCCTTTTTTGTCTCCTTATCTTCTTCTGCTTCTTACTATCTGCCATGAGTAACAGCTCTCCTATGCCACATGATACTGCTGCCATGATGTACTTACTTCCTGAGCACTCAGAGCCAAGCGAGCATGGCTGACCCTGGGAAACTATGACCCTATAAAACCAGTTTTCTCTCTGGCATTTTGTCATGGAACAAGACAAGTAACTAATACATTGACCTTCCTTTAATGTTTGAATCACATTTGCTTAAAATTCTATTGAATTTATAAAATGCAAAGGTTAGTGCATTTGCTCATTACAAATAAATTCTGAGAGATGATGATGGTGGTGGTAGTAGTTTTATAAAGAGGAAAGTGGTGCCAGGATGCAGCCTTTTATTAAGGACTTTGATTTGGGTGAGATATGTTAAACTTCACTCAGTAGCTGCATGACTGGGCAAATCTCTTTTCTGAGACTTGGATTGTGATCCATATCTGTCAAAGGTGAACATATATATATATATATATATATATATATATATATATATTCACATCACATACATACATACATACATACATATATACATACATACATACATACGTGTGCGTATTATAGTGATGAGGATTGAAACCAGGGCTTTACACATTCTAGGCAAGCACTGTACCACTGAGATACATCTTTAGCATTGGGTATAATTCTTGATACATTCTGTGTTAAACTATTATGTGGATGGCACAAGTTTCTAGGATGAATTAAAGCTAGGTGTGGTATACAACTGATAATCTCAATGTGTGTACAAATTCATAGCTCAGTGAAACACAGCAAAACAACAACAAAAAACCTATTCAAAGATGGATAGAAAATAATTTAAGATGTCTAATTCTTGGATTGGAAGTGGTAAAGCAGTTAGGAAGATACTTATTTCAAAAATAATGTCTTACCAAGAAAAATAAAAACAGGAAAATAAAAGGAGAAAAATAATTTTAAACAAATTATAAGTGCTTCAGATGAGTCACCCAGCCATTTTAAGTCACCATTAGCTTTCAGTTAGTGGGTTTCAATATGGTATGCATGTGAGACCCTCTGAGGCTTCCAATATTTCTCTTTATGTGATTATTTTAGTTAAAAATATAATAAAATGCTTGAAAGAGTAACTGACTCTTTCGCTGAATTCCTTGGCCCCAAACTTCTTTTTTTCTTGCCCAAACTCCCTCTTTGTCAGCCGCTGGCTCTCTCCTAACTCCCACAGCATATTTTGAAATTGCATATTTCAATCACCTATATGTGCTAACTGAAGCTGAGTAATGAGTATCTGGAAGGTTTGCACAAGGTTATTAAAAGTTTCTTAATCTGCCACCAACTTCTCTTTTAATATTGTTTGTAGATTTCCTAAAGCACAGGAATAAATTCCCTTGACCCTCTTACTCATTAACTTGGAGAGGATGGCAGAAAATCAAAAGTACAAGGCTGTTAGGGTATTTGGCGCCTTTTAATAACCTGACGATAGCAGGGAGGAGATAAGACTATCACTGCTATTGATCAAAAAGCCATGAGAAGACAACTACAGTCACAGACACACTGTTAAGCAAATAGTGGCCTAAACCCCTGCTTCTCAATTCATTTTACTGATAGTATCTATTAATTGGGACATTTTAATAAGCAATAAAAAAGAGAGAATGACAGCTTTAAAAGGTTTTTATAATAAAAGGACTTTGTGTTGACAATCTAATGGTGGTGATCAGGGACTGATCATAATGTGGTTTGTTTGTCACACATGGAGTTTATCACTGGGATGTTTCTAATTATATGAAGAAAAAGAAAGATAACTATGGCGCAAAAGAACAGTTTGTCTCTGAATTTTATCATGTGTGAACTGTGAGTAGTTCAACAGGATATTCAATTTCCTCAGGAGCCAATTTCCTCATTTGTAAACTGAAAATAATAATAACACAAATAAAAAGATCATACCATTTTTCCATGAACTCCTACATTAAGTTAAATAATTTAATCTTTTTGATGAAGCTGAGCTGTTTTTTCCATTTTACTCATGAGTAAGTGAAACCCAGGATTTAGCCATTATTCCCAATGATACATGGATAGAAAGAGCTGATGACCAGGCAGGTTCCCCTGAGCCTATAACCCATGGCCCAGGCAAGAATCCAGTGAACTATTTAAGGTGTACTTTGCCATCTGAAATTTGCCAGGCTGCTGACCCCCTTTCAGAAATTCCCTTCCCAGGACTGTGCCTCAAGTGAGACAAAACTAGGGTGATTTACAAAGTATATTCTAACCACAGTCATATTTGAAGCAGGGAGAGAAGGAAGGCCTTTGTGTTCCTTTAGATGTGCAACAGAAAACAAGCGGAATACATCTTTCCCATTTGTTTAGTTTTCAAATTGCTTCAGCACAATTTGCAGTAAAAATGGCTTGCAGGTCAGCACCTGCAGCAAGCAGGACAGCACAGACAGTCCAAAGCACCCTGTTTATGGAAGATGCCCTGAGAGGATAATCTGGTGATATCCCACGGTAGTGAAGAGAAGTAAATGCATACAGAAGCGGCCCGTTTGAATATGACTGTGAGGCAGGCAAGTGTCTACAATCTGCTGCTGTCATTTCCCACCCTTGCTTTCATTAGAATTGCGAGGAGTGGTTGAAATTTATTGCTTCTTTTTATTTTTTTATTTTTTATTTTTTGCCTCCTCTCCTCTGGAATTACGTTTTCTTTTCCCCAAAGGGCAGTTTATTGCCAAGGAACCTAATTTTCTTTGAGTCATGGAGGCTTTTCATGGCCCTCCAAGGATACTCCTGCATATTCACAAAACACTGTGGCTTCTCACGCGTCCATCTGGGTGTCAGCAGGGCAATTGGACTCAGCTAAAAGGTTAAACAGGCCACCAAGAGCTCAGCTCTAAGCATTTTGTTTCTTAGTCACACCAAATCCATTGGTTGCTGCCTGACCCAGAGCACGGATAATGGCTGTGGTGTGTATGCTTGCCAAGCATAAAGAGCACTGCCCTGTGAAGAAGGAAAGAATAACTTTTTTGGAGGCTGTGTTGCTCAGATTTTTCATCAGGTTTCAAATAAAGTTTGGATCTAATAGGAAATTAATGGTTGCTTAGACCCTGTGGATGTAGAGCCAGTGTAATGCACATAGCAGGCTCTCAATGATCACTGTTTACACCCTAGTACAGCATCTTCTGTTTGTAGCAGTACAAACTGAGACCTGGAGATTAAGTGACTGAAGAAGTTGATGGACAGTCACTCCCACTCACTGTATTTGCATCTCTTATGTGGGCATCACATTTTCTATGTCTTTCATCTGAAAAGTTTTCGACTTAAAATTATTGCCTGTGGTATCTGTGATGAGTGAAGGCCCTGGGAAAGGTGGGAAGAAGTGCCCACTACTGAGTCACATCATTTGACTGCTATGGAAACTTGCTGCAAAGAGTGTCCACTGAGAGCTCTTGAGAAGTGACAGAGAATAGTGAAAGCCACAGACTGGAGTCTCATCTGATAGTCAGTTCTGCCACTTTCTGTTAGATTCATGACTTCTGAAAGTCTACACTACAAGTGAGGGGAAGATCAAATGAGATAATAAAACAAGTACTCAGCATAATGGAGTCTGTTCTGTGTGTCTTCAGGATCTACATTTGTGGACTCAACTAAACTTGGATTAAAAATATAAAAAAAATTGTATCAAACATGCACAGGCTTTTCTTCTGGTCATTATTCTGTAAATGACATAGCAACTACTTAGTATAGTGTTTACCTGGTATTAGGTGTTACCAGTAATATAGAGATGATTTAAAGCATGTGGTAAGATATTACTTTTCCTGGTGCTATAAGTAAGCAATGTAAGGATGCAAGGGTTTTTTTCAGCTCACAATACAAGGTTACAGTCCATCATGGCAGGGAAGGCATGGTGGCTGGAGCATGCAGCAGCTTCTGCTTCCTGCAGTCAGGAAGTAGAAAATGATGAGTGTTAGTGCTCATCTAGCTTTCTCTTTTTTATCTAGTCCAGACATGTACCACCATGTGCATCCGGCTTTCGTGGGTACTAGGGAATCAAACCTGGGTCCTTAGTCTTTGCAGGCAAGCACCTGAACTGCTAAGCCATTTCTCCAGCCCTGAAGTCATTCTTTACATCTCTTCACTTTCAAAAATTCCATCTGTTGGTTTCTATTTTTTGTATAATGTTTTTGAGAGCTCAAGTTAGCCCACAAAATATCAAGTCACTTAGAAATAAAAGTTGTCCCTTACCAGTGTGTTAACAAAACATAATCCCAATGTGAGATTGGCTCTATGGCTTGTTCCCAGTGCAGATCAATGAACTGAGGCCCATGGATGTTGAGGAATCCATGGGTAGGCTCCATGTCTTTCCCTATAGTCAAGTATGGAGTTGTGTCCCATTTACCCAGAGTAGAAAAAATATGATTCCACAGGGAAAATGTAGGCCCTATTGTGAGACAATATATTATGGACAGATGAAAATGACATATGTTACTCTTGTTTCTAAGCTGAAGACAGATATACTACTAGATATGTCCCAAATGAATGTTATACATATTTTGCTTCCATTAAGGATTATTTTTACATTTTAAAATAAACAAATGCCTCAATTTATCTGTTTCTATAGACCTTTATCTTCCTAATTGTCAGACCTTCAGCATTCATTGCTGTAACTATCACTTTTCTAACTGTTCATTAGCAATGATGTGAAGAAGGAAGATAGGTAGTTGGTCAGCAAACCCAACTGGCTATTCAACTTTCTTAATATCTCATGTTTCTTTGTTATATATAATTTTGAAGCCTTAGAAAACCTCAAAAACAAGAAATCTTTCCTGACCCTACTTAAATAAAAACACACAGAGAGAGAGCCACTACACAAGAAAAAGGAGAAAAAAATGTCTTCCTAATTAATAAAATTTAGAAGGTACAGAAATATGACTGGTTGCCAGTCTTCTGAATTGAATATGCACCCTCAAACTGCATGTCTTCTCTGTAGGTGGCAGATCCTGCCCCAATAAACTTGCTCTGTCAAATTGCACAGGTAGATAGGAATGGACTCAGTGAGCAGGCCAGTATCAAAGAGACAAGGAAAGAACAATAGACTGCTTTAAAATCCCCAGTATTTCTAAGCTTAATGTTAATCTATTTCTCCCTAGATGAGCATTTTTCATACTCAGCCCTGTTGGCATCTCAGGTCAGATTATTTTGTGTTATCCAGGATGCTGTGCTATGGATCATAGAATGCCTATAAACACCCTGGTGTGTACCCCCCCCCCATTGTTCAGAGGTAATCAGTGTGTCTAGATAATGCAAGGGCAAAAACATTTCAGGTTGAACATCATGTGTGCTCTTGAGTAAAATGGAGAGACTAGAAGGAACGAGTAGAAGTATGAATAACATACAATAATTGCCATGGAATGAGGAAAACAAAACAAAACAAATAAACAAAATATTTGTGAAAAGTTACTCTTTGTTTGTACTGGCATGAGAATAAAGAACTTTAAGAATACATGCAAGAAATATTTATTGAGTACATGCCAGTCCTTTCATAGCTCTTGGGGCTTTTAGTGGATGGAAAGAAGGAAGAGAAGGGGGCAGTGAGAAAATACAGAAAATAGCAATTCTCCATTGATATGAGATATTTAAAATAGTCAAACTTACAGATGATCATAGGAGTTGTCAGGGAATGAGGAGAGAGAAGAGGGAGTTCCTCAGTGGGTACAAAGTAGGAATCCATGATGAAGATATTCTAGAGACCTGTTGAACAGCTTAATGCCTGTAGTTACTAATATGGTGATGCATATTTAAACTTTTTTTGAATGAGTGAATCTCATGTTAATTGTCCTTACTACCAAAAATGTTTTTAAAATGGGATACAAGGGCACTTTTAGAGGTGAAGGCTATGTTTGTTACCTCAGCTGTGAGGATAATATGTGCTATTATGGGTCCATAAATATGTCTAAGCTCATAAAATTTGTATGTTCATTTTTTTGTATATGTTATACCTTAATAAAACTGAAAAATAAGTGATAATAAGTAGGATTTTGGGAAAAATAAATGAGTGTAATAGCTAAAGTAAATAACATAGACAAGTGCATCATAAACTCAATGTGGAAAACAAGAAATTAGATTCATAAAATTATTCAGAAAACATTCTAGCCATTGTCAAAATTACTACCTGAACAAGAGCTAAACTTCATTGTTTAAAATAACAACTATATTGATATGACATTATGTTTAAGAACTGAATGGCTCTCAACACAAATGCTTATGCTACTATTTCTGTACTCACAAATTTTGAAATTCCAAAAGTTTTTGTCTATACATCTCACAAATATTACATGTGTATTCTAAATACATAAAATTATCACTGAATTTCCATTTAGTTATTATTGGGTCTGCCACAATTTCCCCCTCACCTTTCTTTATATTGCCTTTAAATCAAGTTTCAAAGCATTTCACAAAATCAGGTTGACTAAAATCCAACAAAACTAGTATCATGAGAGTCTAGAATGAAAGAGATACCTATAATCCTGTCCGTCAATAATATATACTATTAACTCAGAAAATTACTATGAGGTTTGCTGCTCTTAGCAACTTTTAAAGAGTTTGGAAGCCCAGCAAGAGGAAAGACCTTTGTTGTTCTACAGAAAAATATTGGTGTTATTTTGAGTCATGCTCTTTGATGGAAAATGAATGCCTTTAACATTCATTACCTTTTCTTTTCCCTCTTACCCTAACCCTTAACCATCCTTTCTCTATCCCTACTCACTTGTTGGAATGGGTATGGTGCATCTGGTGAAGCACTGACTTTTCAATGTGATTTTCTATTTACTCCAGCTTCTGGGAGCCCAGGAAAGGACATTAAGTTCTTTATTTCTCTCTCTCTACCTGCCTATTTCTGTCTCTCTCTCTCTCAAATAATAATAATAATAATAATAATAATAATAATAATAATAATAATAAAACTCCTGAATCTGGGCTGGAGAAATTGCTTAGCAGTTAAAATTAAAATGCTTGCCTACAAAGCCTAAGGACATAGGTTTGATTCCCCGGGACCCATGTAAGCCAGATGCACAAGGTGGTGCATGTTTCTGGAGATCGTTTGCAGTGCCTGGAGGCCCTGGTGTGCCCATTCTCTATCTGCCCATCTCTCTCTCTCAAATAAATAAATAAATAAATAATTTTTTAAAAAAAGATATAAGGGGTTGAGCTCCCAAAATCAGGTTCACCCAGCAGTCATCCATACTGAAAATCCACAGCAGACATTGGTCATTCAGGGTTTAGAGTACTGTCTAAATGCTTCATAGTAAGGGAAGACTCTGCTAATGGATGATGGGTGAAATGAGGATGATTCCAAGAGAGTTGGTCAGAAAGAAACATTTTGTGTGTACAGATTCATGCTCTTAATCATATCTTAATTCTGTCAATATTTACTAAGCAGATACCATGTGTCTTTTATTTTATAGGAATTTAAAAAACAAACCACAATCTTCAGCTTAATTATGGCTAGTAGAAACAATCAATCTGAAATCAGAGTATATTATTGATAGTCAAAAGTGAGTATGTTACTATCTT
The DNA here is from genome assembly GCA_036365145.1 of Orientallactaga sibirica. Classification (NCBI taxonomy): domain Eukaryota; kingdom Metazoa; phylum Chordata; class Mammalia; order Rodentia; family Dipodidae; genus Orientallactaga; species Orientallactaga sibirica. The sequence continues at coordinate 54,995,674 of JAEOAD010000001.1, forward strand.
GATTTATTTTGTGCTGCTATAATAAAATATGCCTAAGGTCTGGAAGCTTAGGAAGATTGTTATTAAATTAAATTTCTGCCAAGCATTTAATCCCAGCACTTAGGAGGCTGAGGTAGGAAACTCAGTTTGAGGCTAGCCTAGCATTACAGAGTGAGTTCCAGGTCAGCCTGGCCTATAGTGAGACCCTACCTCAAAAAAAAAAAAACCTAATAAAATAAAAGAAAATGTTCATTTCTGTACCATCCAAACCTTCTGGTCATGCCTCAATGTCTATGACTATACATGACAAATATGCAATTGGAAATGGACACAGGAACAAAGAGACTAAGTATGTGGACTAGCTTTACTTTATAGCCATCTACTTTCTTGAGTACTAACCTACTTTGCAAGACCAACATAAGCTCACTCATGTAGGGATAGCCTGTATGATCTAATTACCTATTGTAGGTTACCACCTTAATGCTGTCACCTTGGGCACAAAGCTTCAAACACATGACACTTTGGGGAACAAGCTAAGCCCAAGTTATGACACTATGTCAAAGCTCATAAAGCACTGATATCATAAAGCTGTTATATCTCACAGGGTTGTATTTAAGAGACTAATGGTATATGTGTTTAGGATAGTGTCAAAATTATATTTTTGCCTATTAATTGGTTTATTTTCTCATTTAAACAAAAAATCCAAGTACAACAGGAAACATTCATAATGTTATATTGATGCTAGAGTGATGGTATGTTTTACATAAGAACATCTAATATATCAGTGAACTAGTTGTAAATCAAAGTTAGCAATATTGATGATATGCATCAAAGACCTTAAATATACATTTTCCTTTGTTTTAAATTATGAGAATTTATCCTCAGCATATAATTCTAAATGTGGAAAAAGTTCATTTGCATAGTGTATTAAATTCTTTCTCTGTAATGAAAAAATTCTTATTATCTTGTTATCCAACAAGAAGGAAATGGTTGTTATTGTTTTTCAAAGTATGGTCTGGAGAATAGCAGTGTTGTATAGGCCTGTGGTGGAAATGGTTCCATGAGTTACTCAGTTTGAGAAAAGAGCTTCTTTGCTTCTTTCCCAGACTTCATAGTCTGTAACATCATTGTAGTGGTTTGATTCAGGAGTCCTCCATAAACTTAGATGTTCTGAATGCTAGGTTCCCAGCCAATGGAGATTTGGGAATTACTGCCTTAGGTAGGCAATGTATTGTTGGGGGCAGGCTTATGGGTATTATACCCAGTGTTCCCTTGCCAGTGTTTGTCACACTCTACCATTACTATTGTCCACCTTATGTTGGTCAGGAAGTTATGTCCACCCTCTGCTCATGCTATCATTTTCCCCTGCCATCAGGAGCTTGCCCCTGAGTCTATAAGCCAAAATAAACCCTTTTTTTTTTCCTCAAGCTGGTCTTGGTTGAGTGATTTCTGCCAGTAATGTCAGCCTGGCTGCAATAGTAATGTTGGTACTGAGGTCATTTGCTGCTAGACAACTGACTGTGGAGCTGATTTTCAAGAGAAATGTGGAAGGATTTGAAACTTGATCTGAAAGATGCCTTGCACTGCTATAAATACAGCTTGATGACTATTCTGGTCAGAGTTAAAACACCTGAATGCAGCAAGAACTATGGACTGTGAGGTTTGGCTTATGAGGGTGAGAAAGACCTTTGCTTGGACTGGGCTAGAAGCAGTTTGTGTGAGAGGCTTGCTGTTATGCCCATGTCCTGAGAATTTGTCAGGGGTGCATTGCATAGAAATGAACTGGTGTGAGCAGAGGGATATGGCACAGAAATGAAATCTTTGGGCTGAAATTTCTGCCTGTTCAGCTGTAATTATATGAGAGATTATAACCTTTGAAATTGGGCCAGCTGACTTGCACTGGGGCAACAGGAAGAATGTAGAGTCTTTTGAAGGGGGCTGAGTGCCCAAGGAGTGTCCTGTTCTTCAAAGTCTGCTTTTGTTACCCCTGGATTAACATATTTGCACCTTATCTGGTATTTTGGAGTATAAGAAATGCAGGAAAGAGAGAGTCATTGAATTTTCAACACAGTCTCATGTTTTGGAAACAACAACTGGCAGTGTGAAGATTTGCTGGATGCCTGCATGGAGACCGGATGGGGCAGTGAGGATGAACCATGGGTTGCAGTGGAGACCCAGTGGAGATGCCTGGACAACAAGATGGCTGCTGAGGACAGCTGCCAGCCCTGATGAAGTTTTCCAAGACTGTGAGTAGCCTAGCTAGAGGGGAGGAACTGGAACTCCAGAAATTTGGTACTGGTTAGAATTATTGGACTTGGAGATTTGACACTTGTTAGAATTGTTGGACTTGGAGCTACAGAGTTTGACATTTGCCTTTTTTAAATCTTGTATTGGTTGAATATTTCTTTGCGATGCCCAGTGCCATCTTTTGCAGTGTGAATGTTTATTCTGTGCCATTATGGTTTTTTTGGGGGAATTTATTTGGTATTATGGCTTAGTTAAAAGATCTTGGATTATGGGAATGTTTGAACATCATTAGGATTGATAAAAAACGTGAGGACTTTGAAAGTTGGACTGAATGCATTGCATTTTACATCATGGATGGTTATCAGTTTATGGGATCCATGGGCAGAATGTGGTGGTTTGATTCAGGTGTCCCCCATAAACTTAGGTGTACTGAATGCTACATTCCCAGCCAATGAAGATTTGGAAACGAATGCATCCTGGAGGCAGCATATTGTTGAGGGTGGGCTTATAGGTATTATAACTTGTTTCCCCTTGCCAGTGTTTGGCACACTCTCCTGTTGCTATTGCTCATGCCATCATTTTTCCCTGCCATCATGGAGCTTCCCCTTGAGCCTATAAGCCAAAATAAACCTTATTTTCCCCACAAGCTGCTCTTGATTGGGTGATTTTTGCCAACAATGTGAACCTGACTGCAACAACAATAAAGGAATATTCTAGAGAAAATATAAAGTGATATCATTAATTTTTTCCAACTAGGTGCTCTCCTATTTACATTTGGACCCTCTTTTTATTTGTGGTAACATATTAAGGGTCCACGGAAATAGTGTCATGATAAATACATTACTATCTATTTGGAACTATCATGCAATAATTAAACTTTACCATTTATTTTTTTCTGAGGCAGGGTCTCATGCTAGCCCAAGATGACTTGAAGCTCACTCTGTAGCCCCATCTGTCCTCCAACTTATGAAAATCCTTCTACCTCAGCCTGCCGAGTGCTGGGGCTAGGCTTAAATTTTACTTTTTAAATATTTTTAAGATATTTACATTTATAATATTTAATATTTTTTAAATAAGTAATATTTAAGAAGATGAAACAATAATGTTATAAAGAAAAGATAGGATAGAAAATGTGTGCATGTAAATAATTATAACTGGACAGGCTGCAGGATAAAAGCAGAGGAACAAAAGTGGCAAAAGGCAAGCCAGACATGGTGACTTGTCATTCCACAACTCAGTAGGTATCACGAGTTTTAGGCCAACCTAGGATACAGATGAGACCCTGTCATAAGCAAGCAAATAAAATGGGCAAAAGACATATGCCAATATCTTGTAATGGTAGTCATGGTTTATATTATGGCTTCTTTTCTCATTTTATCTATTTCCAAAATTCTAGTAACATGCTTATAATATTTTAATGATGAATATTTTATGTTTGATTTAGAATAAAAGGAAAAGTGGAGCTACAAAATGCCCCTGTCAAGCTTAAAGGATAATTTTGTGGTGTTAATATATTCTAGTAGATATAATGATGTCTAGTAGGCATGGATGTAAATTAGAAGATTAAAAGTTAAATGCCCATGTGGGTATGATCCATAACTTTGCTTCTTCCTGGTGAAAGACTAGCTCAAGTCAGTGGATGACATTCAAGTACGCTGCACAGGTATAGCAGGGTTGCACAGTATATGTTCATCTGTAATATTTTCTTCACTCCACCCAAGGAGTTGTGTCTTTGAGTGTAATTCAGTATTTCTTTTTTCCCCACTCTTCTTACTCCTCTTCTTCACCTATCTCTTTCCCCACCTCTTTCAGAATCAACAAGCGTTTGCAACAGAAATTCCACATTACACGTTCCTATGAGGATCCACTTGAGTATGCTCAGCAGCCTTTGTTTCAGCATGGCCCATGCTTAGTACTCACAATAGAAAGAGACAGGAACCAAGATGTTTGCTTTTCTGGTGAGAGAAAATAAAACAAGTAGACAATCCAAAGGAAGCCATAGTGAGATCATCAGTAGATAAACATTTCACAAGAGAAACGATAACCACTATTATGAGAAGCAAATGTAGCTTTTTTTCTTGGCCATAGAACTTTAAAACAGTCTCTTAAAACATCCCGTTATCCCTCAGCTAGCAGATACACATCTTCCAATATTTGACAAATACCATCTTGAATCTTTCTGAGTGCAGGTGGTGCTAACCATGCCATGCTGTTACTCTCTTCTCAGTTAAAGCTGAATTTCTTTTTCAAATTCCTTCTGTTCTGCAAAAGGAAACCTCAGCAGATGGATTAGGGTAAAAGAAACAGTACATAATGAATCACATTTGAAACGCTAGCATGCAGATCAATATATAAATATATGTAGTCCTCCTCGTCTGTGCTCAGTGATCTGAGTACTTTGGAGACGTGAGGTCATGGTCCTGCTATATGCTGAAAAAGCTTTCCACTGAAGCTGTGCCTCTCTTCAGAGTGACTTCTTTTCCCAGGCTGTCAACATACTAAGAGTGTTCCAAGACTACCTAACCTGAGCCTCCTACATACCTGCAGAGGTCATGGCCAGAATTCTCATCACCTAGAAGCATTATTTTTCCTCCTTCATAGATATTACAGTGGCTGAGTTAAAGTGGCTTGATCAAAGCCACAAAACTTATCTGCAGTCTGAAGCCAAACTCCAGAATAGAAATTGCTCAATCAAACTGAATTACACCAATGCACATTGTTAATTGTTTTCACCTAAAAATGTATAGCATAAAATCCAACCCTTTTTCTTTCTCCACTGTAAACTAAATGAGTGAGCTAGCATCTTTCTTTTATACAATAGTATGGAAGGCCAAATCTTGAGGCACCTATGTTCCTAGTGTCCTGACTACAATTTTGACATAATGGGCTTAAATGTTAGGTGAGATTGCCATTGACAAACCTGTGTGAGTTCTAACCTTGCATGTTAATATTCATAGAACAAACTTTGGAGCAGTTAGTTAATGGGTTTGTGTTAGAATTTCACAGTTTTTAATGATAGCCAATGGAGAATGTTTTCACAACCTACTGTTTGCACAATACTTTATTCTTAGTCCAACCAAGGAGGAAAATGTATCTATTTGTGTATGTGCTGGAGTGTGTTTTTTTAAATAAGAGGATAAAGGAGTCCAAACAATTAACAACATTTGCAGATTAGTTCTATTATTAGGATTTATAATTAAATGAATGTTATTTTTTTCATTTTGCATGGAAATTATTACAACTGTTCAAATAGTTTAGCATGCTTTTTTTTTTGCATTTTTATAGCAGAGCTTCTTGGAAAGTTACAGTATTATTGGTATTGAACTGCAATATACCAATTTCTAAATGAGGAATGATCAGAAACTTGTCAGTTTCTTTCTGTTAAAAGCTTCCAAACAGGCAAAAGTGCTGTTGGGGGCACACAAGAGAAAAGCATGTGCTTGGATGGCATGAAGAAACAGTCTTTGTGCCATAGTAGATTCCAGGGTCGGTGGTAAAGCTGAAGGTATTTTTTTTCTTTTATGCTTTTTTTAATTATTATTATTTTTTTTTTTGCGAGGTAGGGTCTCACTCTGGTCCAGGCTGACTTGGAATTAACTATGTAGTCTCAGGGTGGCCTTGAACTCTTGGCGATCCTCCTACCTCTGCCTCCCGAGTGCTGGGATTAAAGGCGTGAGCCACCACGCCTGGCTTCTTTTATGCTTTTTATTCACAACCTCCATACACATACACAATGTACCCTATTCATAATCTTCTCCCACCACTGTCCTTGGCCCCCTCCCAGATTCCCCTTGCCTGCAAAGCCAAAGAGCCAGGTTCAACTCCCTGGGACCCACATAAGCCAGATGCACAAGGGGGCACATGCATCTGGAGTTTGCAGTAGCTGGAGGCCCTGGTACACCCATTCTCTCTCTCTCTCTTCCTGCCTATTTCTGTATTTCTCTCAATAAATAAATAAATAAAAATAAAATAAAAAAAGAAAAAGAAAAGGCCACTCAATAGTAGGCATAGAATATAAGACTTAAAAAAATAATCTTTGGGGGGTAGAAAATGGTCTGCGAAGCCAAAAGACCTAGGTTCAATTCCCCAGGGCCCATGTAAGCCAGATGCACAAGAGGAACATGCATCTGGAGTTCGTTTGCAGTGGCTAGAGGTCCTGACATGCCCATTATCTCTCTGTCTGTCTCTCATTCTCTCTCTCTCTTCTTGCAAATAAATAAATTTAAAAAAATAATCTTTGTGCTGGAGAGATGATTCAGCAGATAAGGCACTTCCTGCAAAGCCTAAGGACCCAGGTTTGATTCCCCAGTACCCATATAAAGCCAGATGCCCAAGGTGGCACATGTGTCTGGAGTTCATTTATGATGACTAGAGGACCTTGTGTGCCTATTCTGTCTTTCTGTCTCTCTGTTCCTCTTCTCTCAAATAAATAAATAAAGAATAAAATTAATAAAAAAAGAAAATAAATAAAAGATTTTTTTTTAAGTGCTACCCTGGTGCTACAGAGATGGTCCTGTAGATAAAGCACTTGCCTCACCAAGAGTGAGTTCCCAAGTTTGAAACCTCAGCATGTAGGTTAAAAAAGCAGGGCACTGGGCTGGAAAGATGGCTCAGCAGTTAAGGTGCTTGCCTGCAAAGCATAAGGACCCAGGTTCTATTCCCTAGTACTTAAGTAAAGCACAAAGTGGTGCATGCGCCTGGAGTTCCTCTGCAGCCAAGCTACAGCACACTTCAGGAATTCCTATTAGGCACACCTTGCATATCTTTACAATGGAATCTCAAACCATCACCACAGCTTAAGATTGGACCCCAGTGACATTGCCTCTAGAAAGGTGATTGCAGGTACAAACTATAACTAATAAAACACTGAATATATTGGGGGACATATATTCAAACTACCACATGGTACATTTTTACAATGGAGTTCTAGTCAATGGTAAAGTGAAATTATGAATTTTACAGGGAAATGGATAGACCTGGAAAGGATTATACTTAGTGAGGTAACCCAGGCCCAGAAATCCAAGTGCTGCATGTTCTTTCTCATATGTGGATTGTAGCTACAAATGTTTGGGCTTGTATGTGAGTTGGAATAAAACTGTGTAGTAGAGGCCAGTAAGCTAGGAAGGGGCCATAAGGGAGGTAGGAAAGGGGAGGACTTAAGGGGATGATATTGTATATATGTAAGTATATAGACAGATTACTGGGTGTGGAAAGGCCTAACTGAGGTCAGGGAAGATATGGAGTAAGGATGGGTGGGAGAGGATTAGTCAAAATCTAAGAGGGTATGAATAAGGCATATTCATACTACCTACTTTTTTGACAATGGAACAACAAGAAGCCATAGATTGTTACTGGAAAATTTTCAGGGAGTTGTTGGCCAGGTAGGTCCCTGATGCTCCCAAAACATTATAGGCCATTGCAAAGTTTCTTGGTTTCTCACCAGGAATAGATGGTAAGACCCTATTGCTAAAGACACTACATGCTTGGGCTGCAAGGTCACTGAGAAATCTTTCTGTAGCTGAGCTGAAGACCTCCTCCCTGTAGACCATCTGACAGAAAGCTGGAAAAAAGGTACACTGCATGCAGCTCTATGAAAGAGAGAGAAGTCATCAGTGGACATAAACCATAGTGGACACTGCAAGCCTTAAGTTTGGCCAACTAGGGCAAATGAGATAATGAGTGCAATAGTGGCATGTCTGTCATGGGGGAAACCAACCACTCTCTAATTGGATTGGAGGCCTGATACACAGAAGGGAATACATGCCTGATGCTGAAGACCTATGACAGGGGAGGTTATAAGCCCTACAGGTGTAATGCCTGCTGGTATCTGGCTAAATACATATATTATGCTCATCAAACTGCCTGGTAAGCATTTCTCTTAATGTTCATACCCATATATTAATGCTACTCTCACTTTTGGTTAGAGAAGATTCTCTTTTCAGATGGTGGTGACCTCTGGGATGACTAAAAAGGCACTATAGTGCTGAGAAGAAGTGACAGAGGAGTGCTCAGCACTGAAACATCTCTATCACAACTTTCAAGGATCAGGGCCTATTGCAGTTGAGGTAGTGGAAAGAATGTAAGACCCAGAGGAAAAGTAGGGCTCCTCCTTACAATGCACTCTTTAAGACACAAAATGGCCTGGATATCCATGACTTCACAGTGCCTGGCATTTTCTACAAAAGACCCTCATAATAGGAGGAAAAGATGATGACATCAAAATAAAGGCTAATTGTAGGGGGCAGTGGATATAATGGAGAGTGGAGTTGTGAAGAGTAAAGTGAGGGGGAATGAAATTACATGGTTTATTTTCTATAATTATGTGCCTCTTTCTACTTAGCTAATAAAGAAAATAATTTAAAATAAATAAATAAATAAATAAATAAATAAATAAATAAAATATTCTTAAAAATTAAGTCAGAAAATCTTAAAGTAGAATCATAAGTCCAAGTCAAGTACAGGGCATTGTGCAACATGCCTTTAATCCCTGCACTCAGGAGGCAGAGATAAGATAATTGTTAATAAGTTAGGCCAGCCTGAGACTTTCTAGTTTCCAGTTTTTAAAATTTTTGAGATTTATTACCAAGCAGAAAGAAAAAAAAAAAAAAAAAAAAACACAACAACAACAACACAACAACAAAAATTGAACAAACAAGGCAATTGTTCCTAGTGTTGATAGGGGGAGAGTTCCAGGACCCCCACAGATACCAGAATCTGCAGATACTTCAGTCCCTTTAATAAAGTGACAGAGGATTTACATACAACCTAGGCACATCCTCCTGCCCACATTGCATAGTCTCTCCATGGCTGATGATGCCTAAGGCAATGCACATGCTTCTTAGAAGCTGCTACACAGTGTTGTTTATGGCATGATGATGAGAAAATGTTACAAGTTCAGCAAGGCATCAACACTGTGGCCATAAATACACAGAAAATGATGGGAGTTGTTTGAATCTGGCTATGGAACTTATAGATTGCAACAGGTATGAAGGACCCCTTCAAAAATAAAAACAGAAAATAAACCACTTATGCCCTGGTTGGCAGCACTTGTGGTCTCCACTAGGTAAATATATCCTCGGTGATTTCATGCCACAAATGACAACACTGAGTAGAGAGTTCAGAAGAGATGCACAGCATACAGTTCTTTAATGTTCCCATACAGGTGCAGAGCACAGATAGGGAATAGGGTAGTAAAGCATTCAGGAAGCAGTGAACTTTGACTGTTTATTACTTTTCAAGGTATAAGTTATTTAATTAAAACTTTATATACTTCGGGCTGGAGAGATGGCAAAAAAAAAAAATAAACATGCCTGCAAAGACAAAATGGAGAGTTCAATTCTCCAGGTCTTCTGGGGCACAGATGCACATATTTTCACATAGATCAAAGTTCCTGCAGTGGCTAGAGGCCCTGGCATGCCCATTCTCACTCTTTCTTTCTCTCTTTCCTTCCCTCTGTCTCTAATAAGTAAATAAATAAAAATAAAAGATTTAAACAACAAAAAAAGAGAGAAAAGTTTATATACTTTGCTTCTAAATGGTGGGCTATTGAGTATCTGGTTTATGAGAATCCTGGAAAACTGTTGGATACCACGAACCAAGAATAGGTTCCTGTACTACACTAATTCTGCTTTTTATCCCCAGGAATCTCAAGTCAGTAGGAGCATCATTGTTTGCTGTTCAGAAACAAGGCCTGTTAGACCAGCTTCACATATGTTAATACTTACACCATTAGCTTCTTCACATTAAAACAACAATCCCTGTAATTCCCTGGGGCCTTCCCTAAAACCCAAGGTCTGCCAAAGCCTTCCCAAATGCCAGCAGTCAATAATTTATGATGGGATTAGGAGTGAGAGTGAAGAAAGACTTGTCAATTATAATTGGGAAGACCACACACACTATCAAAAGAAACATTACATACAAATGAAAGGATCCCCAAGGCCCAGCTTGGCAGGAGACAGTCAGTCAGGTTTTCCTCCACTCTGCGCTACTCCACCTCTGGGCTTCCTATTTGTCTTTTATAATCAAAACCTCATCAATGAAATATTTTATCAAAAATGCCAGTGACTGCAGAATTCTTTGGAATCAGTGGTTGACGAAGGCTTTACAGTACCATGTCAATCAGGCTGTTAAAACTATCCAGCCCTGGTGATAATGTGTGTATTCATTCTCTGTAAATGATTAAGTTCAAAAAACCATGCAATGAATCATAGTAGCAAGGCCAGACTTGCTTTGATTAACAACACTGAGATAATGAAACCCAACAGAGCAATCACTGAAACATTTAGCTCCAAATGTAAATCTTCTTGAACTCTGAAAAAAAAAACATGTTAGGCAAAGAGAGGTGACGTTATAATACAGTCATATTTCATATAATGAAAGTGGAGGCAGTTGTAAAGAAAATGGAATGTTAAAAAATTGTTATTCTGTGTTTGGCAAGAATGAGTTATTTTAAAAGTGTCAATCATGATAATCCAACATATTTTTAATCTAAAGGTCAATAGAAGCAGTTTCTAAGGTGGTACAATAGTTATTCCAAATATGAAAGCAAGCAGTTCTAAGACGATCTCAAGTGTTAATACTGTACCATAATATGTCTTGGAAAATTAATCTCAGCTCTAAATTGAAGAGCATGGATTGATCAAGGTGGAAGAATTTTTATTAAAAATGTCCTGGAATAGCTGGGGAAACTGTCATTCTAACCAACGTGCTCTGTGTGGTGTATTCTATAAGTTTCTTGGGATGAGGTTATGGGCCCATATACTGGTATCAGTGTTCATTGAAATTTTTTTTTTTTATTTTTGCACATGCACGCGTGTGGTGGGGGTGGTGGTGTTGTGATCTTGAATGTGTGTGTGCGTGTCTTTGCAGTGACCTATATGTGTGCCTGCAGTGGCTGGAGTGGAAGTTTGGGTGTCCTGCTCTGTCGCTCTTCCACCTGGTCTTGTTTTTGAGCTGGAGTCTCTTATTACTGCTTCTAGAACTTGCAGGGGTCCTTTGAGTTTTAGATCTCTGTTTCCCTGTGGCACTGGGGTTACAGGTGTGCATGTCCACACCCAGCTGTTTTATGTGGGATGCAGAGGTTTGAACTTCGACAGTCTCAGGCCCCTTGGGTTCTCACGCTTGTGCAGGAAGTACATCTCACTGTTAAGCCATCACTTCAGCCTGGAAACTCATTTCTCTCTTTTTTTTTAATGACAGCCATAAATCATTTTGGTGAAAGCGAGAGAAACATATACCAGTGGGGCATAAGGTCAGTGTTCTGGAGTGGAAAGGGCAGTCCTTCATGAGAGCATAGAATTTGTATCCTCATAAACCTTCACTTTTGTTCTTGAACTATTGTGAATGTACTACAACTATGCTTGAGACATGCTGTGCTTTCAAGAATTAGAAATATTCTATGAAGAATAGAGAATAGTAAAATCACATTCTGTCTTTCAAGTTTATGGGAACATGTGCTTTTCCTTATAGGGAAAGCAACTGCTATTGGGGAGTATTGGACTATCATCTTGTGGGCTTCCTACGTGCATGGGAAACACATGAGAAGTTTTATAAAATTGTCACAACAAATATTCTGTAAGAGTTTTGAGCCAAATTAAAAGAAATCACTGGACACATTCAGTTTCATGATAGAGCTCTTCTCAAAGTTATTAGAGGGCATAATCCAATCTGTTATTATGGGGGAACTTGGGTCAAGCCATGGAAGGAGATTCCAGTCATAATCTCTCTGAAAACTCTCTAGAACTGGCCACACATGAGTACTGATTACTCTATATTCTTCTCTTATTCTGCACAAATTTAACAATGTGTTCTTTATACCCCATAAATTAAAGAAATTTTCATATATTAAAGTACCTAGCATTATACAAACATATGTTTGTGTGCATATGTATAGATCACTCTTTCTGGGAATCTGTAAAAAACATAGTGTACTTCTTTGTTTGTTCTTTCTTAGTTATTTATGGAGTTATTTATTTGTGTTTCTAGAAAGTTCTTGGTGGTTCAAAGGAAACAAAAATGAAACAGAAACATGAAGAAACTTATCACATGTCTCTTTTCCAGGATCTTTGTCTAGGGGAGAAAATAATTAAACAGAGGAAATGATAAGTGCCCCAGAAGACCTGCATTGGACTCTGCATTTTGTCTCTCTCTTTCTCTCTCTCTTTTTTTTTTTTCTTTTTTTGTGGTAGGGTCTCACTCTAGCTCAGGATGACCTGGAATTCACTACATAGTCTCAGAGTTGCCTTGAACTCATGGTCATCATCCTACCTCTGCCTCCTGAGTACTTGGATTAAAGGTGTGAGCCATCCTGCCTGGCTCACCTAGATTCTTATAATAGATCATTTATCCTCAAAGCATTGTTTTAAGCATTTGACTGTGTTTATGGCATAATTACCAGTGCATTGCATAATAGTAGTGTCCATAGATATCTTGTTATTTAATTTTTTCTCAACACATGCTGATGCTAGAAAAAAAATATAAAAATCTGAGAAAAAGAAGGAAATTAAGAAATGATATAAACCCTCACTTTATAGAGACAAAACACACTGTAAATTTTGGTATATTTTCCCGTTTTAAATATGCAAACTTATATGTATACACATTAAAATAAATTTAATATTATATGAAAATTACTGAAAAAGGCAGAAGAGATGGCTCAGCAGTTAACGTGTTTGCCTGCAAAGCTTCATGACCTGGATTCGATTCCCCCATACCTGTGTAAAGAACAGATGTACTTGTTTGTTCAATTTTTTTGGTTCTTGTTGTTGTGTTGTCTCTTTTTTTTTTATCTTTCTGCTTGCTAATAAATAATAAAAAAATTTAGAAAACAAATGAAAAAGATATTATATGTTAAATTATTAACATTTTTAGATTTGTAAAAATATGTTACTATTACTTCCATAATATTTTGTTTTTCTTATGGCTTGAAGATAGCATTATATATATAATTCAAGATTTTTTTCCTTTTCCAACACTATTTTATTTATTTATTTATTTTTTTTAAATAAAATTTTATTTACAACTTCCATAATTATAGAAAATAAACCATGTAATTTCATTCCCCCTCACTTTACTCTTCACAACTCCACTCTCCATTATATCCACTGCCCCCTACAATTAGCCTTTATTTTGATGTCATCATCTTTTCCTCCTATTATGAAGGCCTTTTGTAGAAAGTGCCAGGCACTGTGAAGTCATGGATATCCAGGCCATTTTGTGTCTTAAAGAGTGCATTGTAAGGAGGAGCCCTACTTTTCCTCTGGGTCTTACATTCTTTCTGCTACCTCAACTGCAATAGACCCTGATCCTTGAAAGTTGTGATAGAGATGTTTCAGTGCTGAGCACTCCTCTGTCACTTCTTCTCAGCACCATGGTGCCTTTTTAGTCATCCCAGAGGGCACCACCATCTGAAAAGAGAATCTTCTCTAACCAAAAGTGAGGGTAGCATTAATATATGGGTATGAACATTAAGAGAAATGCTTACCAGGCAGTTTGATGAGCATAATATATGTATTTAGCCAGATACCAGCAGGCATTACACCTCTAGGGCTTATAACCTCCCCTGTCATAGGTCTTCAGCATCAGGCATGTATTCCCTTCTGTGTATCAGGCCTCCAATCCAATTAGAGAGTGGTTGGTTTCCCCCATGACAGACATGCCACTATTGCACTCATTAGTTCATTTGCCCTAGTTGGCCAAACTTAAGGCTTGCAGTGTCCACTATGGTTTATGTCCACTGATGAGTTCTCTCTCTTTCATAGAGCTGCATGCAGTGTACCTTTTTTCCAGCTTTCTGTCAGATGGTCTACAGGGAGGAGGTCTTCAGCTCAGCTACAGAAATATTTCTCAGTGACCTTGCAGCCCAAGCATGTAGTGTCTTTAGCAATAGGGTCTTACCATCTATTCCTGGTGAGAAACCAAGAAACTTTGCAATGGCCTATAATGTTTTGGGAGCATCAGGGACCTACCTGGCCAACAACTCCCTGAAAATTTTCCAGTAACAATCTATGGCTTCTTGTTGTTCCATTGTCAAAAAAGTAGGTAGTATGAATATGCCTTATTCATACCCTCTTAGATTTTGACTAATCCTCTCTCACCCATCCTTACTCCATATCTTCCCTGACCTCACTTAGGCCTTTCCACACCCAGTAATCTGTCCATATACTTACATATATACAATATCATCCCCTTAAGTCCTCCCCTTTCCTACCTCCCTTATGGCCCCTTCCTAGCTTACTGGCCTCTACTACACAGTTTTATTCCAACTCACATACAAGCCCAAACATTTGTAGCTACAATCCACATATGAGAAAGAACATGCTGCACTTGGATTTCTGGGCCTGGGTTACCTCACTAAGTATAATCCTTTCCAGGTCTATCCATTTCCCTGTAAAATTCATAATTTCACGTTACCACTGAATAGAACTCCATTGTATAAATGTACCATGTGGTAGTTTGAATATATGTCCCCCAATATATTCAGTGTTTTATTAGTTATAGTTTGTACCTGCAATCACCTTTCTAGAGGCAATGTCACTGGGGGCCGGTCTTAAGCTGTGGTGATGGTTTGAGATTTCATTGTAAAGATATGCAAGGTGTGCCTAATAGGCATTCCTGAAGTGTGCTGTGGCTTGGCTGTAGTTTTGCTCTGTGTTTTGTGTAGCTGGCGGCTTGGTTTTTCTCTCTCTTGCTTGGTCCTGTGAGAGCAGGCTGCTTCTCCTGCCATTATGGAACTTCCCCTGGTTCAGTAAGCTTCAATAAATAATATCCTTTCCTCCATAACTGTGCCTGGTCTGGAAGTTCATCTCAGTGAACCTGAAGCTGTCTGCTACATACCACATCTTCATTATCCACTCATCAGTTGAGGGACATCTAGGCTGGTTCCATTTCCTAGCTATTGTGAGTAGAACAGCAACAAACATGGATGTGCAAGTATTGCTAAGGTAGGGAGATGAGTCCTTAGGATGTATGTCTAGGAATGGTATAGCTGGGTCATATAGTAAATATATTTTTGACTGTCTCAGGAACCTACACACTGAATCCACATTGGAGGTGCCAGTTTATATTCTCAACAAAAAAATTCATTGTCATTTGTGTTCTTGATGATAGCCATTCTGACAGGAGTGAGATGGAATCTCAAAGTAGTTTTAATTTGCATTTCCCTAACAGCTAAGGATATAGAAAATTTTAAAAAGATGTTTATAGGCCATCTGTATTTCTTCTTTTGAGCACTCTATTTATTTCCATAGCCCATTTTTATTTTATTTTATTTTTTGTGGGGAAAAAATGGCTTATTTTGGCTTATAGACTTGAGGGGAAGCTCCATGATGACAGGGGAAAAACAACGATGTGAGCAGAAGGTGGACATCACCTCCTGGGTAACATCAGATGGACAATAGCAACAGAAGCATGTGCCACTGACAAGAGGAAACTGGCTATAACACCCATATGCCTGCCTCCAATAATACACTGCCTCCAGTAGGCTTGAATTCCCAAATTGCCACCAGCTGAGGACCTAGCATTCAGAACATGTAAGTTTATGAGGGACACCTGAATCAAACCACCACATTCTGCCCCTGCCCCCCATAAACTGATAACTGTACACAATGTAAAATGCCATGCATTCATCCAACTTTAAAAGTCCCCATAGTTTTTAATCAATCCCAATGATATTCAAACATTCCCATAGTCCAAGATATTTTGGCTGAGCCATAATGCCAAAACCAACCAACCAACCAAACAAACAAAAACCCATAATGAAGCAAAATAAACAATCACACTGCAAAAGATGGCACTGAGTATAGCAAAGAAATATTCAACCAATACAAGATTTAAACAGGGCAAACATCAAACTCTGTAGATCCAAGTCCAATAATTCTAACCAGTGACAAGTCTCTGAAGTTCTGATTCTACCCCTCCAGCTAGGCTACTCACAGTTCCTACAAACTTCATCCAGTGCCAGCAGCCACTCATAGTCCTGGCATCTGCATTGGGTTCCTGCAACCCCATCCTCATGGCTCCATCAGGACTTCATGCAGGTAATCCAACAAGCCTGCTTTACACTGCCCATGGCCATTTTCAAAATACAAGACCTTATTGAAAATTCAATGACCATCTCTTTCCTGCATTTCTTATATTCTGTAATTCCAGGTGGGGTGCCAACTTGTTAACCCAGGGGGGAATAAAGCAGAATTTGAAGAACAGGACAATCCTTTAGCATTCAGGACCCTTCCAAAGTCTGCATTCTTCCTATTGTCTCAATGCAGACCAGCTGGCTCAGTCTCAATGGTTGTAATCTCTCAAACAATTGCAGCTGAATGGGCAGCAATTTGGGCCCAAAGATTTTTTATTTATTTATTTTTTTGGTTTTACAGGGTAGAGTCTCACTCTATCTCAGGCTGACCTGGAATTCATTATGTAGTTTCAGGCTAGCCTTGAACAAGTGGTGATCCTCCTACCTCTGCCTCCTGAGTGCTGGGATTAAAGGTGTGCACAACCACATTCATCTAGATTTCATTTTTTCTGTGCCATATTCCTCTGCTCTTACAGGTGTGTTTCTATGCAATGCAACCCTGCACAAATTCTCAGGACATGGTCATAACAGCAAGCCTCTCATGCAAACTGCTTCTTACCCAGTTTAGGCAAAGTTTTTTTTTTTTTTTTTTCGCCCTCATAAGCTAAACCTCACAGTCCTACTGCATTCAGTTCCTGCTGCATTCAGGTTACTGACCAGAATAATCCATCAAGCTGTACTTACAGTACTGCAAGGTATCCCTTAGGACAAGATTTTGAATTTGTCCACATTCCTCTTCCTTACTGTCCATCACAGGAGCCCACTTAAATATCCTAAGGGTTGTGTCACCCACAGTCACCATTTTTCCTCCCATTTATGCACTTTCTAGATGGCCGCCATCACCTTCTTCATGTCATCCTTGGCCTGGCCATGGGTCTCAGCCCGGACAGACTGGCCTGACATGTTGGTGGCAGGGGGAATAGCAGGAGATTTGGAGGGGGCAGAAGGATGGTGTTCCCAAGATGTGGGCAATTGTGCATCTCACATACCACTGCCCGCCTGCTGCTGCCATCACCCCCTAGATCACATTTTCTTAAATTTATTTTAATTTTACATTCATGTTGGTGCCTCCAGTAGCCTCCTCCCTGACCTCCCCCCTCTGAAGGGACCCTCCTCATTGGGGAATGTGGGTCATGCATTATCCGGGGTAGTCAACAGTTATGGGGGGGGCAAAGTCTCTGTGCATAATGACCCAACTTGTGGCTCTAACACTCTTTCCACCCCCTCTTCAGTGAATTTCCCTGAGCCACATTGGGTTCATTTTAGTTCTGCTTTAAGCGTGATGTCTTGGGAGCCTCTGTGTATCTGGATTTCTGGCTTAGTAGGAGTTGAATATTCTCTGTGTTTATCTCCTTCAGCCTTGTTCTGGTGTTGGGTCCATCAAGAAAGCTGCACTCTTGACCATTTCCCCCATTACTCTATGGTTTCAGCTGGGGCCCTGGTGAAGCACGATAGGCTATTCCTCCCTTCAGGTTTGTTGTCCATCTGGAAAAGAGAAGCAAATTCTTCAATGGAGAGAGACATTAGTACCAGATAGATGGAATGGCCATAGTTATTTTAGAGAGAATTTTATATGCGTAGGCCCTCTTCTAGCTCACATTTGGTGGGAGCTTGATATTGGAGAATGGGCTCATTTTTTGTTCATAGTTTTGACTTATTTCTCAGTTCCTGCCATGAGTTCCATTCCACTGAGTGGATCTATTAGCCAAATCAAGAGCAGTTGGTTACTCACCATGGCTTTGTGCCACTATTAAACTTGTTTGAGCATCACATCAGGTTGTTTACTGCTGCATAGCTTAGACTACAAGTTGTTTGGACAGATGTCAGTCATTTTCCCTCAGTCACTCATGCAGCACCCTCTAGCACTAGACTAGCTAATTGTCTGGGGACTGACCCTCTTCCAGATCCCTACCAGGTCACTCCATGTTTTGTCCCAAGAGCATATTGTGTCTTCTGCATTAGGGTCTTACCATTAACCTTTGGTGGGTCATCACAAACTCTGCCAGAAATCTGTCTTGTTTTGGGAAACCTTGTAGGTCTCTCTGATCAATAGGTCATTGTGAAAGTTAACCCCATGCTGGTACTGGGAGTTGCAAGTCAGCACCAAGGAAGGTGAAGGAAGAAATAGATAGGTTATATAAAAAAAAGTTAGGATAGAGAGGAGATGGAGAGAGAGATTGAGAGAGAGAGAAAGAAGCATGAAAAGATTAAGGTTAGTCTTCATGATGTACTCTCCAGATCCCTGTGGTTCAGATGTTTGCTCTACAGGCTTGCTGAACGATCAATTTTTTTAACCTGTTGTTCAGAGTGTAGGATTTTATGGTACCATTGCCATTTGGGTCCCTATTTGTGTCCCCCATACCCTTACTATCCCTCCCTCCCACCCTTACTGTCCCTCCCACTCTTACCCTCCCCTTCCGTCCCACCCATCCTATTATCTGGTCCTCAGGGTACTTATTAGGTATGACAGCATCTTGGGCAGATTCAGGTCAGGAGATACAGATAAATGAGACCATGCAATGATTATCTTTTTGTGATTGGGTGAGCTCACTGAGAATGATCTCTTCCATGTTTGACCATTTTCCTACAAATTTTATTGTTTCGTTTTTCTTGCTGCTGTATGGAATTCCATAGTGTAGCTATACCACATCTTTGTTATGCATTCATCTAATGATGGACATCTGGGTTGATTCCAGCTCTTAGATATTATGAATTGAGCATCTATAAACATAGTTGAGCAAATCTCTCTGATCTGAATCTTGGAGCTTTTAGGGTAAATGCCCACTAAGGGGATAACTGGATCTGTTGGTATGTCTATAGTCATCCTTTTCATGGGTCTCCATATAGCTTTCCATAATGGTTGTACCATTTTACAATCCCACCAACAGTGAAAGAGTGTTCCTATTTCTCCACAGCCTCACCAGCATTTGTTTTCCTTAGTTTTTTTTAATGTTAGTTACCTTTACTGGAGTAAGGTGGAATCTCATAGTTGTTTTAATTTGCATTTCCCTGATGATTAGGGATGTTGAACATTTTCTTAAGTGTGTGTTTGCCATTTGTATTTCTTCCTCTGAGAACTCCCTGTGCACTTCTCTGCCCCATTTTGTGAGTAGGTTGTTTAGGCTTTGGAGTTCTTTGTAAATTCTAGAAATTAGGCCTCTGTCAGTTGTATAGCTGGCAAAATTTTTCTCCCATTCTATGGGTAATCTGTTGGCTTTGGTTATTGTATATTTGTCTGTGAAAAAACTTTTCAGCTTCATGAGATCCCAATGGTTGAGTGAACTGCTGGAGTTTTGTCCAGGAAGTCTTTTCCCACTCCTATATCATGGAAGGTTCCTCCTATTTTTTCTTCCACTAGTAGCAGAGTTTCCAGTTTTATATTGAGGCCTTTGATCATTTGGGTTTGATTTTTGTGCATGGTGAGATGTGTGGATCAAGTTTCATTTTCTTACATATGGTTGTCCAGTTTGTCCAGCACCATTTGTTGAAGATGCTGTCATTTTTCCAGTCTATGTTGGTAGGGCCTTTGTCAAATATCAAGTAGCTGTAGTTACTTGCCCCAAAGTCTTGGTCTTCTATTCTGTTCCATTGGTCTATATTTCTGTTTTTATGCCAGTACCATGTTAATTTTATTACTATGGCTTTTTAATGTGTTTTTGGTAAGATTGCCATTTTCACAATGTTAATTCTGCCTATGCAGGAGCATGGGAGGTCTTTCCATTTTCACAAGTCCTCCTCAATTTCTTTCTTGAGTGTTTTTATGTTTTCACTGTACAGGTCTTTCACTTCCTTGGTTAATGTTATTCCCAGGTATTTGTATTTGTTGTTGTTGTTGCAATTGAAATGGGACAATGTTGCTTATTTATTTTTCTGTATCTTTGTCTTTTGCATACAGAAAAGCTACAGATTTATATGCATTGATCTTATACCCTGCTACTTTGCTGAAGGAGTTAATTATCTTTAAGAGTTTTGAGATGGAGGTTCTTGGGTCACTTATGTATAGAATCATATCATCTGCAAATAGGGCTAACTTAACTTCTTCCTTCCCAATTTGTATCCCTTTGGTTTCTTTCTCCTGTCTTATTGTTTGAGCTAGTACTTCTAGTACTATGTTGAAGAGCAGAGGAGAGAGTGGATACCCCTGCCTAGTTCCTGATTTCAATGGGAATTCCTTCAGTCTTTCTCCATTAAGTGTTGCTTGGGTGTTAGAAGCTTTATATATAGCTTTTATTATGTTGAGATATAAACCATCCATGCCTATTCTCTCCAATGTTTTGATAATGAAGTGATGCTGTATTTTGTCAAAGGCCTTTTCTGTATCCATCAAAATGATCATGTGGTTTTTGTGTTTAAGCTTGTTTATGTGGTGTATTACATTGACAGATTTCTGTATGTTGAACCATTCCTGCATTCCAGGGATGAAGCCTACTTGATAAAGGTGGATAATTCTTATGATGTACTGTTGTATTTGGTTTGCAGGATTTTGTTCAGGATCTTTACATCTATGTTCATCAGGGAAATAGGCCTGTAGTCTTCTTTTCTTGTGGCATCTTTGCCTGGTTTTGGAATTAGGGTGATACTAGCTTCATAGAAGGAGTTGGGGATCTCTCTGTGTTCTCCAATTGTGTGGCAAAGTTTGAGAAAAATTGGTTTCAATTCTTCCATGAAGGTTTGGTAGAATTCAGCTGAGAAGCCATTTGGTCCTGGACTCCTCTTTTTGGGGAGGTGTTTGATTACCTCTTCAATCTTAGAGAGTGTGATAGGTTTGTTTAGGAGATTAATCTGCTCTGGGTTTAGCTTTGGTAGGTGATATGTGTCCAGGAATTCATCCATTTCCTCCATATTCTCCTGTTTCATGGAGCAGAGGTTTTTGAAATAAGTCCTGATGATTCTCCCAATTTCACTTATGTCTGTTGTGATCTCTCCTTTTTCATTTTTAATTTTGTTAATTTGAAGCATCTCTTTTTTTTCCACTTGATCAGATTGACCAGGGTTTATCAATCTTGTTAGTTGAGGGCAGGGAGGTGGGGCAACACAGGGACCTGGTGGGTGGTGCTACCCATCCACATGGAGGGCAGGGGGGCAGGGCAGCAGGGGACATGGTGGACAGGCTCCGCTAGTGTGGAGCATGGGTTCCCTGTGTGAGGGGCTACACACAGGAGAGGAATGTGGGGGTGGGGCATTGCAGGGATGCGGTGGGGGGTGCTATCCATGGGTGTGGAGGGTTGGGGGCTGGTGGTTCCCTGAGAAAGTGGTAATCAGAGGATTCCCAGATTTGGTACTCAGTTCCCTCCCAGACCCTAATGTGCCCTAAAGAACCCTAAATGGCTTGCCTTTCCTTCTGTGCTGGATGAGGTATGTTTACAAGGATGCCATCTTTACCAGAAGTCCCATATCACATTTTCTAATTGGGTTGTTTGATTTCTTATTATTTCATTTTTTGAGTTCTTTGTATATCATAGATATTAATCCTCTGTCAGATATAGAGCTTGCAAAGATTGATCCCATTTTGTAAATTGCCTCTTTGTTCTATTGACAGTACACAGCTTTCCTGTACAAAAACTTTGTAATTTTATGAAGCCACAGTTGTTGATTAGTACTTTAATTTAGTGAGTAACTGGGGTTATATTCTGAAAGTCATTGCCTATGCCAATATGTTGAAGTGTGTCCCCTACATTTTCCTGTAGCACTTTCAAAATTTCAGGTCTGATATTAAGGTCTTTGATCCACTTGAACTTAATTCTTATTCATGGAGAGAGATAAAGATCTATATTTCACCCTATATATAGATATCCAGTTTCCCCAGCACCATTTTTTGAAGAGGCTGTCTTTTCTACAATGAGTAGTTTTGTTGAAGATCAAGTGGCTGTAGTTGCCTGGACTTAAATCTGGGTTCTCTATTCTGTTACATTGATCTATGTTTCTGTTTTTGTGCCATGCTGTTTTTGTTACTATGGCTCTGTAATATAGGTTAAAATCAGGTATGGTGATATGGCCAGCCTTGTTTTTGTTGCTCAAACTTGTTTTGTTTTGGGTATATGAGGATTTTTGTATTTCCAAATTAATTTTAGGATTTTTTTCTATTCTGTAAAGAATGTCACCTGAATTTTGGTGGGGATTACATTAAATATGTACATTGCTTTTAGCAAGACTGACATTTTACAATATTGTTTCTTCTTATCAAAGTACATGAGATGGACTTTTATTTCTTGTGTCTTCTGCAGTTTCTCTGTGTTTTAAAGTTTTAATTGTAGAGATCCTTCACTTCTTTGGCTAGGTGTATTTCAAGGTAATTTTTTTTTTCTGAGGCAATTGTGAATGGGAGTGATTCCCTGCTTTCATCCTCAGCATGTTTGTTGTAAGTATATAGGAAAGCTACTGATTTCTGTGTTTATTTTTTGTCCTGCTACATTACTAAAAGTGTTTATCAGCTCTAATAATTTGCTGGTAGAGTCTGTATGGTCTTTTTTTTTTTTTTTTGGTAGAGAATCATATCATCTGCAAATAATGATAGTTTGATATCTTCCTTTCCAATTTGTATTTCTATATTTATTAAGGTTTGCTTTGTATCCTAATATATGGTCTATTCCTGAAAAGAATGTGTATTCTGCAGAATTTGGTATTCTGTAGATATTTTTATTAAGTCTATTTGTTCTATGACCTCATTTAGTCCAGATGCTTCTATGTTTATTTTTTTGTGATAATGACCAGTCAATTGATGAGAATGGGGTATTGAAGTCACCCACTACATTTGTGTTTGGTGTTATCTATGACCTTAATTCTAACAGTATTTGTTGGATGAAATTTAAAGCCCCCATGTTAGGTGTATATATGTTTAGAATTATAATATCCTCCTGTTGGAGTGGTCCACTGATCAATATAAAGTGACCTTTTTTATATATTTCCTCACTAAGGTTGGTTTCAAGTCTACTCTGTCAGATATTAGGATACAAATACCTTCTTGTTTTCTAAGCCCATTTGCTTGAAATATCATTTTCTATCCTTTCACCATAAGTTAGTGTCCATATTTTATGGAAAGGTAGTTTCTTAGAAGCAACAAACAGAAGGATCCTGCTTTTTAATCAAGTCTGTGAACCTATGTGTTTTGTTTGGGACATTGGGGCCATTGATATTAAGAGTTCATATAGAAAGGTGTGCATTTATTCTTGCTATTCTTCTTGTTTTGTAGTTATTCTGGTTTGTCCTTTACTCTTTTGTATTACCTATTACTTCAGTATGGTTTATTTTTTTCCCATTTCCTTATGTGTGTGCTTTTCTTTCTCTTCAGTATGGAAGATCCTTTCAAGTATTTTCTGTAGAGATGGTATTGTGTTCAAATATTCCTTTAACCTGTTTTTATTGTGGAATGTCCTTATTTCTCTGTCTATTTGGATTAATAGCTTTTCTGGATAAAGTAATCTTGGTTGACAGGTTTTATTGCTCAGAACTTTGAATACGTCATTCCAAGCCCTTCTGGCTTTTAAAGTTTGTGTTGAGTAATCTGCTGTTATCCTTATGGGCTTGCCTTTATATGTGACTTGATTTTTCTTTCTAACTGCTTTCAATATA
This sequence comes from Orientallactaga sibirica, assembly GCA_036365145.1. Lineage (NCBI taxonomy): Eukaryota > Metazoa > Chordata > Mammalia > Rodentia > Dipodidae > Orientallactaga > Orientallactaga sibirica. The sequence continues at coordinate 55,019,540 of JAEOAD010000001.1, forward strand.
TTTTCTTTGGTTTGTATATTTTGCAGTTTAGTTATAATATGGTGCTGAGAGGTTCTTTCCTGATTTTGTCTATTTTGCATTGTACATGCTTTTTGAGAAAAGAAATCCTGTATTGGCATCACTTTTTATTATTTGGGGGAAATTTTCTTTAATGATTTTGTTGAAAATACCTAAAAGGCAGGGCGTGGTGGTGCATTCCTTTAATCCCAGCACTCGGGAGGCAGAGGTAGGAGGATCGCCAAGAGTTTGAGGCCACCCTGAGACTACATAGTTAATTCCAGGTCAGCCTGGACCAGAGTGAGACCCTACCTTGCAAAACCAAAAAAAAAAAAAAAAAAAAAAAAAATCCTAATATGCCTTTGGAGTGAAATTCTTCTCCTTCTACTATGTCCTGAATTCTTATTTTTGATCTTTTAATAGTGTCATGAGTGTCCTTAAATTCCCATTCATGTCTTCCTATTAGTTTGTCCTTCTCTTTGTTGGACTGTATTAGATCTGCCACTGCCACCTGGTCTTCTAGTTTAGATATTCTGTCCTCTCCTGATCCATTCTACTGGAGAGACTTTCTATAGCATTTTTTGTTGACTTATTCTATTTTTCATTTATAATATTTTTGATTGGTATTTTTTCATTATTTCTATTTACTTACTCTAATCTTATATTGACCTCCTTCTTTAATGAAGTTGGTCTCCTGTGTTCTCTTGGGATTCGTTCAGGGTTTTTTTTTTTTTTTTTTTTTTCATCTTAGAATTGTTTGATTTCTTCTTTGAGTTCTTTGAGCCTAGATATAATCATTTTTTAAAAATCTTTGTCAGGCATTTCATATAAAACAATCTTACTGGAGGTCATTTCTGATGGATTTATAATTTTGGTGGAATGGCACTGTCTTGATTTTTTTTGTGTTTCTTTTATTATAATGTAGCAATTTTTGCATCTTGAGTTAATTGATGCTTGGGTTTTCTAATTATCTGCAGTGTTTTTAGCAGTGTAAATCCAACTTTATATATCATCAGGGTACAAGTTTAAGGTGCCAGATGTATCTCTTGTATTCCTAGAGTAACAGAAGTTACCCTAGGTATTGAGTTTGCCTGGTATTCAAGAATTCTAGTAGTCTGGGTAGAAAAATTATTAGTAAATTCTAAACTTCAACTGAGTAATATACACATTCAATCAAAATCAGCACAGAGTATTTATGCAAGAGTGGAGATTAAAATAAACAGATAATCTAATACAGCCAAAGTCCTTAATGCTGTGTATTGCACCACATCCTTAATCCTGTCAACTGGGAGGCTGAGATTTCTGGTCTGAAATGTGTTCCAAGTGAGTCTGGGGCCAAGTCAGACCCTGTCCCCAATAATGACAGAAAGAAAAGACAAAGGCCCTATAAATCAAGAAACATCAAAGGCAACCATCATCAAAACAAATACAGCTTACTGGAGAATAGTAAAAGTGACCAAGATTATATCAATCAAATCTAACACATAAGCTTGCCTGACATGGAAGTTGAGATGAGTACTTCTGGTGCAGACCTATGTACCTGGTTTTGTGTAAGTAGGCCCTGTTACCTTTTGCGATGCTTCCAATTTCACCAATGGTGAGTTCCCACTTCAATCCTTCTCTGTTGCACTGTGGACTTGATTAGGCTGCTTGAGTGGCTGGATCTGATGTTGTGATTGGATGTTCTAGATGCCATGTGGCCAGGGAGTGGATGAGTTCTGCAGAGGTTCATGGCACTGGCAGTTAGGGAACAGGAAGCTATTCAAGATGCCTGGAGTTGTACTGGAGCTGCTCAGATGGTCCTATTTATGATCTCCTTCAGCAGCTGCTCAGCTGATCCCTGCTGCCTTCTCTTTCTGGTTTCTTGACTTTGCAAGGAGTCTGGTATGTGTGGAAAATCCCTCCACCTGGTTCTGCTCCTGCATCTCTACACTAGTTGGGCATGCATGCAGATTGGTTTTGTATGTGCCTCAGCAGGATTCTAGCTGGTTTCCTGCTTGTTGGAAGATCCGAGTCTCTCCTGTTTCTCTGCTATGGTTGATAATTCCTTATACACCTTCACTTCTTGGTAGAAGAGTATGTTTTGCTATTTTTCTGCTTATTTCAATCTCTAGGCTGTGTTGACTTGGCTACCATGCTGCCATCTTACCCAGAAGTCATAGTTCACCATTTTTTAGACTTTAATTGGTAGGCACTTTGACCTGAAAGTAATATATTCTTGATAGCCTTTTTTCTGCACCATAGTAATTTTCAATCCTAGCATGGCCATTAAGTCTTTAAGTAGGCAGTGATCAAAGTACAAAAATATTTATAATTGCTATGCCAGAAAAGAAACATTTCACACATATCCTCCATTGTTCTTCCAAAAGGGAAGTTCACAAACTCCTTAGATCTTTCAGTTTCAGGCTATTGACCATGACATAGAAATATATTTGGCAATAGCAGAAGATATAGAAACAATTAAAAAAATGTGTATTTTCTTAAATCTTAATAAATTGGCTTTTTCTGGATTACTTCTTCCCAATCTAAGGCCCCCAAAACAAAACATTGTATGCCTTTCTCAAATACCACTTTAATGGGAAAATTAGACAGAGTATGGGCTCAAAAGGTAGTAAAAATCATGAACCTTGTCATTAACTACTGCTTCATCAAATGTGGACAAAGATAAGAGCAAGGGAGAGAAGTTATAAAAGCTGTCCATAGACAGTATTTCATTTCCACTGACTTTCACATAGCATGTCTTCTCTGCCACAATGGTGAAATTATTGAAATTACAATGTAAATTTATCCCAGGCTCTTCTAAGACAGCTACAGCACAAGACCCCTCTTCATTTTCCATGGAAAGCCTTCATTTCCATGGGGCACCACTAAGCTTCCATGATCACTCCATTAACAGATCAATTACCACCTTAAAACAGAGGTGCCACATCTGTCCCAACGTTTCTCATACTAGAATATTTTCTTTCAAAAATAATGTTGCTACTCTCTGAGTGGCTGTAGTAGTACTCTTGACATTATATTTTGAATTTCCATTGGAACTTGTGGAAAAGCTGTCACATGACATGGATTCAAAGAATAGGTGCTTTTCTCATTGTGTCAGAGTAGGTTTTATATGCATTCTCATCACTGCTGAAGAGAAAAGTACATTAACAGCCACTGTTCTGGAATTAAAAACCTAAGCCAACAAGAGTAGAAGTATCTTGTTCAGAGAATGATAATCTGAAATATGAAAAAGATATGAACCTGACCCAGGTACCTCTGCAATTCTAAAATGTTTGAAAAGTATTCTGAAGCCACACATATGAGATCTCTCTTTTGATTCCATGGTTTGAATGTAGATATACTAGTTTTGGATAATCACTTGATTTATATGCCTTCATGGCTAAGTCAGGTCTGTCTCACTGCATCTCAAAAACACAAACATAACTGGAAAACTGGTCAGATGGATTCACTCTGTAAAAGGAAAATATACAATGGATATGGGGCTGCATCTGGCACTTGAGAGGTGGATTCAGGAGGACCAGGAGTTCAAGGTCATTCTTTGTTACATAGTGAGTTTGAGGCCTGCCTAGGCTACACAAGATGCTGTCTCAAAACAAACAAGCAAAGCAAGCAAATGATGGGCTCAGCAAAACCTTTCTTCCCAGTCTGATGAATTAAGGAGAGGAAATAGGGGACTAGGGCAGTAGAAGGACAATCAGGATGAGTCCTCGTTCTATTGCAGTGACCTTCTGGCTGCTGGGATAAAGCACCTGACTAAAAGCTGCTGATGGAAAGAACGTTTGTTATTTTGGCTTACTGTCTTGATCACAACGTCCAGAGTCAAATCTAAAGAGGATTGGACTTGTTTTAAACTGGTGTATACTATATATAATCTCTTCTGTTTACTACCCATGAAGATTACAATAGCACATGGAAACAAAGGTTTTGCATTGTCTGTGCATTATCTATCGTGTTTGAACTCAAAACTCCTGTGAATATTTTTTTTTTTACATTGAAGCAAGGGAGAATTCTTTAACTTATAAAAAGTTTGTCTTTGGGCTGGAGAGATGGCTTAGCGATTAAGGCGCCTGCCTGCAAAACCTAAGAACGCCCATTTGATCTCCAGGTCCCACGTTTAGCCAGATGCAAAAAGTGACATAAGCACACATTGCCGTGCTTGCCCAAAAGGGGACACACGTGTCTGGAGTTTGTTCACAGTGGCTGAGTGTCTGTCTCTCAAATAATGAAAAATTTTTTTAAAAGTTTGTCTTTGTGTGTTTTTATTGTTCGCAGTACCTACAATGTCATCTCTCTTCATCTGTTGCCCTTCTGCTGTTTATTTTTTAAAAATTTATTTTATTTATTTATTTTATTAGTTACACTCATAATGTGAATACATTCATGTTGGTGCCATCAATATCCTCCTCCCTGTCCTCTGAAGGGACCCTCCTTGTTGGGGTATGTGGGTAGTGCATTGTGGGAGTAGCCATCAGTTATGTGGAAGAGGCAATGTCTGTGTGCATAATGACCCAACTTGTGGCTCTAACAATCTTTCTGCCCCCTCTTCCACGAATTTCCCTGAGCCATGTTGGGCTTGTTTTAGGTCTAGTTCAGTGAAGAGATCTTGGGAACCTCTGTGTCTCTGGATATCTGGTTTAGTAGGAGTTGAGTGTTATCTGCATCTATCTCCTTCAGCCTTGTGTTGGTGTCAGGTTCACCAAGAAAGCTGCACTCTTGCTCATTTCCCCAATTACTCTATGGTTTCAGCTGGGGCCCTGGCAATAGGCTGATCATCTCCTCAGGTTTGGTGTTCATCTGAAAAAGAGAAGCAAGTTATCCTAAGGAGAGAGAAGTCTGCTGTTTATTTTTGTATTTTTATTTTTTTAAATAAATTTTTATTAGTTATATATATAGTATGTATACAGCCATGATGGTACCATTGTTAGCCTTCTCCCTGCCCTCCCCCCATGGGTAATGAGGGTCTTGCCTTATGTGGGTAGCCATCAGTTATATGGGAGAGGCAATGACTCTGTATATAATGACCCAACTCATGGCTCTAACAATCTTTCTGCTCCCTCTTCTACGAGTTTTCCTGAGCCATGTTGGGTTCATTTTAGGTCCATTTCAGTGAAGAGGTTTTGTGAGTCTCTGTATCTCTGGATATCTGATTTGGTAGGGGCTGAGAGTTCTTTGTGTCTATCTCCTTCACCCTTGTGCTGGTCCCAGGTTCACCAATAAAGCAGCACTCTTGCTTATTTCCCCTATTGCATCCACTAAATTACTTTCTTTGGGGGACATTCTGCTAGTGAGTTTATCTGCACTTTGCTTCTGATATATTGGTTGACAGAAATGTCTTCTTAAAACAAATGATAGCTAAGATGACATAGAATATTAGCATTCATGTTAAGAACATGTGAGCAATCTGAGCCACAGGATCTATGCTTTTCCGTCATCCTGAGTACATGTGCTATGTTTAAAAACAATGGAAAAGCTGTTACAGAGCCCAGTAAATAAGTGCGTCTGATTTATTCATGGCACTATAAAGTTTCATTTTAGACACCTAATTCCCCTTTAAGTAAAATATATATATTCTTCCCCTTCTTGTTGATTACATCAATGAGAAAAGAAGGAGAAAAGCAAGTAAAAGTCATTGAGTATGACTCAGGAGGATTTTATACATGCATTATCTTATGTAAGCCGTAGGGCAATCCTGAGAAGAAAATCTCATTATCCTCATGTCACAGCAAACTAAACAGGATCAGGGAAGTTAAGTCACTCAGGATCACACAGAGAGGAAAAGGAAGAATTGTCAGTAACAGGTCCCCTGATGTCCAGTACAATTTTCTGTTGCTTTCTGAGACTAGAAGCACATTTGTGACTGAGACCTGGTTATGAAGCCTTAAAATATAAAGTTTTCATATCCTCCACTGATTCACTGGCATATACTTAAAGAAATGGCTTGTCTGGGTTGCAAAGCCACTTCAGTCCATCGAACAAAGCGCTCATGGCAAGCATGCTCTGCATTGGAGAACACACAGGGTGCTTTCCTTCTTGCTTTGGTGACAGTTCTCATCTCCAGAGTATTTCACAGTTTTGATCACGAACTTGAATGTGTTGCATAAGAGAAAGAAAGAAATAAATAAACAATAAACAAAGCTGTTTCTTATTCCCAAGGACCATCAATTTGTGCTGGTGAAATCACGTACAGTGAAGCAGATGGCTCTGAGATGACGAGGAAGTGAATGCTAGCTTCAGTTTCCCTGCAGAAGGAAGGCTGTGAATTTGTGTTTTATGTAACAGGATCTGTAGGGGGGAATAACCATATCTCCATCAGTAGCAGAAGTGGGTCCCTGGACCTTCCTGAGAGATCTTAACAGGAATTCTGAAGATGACAGTTTAAACGAGAACATAACAAAAACTGATAGCCTATTCCCTTTTTTGGTTTTAAAAAATATGTGGACAGAAGTAGACATTCAGTAAGCTTGGGGCACTGAGCGAGAGAGGGTTGGTACCTCCCAAGGGGCTGTGAATATCATACCACAGTGTGTAAGAGAGACCTCTACTGGATGAGTTTTGGCCTTCTAGAAGCATTGTTTATTGGCACATGATTGGCCATCCTTTCATCTCTGACAAGCTTGTAAATACAGTCATGTGCTTGTAAGAATGGAGACACATGTTGAAAAATGCACCTTTCAGTGATAACATCATGTAAACTTCACAGAGAATGCTCACACAAACAAAGCTGGATATGACGTCATTACATTATAGAACTATTGTATATACAGTGTGTTGTTGACCAAAATGTCATGATTTGGCACATAAGTATAAATACAAATTACAATAACTATTATATTTATTGTACACAGTTACTGATGGCATTTTGCCTGGTATGTGAAAGTTGAAACTCCAGAGGTGAGAGTGGATAGTGTTGGAAAAATCAGCCATTTACATGTTTACTGTGATATTGTGAATGTCTGTATAGCCTCAGATATTTTTTGATCATTGTTAAACTTCCTACTTATGTCTCCAACAGCCTGCTGGAGAGGGTGTGTTACTGGAGGGGCACCAAGATAAGGCACCAAATTCTACTCCAAGGTGTAGGAGAGCAAGTATGTGCTCTGACAGGTTTGTGTGTGTACTGGTGCTGGTGTTTTGCTTCCTGCAGTTGTTTCTCTCTGCTTGAATCTGTGGAAGCAAGCAGCTTCTTCCAGCATTGATGGAACTTCCCCTAGCTCTGTAACCCTGAAATCAATCTTGTTCCTCCCATAAACTGTATCTGTTTTGAATGTTCCTCCAGCATTGTGGGACTACTTCAGTTACTAAAAAAACAAAAAACACAAAAAACCCTTTAAGCCCTGTGTGGTGGTGCATACCTTTAATCTCAGCACTTGGGAAGATTACTGTTTGGGGCCAGCCTGAGGTACAGAGTGAGTTCCCAGTCAGCCTTGGTTAGAGTAAGACATTACCTTGAAAACAAAACAAAAACAAACAAACAAAAAAACTTTATTTTTTTTAACTTAGAGAGAGAAAGAGAGGGGGAGAGGGAGAGGATTACATGCCAGGGCTTCCTGCCACTGCAAATGAACTCCAGACTCATATACCACTTTGTTCATCCGGCTTTATGTAACTGGGTAACTGAACCCAGGCCAGCAGGCTTTGTAACAAGCACCTTTTAACTGTGGAGCCATCTCCCCAGCCATGCATGCTTACTTTTAAGTATTTCTTTACCATTCCCAATGAAGTAATGGTTCAATTCAAGTATGAAGACAGGAGTTGTAGTGTAGAGTACGATGAGCAGTCATGCTTCTTAAGAGCAAGGAGTAACTGTTGTACATATTGCAAAATATTAATGCTGGCAAAATAAATCATGTAGTAAGAGCTGCAGTAGTGGTATGTTTTCATGTTAAGCATCAAGTTCATAGATGACACTTGAGATCCTAATGGATCTATGTTGGGGAAATAACCTGTTCCCACATACAGATCCCTGAAGCCTCTAGCAGAATCACGGCAGTATCTATAACACTATTAGACTAAACCCATTAATCAGCATGAAGAACCTTCCAGTCCTTTTGGGGAGGAATCATGAATTGCAGGACTAATATAGGCAAACAAATCTAATAACTAAGCCCTTGCAGCCAGGATTTAAGCAAATGGAAATCCTATTAGTGTTCTTATGATGCCTACCCAACCTAACAGAGAACACATTCATTTTCAGCTAAATAAATTATGGCTAAAATTATATATCTTTGAGATTACCTCTTGTAGGAGATGGTCAAGCCCTGTATTAACTAGTCCACACTTTTCTGTACATGGTCTCAGCCAATCAGTGCTAGATGATAAATGCTGTTAAAATATGCATTTAGTTAGCCCAACCATTCATTTCTTTACTGTTTTAGCCTAGGGATGAGGAAGAAAGTGAAGTTAAACCATGTGCATTTCAGACCAGATTTCAGAAGGGAGGGCTTTTCATTTGAAGTCACAGCACTCTCCATCTTGTTAGTCTAACCAGGAAGGAACATTCCTCACATTTTAACAGAGTAGTCCATCCATCTGAAGGATGGAGCTCTGCCTGTGATATTTATAACCCCACACTCAAGGAAGCAACTCTCCATTTTCCTTAGAGAGATGGATCTTCTATGTGAAATGTCTTTTGCAAGAGGGTTCAATCCCTCTCAGACTGTGAGCATTTATTATAGTACATTTATGGTTACAGGGATGCAATGGCAACTATATCACTAACAGGGATTCATGAAATTCTTTATTGTTTTAAGACAACTATTTGGGGCTAGTGTCACAAGATTCTGTTTTCTTTCCCTATGTTATGCACATAAGTTCTAGCAGTCTACCTCACAGGTGCATAGTGAGGGTTTTGTGTGTGTGTGTGTGTGTGTGTGTGTGTGTGTGTGTGGTGTACAGGCATATGTCTGTGCATCTTCTTATGTATGTGGGTAGATGTGCATATGTGTGCAGATTGATATGAACATGTGTGTGAGTAGAGGTCAAAGGGCCCCTTTGGTGACATCCTCAGGAACACTGTCCACCTCTTTTTGAGACAGAGTCTCTCATTGGCTTGGTACTCACGATGAGATTACACTGGCCAGCCAATGCTCTCCTCTGCCTCCCCAGTGCTGAGATTACAGGTGCATGCCACTATACCTGGCATTTATGTGGGTAGTGGGCATGGAACTCAGGTCCTTGTCTTGTGAGGCAATCACTATACTGACTGAGTTATGTCCCTAGCTTGCAATAAGCTGAGCTTTAAAAATTATTTATTTATTTATTATTAGTTATGCATATAATGTGAATACATTCATGTTGGTGCCATCAATAGCCTCCTCCCTGTCCTCCCCCCTCCAAAGGGACCCTTCTCGTTGGGGAATGTGGATCGTGCATTGTGGGGGTAGCCATCAGGTATGGGGAAGAGGCAATGTCTCTGTGCATAATGACCCAACTTGTGTCTCTACCAATATTTCCTCCCCTTCTTTTGTGAATTTCCCTGAGACATGTTGGGTTCGTTTTAGGTCTACTTCAGTGATGAGGTCTTGGGAGTCTCTTTGTCTCTGGAGAATGGATAACCAAGATGTGGTATATCTACACTATGGAATTCTACACAGCAGTAAGCTGAGCTTTTAATCAATACTCTTGTGACTTTGCTATTGCTGTCTTTGGTGCCTTATTAATCATTGAATGCATATCTACTCCCTCCTATATCCAGCTGTGTTAGTCAAGACTTACTAAAAAATGAGGGATGTGAGCAGTGATTTGTGTTACTTTAGGCTGAAATATCTAAAAGATGATAAACAGCCTTCTGCCTTTCTCTGAGCCGTGTTGCTCCTGAGAGTTGAAAAGTTGACATCTTAAGACAGAAGCAGCATTGCTCACTGAGTCACTGGTGAGGAGAAAGAAGCTTGGAAGTTTACTCTGATGTACAGCATCCTTTGCATGAATAAGAAAGAAACCATTGTTTTATTAAGCCACTGAGATTTCAAGGTTTATTTATCATGGCATAATCCAACCTATGCTGACAAATATAATTGGCTTCTATGGCAGTAAACAAATCTATAATCTGTAGTACTAAATATCCACCTAAACTGTACTAATTTGGATCTAATTTGCATGAATATTAATTCCTTTAAACAAGAAAGGAAAATTATGATATGCCATTGACTTTCTTCCTTCAGAATAAGCCACTTGTTCATTAATTTTTAATGAGAAACATTCATTATTATGAATTCTTTGACAAGAGTTTGATTTTTTTCTTTTTGGTAAATGATGACCATAATTAAGCTCCTCATAATGAACACAGCCATTTTTAAACAATACAATTTATATAATGTTTCTCCTCAGGGACACTTAGCTTGCTCAATAAAGAGCAACAGCGGATCTATGACGGTATCTTCATAATGCATGAGGGTTTGTAGTTATGACTTCCTCCACGTCTGCTTTCATTCATTCATACATACATCTATCTCATTGACATGTACCCTTTCTCCACTATTTTCAGAATGGTGCTTTACTCAGTCCAAGGTTTATGTTTTTTAAAGGACTCTTAACCTACATTATAGGCTTCTGTATTACTGGAAACATATTTTTTCCCCTAAAAGACTATCCTGTTATTATTTGCTTAATTGCCTCATTTATCTATGAAGTTCAACATCTTTTGAAAAAAATATTTTATTTATTTAATTTAAAGATAGATAGATAGATAGATATATAGAGAGAGAGAGACAGAGGAAGAGAATGATCATGGCTGGGCCTCTAGCCACTAGAAACAAACTCCAGATGCATATGTTTCCTTGTGCATCTGGCTTTTACATGGGTACTGGGGAATCAAACCAGGGCCCTTTGGCTTTCCCAACAAGTGCCTTAACCATTGAGCCATCTCTGCAGCCCATATTTAATTTTTTTTTATCTTTTATGATACTTTTAAATTTTATTTATTAGGCCATCATACAAAGTAATGGGTTTCATTGTGCATTTCATACATGTATGTCATAATTTGTTTTTATCCACTTCCCTTCTCCATCCTCTCCCCCACCACCTGGCCCATGCAGCTCCTTTTCTTTCCTCAGATAGGTCCTGCTCGTGCTTTCATGTCACATGTATTTCATTATCTTCCCTATTTCCCACATCCTTTAAGATCTCCTCTTTTCCTCTCATGATCTCCTTTCTAGTTTCATCATACACACACACACACACACACACACACACACACACACACACCATTAGTTTTTAAATTTAGTTTTATTGGTTATGGACATTATGGACATATTACATATTACATATTAGTGTGTAAACAGCACATGTTGGTATCATCCTTTCCCTCATCCCTGCCCCTTATCCAAAGTTCATTCCCATTGGGATTGTGAGTCATGCATTGTGGGGGCAGCAGTCAGTTATGGGGGAGAGGCAATGTCTCTGTATATCTGAACTTGTGGCTCTAACAATCTTTCTGCCCCCTTCTTCTGCAAAACTCCCTGAGCCATGTTGGGTGTGTTTTAAGTCTACTTCAGTGATGGGCTCTTAGGAGCCTCTGGATCTCTGCTTTGGTAGGTGTTGAGTGTCCTCAGTGTCTGTCTCCTTCACCTTTGTGTTGATATCAGGTTCACCAAGAAAGCAGCACTCTTGCTCATTTCCCCAATTCCTTTGTGGTTTCAGCTGGGGTTGGGCTGAAGTGCTTTGGGTTGTTTATCCTGTTCCCATCTGAAAAAGAGAAGCAGATTCTCTAATGGAGAGTGAAGTCAGCACAGGTTAAATGAGATAATAATTATTAATTTAGAGACAATTGAATGGGTGTAGACCCTTTTTTATAGCCCAAAATTAGATTCTCTATTTCATCACTAGGTCAATTAGACAAGTAATAATAAAAAGCAGAGAAAGCACATTTATTAAATGTGGCCACCTTGGGAAGTGAACAAATAAAGAGGTCCAATGATGGGTACTGCCTAACCCTCCAAGTTTGGGTTTAAATAGAGGGCAAGTTGTATGCATTCTTGGTCAAGGAATGGTCCTGCCCATCACTGGCTCATTGTATCTTAATTCCATTCTTTCCTGTAAGGTTGTCTGAGAAGTTGTGAAGTCTTTTTCTGGGAGATAAGATCCTTCTTTGGCTGGCATCAGTCTTCAGCCTTTTTCTTCTCCACATGAAATGTCTGGGGGAATTCTAATTTCTTGGGGTCCATTGTCTCAAATCCAATAGCTAAAGGGGGAGGCACAAATGTCTCCTTAGAGCATCTTCCCTCCTGCCAGGACAACTATATCTTCATAGATCTCAATCTTTCTAGCTTATTTCTTTGGATCCTGACTGGTATCTTCCTTCCTGGCACTCTATCTTTCTGGACAGAGCTAAGTAGCTTCCTTTCTGTATTCCTATGGGCAGCCTGGCAAAAAATTAATGACACTCTACCAAGTTCTTTCCATGAACATTACAAATTTTAACTGCAATCATTTAAAATCTAATTTTAAATTTATTTTTTTATCAGACTGTTATTTATACAGTATGATTTACAAAAGAAGAAAATAAAAGAGCCTAGGACTTTACTATAACATACACAATTAATTTTTTTTGTTTTTGTTTTTTTTTGCGAGGTAGGGTCTCACTCTGGTCCAGGCTGACCTGGAATTAACTATATGTAGTCTCAGGGTGGCCTCGAACTCTCGGCGATTCTCCTACCTCTGCCTCCTGAGTGCTGGGATTAAAGGCGTGCGCCACCACGCCTGGCTCACAGTTAATATTTTTTGTGTAGCATTATTATTTTTCTTTGAAGTGACTATTTAGTTGAAGTTAGACAAATTATCATTAAAAGAGGTGAGGTGTTTACATTTTACAAAATCTTTCAAAGCTTACCAATGAATATAGAAAAGGGGGTAAAAGCAGGATTGTGGGCATTGGGAAAAAGAATGTTTTGTACATGAACGGCATACTTGAAGAGTTCTGTGATCTCAACTCACCAGTAAACAAGCTGAACTTATTTAATACAGAAGGGTTCATATCTATCAAAGGACCTTTGTGTGAAAATGATCAAAGTTATGGAGAGAATGAGAGAGAGAGAGAGAGAGAGGGAGATTACTTAGTCCAAATTAGTTACACAGCTTACTAATACTTTATGCACAGCTAGTCAAAGTTACTTTCAATTGAGGGCCTTGGAATACTGGTTTTTCACCGTAAAAATGAGATAATAGATTTCAGCTTGACTTCGGACTGTTCCCCAAAGGCTCCTGAGTTGATGACTTCATTCCCAGTGGGTGGTGCTTTTGGGAGGTGATGGGAACTTTAAAAGGTGGAGCCTAGTAGGAGGAAATGAGTCACTGAGGAAGAGCCCTTGAAAAATAAATAAAATGGGATTGCAGGCCCTTTCTTCCCCTCTGCTTCCTGGATGCTGTGGGCGAGCAACCTTCCTTGCTGCACACTTCTACCACAGGTCAGTGCCTTGCTGCTGGCCCAGAATAAACTGGCCAAGCAGCCATGGACCAACACTTCTGAAACTATGAGCCCAGGTCAATATTTCCTTCTTTGAGGTGGAGTTTGTCAAGAATTTTGTCACGGCAATGCCAAGTGCACAATTACAAGCAAACAGAGACAAGTTGGTAACCCAACTGAGTGGGCCTTTGGAAAATACTATGTATTTCTTTGTATATAAAGCATAAATTACATAATTGCTTCATATTTGAGCAATAAAAGTGCAGTTAGGAAATTTTTATTATTGAAAAATTAGAAATAAAACGAACTCCAATAACAAAGCAAGTAAGCATGCAAAGAGATGACTCAGCAGTACTGTCTAAGGGTCAAGTGAACCCAGCCTGTGCAGAGTACAGGAACACTTCTACTTCCTTCTACTGGGCTCCATCCTTATCAGGGTCCTCACATCTACCTGGATGAGGCACAGTCAGCAATAGGAGATACATGTAATGCACATGAATGGGAGTAACTGACAATTAGGAAAATACCCTTTTCTCAAGATCCTGACAAGAGCAGGATGGTCAGCTGTGGCATCCAGAAGAGATCTTTCCAAACATATGTATGTATGAATGTATGTATGTATGTATGTATGTATGTATGTATGTATGTATATGTATATATGTATGCATTCTGAATATACACATATATACTTTTGTATCTATATGTATATTCATCCTCCATCCATACATACATGTAATGATTCACTATTTTCTCTTGAAGTTGCTTGAAGCAGCATCTGTTTCTGGGTGGTGGGTAGCACAAAGGCAGGTGGAAGAGAAAATTCTGAGCAGTGAGCATGCTTTTTAAAATTTTTGATCTATCAAGACATGAATTTTCAGAATGTTTCACCCTCAAAACCAAATTATGAGGTACTAAGGAAAAGACAGATCTAGGAAAAGAATCATATTGCATTTGAGATAAAAAAGGATAGGACTGAATATTGGAATTTTAATTGAGAAAGATTTTCTAGAAGTCAGACTTCAAGAGCTAAAAAAGTGGTTTATGATGTTATAGTAATATTATTACTGAAATCTTTATAAGGACTTTGAAGTACTTGTAATAACTAGTGATATGTTTATGTTAAAAATTACCAAGGAACCAAAGAGTACATTTTAAAGAATAAGAATGTTTACCTTTTGAAAAATATTTATTTATATGTATATGTACATATGGGTGTAATGTGTTAACTTTATGTTTCTGTCACTAAAGAACTGAAAATAATCAACTTCATGGCAAAGGATTTATCTTGACTCCCAGTTTTAGGAGCTTCAGTCCATTGTTATATGGAGGACTGTTGCAGTTCCCTTCTTATTGCTGGGACAAACACCTGACCAGAAACAGCTTATATAAGGAAAGGGTTTATTTCAGACTTATAGATTCCAGGAGAAGCTTCATTATGGCAGAGGAAGCTGGCTCACTTCATCATATATCCATCCACAGCAGACAGACAACAGCTAGCACCAGCAACCATGTTTTAGCCAGGGTTCTCTAAAGGAACAGAACTGATAAGAATGAATTGTATTAAAAGGAAATTTATTGGCTAAGTTTATAGAACTCCAACTATAGCAGTTTGCAGGCCTGAGAGTCAAGAAACCCAATAGCTTCTCAGGCCATGTGGCTGGATGCCTCAGCAGAACCAATTCAGCACTGAAGGTGGGAGGAAGGGATTCTTTTCTCCCAGAGCTTCCTTAGATAAAGGCCCCCTCTGAGAGGGGCCACACAACTCTGGGGGAAGGACTTCCTCCTTCAGTCAATCCTCCTGGAAGCAACCTGAGTCCCACTCAAGAGGAGTGTCTGTGGATTCCTAAACAGATCAAGTTGACAACAAACTTAACCATCACAATTCCATCCCTTGTCAAGCTGATGGCAAACTATATCTTTTTTACATCATTCATAATTTCCAAGTGAAGACAGTAACAAGGTCATAATTCCACCTAACATGATATAACTATCCCAAGCACAACCTCAAAATGCACAATCTTTCCCCAACACAAAGCAAGGTTCCTTGAGGAATGCTTTGTCTCTAATATAATAGGTTAAATATAAATTCAACCATAGTTAACTAGTAATATAATCTTAATCAATATTAATTACTTGATACAAAAATAGAGGAAAAACAAAACATCTTAATATTGGTGTAGATATGTATAAACACTCCTTAACAAGGTAGGTCAGAAACACTTATAACAATTACAGTTCTCCCTTTTATAGATTCAAGCACAGAGAGACTACCAAGCAACCAGGACCACAAGCAAGCAGCAAGCACCAGAACTCAAACTATTCATGCTTTTGGGCTGGAATCAGATATGCCCTCCCCCCAACACATCTTTGAGCTGGTCTCAGATCTTTCTCCAGTGACATGCCCCTTCTAGCAGGCTGCTGAAGGCTTAAGCAGAGCTAAACCTTAAAAGCCCCCCAGAATGCATGACCCACATTCCCCATTGGGATGACCTGAATCCCCAATGAGGAGAGCCCCTTCAGAAAAAGGGCAGGGATGAAGGAAAGGATGGTACCAACATGTGCTGTTTATATACTAAGCATGTCCATAACTAATAAAAATAAATTTGAAAAAGTACCCAAGACTATGGAGGACATATGTTCACATTCAAACCACCACATAGATTAATTCCCCTTACACACACAGTATGGACCAGATATTTCTAAAGCCCCAAGTTTCAAAGTGAATATTCCAAACATTTTCCCCACCAAAGTGGATTTTTGCCGTCCTCGGAATAGCATAAGTATTAGCTGGATATAACCCAAACCTGTCCATAAAAACCACCAAACTATAGCCCTAGGAAATTATCCATCCTTTCCTAAAAATCCTACAAAGAGAATCCCCACATAACTTCCTGGGTCTTTGAATACTCTGAATAGCATAAGTTTTGGTCAAATAGTGAAATTAAAGGAGGAAGGCATTACTTTTGAAGATTTGGGGTTTTGTTTTTGTTCATTTATTTATTTTATTTTTTATTAAGTTGAAATTTTGTATGGCTACATCAAGTTCTGGTACCATCATTCCTGTCCTCCCTGCCCCCACTCCACTGAGGGTCCCCCTAATGGCATTGCTGGTATTCACATGGAGTTGTGTGTGGGTTGTGAGTTGTGAGAGCAGCAGTCAGCCATTATGGGAGGGGGCAATGCCTTTGGATATTTCCTCCTACCCTGTGGCTCATACTTCCTTTTTGCCCTGTCTTCCGCACAATTCCCTGAGCCATTGTGGTTGTGCTTTAAGTCTACTTTAGTGTTGAGCTCTCAGCAGCTTCTGTATTTCTGATTTTTGGTATCCCCATTGTCATTTTGGGTATCCTCAGTGTCGGTCTCCATCATGCTGGTTCAGGTTGTCAGGCTCACTGTGGAGACAATTCCTTTATGTTTTCACCTGGTTCCGAGCTGCTGTGATAGGGGTGGTTCACCTGCTGACATGGAGTCAGCTTTCCTTGTCCTATTGACAGAGTTTGGTTGTCCTTGGTTCTTGCTGCTTTCTGAAAAAAGAAAAACAGATTCTGCAATGGAGAGCGAGATCAGGATAGGGTAAGGTTATAAGCATTGTTAATTTACAGAAATTTTGAGGAGTGTAGCCTCACTTTTGGCCAAAGACTAGTAGAAGCTTCTCATTAGGGTCCATAATTTTGGTGTCCATAGGATTCTGACTTAGTTCCCAGTTCTAGCTATGGTTTCATTTCCACTGAATGGATCTCTTAGCCAATCAGAAAGCCATTGGTCACCTACCTGGGGAGGGTGCCACTATTTTCACAGATGTGTACATCTTGTCTGGATGGTTGCTTGAATATATCAGGGTCCCCTGCTTGTTCACAGTGTTGTTGGCCATTTTCACCCAGCAACTCATGTTGCAGTTTTCAGCACTATATGTGCTAACATTCTGGGAACTGGCTTCCTTCCAGATTCAGCCAGACCTCTTGATTTTCTGCATTGGTAGCATGTGTTGTCTTCAGCACCAAGGTCTTACCTTTCCCTTCAGGCAGGTAATCAAGTTTGCCTTGTTTTGGGGACCTCATAGGTCTCTCCAATCAATAGCTCAATGTGGGTTGTAACCCACTTCTGGTACTGGGATTTACCAGCCAGGGGCAAATATTTTAAGGTTAGGCTTTATCCAACCTATCAGATGATCCCTCCATCCTCCTATTGAGGGTTATATCTTTTAGTGTGCTATCCAGGGGGAAGGTTTCTATGGTACCAACTCATTTTGGATTTGGTTTTGTGTATATCTTACCCCACCCACCCTCCCATTCTTCTACCCCCAAACACTTCCAGGATATAGGAGTTGGTAAAGACTTCCTGAACAATACCCCAGTGGCCCAAGAAATTAAACCATCACTCAACCAGTGGGATATAATGAAACTAAAAAGCTTTTCTACAGACAATCATACCATAAACAGGGCCAACAGACTACTCACAGAATGGGAGAAAATGTTTATCAGTTATACCACTGACAGAGGCCTAAAATCCAAAATCTACAAAGAACTCAAAAAATTATGCAATAAAAAAAAATCAAATAGGGCTGGAGAGAGGCTTATCAGTTAAGGCATATGCCTGCGAAGCCCAAGGACCCCAGTTTGATTCTCCAGGTCCCACGTAAGCCAGATGCATGTGGTGGCACATGTGTCTGGAGTTCATTTGTATGGCTAGCAACCCTGGTGTACCCATTCTCTCTCTCTGGCTCTAATAAATAAATAAAATAAAATAAAATTTAAGAGAAATAAAAAAATTAAATAATCCCCTCAAAAAATGGGGCAGAGAAATGAACAGGGAATTCTTAAAGGAAGGAAAACAAATGGCTAATTCTCACCTCATAAAACGTTCAACATACTTAACCATCAGGAAAATGCAAATTAAAATAACTATGAGATTCCACCTTATTCCAGAAAGGGTGGCAATCGTTAAGAAATCAAACGACAGTAAGTAAATGTTGGTGAGGATGTAGGGAAAGAGGAACCCTCATTCACTGCTGGTGGGAATGCAAACTTGTACAACCACTATGGAAATCAATGTGAAGACTCCTGAAAAAGATGAAAATACAGCCACCAACTGACACAGCCATTCCTCTACTGGGCGTCTATCCTAAAGGCTCCATTCTTCACTACACAGATTATTCTTCAGCCATGTTTATAGCTACTCAATTCACAATTGCTAAGAACTGGAATCAACCCAGATGCCCATCATTTGTTTTTACTTTTTAAAATCTTTAAATTTGGTTAAAATACATAACTTTAAATTTTATATTTACTATCTTATCCAGGTGTAGTGGCCCATGCCTTTAATCTCAGCACTCTGGAGGCAGAGTTAGGAGGATAGCTGTAAATCTGAGGGTAGCCTGGGACTACAGACTACATAGTGAGTTTGACGTCAGCCTGGGCTAGAGCATGACCCTCCCTCAACCTGACTCCACAAAAAATTTTACTCTCTTAGGTATTTTACAACTTTAGTGTAAGTATATTCACATTGTTACACACCAATCTCCAAAAAACTTTCATCTTGTAAAACTAAGACTCTATCCCCATTAAATAATTCTTCACTCTTCTCCTAGCCCTTGGCCAACACAATATTGTTTCTATGGTTTTGCCTTGTCTTGATACATAGTGTGATAGGGATTATATAGTATTTGTCTTTGGGTGACTGGTTATTCTACTTGGCATAATATCTTGTAGGTAAGTTTCACCAAAGTTATAAGATGTTTCAAACATTTCATCCTTTTGAAGGCTGAATATTATTTCTTTGTGTGTGTGTATATCATTTTCTTTATCAGTTCCTCCACTGATAAATAGTGGGGCTGTTTCTAACTCTTGGCTATGAACAAGAACAGTGCTGCTATGAACATTGGTATCAATACAGGTGGGTTTTCTTTCGTTTTTTTTTTTTTTTTTTTTTTGCTTTATTTAATTAATTTATTTATTTGAGAGAGGGAGAGGAGAGAGAGAGTGAGGAAAAAAGAGAGAGAATGGGTGCACTAAGGCCTTTAGCCTCTGCAAAAGAACTCCAGATGCATGTGCCACCTTTTGTATCTGGCTTACATGGGTCCTGGGGAATCAAACCTGGGTTCTTTGGCTTTTCCAGTAAGGGCCTTAACTGCTAAGCGATCTCTCCAGCCTTATAGCTGAGTTTTTTTTTTTTTTTTGGTTTTGTTTTCTTTTCGAGGTAGGGTCTCACTCTAGCTCAGGCTGACCTGGAATTCACTATGTAGTCTCAGGGTGGCCTCGAACTCATGGCGATCCTCCTACTTCTGCTTCCCAAGTGCTGGGATTAAAGGCATGTGCCACCACTCCCGGCTTATAGCTGAATTTTAAATGAGTGAAATTGATGCATATTTTCTCCAGAACCCAGAGAAATCATAGTATTGTTGACAAATGCTTAGTTTCATCTACAGTGTCTAGTGGAAGGAAAGTAGTTTGCCAGGGTCCTTAAACTCGGCTGTGGGAGATCCATTGAAAGATTACTTGAAATATCATTTCCACATATGTATTGGGTCTAAAATATATTCCTTTCTATTTTATTACTATCCATTAAGGAAATAATAAGAAATAAAGGAAAAAGAGATTTATCGCCTAAAATATTTTCACCACTTGGTCAGATTTATTGTGAATCTAAATCTCTCTACTTGGCTCCTTTTTCATTAGTTATGTTATCAGTGGTGTCTGGGTATTTCCAGCTCTTGGCATCTCACTCAAAGAACTAAAGAACACGCAAGTAGTTATGTAGAAAGACAAAGACAACTTACTACTTGCAAGAGATTTTAAAGGTTTGAATACACACAAAGGGGCAGTGGAGAGTAATCAAGGGTCCCAGGAAATTATCTGGGGCTTCTCTTTTTAGTATTTTTAGGGAAGCCTGGATCATTTTTCTAGTCTAAAGCCATAGTTTGGATGGTTTGATTGACAGGGTTGGGTCATATAACATTCTCTACTGTACATGTTCCTTCCCATGATACATCTGATCTTAATCATATGTATACCAAGTTATACACAGGCATAAGGTGGTCAAAGAGAAGTGTGGTAGTTTGAATATATGTCCCCCAATATATTCATTGTTTTATTACTTTATAGTGTGTATCTGCAATCACCTTCCTAGCAATGTCACTGGGGGCTGGTCTTAAGGTGTTAATGGTGGGTTTGAGATTCCATTGTAAAGATATGCAAATGTGCCTAGCAGGAGTTCCTGAAGTGTGCTGTGTGACCTTTTGGCTGTAGTTTTGCTCTGTGTGCTGTGGTGGCTGGTTGGTTTTGCTCTCTTGCCTCGTCCTGTGGAAGGCAGGCCAGTTCCTTCTGCCATTATGGAACTTCCCCTAGATCTGTAAGCTTCAATAAATAATATCCCTTCCTCCATAACTGTGCCTGGTCTGGAAGTTCATCTCAGCGAACCTGAAGCTGTCTGCTACAAGAAGTCTCCCTAAAAGCTCACAAAAGGCCACATATGATGCACCCACAACCAGTCCAGGCTAGATGGCCCCCTGCTGTTCTGATCCTGGATCTAAGAATATACTTGAATGGGTGCTGATCAAGAAGAATGTGCTAAGGGGAGGAGAACATCAGCTCACTGTGTGGAGCTGTATATATGTGCAGCTTGGTAAAGGAGGGAGTCCCAGGTTGTCAGGCACACTGTTTAGGGGATAGCGGTATTGACCACTCAAACCAAGCATTATCTAGGATGGCTAAACTATTTCCTATGCTTGAATGTCTTCACTACAGATCCAATTTGGGGAAAAAAAGTCTCTAAAGGGTTTAAAACTATTTAGCAGCACATATTATCATATCTGTCACATTTCAAATGTGCTACACCAAAGGATTTTAAGGCCCTTGAATAATTTGTATGTCCAAACAAATCAGGCCATTTTTAAAGCAATAAGTTCAGAACTTTTCAAGGAAAAGTTTCTAATTTTATGAGTTTTTTTTTTTTTTAATTTGGGGGAGAGAGAGAGAGAGAGAGAATGGGTGTGCCAGTGGCCTCTCAAACACTGTGAACAAACTCCAGATGTATGCACCCCCTTGTGGCCAAGTGAGGAATTACACCCTTGCATCACTTTTGGGTCTGGCTAAACATGGGAACTGGAGAATCAAATGGTGTTCTTAGGCTTGGCAGGTGGGCGCCTTACCCACTAAGCCATATCTCCAGCCCTAATTTTATGAGTTTTCAATATGAAAGTCTTGTTAAGCCAGGTTAAGACTTTTTCCTCTAGATGTTCAGTCATTAATTAAACACATAGTATGGGTAGGTTTGACTTTAAAAGGAGCACAGCATTTTCTGATAACTGAAGTTGCTACTGTAACTTCCCACAGTTACATTGCACTTTTTTACTTTTTGCATTTCATGCTACTCTGAGCACTTTCATTTCTAAGCAGACTACAATAGAAGGCTCATGTTGAGAATTGCTAGAAAATCTTCTAATAAAGAGAGGCTTTCAAGATCATTAGCAATATTTTTAAGTTACTCACATGTCACATTTTGGAGGGAACTGTCATCAGGGGACTTCATTCCAAATTAGATGTTCAGCTTGAAATAGTATAAAACAAATTCTTAAAGAGGAAAATAAACTTAGAATCTACAATTTCCACCTTCCTATACCTGTTATTAATATGTTTGGGTATAATGGTTCCACACATGTATTACCCTGGTAGAACTCCAAAGTTAAGTCCTTTAGCTAGATCACCATTGTTCATAAGATTATAATACAACACAAACAAATCAATAAAATTTTTTAGTAGCCACATTAAATAAAATAAATGGACAAATATATTTACTAATATATATTTTATAAAGCCAATTTGTCAAAATATCATTTAGAGATATAAATATAAAAATCATCAAAAACTATTTTATTTTCCCTGGAATTAATTCTTTAAAAGCTTGTGTATCTTAGTTACTTTTCATGTTGCTTTGACAAAATACATGGTAAAGGCAAGCAGAGAGATGAATTATGGTATTCTGCTCACTTTCTCTTTTTTATTTAATTGGAGGTGGTGCTGCCCACATTCTGAGTGGGTCTTCTTTCTTCAATTAAACTTCTCTGGAAACACCTTCATGGACACAGCCAGAGGTGTCTTCAATAGTAATTGTAAATCCAGTCAAGTTGACAATGAAGGTTAATTATCACAACACTATCCCTTGTCAGCTTGACCTTCAAACAAATCAATTTAAATCAAATTCCAACCTTCTACCCTAAAGTCTTATTTCCCTCTAATAATTTGTAATTCATTTAATTCATCTCTAAAAGTCCTGATAAGTCTTTAACAGTCTCAAAATTATTCAAAAGTCCAAAATCTCTACTGAAACTTCAAGAAATGTCTTAACTGTGGTACCTATATGATGAAACACCAAGTTACATACTTCCTATATACAATGTCACAGAACAAACCATCGTATTCCAAAAGCAAGAAATGGGAGGATTGTAAGAACAAAACCCAGCAGGTGGGCTGGAGAGATGGCTTAGCAGTTAAGGTGCCTGCCCGATAAGCCTAAGAACGCTGGTTCTAATCTCCAGGTCCCACGGTTAGCCAGATGCAAAGTGACACAAGGGTGCAATGCCTCACTTGCCCACAAGGGGGTGGATGCATCTAGAGTTCATTTACAGCAGCTGAGAGGCTGCTGGCACGCCCATCTCTCTGTCTTCCTCTTCCTCTGTCTCTCTCTGTGTCTCTCAAAAAAATAAAATAAAATAAATAAAAATTAAAAAAATAAAAAACCCAGCAGGGCAAACACTAATACCTGTAGCTCTCCACATCTAGTATCTGGGGCTCTTGATGAAATCACCTGGGTTCCATAAGTCTTGGATAGTCATGTCCCTGCAACTGGGTCACCTACTTAGACTTTTTCTTTGGGCAGCTCCACTCTGTACCTGAAGCTTTCCTTGGTAGACATCTCATAATTTCTGACATCTCCAGCATCCTGAATCTCCATTATAACAAGGCTTCACCAGTTTCATGCAGTGGCCTCTCAGAGCTTCCTTACAAGTAATCCAACCCTACTAAACAATGCTTGGCCTCAGTCAATTTCTGTAATCTTGGAACAAGCCTCCATGGTCTATTTACTCTTACTTCTTCCTTGCCTGTAAAACCAGGGCCATATGGAAAGTGCTGTGAAGTTCTATTGACAGTTCAAGTTGTAGCCCAGCCTCCTTGGACCATAGTTCCAGCAGCCCCTGTGTGTCTTCCAACCAGAATTGGAGAAAACACTTCCCTGGGCAGCTGTTTTTGAGTAGGGAACCCCTCCTGTGGCATTTGCACTTCAGCCTTTCTCCTTCCAGAATCATGTGTTTTTACAAGTTGGAGTCTTTAATAGATAGAATCTTGTCCTCAAGGAACTTTTACTAGTGTATCAATGCAGAGCACTATGTTTCTCTTTAATAGTATTAACATTTGTTAAAACAATTATACCTGTTTTTCTATCTGCTTTATCTTCAACTTTAAACTCACACTCCTTTTCTCACCATTGCACATTTAAAAAACTATCTTTCTGCTTCACTTGTTCTGTCTTTCACTTTGGACCTGGACAATTGCTGTGAACAGCAACCATGAACATAATCTAAATGCTCTCCTGTCTTGAAATGTCCTCTGCAAAACAAATTCCATTACTAATGAATTCAGATTCAATCATATTCTCAGGACATGGGCAGAATATGCCATATTCTTTAACATCTATGACTTCTTGCCCAGGACCTGATAGAGTCTTTGTTCCTCTCAGAAACCTTATGACCTGGGTCTCTACTGTCTGCCTTTCCCTTAGTATTTTGGCCTCCCACCTTCCTCTCTCTCTCTCTCTCTTACTTTTTTTCAAGGTAGGGTTTCATTCTAGCCCAGGCTGACCTGGATCTTACTCTGTAGTTTCAAGCTGGCCTTGATCCCACAGCAATCTTCCTACCTCTGCCTCCCAAGTGCTAGGATTAAAGGGGTATATCAGCATGCATGGCCAGAATATCTCAAGCTCTGCTTATAATGTTCCCACAGCTCCAAATTATTCCAAATTCCTCTCTCATAATCATTTACAAAAGCCTATGAACCACATGGTCATATTTATCACAGCAAAGACCCTACTCCTAGATATCAATTTCTTATATTTCTTTTCTAATTACTGTAAAATCACACCTGATGAGAGAAACTTAAAGAAGGAAGATTTATTTTGACTCCTGGTTTGAGGGAATATAGTTTGTTTTGGTATGGTGGGAGAAATGTGAAGTGGCCTGTCACATTTTACCTTCAGTCAGAAAACAGAGAGATGGATATGAGTGCTCATATTGATCTCTATTTTGTTCCTTTTTATTCAATCTAGGACTCTAGCCCATAAGATGATGCCATCCACATTCAGGATGAGACTTTTCTTCTCAGTTAAACCTCTCTTTAAATGTCCTCACACACATGCCCAGAGTTGTGTCTCCTAGGTGATTTTAAATGTAGTCAAGCTAACAATGAAGATTAGCCACCATATTGTGCTCTACTTAATAATATATCTCAAATTGTACCAGACATGTTTGAAGGTTCAATATCTGCATGTGAAGGATGCTTAGTATATTGGATAGCACATGTAGTTTTAGC
The DNA here is from genome assembly GCA_036365145.1 of Orientallactaga sibirica. NCBI lineage: Eukaryota > Metazoa > Chordata > Mammalia > Rodentia > Dipodidae > Orientallactaga > Orientallactaga sibirica. Next base: position 55,044,518 of record JAEOAD010000001.1, read on the forward strand.
TTTTGAACTATGATGTCTTTCATAGTAATGTGTATACTTTACATCTACATGTGCAATTTGTATTCTTATCATTTTCACATGCATTTCTAGCTGTTCTAAACTTTAAAAACCCAATATTCAGCCATGGATGAGCATCTATTTATCTTACTAAAAATTCCATATTTCACACAGAAATTTTATCACAGATTTGCTTTACTGAGTGATAGCTTTTTATTTCAAATGATTTAATTTACAGAGATATAATTTTCAAACAAGAGTAAAACAAACATTATTTAAGTTAAGAAATAACTATAGATCCTAACAGTGAAGGAATCTAATTAAAATTCAAACCTCAGTCCCATTGGGTAATGAAGAAGAGTTGAATAGTGAATCAGAATAACTTAGCATCTGGACTGTCTATCTCTTCCTTTATTGTGAGGACAATTGTTTTACCTTTACTCAGATGCTTAAATGACACTTGTTTAGTAGAGAAAGTTTCTTAAGTAGAAATTATAGAGGATGTGTCAATTTTTTCTTTAACTTCATGTCTAAAACAAATGCACACATGCACACATGCATGTAAACTAGATTAAAGTTGGACAACAATATAAACTTGTATTTTTTAATCCTTATAGAAATGATAGGATATTGAAACCTGGGTTTCAAATACTTTTAATTTTAGTATTCACAATTTTAAAGTGGAGGTGGGGCCAAGAATCACTGAATGAGTTTCAGACAATTTCACAATACACATAGACTATACAATTTATAGCCTCCAATAATTTATTTAATATTAATAAGATATAGTATTTCCTATTGTCTGCTTTATTATTCTTCCTATGTCATCTTTTCCCCTTTAATTCTAGTTCTAATATAGATTTTGATGTAAATATAAATATCAAACCCTTTATCTAGTGATCAATATCCTTAGGTAGATTTAGGCTTAGTGATTTCTCAGTTTATGTTTTATAATAATTGATCATTTGTCTAGTCACAGTTGCCAAATATCCATGTCCTTCAAGATATCTAAAACATATTCTAAAAGTTCTTCTTTCTCCCATGTGCACTGTAATGCTATTAAGTAACCTACAAGAACAAACATTTGGTTTGTTAGAAGGAAAGAGTAGAGGAATAGAATTCCCAAAAGACATGAACAAGGAGATATATGACTGCCTGGGACATTGAAGAAAGCACAGTATTTGCATCAAGCAAATCATGAGTTCTGTATCAACAAGGAAGGCCAACGTAGTCTGTGAGTGTAACAAAGGCCAGTTTGTGAGAGATCTGGACTGCTAGGCTAGCTATGGATTTGTTCTGTAGACAATGAGGACCAACCACTGGTCTATGTGTATGTGTGTACATATGTGCATGAACACATACTTGAAGGAGAACTATGGCATGTTTGGGCTCAGTTGTAAGTACATAAGAATATTAACAAAACAATATAGCAGAGTAATTTAAATTAGAATGGTTAGATGAAAATTGGTTTCAATAAGTCCCAGGAAAGCTAACTTGGATAAACTGAAGTTGCTTTAAGTAATTAAAAAAATATGAAGGTTCAGAACCTTCATGAACATGGTCCTCATATAGGTAATCAGGCACCCTAATGTCTAAAGACCTGCTTGGATGATTCTAAGTCAGCCAGGATTCAAATCTCTGATTAAGACCTACACTAATTTTAACAACTGCCTTAGAGCAACTAGGAGCAATATATGGATATAAATATCAGGCCTGAAATTGATGTGAACTTGTTTTTAAGCCATTTCACACAGATAAAAGAGAGGTATGATACAGACAATTGGAGAACTCTGACTCAAAAGATTGACTTACTAGACTCATATTTCATCTTATATTTTGTCACCAAAACCCCAAACATATAATATTGAAATAACCACAGAACATAGACAAAAGTCATCATATTCCATGTGCTGTCACAAGCACCAAAATAGCCACAGACCTCACTCTAGATAGACACAAAAATTATATATTATAACCTAGTGTCTCCAAAAACCACCCTGTCAAATCACTGGAGAAAAGAAAGATAAGTTTATACTATTTTTAAGGAATTTGTTAAAAACTTGAACTAAATTATATCCCTATAATGCATGTTACGTGGATATAAGCTCCAGACATATTGAAGTTAAATGTTGAGAATGGAACTAGATTTCTAGGTAAGATGGTGGTTTAACCTTACCAATAAATCCCAGGAAATAAAGAGGTAAGATATTCCACCACCTGCTCTTTAAAGAGACAACTGTCTGTAAAAGAACTTGTTAAGTCAGATGTGACCACAGGAGAGAGCAGGAGAACTGCTGTTCATCGGTATGGATGGGATTAGGCCAGCCATCAGGAAGTGCTTCTTGTCACAGACCATCCTTGCAAAATCAGAAGAACCTGAAGCAATGGACAGGAAAGAGCAGCTCAGCTTCATGAGAATATGCCAGGCAACATTCCCAACCCCCCTTGCTCCATACAGCAGCACTGGAGTGCCACCAGAAAACATTCCCATCCTTTATTGCCTCTATCCATCAGCACCAGGAGCACCAGGGGCTACAGGAAGCCAAGGGTTTCCACTAGACCCTTCCCCGCACAGCACTGAGCCCCAATGAGGCACATCAAGCAAGAGTGCCAGAAGGACCAGAACTGTCTTCACAACTCAGCCCAAGAGGGCTAGAAATTCACTCCATAGGTAACTGGTCTGAATGCCACAAGAACAGTAGACACTCCAAATCTGGTTCTGTAGGTTTGAACTGGAAGTCCAAATTACATATTCCATATTAGGGAAGGTAATTGATAAAGGAAATATAGTAAGGGAAAGAATTCAAAGCCCATCCCACCAAGGCAAAAGTTCTGAACAATGCAATAACTTTCTTTTCTCAATTTGATATACATTTAATATGCTTTGTCTTTTTTGATTGCTTTTAAAATAATTTTAGTGCCTCTTTTAAAAATCACTTTTGCATATATATATTTCACAATGGTCTTATGTTAGTATTTGGCTCAGTTGGATTTTAGGGTTTTTAAAAAAATATTTTGTTTATTTATTTATTTGACAGAGTAAGAGGGAGAGAGAGAAAGAGAATGGGTGCACCAGGGCCTCTAGCCACTGCAAACGAACTCCAGACATGTGTGCCCCCTTGTGCATCTGGTTAATGTGGGTCCTGGGGAATCGAACCTGGATCTTACTACTAAGCCCTCCCTCCAGCCCAGATTTTAGGATTTTTATATGTTTCTATACCCAGGCTACATTGTGATATCTCTACAACTCTTCCTATACACAACTCATATATTTTCCCTTTAATTCCGATTTATTTTCCACATTCTCTTCTCCTTGCTTCATTTTATTAATACTCCACAAATACAAAGTCTCATAGCCTCAACAACCTCTAAACTTTGTTTTACCTAATAGTATTAGACAAAGTATTTAAGGATGGAAAAGAATTAAATGTTAAAGCAGTTGTTATACCAAAGTAATGAGATAGACACCAAGCCACAGATCCAGAAAACTTAAGGAACTCCAAGTAGGATAAGAATTAAAACACCATATTATAACTGCTCATAATACAGGAAAATAAAGACAAAGACAAAATCTTGAAAGATCCCAGAGGGGAGAAATATTTAACCTTTAGCAAAACAAAAATAAAATTTAATAATGGACTTTTAATCAGAAACCAGATAAATAAGAAAAGTAGAATGAGTTATGTAGTCTTGGTCCTAACATCATTCTCCAATAAAAAGAGGTAGACTTTTTCGCAAGAATGGATAACTAAAATGTACAAGATGAGCATGGAGATCTGACTTAAAGGAGATATTAAAAAATTCCACAATTCATCCTAAAGTATCATAGGATCCAACTGAAAAAACTCCCATGGGCCAAAGCTATTACAAATTGAGCAGGAAAATAAAGTAGTGCAGGATTGTAGGCTCAACTCTTAAATGTCTATCAGTCCATTCAGGTAGAAATTATTGGATAAATTTAAAATACTTCATTAAATTTACTCAAAATTTAAAAAACACATTTTGTATACAGAATAGCTTCAAATAATTTATGTGGATATTTGCCTCCAAGGAAGGGTATTATAACTCTTGATCCATTATGGGCAAGTTACATATGGTGATTTTGCTACAAAGAGGATGTTGTAGAAAGAGTAACTTCTTAGTGGGGAAAGCTGATAAACACTATCTTAACCAGGTGATCAAATTTACATACAGAGTGATGTGTTGCTCAGCTTTCCATTGCTGTGATAAAATACCAGAGACAATCAAATGTAAAGAAGAAAAGATTTATTTTGGCTTACTATGTAGGATTTCGGAGGTTTCAGTCCATGGCTGACTGCCAATAGAATGTTAATACACCATGATGGTAGTGGATTCAAAGGAGGCAGCTCACCTCATTGAGGTTGAGAAGCAGAAGAGAGAGAAAAGAAACTAATGGGGCTGAGTTCCCATTGTCTCTTTCAAGGGAGCAACAATCTGTGGCCTAACTTCTTTCCACTAGGCCCTACCTCCCAAAGGTTCCATCTCTTTCAACAGCACTAGCGGCTGGTGACCTATCTGGCACAGGTGGGCCTGTGGGAAATATTCCAGATCCAATCTATAGCAAGTCATGCTGAGGCTATGGACCTTTGATATGGTGTAATGAAAATGATGTTGTATCTCTGTGGTCTTCCTTCCCACAACACTCAGTCCTGTAAGCTGAATCACGAGAAGAACTTCAAGAATACTTATAGCAGCTGGGCGTGGTGGCTCACACCTTTAATCCCAGCATTTGGGAGGTAGAGGTAGGAGGATGGCCATGAGTTCGAGGCCACGCTGAGACTACATAGTTAATTCCAGGTCAGCCTAAGCTGGAGTGAGACCCTACCTCGAACAACCAAAAAAAAAAAAAAAAAAAAAAAAAAGAGAGAGAGGAAAAGAATAGTTACAGCAAAGGAAAATTGGAAAATTGCACAAAGTCCTGACCACCCGCCCCCAACCCAAGCTTACAGAGTCCCCAAGGACTAGTAACATCTGAAAAAGCACCATTGCTTCAAAGAGCCCTAGGGACAGCTAAAACAGTAACATGGACAGGATCCTGGAATAGTAAGTGGCCATTAAGTAAGAAATATAAGTTTGGATAGTAGGAACTTTAGTTAATAGTACTGTAATAATATTAGTAATTATAAATAATATGCTATTGTGTTACCTTTCTCTTGTTGGCACAAAGCTCCTGACCAAAAGCAGTTTGGGGAGGAAAAGATTTATTGTGGCTGAGACTTGAGGGGAAGCTCCACAATGGCAGGGGGAAGGATGGCATGAGCAGAGGCTGGAGCTCACCTCTGCCATAGCAGGTGAGGCACTGAAGCATGAGAAAGGGGAAGCTGGCTATAACACCCAAAAGCTCAACACAAACAACATATCTCCTCCAGCAAGGTCCCAATTCCCAAATACCCACTATCTGGGGACCTAACATTCAGAAGATATGAGTTTTATGGGGGACACCTGATTCAAAGCACCACATATTCCAAAGTAATATAAAATGTCAATGATAAAGGAGACTGTGTGTAGGGCACCACAGAACTCTCTCAGGACAATCTTCACATTTTTGGTAAGTCTAAATAGTTTAAAAATAAAAGTTATTTTAAAAAAGCATTATCTCTGGGAGGCAGGATTATGGGTAATTATATTTTTTTCTCTTCGCATTTTTCTTTGTTCCAAATTATTTATAATAAACCTAGCTATACTACTTTCAAAGTAAAAACAAAACCTATTTTAACATTTGTGTGTGTGGTGCTGGGGATAGACCCTAGTGAATACAAGGGAAGTGATCTACCAGTGAGCTATGCCCTATCATATGGTACACTTCCTAGGGTATGAGTAATATTCTTGTGTTCTCTCTCTTCCTTTACCTCTCCACCTCTGACGTGGCTGTCACTGTACTGAATCAATGCATCTTGCCTGTGACCCAACCTAAAAGTTATCTTGACTTAAATGCTACTGAAAAATTATCACTTGGCATTTTGCTCAGAACAACTACATGGTCAAAATATGTATTAAAAATGGTCAATGAAACATAAAAGGTTAAAGAAATAAAAAAAATAATAAATTATTAGATATTTATAGTCCTGGCTTTTGACTAAGAAGCACATCTAATTCTTTGAATGTTCACATCTGTGTCAATTGATTTGATCAAGTTCAGCTGTATAGTGAGTTGTGCCAAAAAAACCTGAGGATCCCAAATACAACTGCTGTTTGGCAAGAGCTCACTTCAGCATCTTCAAAGGAGCCATTCCATTCGGGAACACTAAGAAAATGACTGAAGCACGTAAATATCTCAGAAACTTGCTTTAGGAGCCAGGTCACAGCTATCTTTATTTTATGAAGATTTAAGGCCAATGCTGACCTTATGGCCTCCAACAACAGCAGGAGGCAAGAAAGGCCACCCAGATTCTGCCCGTTACAGGGGTAGGGGTGGGGGTGGGGTGAAAGCACAGTTAAAACCCTCAAGATTGCCTTTGCACCCATGACTCTAATGGGCAATGCCTCTGGTTCAGGGTCAGGCTCCCAGTGTGGATATATACTCCGCCTGTGTCCCAGAAGCGAGCCTCTGCAGCCCCCCTGTACTTGCAGAAAGAAAACGTGAACTGGGAGGTTGTTCTCTGCTGGACAAGCGGCTCGCGTTAATGAGGCCTGGATAATTGCTTGCACCTGTTTGGAAAAAGTTCTTAAATATTCTGTAGGTATTCTGGGAATTCCCACTTTGGTTCCACTGACATCTTTGCATAGCCAACATTAATATTTGAAAATAATGTTTGATAATGGTCTTAGTATTTTTTTTCCTTCTCTGTGGGGACTTTGGTAAAATGACAATGCAATTGAGATAAAATTTCCCATTTCTAAGTGAGGAATAAAAGAAATCTGACCAAATGTCTTTATCTTGTTATGGTATATGGGTGGAATCTGAGACAAAGAGGTAACTTTCTGTCATAAAATAATATGGAGCAAATATTCATGCTACATTCAAATCCCTCTTCACACCAACTCCTCCTCTGGCATTACATTCTGTTAGCTCATTTTCATTTATTGAGATGTAACTTGTTTTGAGTTAGAATTGTTTCTGTTGATTCAGCTTTGAATTAGCTAGTTAAATTAATCTCATCTTCATTTATTTTACAGTGTCTTCATGTTTAAATACTGATTTTATGAACATCTGCTTCAGTCACAGTTGTAGACCCATTACTTTTATGAGTTTTACATATTTTAGAGAGATTTACTGCTGACCTTTGTTGGTAAGTTGAATGTTTTTGTTGTCAGTAACATTTCTGTAATTGATGCCATTGTTACTGCCAACAAGATAGCAGTTTCACTTGAAAAATGTTTGGGGGTGGGGAGAGTCTTTTTGCTTAAGTACATTAAATCAGACAGACACCACTTTAAAATTGTGTGGCTTTTGAAGAAAAAAGGTAAGTGTGAAATGTCACTTAATTTTTAAAGTTTTGTCTGCTACCATGATACTTTTTTTTCCTCTCTGATACTTGTCATTTAATATACAGCAGGGAGAATTTGGACTACTTAGATAACTCCTCTGTGACAATTGATAAATTCATCAATCAAAGTGAAGTGAATTAGGAATCCAGCTTTTCCTGTTAGAAAAAAAAAACACTTTATTTATTTATTTGTTTATTTATTTATTTTTGAGTCAGGTAGTAAAAGCAAAATACCACCAAAGAATTCAATGTCCTCTCTCAGGGAAACATTTTGGAATTCCTCTGCATGTTAGAGATCTAGTAATACATGAAGGAAATTTTGCCTCTCACAGCAAAGTGATGAGTTGTAGATGTTAAACATCTTGGAGTTTAATGAGCATGTAGGTTGAATCTTGTCTTTGCCATGGAAAAGGTAATGGTGGAGTACTTTGGAGGAGCAGAGTGAAAAAGCTTTCTTCATTTTGTTCTTTAACTTAAGAGAAAAATTTTCCTATTTCATATGCTCTTTCTAGTTGAGAATACAGTGGTATGTGACTAGTTCTCATTTGTAGAATTTGGTTTATTAAAAGTTATCTATCATTACATGTCAGCTTACCATATTTTGAATATGAAGTAAATATCCAGACTTCTTTTTGAACAGTACATTCTCTTTGTTTCTACAGAGTGCTCCTTTAATCCACAGAGAATGAAGAATCTGCTTAGGATGTAACAGGCCACCATCATTTCATGATCTTAGGTCACAAAATCACATTATTAAAGACAGCAAGTACATAGTGCAGCAGTTACAGTGCAAAATTATACAAGTATATATTCAAGTTGAATTTTCCAAATACAATATTGTTTGCTTATTTTTTCTGTCTGCATCTTCTTAATCAGAGGAAACAATTGTGCATTAATGTAATGTTGGCCGCACATATCTTTCAGCATCTGCATTGTCTCTTAATGCAAAAACAGATCACTTTGTTATTGCCTTCCTTTTATTGCTAACCCAAGTCTTCTTCTGTTTCCTACTTCTTGGCTATGACAATAACACATTTTTATTGAAGACATTTTAAAAGCCATAGAAAACTATCAAAAACAAATAAAAAGTGGGTATGAGAGGTGGCTCAGCAGTTAAGGTGTTTTGTGAAGCCTAAGGACCAGGTTCAATTCCTCAGGACCTACATAAGCCAGATGCACTAGGGGGCCCAAGCTTCTAATGTTGGTTTGCAGTGGCTAGAGGCCCTGGTGTATCCATTTTATCTCTCTCTGCCTATTTTTTTTCTCTCTCTCAAGTAAATAAATAAAATAAAAATAAATAAAAAAAAGTTTCTTGGCATTCAGTGAAATGACTTCAACATTGAAAAATATTTCCTTTCCAATATGGTTTTGTGTCATGATTTTGTCACTAAGCCTTATTCTATTCTCTTATATCACTGTGAAGTCTACCAGGAGGCCATTTTTTGATGCTTATATGCAATGCATCAGGAGTGTTTGCAGTAGCTGGCTCAGCTGTCTGCTTGTCTTGTATATCAAAGTGGAATATATATATATATATATATATATATATATATATATATATATATATATGTTCTTTTGTACATAGCCAAATTTTTATTCATAATAAGTCCCCCAAAGTCCTTATGGAGCAATAGGGTAATACTTTAAAAGGAAATGTAGAAGTTAAAATTTTCTTTTAAAAAATATATGTCAATTTACAAGTTTATAGCAAAATGCAAAATTACCCTTTTTTTGTTTATTCATTGAATGTTAAGAAAAGGAAACAAAACATTTTTTTATCCAGGTGTGGTTGTGCACACCTTTGCCAGCAGTCTAGAGGCAGAGATAGGAAGATCACTGTTAGTTCATGAATTTGAGGCCACCCTGGGACTACAGAGTGAGACCATACCTCAAAAAAAAAAAAAAAAAAAAAAAAAGAATGACAACAAAACATTTTTTGAAAACTTGTATTCAGCTATTGTTTTAGTTTGTATGTTAAACCTCTTGAGATTTAATATTCTTTATTGATTACCATTAGTCTGCTTCCTTTGTGAATTTGTGTTTCTATGACTCATTTTATTCTTATTAAGTGTTAAAAGTTCTTTATATATGAAAGAACCTAACCAAATATATATTTTTGTGGTAACTATATTTTATCACTTGTCTTTTATTACATATAGAATCATTTAATTTTTATATAGTAAAATCTATTGTTTCTTTTGCTAGAGAAGAGCCTTCTGGAATCTAGGGCAGTCTGTTACTTTATTAGTCTCATCTTTTCATATAATTCTTAAAACTATTAGGACTTTATTTTGATATAGGTGGTAAATGAAGATTTTATTTTCTTTTCCCTAACAGTGAAGGAATGATTGCTGTTCAATCTGTATGCTTCCCACATAATTAGTTCTTAGGTATATCCAGTTGATTTGGGGCTTCCATTCTGCTCCACTGAAAATTTTTCTCACTTTTAGTGCATTTTAATTCCAAAGTAGCTAACAAACTGTATTGCCTGACATGAAGACTTTATATTCTTTCATTTTTATTTCACTAGTCTTAAGATGTACTCCTTTTAAATTTCACCTTTAACAATCAAAGGTCTTGGGGCTGGACAGATGGCTTAGCAGTTAGGATGTTTTCCTGGGAAGTCAAAGGACCCAGGTTTGATTCCCCAGGACCCACATTTACCAGTTGTACAAGGTGGAGCAAGCATCTGGAGATCATTTGCAGTGGCTAGAGTCCATGTATGCCCATTCTCTATCTGTCTCTACCTGCTTCTTTATCTCTCTCAAATAAATGAATTAAATACCTAAAGAAATGAAAGGTCTTTAATAAGTGCTAGCACATAGCAGTTATGAAAACTATGACTACATGTACAGATACTAGTACATTACTGCACATAATAACCATAGTTCTTCCTGTTTTGTGACATATATTACATTTTGTGCATTGCTGGTATTCCTAAAATGTCCGCAAGATTACCTTGTAATGGCTCATTATAAAGTTGTTTATGCAAAATTATGTGAAAACTGAGCAGAAGGACATATTTGTTCTTGATCAAGGACTCAGTTCCATGCTTCCTAGAAAATGTGAAACCTGATGTTTTATCTCGTCTCAGCAAGGAAGATGTCTACAGTAAACAAACCTGTGTTTTATTTTGCCACTAAGATACAAAGAAGAACTACTTGTCACACACTAAGCCATACAATTAAAAACAAGAGAAATTTCCAAATCTCTTGGAACAGATAAAAGTTGCCTCAAAGCAACGAGGAACATAGGTGAACTATACTATGTATTATTTAGGACATTACACAGTAAATTACCCAAATCTTCTTGAGTTTGAACAGAAGCTGCTCATCTTCTGGCATAATTCAATTCAACTGTGTAAAAGGTACTGTCATTAAAATTTGCAAAGTGAGTACAAATGACTTGGATTAAAATACTGGTGACAGTAGCAGAAAGTTTCTTTCTGAATCACCTATTCTTGAAGTTACCATGGGTGATAAAGTGACAAAAATATGTCTGGATAAGTTTAATATAGCCTATCATTCATCTACCTATCATCCTTCTATCCTTCTATCTATCTGTTATTTATCATCTTCTATCTATCTATCTATCTATCTATCTATCTATCTATCTATCATCTATCTATCTGCTATATCTGTCTAATCTATTTATCTATCTACCATCTATAACTGGCTACAATATATAAATTTAATGCAATTTTCATCTATCTATAATTATCATCTATCTATGGTTAATCTAATTGAATCCATCATCTATAAATATCTATTTATAACTATCTTTCTATCTATCATCTATCTATTTGACTATCTTTAAGGAGCAAGAAAGGATTGCATGAAAGCTTAAATGCTAGCATTGGTACAATGAAATAATGGTGCACCTTCCATCAATATATGACAGATTAAGTGAAAAGCAGTTGTTTGAGTCTCTGTTACCCTCTTAGTATACCCATACAGCAAATAAATTTTTATTCCACAGAACTTAATGAATAGATTTGGATGTCAATATCAAGAGCCTTTCTAAAATGAAGGACAGAATAGCATTGCATTTTCCACATAGAAAACCTCCATCCCAACCAGTAAGCTGTATTAGGTGGGATTTTAGAAGACTAGAACCCATGAAATGTGTATTATATGTTTAAAAATGAGATTTATTACATGGGCTTAAGACACAGTCTGGACAATCTAGCAATGGTCATCTATATGCTGGAGGGGCTGAGAACCAGTCACAAAGCTGCTTAGTTCACAAAGTGGTGCCTTGGCTATACTAATCTGGTTCTGAAAGCCTGAAACTCCCTAGAGAGACTCTGATCTAGTCTGTGTTGGAAGACTGTAGATGCTGAATTCTGATGTCAGTCAAGTGTGGCAGTAAGAATAAAAGGCACACTTATTCAGAAAGAAGAATTCAGCAGGAACATATCACTTTTCCTTTGTACTTCTCTATATCTGGGCTGTCCAGTGGAAGGTGCCACCTACTGTGAGGATAGTTCTTTGCCATTCAGTTAATCTTGTCAGTAAATTCCCTCACAAACAGTGTATTTGTTACTTTCTGGTTGTTGAGACATAATACCTGTCAAAAGCAACCTAAAAGGGAAGAATACATTTTGGCTCACAGTTTGAGGACAAAGTCATCACAGCAGGGAAGGCATGGCAGCAGGAGTGTGAAGCAAGAGGGCACGCGCTCGCACGCGTGCGAGAGAGAGAGAGAGAAAGAGGTAAATGTTCATGTTCATCTCATTTTCTCCTTTTCACTTAACACAGGACCCCAGCCATAGAGTAATGCTATGCATTATTAGTGTTGGTCTTCTCCATCAATTTACCCAACAAAAATCTCCTTCACTACATACCTAGAGGTTGGTTTCCATAGTGATTCTAAATCCCACCAAATTGGAAATCAGGAATAACCATCACATACAAAAGGAGGTTGATGTCACCTTGCTGATTCTAAGTGCTGTCAAATTGACAGTCAAGGCTGTCTATCATAAGTCTACCCTTGTCAACTTGATATGCAACCACATATATGTATGCCATGCTTGATTTTCAAATAAAGCTGTAATGAATTCCACCTAAGAAGATGTAACTATCCATTGCACAACTGAAAATGCACTAATTCTTCCCTCAGTCTCCTGAGGAATGTTTACTCTTTTAAACATGAAGTGTTATAGATTTAATAACACTCAAGTACTGATGCTACTTCAATCAGTTATGTTACATGACAAAGGAATAGGTAAGAAAACATGAACTTATACTTAATATATGTGTATATATGCATAAACATATTAACAAAATAGAGTAGAAACATTCATGAAAATTACTATCCTCATTTCTTTATCTAGTCACATGGCCTCAACTGGTATGTATAAGAATCTTCTACTACTAATTTTATATTCCCTGCACACTCAGCAAGCACCTCATCAGGTCTTGGTTCTTTACCTGGAGGGTTGACCTACACCTTGATTTCTTAAGGGTCTGGGCCATTTATCATCCTGCCTTGATTAGGCTGTTCTAGTTTCCTACTGACCTTAATCATAGTAATACCAAAATATTTAGGACATAGTAATACCAAATGAAGCCCTAGAGGATCTTCTGTACTCCAGATACATTTATCTTTAGCTCTATTGTGGAAGACAAGGCCAATTTCACCCAGGTAAGTTACTTGGATGAGTCACCCCTGATAACACTGTAACTCCTTTATTAGCCTATTGAGAGCATCACAAGCCCAAAGTGGCCAGAACAAGTCTTAGAAAGAATATTTGTTGTGTCCCATTCAAAGCTAGAAGGTATCAAGTTACTTTGTATATAGGGGGGAGTCATGCACCCAAGTGAGGAATATGCTGCCTCCAAAATCCAAATTTGCCACCAAGCATTGTGCTTTTTTTCTTGTTAGTAGGAGAGGCCAGGTGAAACACCTTATCCCTTTATCATAGGAGGGGGTGATCTCTTTTTGTCCATACCACTGGACTCTTGGAAATCACATTGAGGTAAAAGACCCCTGAATTGTGATTGGATTTATTTCTCACACTGTGGCATGCAAATACTTTACTGATAAGTCCAAAGTGTCTTCTACCTTCTTCTAGCTATGTAGAATCCACCATAATGTCATCAATGTGACTGATTAGTTTGATACTTGTATAAGACAGGTGATCAAGGGCTAACATCTATGATCTGTTATGACATAAGGATGTAGAACTAATATAGCTTTGAAGCAGGGCATGAAAATGTCTTACCTTTTCAGCTTCAAGCAAATTTTGCCTGTTGTACCAAATGTGGAAAAAAAGATGCATACCAAGAGATGTATTAATCTGTTTAAGCAAGGAAACCACATCAGGTACAACAGATGCAGTTGGAGTCTTTACTTAGCTAAGCTTATGACCACCAATTGCCCTTCTCCATGCTCCATCAGACCAAGTAGGATAAAGGAGGATGTGATGGAAGCAACCTGCTCCCCTGTATTTTTCAAGTCCTTGATGAGGTACCAACTTCTGTAGTTTTATAAGTGATATGGTTTGGGAACCACCAGTTTTTCCAGATGTAGGCAGTTCTAAGGGCTTCTATTTTGGCCTTTTCAACTGTAACATCCCCTATTCCATAGGTCAGGGAGCCAATATGGAATTTCTACCAATTATGCATTTTAGGACTAGGGAAATAACCACAGGATGAGTTCAGGGTCACACTGGACACACTGTAAGTCTAACTTTTGTGAGAAGATCAACGGTCACTTGACCATCACAATCCCTACTTTGATGGGAGGGTCACAATGCAATTAGGGTTCTCCCAGAATTAATGTTATTCAGAGCCAGTGTCTGGTACACCCTGAAAGATCTGTTTATTTCCTCTTCCTCAATGTACAGTTACTTTGGTAACAGATCATATGTCCCTTTGGAGAAGTATAGGTGACAGGTGGACAGTAAAACTTTTCAGTAGTGTTGTTCTACAGGACCCTGACCTCCCCTTCATCCAAAGGGTTTTGGATATATAAACTGTCTGAAGTCTGGAAATTGGTTTGGGGGCCATGATGCTCTATTGCTGTATTTCAAGTAGGATATATCCTTTTGTTCTGGAATTTTTCTGCTTATACAGGTAGAGTAAAATTTTAGTAAGCTTCTCACTTCTGAGAACAGTATGATTAATTAACCACATCTACATGAGTCAGACCATTATAAATATTGCTTTGCCTATGCTGTCTGTTTTGGTGAGTATGTTCACTTTGCTTTTGGCCCTTGAATCTTGCCTTTTGGACCTGGCCACTTTAGAGTCCAATCAGACCCATTACATTTAAGTTGTCTAATTGAGCAGCTGTATTTCCCACTGAATGTCTGACATATAGAAAGGAACAATGACAGAGCTCATCAAGTATGCTGGGGCTCCCTCCACAAATCTGTTTCTTATAATAGTAGTGGAAGGCACATCTTTTAGATCCTCCCATTTTGGAGGATTAGGTTTTACATGGTGTAGCCACTCTAGCATTCCAATTTTGTGAGGCGAAATTTCTTCATCAACATTAAGTCAAGGGATACCAGGCAGCTACATCTATTGATCCATACTTCACCCAACCAATCAAATAACCTTTGGGCACTTTAAGGAAAAAAAAAATAACTGTATGAGCTGCAACATTGAACCCAGAATGTCTACTTAATGGGCCCATAGCAATAAAGTCAGTCTGATCTGTGTTTCTATCCCCAGTATTCCTTACTCTTAAAATCCAGTCCACACATATTCACCTTGTATAAGTGAGAAGACTCCAGAAGTGCTTTAGTCCAGCTCCTCACGAGTCACAATGAGTACCTCATGTAACCAGGAACCTGCTGAATCTAGAGTTTGGTTACAGGTCCAGAGACAAAGATGGGTGGTGGGGTTGGGCCCTGGGATGCAATAGCACTGTCTTGCTTAGAATCTCCTTTAGGTAAAACCATTGTTTCCCATAGATTAATTCTTTCAGCCAAGGAAGAGGGACAATATAGCAGGGAGTGAGGGTTAGCATGGACTTATATTTAAATAGGTGGATATCCTACTTTATCAGACAAAATAAACATATACAAATTTGATAACTCAAATTCTTGGCCTTATCATTTCTATCCCATGTTACAAGATCCCATTCTTTCCCAAACAGTGCCCTCACTTTAACTTCAGGTACCCTTCTCAGTTAAGAGTCACACTTGCATTGTAAGTCAGGTAATCACATGATGAAAGTTTGTGTTGTGTTGTACAATTTCAGTCCTGATGGTGTAGGAGAGGAGATTATTTCAAAGCCCTTAGAGTGTTTACATGTATCTGAAGCCAGAAAATTGCATCTCTGAGCTCATACCTTTTTTGTCATTTTATTCGGAGACACTAGAAAAAAGCTGGCAGCACCATTACAGTTCTTAGTCTTTCAGAAATGTTCAAAAGTATAGTCACTGAATTCCTTGCCTTTCACAAGTATTGAATAGGAGTATCAAATGCATTTATCTTGCATAACTCTTTAAACAGCTAACACATGGATTACCAGCACTCTCCACGCTACTAGGGAGGGTTGGCAATGTTAGGTGTAGTTGAATTGGAAAGTCAGTTCCAGATCCCACCAATCCCATTAGAGAAATTCATCCTTAAATTTTGTTTCTCTAGGACTTAGCACTTGAGAATATTTTCTAAATCCTATTTATATCCAGGGATTAGCTTTCCAAGTTCTATCCATTTATAGTAATTTTTTAGATAGTCCCAAGTCATTTGGGGGCAATTCTGAGTGTTCATCCATGCACAATCTATACTTTCCAACAAGATTTTTATTATCTTACTTTGCCAAATTCCAGGTTACCATGAAGTCTCCCAGCACAACTAGAGAATTAGTGGCTTCCACACATACTCCTTGAAGTGTTTTAATTTGAATGTCTTTATTCAAGTACTTAAAGTGAAAACCACATGCAAATTTCCTTTGTTGCTCCACCTTTATCAATTTTTTCTCAGTGTTTTCAATTTTTGGACAACTATCTTTGGTAGTTAGTGGCTTCTTCTTGTAGAGATTTCCTCTGGATGTCTATTTACTACATTATTCTAGGTTTTCTTTTCTTTCCTTTCCTGGCCTTCCTAGCATTCTAACAAAGTATAAAATGTTTTATTTACCTCCTGTCTTAGTTTATTTCATACTTTTCTGTACTAAATTTATAATCCTTGGGATATGGTCTTACCCACAATGCTAAATATAGGTCAACTGATGTTGCTGAGCAAAAAGGGGAATATATATATTCTTAAGCGGATTGTAGAAAGCACAAGATCTACAAAGTTGCTTTGAGAAAATAGTGGCTATACCTCTCACCATATAGTGTCATTAAAAATATTGGAAATGCAAATAAAGTTAATAAAATATATGTGTAATATTTCTAACATATTGCAAAATATCTAAAAATAACTATTGCTTCATGTTTACCAACTTTGTCATATACACAATTTTTATACTTACCATATGTTCATATATTCTGGATTTTAATTTTATCTTTGAGGAAATCTTAAAAGCAGATGTACAGAAAACATAATAATAATTATTTAGGGAGGGCTACAAGATGCTTGATTCTTTGTAGGCTTATTGTTTAAAAAGTATAACCAGACTGTTGTCGACTATTCCCCAATTTGTTGTGGACACTGCTTCTCTTCTTAGGAGAGAGGTTAAGCCTATGGAATTGTTTATAACTGATAAAATAAAATAGAAGTAATAAGATGTTACCTCAAAGACCTGGTTCTTTAAGTCACTACACCTTTCATCTTGCTCACTTTGCCTTCATCATGGCCT
Organism: Orientallactaga sibirica; assembly: GCA_036365145.1. Lineage (NCBI taxonomy): Eukaryota > Metazoa > Chordata > Mammalia > Rodentia > Dipodidae > Orientallactaga > Orientallactaga sibirica. The sequence continues at coordinate 55,061,725 of JAEOAD010000001.1, forward strand.
ATGGACAAAGCCAGCTGCTTGCTATTTTGTGAGTATATCATGCAGTCATAAGAAGGGTCCACCCCCATTCCATCTTGCCCAGGACATGAGTCACCTAGAACATCTCCACTGTATATGCTGTATGTCTGTTAGTCACTCAGGAGCTGTCACAGTTTAGAATGACTGCCATCAACATGGCAGCAAAATAGGGGCCCAAAGTGCAAGAGTAGTGGTTATGCAAATGAGGCATCAGTTCATAAAATATGGAAGGACAAGTTAATTCTGGTATTAGATGGCAACATAGCAGGGAACACAGGAAAAACCACAGTAAATCTAGGTTTCTATGGCATTCTCAGAAAACCTTGGGATGTATTCACTACAAATAAGGAAAGACTAGTGTACTGTGAAGTAAAGAACTAAACAGAGATAGATGATTGTAGCTAAGGTAAACCATACCTCCAAAACATTTGCTAGTAGAGACAGCTGTAGCCCCCGGGGACAGTCATCTATGTGGAGACCGGTGGTAGCTTCCTTGGTCATACTAGTTTCCAACATCTCAGTGGCCTCTTATCACTTTGGGGCATGGGGACCTAATGTTTCTTAGCCCCAATATGGAATAGGCAAGAATATCTGTTCTATTCCACAACCATGCTACAAATTCTTGGTAGCTGCCATCCATGGCCCAAGTAAAGGAGACTGAAATCTATGCTCTTGAGCAGCACTGGCAGGACCAGAATTTGCTTTTGAAATTTGTTATTTAAACATTACTCTCAGCTAGGAATCAAATGGATTCAGGTACTCTATGAGTTATAATTCAGTTAAATATGAATATAAATTCAGAGAATGAGAAGGAAAAGGAAAATGAACTCAGTTTTTGAAGTCTCACTATATTCACAGCATGGGTGAGACAGAACTAATTCCTTCCAAAAAACATTGACAGTTGCCATCCTTGCTTCCACCCTTGCTCCTGGCTTTGATGATGATGATCTGTTTAGGTCTTCAATTTGCCTCTCCAGTTGCACAAATTTCTCTTGGCCATAGACCTTAGCTACTTCTTGCCTATACATTTTATGTCTCCACATGGTTTGCTTATTAAAAAGTGATTAAATAATAGCATTTTTCATTTGATATGTAATCCTTCCCTCCTTTATTGCCATGTTTGAATCATTATGGAAAACTCTGATTTTCATCTGTCATCACTCTGACTCCATTGTACCTATCTCCTTTATGTACTATTTACTTATCTAGATCCCAAGGATTGAAAAATGGTCCTCTTTTACCAGACATATGCTCAGCCACTGAGGCACACTTTCACTGAATGGTCTACTTTAGACATAAATTCTGTATTGCTAAATGCCATGTAAGTTTTTATAGATGCTCGTTTATGGCAGCATTGTTTATAGAACAGATTGTGATGATTGAAATTAAAAGCAGCTGATTACTGGTAGAAGTACAAAATAAATGACCTTTATTAAATCTCATTAATTCTGAAGTAGTCTGAGTGTATTGCCCATGATCTATTTGATTGGGGATTATTACTTCTCTCATTGATAAAATGACTGTTTCCTCTCTTTTTTCCTGCAGTAACAATGTTTTACCACTAGTTGGACCAGTTAAGGAGTTTAGACTCCAAACAGCCAGTTTATTTTAAATTGATAACTTTGATATATGAAATACAGTAATTTGATCATATTCTCATCTCTTTATCATTTTATCCCCACCTCATCCCCTGAAGACCCTCCCCTTTCAAGGTAGTTCTTCTTCTGTTTTGTTGTCTCCTTCCTTTGTCCTCCTCCATCTTCCATGTCAAAGTACTGATGGGCTCAGAACCATGCTGAAATTGTGGGGCTTTGAGTAAACAACATGGGGTCATAAATGCTCCAATAGGTTCATGTCAGGAGGACAGTGTCACAAAGTATGCCTATGTACCTGTGGCTCTAACATTCTTTCCTCCCCACTTCCTCAGTTTCCCTTAGCTTTGTAGGATGTGGTAGACATCTTTGTTAGTAGTTTTTCTTGAGCTCTTAACAGAATCTTATTTTCTACTTAGTGAGTTTTGAGTCTCCTCCATGTCTACTACTATCTTTACAGAGACAGTACTCTGGTTAGCAGTGAGAGCAACACTTACATTTTTTTCTGCAACTACATCTGTAATATTCCCTGATCTGTATAATAGAGAGGACTCATCCAGTGCTAAGCCCTGGCTTTCTCTTTTGTTATTTTGATGAGTCTGGAGTCTCCCTAGTATTCACCTCCATCTGTTAAGTAGGGTCTCTAACTAAAAGTGAGAATGACATTATCAGAGGACTGAAACATATATACTTAGAAGGCTGTTTGATGGGCATAACATCTGCAAAGATCCATATTTTAGACACTACCTGCTTTGAAATAAATGAACAGTATTGTTTACTCAATAAATATCAATATTATCATCAAAGTTAAATTTTTAAAAAAATTTTAAATTTAATTTATTTTTGGAGAGAGACACAGAGAGAAACAGATAGAGAGAGAGAGAGAGACAGAGGAAGATAGAGATGGGCACGCCAGCAGTCTCTCAGCTGCTGTGAACGAAATCCAGATGTGTGCACCCCCTTGTGGTCAAGTGTGGCATTGCGCCCTTGCGTCATTGCATCTGGCTAAACGTGGGACCTGGAGATTGGAACCGCTGGAGATTGGAACCAGCGTTCTTAGGCTTAGCAGGCAGGCGCCTTAACCGCTAAGCCATCTTTCCAGCCCAAAGTTAAAAATTTTAATGTAAAAACATAAGCTGCTGGAAGAAGTGTAAGCATCCAGATTGCACTAAGTTACTGTGAAGGCTAACCCTGGTTTATTCCTGACCTTGACTTGAGTGTGTGTGTGTGTGTGTGTGTGTGTTTTCAAATTGAATTTGAAAAGTTGGATTCAAAGTCTTCTCGGTGTATATACATGGAAAAGGATTTGAAAATTTTATGTTGCTTTGCAGTACCCTGCACATCCAAGGCAAGGCCTTAGTTTTCCCTTCCAAGTTTCCTACTTACAAACTGTTACTTTAAAGGAAATAATATATATGCTGTTAGTGAGATAGAATGAAAGAAATGCTACAGGTGGTTTTAACCTTTTCCTACCTTCTACAAACTATTTTTGGGAATAATGAAAGGCTTTTAATTTTTAATTAATTTTTTTTCTTGCTGCATGAGTTCTTAGGTATACTGCAGAACAGAACCTTAGTGAATGAAGGACTGGAAACTGGAATTATGTGGTGAGATATATATTAATGAGGCAACACCAGAGGCCAACAAGCAGGATATTTGGGATGTTGTGTTAATTAGATTGAGAGGGACTTTGGGGAACTTTGAACTGTGAAGAAAACAGGGACATGGTGGAGAATAGCTGCTTTATGTGGAAGGTGGTGATAGGATTGGAAAAACTACTTTCATAGTTCTTTTAGATCTATTTCTCTGTAGGTATTTTTTAATGGAAGGATTCAGTAAAAAAATTATACTATTTTAAAATTAATTGTATGCTGGACATTCTTTAACTTGAAATTATGACCTTTTGGGATTTATATGGACAAAGCATTGTGTGGTAGTTTGAATGTATGTCCCCCATAGACTCATATGTTTTATTAAAGTTTGTAATTTGGTTCTCCAGCTGCCTGGCTGATCCTGGGATCCAGCCCAAAGGTATGTTTATGGGTAGATCTGAATTCCAGCCCAAAGGTATGCAGAGAGCTCTGGGGGTCCTGCTTGATGCTGCAGGTTCATGCCTACTACATTTTGGTGTTTGCCTCCTGGTGGTTGTTTCTCTCTCTGCTTAGCTTTATAGAGGGAACTAGCTGCTTCCACCATTGATGGAACTTGCCCTGAATTCTGTAAGTTTGAAATAAATCCCTTAGTCTCATAAAACTGTGTTTGGTTGGATGTTCATACCAGCATTGTGGAGCTGTCTATGACACATTGATGAGCTTTTCTTTTGTGTGAAGAATGGAATTCATGTCACGTTGCTCCTCAAATTTGAGGAGCTTAGACCTAGATATGATGCTTCCTTAAGCAACAATCTAGGTAGCATACAGTGTGTTTTTCAAATTAGGTTTGTGAGGTTGAAACAAATGAAGGAGTTAGTGAAGTGCAATTAACAGGTATGTAAGTGTAGGACATGAAAGACTTACCCTTCCTTTGTGGCTTTATGGCACTTTTAAATGCTACTATGATCTGTGAACCCTGAACCATTCATGTACATACAATGATCTGGGCCATGACTTTGTGACTGACTTGACAATGTTATTCTTGCCTTCCATGTGTAGCACTTCTGGATACCTCTTACCTCTGCTGGACTCAACACTGAGAGTTTCCACTTAGTTCCAGTTCCCTCCTTCCTGGTCCTTTACAGCTAGTTTCTCCATCTTGGCTCATGGAAGGCCGCATGGGGTGCCTTGAATGCTTTGTATTTCTAAGCCACCTTTTTAATATGGGAAAAGTGAAAAAAGTAGTACTTATTTTTACTAGAAAGGCTCTTTCACAGTACCTTTTATTTAGAAACAATAAATAAATGAGCTTTCCAAGTTGTAAAATTGAGGCACATGATGCTATTACTCAATCATTTATTTTTTAAAGTATTTTGATATGTATTTATATTTGTGTGCTAAGAGCTAATTTTATCATTTCACAGAAAGTTTAGTTAACTGTTGGCTTTGGACTAGACTGACCATTGTAATTACATAAATTTGGCACTTATACAATATGTATACACAAGTGGGTTTGGTTATTGTATCAGTTACTTCTAATTGCTTTGTTCATCACAATGAGCAAGATAGAGACTCTGCCACAAACAAGGTGATAGGCAGGACCAACACCAGAAGTTGTCCTCTGATGCCCATGCTCATGTTATGGCACATGCATGCTGGCACTCACACAAAGACACCCATTACACACACACACACACACACACACACAGTTGCACATGCACAGATTAAAAAAAAAGAAAGAAAACAACACAATTCCCAGAGCTTCTTTTGTTTTTGGTTTGTTATTTTTAACATTTTAAAGAATATTTTATTTATTTATTTATTTATTTATTTATTTATTTATTTATATCTATTTATTTTTTATTTGCAAGGAGAGAAAGGGGCATGAGCATGCCAGGGCCTCTAGCCATTGCAAATGAACTCTAGATACATCTGCCACTTTGTGCATTTGGCTGTGCATATACTGTACTGCACTGTACTGGGGAATCAAATCCAGGTTACTAAGCTTTGCGGGCAAGAACCTTAACAGCTGAGCTATCTCTCAAGCTCCTTTGTTAGCTCTTTTGAAGTAGGATCTCACTGTAGCCCAGGCTGACCTGCAACTCATTCTGTCATTCAAGCTGGCCTCAAATACACATTGATAAACCTACCTCAGCCCGTACTGGTATTATAGGCATGAGCTACCACACCCAAATAAATTTTGAGATTTTCTATTAATTTCTCAAATAAGAGGAAGAACAGTCTGAGGATTAAGTATGGAATAAATTCAAAGAAAATTTCCCTATAACAGAAATCTACAAGGATATCCAGCAGATCCTGGCAGAAGCAGTCAGGCAGCTAGAGGATGATGGATTTCAGAGAGCTGTGATGGATTATGGGAAAGGAATTATGGGAATGGAACTGACTTCCCACAGGTGGAAAAATCTAAACAGATAGTCTTTTGGGATTCCAGGTCAGCCCTTCCACTTTCCAAGTTCACACACAGAGAAAATATAAGGTGGCTGTTAATGTTGGAAAACATAAAGGATGATTCACACATTCTATAAAAAAAAGCAAATAAGTAAAAAGGCCTGACATATGGGATTCACTAGAGCAAAAGAATATTGAAAGGAAGAACATTGAATGCAGAATACAATTAAAACACAAATCGGAAGAAAATATAATGTAAAAGTAGAAGAAAGGCTATTTTACACTATCAATGAATTTAAGTAGGATATGAATTCAATATAGACAAAGCAAAGAGATTTAAAAAATTTAATGGACTGAAACAGAAGTTTTCCAAGCTAAGAAAGGAAGTTGAGATGAAACCATCATGGTTGTTTATAGAAATAGAAAATGAGTAACTTGTAAGCATCAAGAGACAGAATAGTCACAACAGGAAACAAAAAGATATTAGGAGAGATAACTTGGGATAATACTGGTAAATCCCAAGGAGGAAGGTTAGAACTCTGTTACTGAAGGAGCAAAGACACATTGAAAGACAAAGCTCTTCCAACATGTAGTTTGATGTAGGTGCTGTCCCCCAGGGTATAGAACCAGAGAATAGAAAATAATTTCTGAGAGTTAAAGAAAATTAAGAAACAATTACATATTAATAGCCAAAGACTTATTGCATGCCATGAAACATTTTTTACTGAATAATAAAGCATATTTTGCTAAAGGTATTGATATTTAAATTTAAAAAACTAAGCAACCATGGGGGGGAAATCAGGTGGAAGTAAGGAAAATCAGACTGGTTTCAACTAAGTGGAGTTCAGTACTCAGTATGCTACAGACTTCTAAGTGAAGCCATTGGGCAAGCTCTATATGCCATGCCCAGCTATGGCGCCATTTTAATAATAAGAAGAAAGCCAAGGGAAGACATTTTCAAGTATATATGAACTTGGGAATACAATCCTCATCAGTCCTTTTTAAAACAGTTTACAATGATGTCATGCAGCCCACAGAATGGAAATCAATAGTGTAGACTGTCTGATAAATGACTAGGAAGCCACACATGGGGAGCCATTAATAAATTTGTGCTAGAGGAGGAAGTTGTGGAAAAGTATAAAAATTAAAATATCTTTTATAGTGTTGAATCAATGAACATATAGATAAAAGCAGACTAATTTAAATTCTTAGTTGTTTTCCATAGTCTGCTTTAAAAATATATCAACTAATTTTAGAGTAGTTTTAGGTTTAAAGCAAAAGTCAATATAAGGTACAGAAAGTTCTGTGACATACTTCCTACATCTTGACACCTACAACTAATATTAACAATAGTCTGCATTACAGAACAGGATATAGCATTTGTTATAACCAGTTACCTTACATGCACACATCATTATTATCTAAAGTTTGATGCTTATGTTAGGGCTCACTCTTGGTGTTGAACATGTGTGAATTTGGGCAAAAGTAGAATACATCCATCATTACTGTGTCCTACAGAATTGTTTCACTGTCCTAAAAATCTTTATGTTCTCCTTATTTTTTTTTTCCTTTCTCCCAACCACCTATATCCATTGAGCAGTTTCTCCTGTATCCACAGTTTTGCATTTAGCATAAAGCTATATAGCTGGGATCATAAAGAATCCATAACCTTTTAGAGACTGGTTGATTTTAATAGGTAAGATACATTTATTAGAATTTTTCCTATTGCTGAATGCTGAATAATATCCCATTGTCTTGTTGTCACTACAGATTGATTTCTTTATCCACCTACTACAGACTTCTTAGCTTCTTCTAAATTTTGGCAATTGTGAACTTATCTCCTAGGATGAATACAGGCCTTTTGTGCATCCATGAACTTTTGTCTTTGATAAATACAAAGGAGCATGGATTACTAGATTTTATGGTAAGAATATTTAGCTTCCTAAAACATTGCCAACTGTTTTCCAAAATGGCTTCCCTCTGTTGCACTTTCAGCAGCAGTGAATCCCAGTTCCTGGTGCTCCACTACCTTGCCAGCATTTCCTGCTGTCAGTATTTTGGGTTTTAGACATTCTAATAGGGCACAGGGGTACTCATTACTGCTGCATCTCCAATTCTTTTCTGACGTAGAATGTAGGATGTTGAGCATCCACTCATATGCATTTTGCCATCTATATGTCATCTTTGATGAGGTGTCTGTTTAGCTCTTTTGCCCATCTTTAAACTGGGTTGTTCATTATCTGATGGATCTAAGAATTGCTAGTTTTTTCAGTTCAGCCTTTTAGCTGCTGTTATAATGGAGTGAGCAGTAATTTCTAAACTCCGTTACTGCTGGATCTGGAGCTAGAAGTTTTCAGCCTGCTTTTTAAGGTGGACCAGCAAGAGTACAGCATTATCTCCTATGGAAAAGACCCAGTTATCTGAAGGCCAGCCATTCTTTCAGGTCCATTAGATTTTTTTTCCTTTCAAAGTAATAATAAACATTATACATGTAGAAGGAAACAAATTTTAGGACTGTTTGTCAATTTTTGTCCATCACAGCACCCATGCATTTCACTTTGTGAGTGAAAAAGGTATGTGCACAAAGCCCATTTCTTGAGGGTGGTGTAGTGTGTTCTGCCTCCCCCCCATATGCTACAGGTGTATCAACTTATGAAAACAATATATATGTCTAAGCAAAATAACTCAATAAACTAGATTTGTAGGCCCTTGAAATGAAAAGACACAAGGAAAAATATTTCTTTTCTTTTTGTTCAAAAGTATATAGTTCGTGGCTGCATTTCAGTTTCCTTTCAGACATAACAAGCTGCTGCAAAAGAATGTCAAGGATTCCTCAAGGTGGAAACAAACGTGATGATATTCTTTTACAAAAATTACAACTATTGTATATGGCACCATTATTATAAGAATATATGTTTATTTTAAACATGTAGAAAAGAATAAAATAATTGTGATACTGAAGTTGTTTTCAACTTGATACTGTTCTGAATCCACAGACATTCCTCTTGATTGGGTCTCTGAGATAGATTCCAAGATGGATTGACTAAAGGAGGAAGTCCTTCCTCCAAAATAAGCAAGCCCATGCCCCAGAATGGGTGGCCCTCCCAGAAGGGAGCTTTATGTAAGGAAGCTCTGGGGGAAAAGAGCCCCTTCCTTCCACCTGGATGCTGGTGCTGCTTGTTGGTGAATGTCTTCACTTGTATGTGCATCTATCCTGTTCAGCTATCCGTCAGCATTACAACCAAGTTTCCTCAGTCTTCCAGTGTGGACTGAAGACCAGCAGCTCTCCAGAAAGCCTTCCGGCCTTCAGTGCTGGCTAGGGACTACTGAGTGTCCAGACACATGGACTAAGCAGCTACCTGGTTTCTTGGCTCTCAAACCTATAGACTGCTATTGCTGGACTTTTGTAAGCTAATCCAATATATTCCCTTTTAAATGGAATTAATTCTATCAGTTGTGTTTATCTATAGAACCCTGACTAATACAATAATAAAATGACTATCCATATATTTGCCACTTACACATCTCAGCATATTGCTTTGCTTGCTTTAGATTTTTTTTTTTTTTTCTGAAAGAATTACAAAATTGAGCCAGGTGTGGTTGCACAAGCCTATAATACTAGCACTTGGGAGGCAGAGTTAGGGGATCAGGAGTTTAATGCCAGTCTCAGCTACATAAAGAGCTTGAGGCTAGCCTGGGCTACATGAGACCCTGTTTCAAAAAAATTGAAAAAAGAATTACATAATTTGAATATAATTTCTTATTTTCCAGAACTTATTTGTGTATCCTATGTATCATGTCCCAATTAAGTTTTTTTGAATTTGCATCATTATGATATCTAAATATTTTCCCTTTACTCTTAGATTTTATTTCTAATCAGGATATTTTAAAAGATAAAATCAACACACAATTTGTATATGTTTCTGTCATGGAGCATGATATATTTTTTTAAATTTTTAATTTTTATTTTTGGAGCATGATAATTTAATACCTGTACATGATGTTGTGAACTAAAGTACCCAGAAAAGCTCTGTATCTGCTGCATTTACTTCCAACAAGCTGAATAGACTGATAAAACTCCTGTCATTACAGGGAGATGAAATGTTACAAGACCAAAGCCTAATTACCTTGGGCTACCTTTAACTCCTCAATAGCCATTTATTGCCCACCTCTGTATCTGACCTAACATATTAGTGACCTTCAATTGATCAGGTATGACCCTTTTTGGAATGTACTGACAGACCACCAGCTTCTGCCCAGCCAAGGGCTAAGAATATCATCAGATAGCATCTGAAGCCTATGGTGGAGATTTCTCTGCTTTGCTATAACCTGCCTACTTGTATTTGAAAAGTACAATGTATTTGAAAAATGCTTTGATTTATGACTTTTTTGTTCTGTAACTATAAAAAATTCACAAAATTGTTAGCACGTTGGAACATGGTATTGGGGGTAACACATAATTATGTGTTCCTCAGCCATGGTCACTAATATTTGGCTTCAGAATAAACTATCTCTTATTCCCTTTGAGGTGAGAGTTGTATCTTTTGTGTCAACAATGTGTAATGATCAAGTTATAAGTGGCTTTTTATGCCTTTTACGAGACACTGAAATTGTTTGATATCTTCACATTTCTAGTAAAAAGTGTTTTTTTTTTTCCATTTATATAATATTGTTGTGGTTTGTGACATATGGCTGTTTCTGTTTAAACATTAAAAATATCAGAAAGATTTGTCTTGAGTCTAACCTTGAGAATCCCCACTGTTTTTATTAAAATTCAAAATTCCCATCAAGCATTAATAATATTCATTCCTGTTTTTCAGTAAGCATGAAAACAATGAATTTCATTTGAGGAGAAAAGGGAGTTGAGATTCATTCATAGGGCTTAACTGTCCTATAGGAACATATCATGTTTCATTCTAAAAAAATCCTATTCATAGAAAGAAAGCAAATGATAATATCTCTCTTGGTTAATAATACATGAAAAATAAAACCAATGGCAATTTGTTGGACACTGTAAGGGTCCGAAAATCACTGAAGAAAGACCCCAGAGCCCAATAGTATGTAAAAAGCATAGATCATTTATTCTGCAGAATCAGCCAGCATGCTGGGGTCAACCATTTGTACAAAATGGCAACCCCAGGAAGAGCTCGCAGGCGCCTTTTAAGCACAGCTAAAAGAATTTTGGTGGGCTTTTAGTTTTTTTAACATGATTGGCTAATTTGAACAGTAACTATACTTGTATTTTTTGATTGGTCTTAAGGTTTTGGCTGCCAGGTCTAGGGGAATTCCAGGCAGGTGGGGTAACCTCCTGTGGTAGTTTGAATATATGGCCTCCAATATATTCAGTGTTTTATTGGTTTATAGTTTGCATCTGCAATCACCTTGCTAGAGGCAATGTCACTGGGGGCTGGTCTTAAGGTGTGGTGGTGGGTTTGAGATTCCATTGTAAAGATATGCAAAGTGTGCCTAATAGGAGTTCCTGAAGCTTGCTGTAGCTTGGCTGTAGTTTTTGCTCAGTGTGCTGTGTGCATGGTTGGCTTTTTCTCTCTGCTTGGTCCTGTGAAGGCAGGCTAGCTTCTTCTGCCATTATTGGAACTTCTCCTGGATCTGTAAGCTTCAATAAATAATATCCCTTCCTCCATAACTGTGACTGATCTGGAAGTTCATCTCAGTGAACCTGAAGCTGTCTGCTACACCTCCTAACATGATTGGCTAAGCAAGTAGCAGTTACATTTGTACATCTTTGATTGGTTGGGGCAAAAGGAACATGTCTGGGCACATTTGGACATGTCTCTATGAATTGACTCAACCCCAGAGCTTGCCCCTCCTGGAAATTGAAACTTTGGCCTAGTCAGGGCAGCACCTTACTGAAGCCTGTCATGGAATCAGTTTGGTCCCTTCAGACACTAAAGGTGCTAGGTCACAAGTGACCTGAAAGAGTTAGAAATCTGTCTTCAGTTTAGAAATACATCTTGTCTACATTTTAATGACTTAACACTTACCTTTAAAACATGGGGCCTTAAAATTTAGAGAACTGCATGAATATGATAGTATCCAATAACCTTTCTTGACTTGATTAGAAGTGGATTTGGGGCCACTAAAATTTACAGTTGAAGAGGCTACTTAGGAAGATGAAGCTCTCTTTAAGTTGTGAACCATCTATTGAACAAAATGTATAAGAATATGAAGGAAAAGCATATCAGGATTTAGTAAATGGATGACTAGTGGGAAGCAGTGAAGTTCACAACTTTAAACCTCAAGAGATGGAGGAAAAGAACAAAAGCCTAACCCTTCCTGTAAGGTCATGGATCTGTGGTAAAAGGATAAGATGATACCAAGGTTAACGGACAACATGTAGACAAGTCAGAATACAAACATGAATGGCATGAGTGGTGCAACTCAGATGTATACTGTTTCTCTGGAAGGTCCATCCTGCTTTATGGAAACATGCAATGAGATTTCCCCACCTATTTAGAAGTGATGAATCACGTGTTATTCCTTTTCTTTCACATAGAGGAGATTGCCTTGTTCTAGGAACTATGCTCACATTATAAATACACCTTAGAAAGGAATTTTAAATCTGTCCTGTTTTACTAAAAATATCAAGAATTCTAATAGTATTTTAAGAAATCTGAAAGAATCAGTTTTTCATTTTCTGAATATTCATTTCTAATTGGATGGTGTTTGCAGCAGACAGCTTCAGGTTTGCTGAGATGAAGTTCCAGACCAGGCACAGTTATGGAGGAAGGGAGTTATTGAAGCTTATAGATACAGGGGAAGTTCCATAATGGCAGAAGAAGCTGGCCTCCTTTCACAGGACCAAAAACACACACAACACAGCACACCTCCGGAACTCCAGCTAAGCACACTCTGCATATCTTTAGATTGAAATCTCAACCCCACCATCACACCTTAGGGGTGGACCCTAAGATCCACCCAGAAACACTGCCTTCAGCCAGGTGGCTGCAGATGCAAACTATAAACTAATAAAATACTAGATATATTGGGGACCATCAATTTAAACTACCACAGTCTTCCTATCTATGTGGGTGATTCTGATTCTAAAAGCATATGCATTGAAGTAAAATAACTCCCATTACATCATAGTGGAATGGATGTTTAGAAAGTGTCAGGATATAAACCAGCTCTTTCCCAGTGCACAACGTGGGAAAGGAAGTGTTTATTTCATCCATCATGGGGTGGCAGCAGAAGTAGCTCTAGCAGTGGTGGTTGTGGCAAGTTTGAGGAAGACTGTTACATTATGTCCCCGGTCAGGAAGCACTCATGCTTTCTTCCTTCAGTTTTAATCAGTTCTGGATCATAGCCTATGGCAAGGTACCACCCACGTTGAATGTGGGTTTTCCTTCTCACTTAGACTTCTCTGGAAATGCCTTCACAGATATGCCCGGGGGGTGGGGGGTGACTCCTACATGACTCCAAAAGCTAGTTAAATTGACAGTGAAGATTAGCTATCTTATCTACTCTTCAACTCCCAAGCTTTAATACAATATGGGATAGGATTTCTATCCTGTGTTCCAAGTTCAGTAGCACTAAAGTAGTCTAAAACATATATATTAAGCATCATGTTAACATCCCAAGAAGGCTTTTTTAAAGTGATTTTTTATCTTAGAATCTCTCTAGCCACATATGACAATATTTTATCCTTTCTATTCTACCAGCACTGGATGACTTCTGTTGTAGTACATAGTATATACACTGCACTCTAAGATCTACATTTTCATTTCTAGCACACATTCCTTTTATCTGTGGAACTTATTATATTTAGGTTTTTGCTTAGGAATTGCTTCTCCATGGAAACATTCTGTAATTTTCACAAGTAAAGGATTCTTCCTGTGCTTCCATCAAGCCTCTGACTGTAGTACTGTTTATATTTGTAACTTCTATCTGCTTGCACACCAGGATAACTTCTTTGCTTTGTTCCCAATATTAACATATGCCCTAATGCTAAATCTATATTCCTTGCTGAGAATAGAAGATATTCATTAAATTCACATTGAATGACACTAACATAAGTAATCTTCAGATCAGTGCAGTTTCCAATGACATTCCTCACAGAACTAGATAAAATAATCCCAAAATTCTTATGTAAATACAAAAGGCCAAAGATAGCCAAAGCAATCCTAAATAGAAAGAAAACTTCTGCAGATATCCCAATACCTGACTTCAAATTATAACACAGAGCCATAATGAGAAAGACAGCATGGTCCTAATACAAAACAAGCATGTAGACCAGTCAATAAACTAGAGAATCCAGAAATAAATCAATATGACTAATTTTAACAAAGGTAGCAAACGAATATGCTAGAAAAATATATATGACAAATGATGCGGGTGAAACTGGATGTCCATCTGTAGAAGAATGAAATTAGATACATATCTTTCACCTTGTACAAAAATCAATTCAAAATGGGTCCTAGACCTTAATTTAAAGGCTAAAACAGTGAAACTACTGGAGGAAAACCTAGAGAAAAAACTTTACAATACAGGCATGGGCAAGAACTTACTAACATAGGAAGTAACCCTAAGAATTGATAACTGAGATTATGTAAAGTTAAAAATCTTCAGCATAGCAAAAAATTATCAACAGAGTGAATACAGCTTACAGAATGGGAAAAAAATCTTTGCTAGTGATACTTCAGATAGGAGTTAAAATCTAGAGTATATAAGCACTGCAATAATTAAATAGCAAAATAAAACAAAACAACTGTCTGTTAATAAATAGGATAATGGGCTAGAGGGATGCCTTAGCTATTAAAGCACTTGCTTGGAAAGCCTAAGGACCCAGGTTTGATTCCTCAGTACCCACATAAGCCAGGTGTACAAAGTGGCACATGTGGCTGGAGTTCATTCACAATGGCTGAAGTCCCTGACATGTCCATTCTCTCTCTCTCTAATCTGCCTTTCCTTCTCTCTCCCTCGCTCTCTTAAATAAATAAATAATTAATTAATTAAATAAAATATTAAAAGTAGGCTAATGATCTGAAGAAACATTTCTCAAAGGCATAAACACAAATATTCAATAAATTTTTAACAAAGTGTCCAACATCCTTATTTATCAAGAAAATGCACATTACACTGCTATGGGGGCTAAGTGGCCCGAGGGAATTGCTTGCAAAGCCTACTGAACCAAGTTTAATTCTCTCATATCCATGTAATGCCAGATGCAAAGTAGCATTTGTGTCTGTAATCCTAACGTGCCTATGGCAATGGGAGACAGAGCATGAAGAATCTATGAACTTGTAGGCCAGATAGACCAGCCTATCCAGAAGAAAACAAACAAATGAACCATACCTCCTCAAAGAAAACAAACAAAAACCAACACAATAATAAGGACAAAACCCAAGGAAGACTCTTTCTGAAAAAGGAGAGGAATGACATCATCCACACATATGCCAAGGTACACATGCACCCATATACACACAGAGACACCAAAACAACATAAAGTAAAATTTTAATAATATTATAAAAAAACACAACTACTTTGAGATTTCATTTCATCCCAGTCAGAATGAATATCATCAAGAAAGCAGATGACAAAAATTGCTGGTAAGGATTAGGGAAAAGGGGGGGCCCTGTTAACTGGTGCAATCATTATGGAAATTAGTATGGAGGTTTCTTAAAAAAAAAAAACTGAAAATAGAACTACATGAGACATAGCTATACCACTCCTGGACATATACCCTAAGAACTCTAAGTCTAAGCATCAAGATATTTGCGCATCGATGTTTATAGCTTTATTGTTCATAATAGCCAGGGAATGGAACCATCTAGAAGTCCATCAATGAGTGACTTGATAGTGAAGATGTTCTACATAAACACAGTGGACTTCTACTTAGTTTTATAAAGAAAAATGAAATCATGAAACTTGCAGGAGAACAGATGGATCTGGAAATTATTATATTATGAGATAACTCAGACAGACACATACCACATGTTCTTTGTCATATGTAGATCCTACATTGTGTGTGTGTGTGTGTGTGTGTGTGTGTTGGGGTGGGTATAGGTATAAGTCATGAAACTAGAAAGGTTACAATGAGGTGGAAAAAGACTTTAAGGAAGGAAGGAGAATAATAACGTGACATAAAAGTGGAAAGGTGCCTATAGGTAGAAAGACGAAAGGATAAGGGGGAGGAATGGGGGAGGAGGACCAACAAAACCAGACTGCATATGAAAATGCAATAATGAAACCCATTATTTTGTATGTTAATTAAAAAAACAAATTAAAAATTCATATTGGATGAATTGTGAACCTTCAATTATTTCCATGATCTATTCCTCCAACTTGTCCCTGATGCTCACCTCTTTTCCTTGACCCAATTGGCCTTGATTATTGTTTCATGTGAATAGGAGCAGTTTGGGTACAATTTCAATTTCCTAAGCTAAAAAAATATAGATATGAGATATTCCTATAAAGCTACCTTGTTCCTAGATTTCTTGGCTACCTCATTAAACCCTAGCATCCACACCTGGTAACCCTATCTGGAAACTGGTGAGTGCTCACTACTACTGCTCAAATTGCTTGAGTGCCTCTCCATCCATCTGACTGGCATTCTTCCCTATTTGTTTTCAGATACTGTTCGATCTCTGTCCATCACACTATCCATTGTACTTCATTATACTTATACCTCACCAGCCCAGGCAAAGATCTCCAAGTTCCCTGTTACCTGAAATGAGTGAAAAATACCTCTCATAGATGCTTCCACTTTCTCCTCAGTCTGCATTTCTGGGCTGTTGTTTCTGTTTTCATATTATTTTTTCTTTTGGCAGATTTCTCTGAATTTTCTTCTTAAAGGTTATAGCTCCTCCCTGTTCCTCTGGAGACCAGGGACTTCAGCAGGTTCTGTTGGGTTCTTATCCGCTAGGGAAGGATTAACAACCTGAATAGAATGGGAAGCAAACAATGTTACTAGCTATTTTCTAAGGTTGTTGTAGTTGAGGCTCAGGATGAAGAGAGCCGATAGAACAATGGATTGTGGTCCCTATTTTTGACTGCTTTTGCAATTTCCTAGTAATCAGAACAGCCAAAGCTAATGAATATTTTCATTTGAGGGAAAAGAAAATCCCTAAGAACTCAGCAGTCACAGTCTTTATAAAGTATATTTAACAACATGTAGTTTTTACATAATGCATTAGCATTATTCATAAAGGGAGAGAGGCAACAAAAGCAGTGGTGAAAGGAAATGAATATTTTAAAAGAAGCTTTCCTCAACATATAAAGTAAAATCATAAATGTTCTAACATTTTTATTGTCTGTTATCTTTAATTTTAGTGATGACATTATCCCCTTTTAATAACTACATTAATCTATTCCTTCTACAGTAATTTATTGAGTCCCTACTATGTGTTTAGAATATCCTTCTTTAATGCTATGCAAATATCAAACCCTTAATAAAACAAGTAAATCAAAACATTTATAAATCTCTTCTTTGCAGAGCAAAAATTTTACCCAAGTTGTCAATTGACTATATGTTATGTTACTTTTATATTTCCATTTAACTCACCTAAATATTCTCTGTTGCCCAAGTTGGCAGATCCTTTATAATAATCTACAGCAAGATTTTCTTTTTTCCTTACTAATCACACTATGACAGTATACTAACACAAGTATTTTCCTTTGGTGCCAGAAACAATTTGTCTATATAATGTAGGATGGAGAAGGAATGCCAGTATTCACCCAGCACATGGGTGAAGATCCCTGTTAGAAAATCTGCAATCACATAGTAACCAAGGCCTCTTAACAGCAGCATGCACAATCTTTGTTCTGCTCATGCAAAGCAGTACCATTCTCCAAACAGGAGTTGAACCTTGTGCTACCAAATGCTGAAGCATTTAGAAAGATGAGAATCAGACCTACTTCCTAGATCTCAGAAAGTGACAGGAAGGCTATCCTTCTGTGCATTTGATTTGTTGGAAACCAAACCCAAGGAGATTTTATAGCCTTTTAGTACTCATAAGTCCTTTCATTTTATCCCTGTTTTATAGCCCTCTGTGCTGAGACCATAATGCACAGGGGAGATGTGCAAAGACACCTGAACTCATCCATCCCATTTGTGCATGTTGACAGGAATCCATTCACTTGTCAGCTGCCACTTCGCCTGCATGAGAGAGAGCCCATGACTTCCAAATATGAGACAGCAATGAGCAATGAGAGCAGACTTCAGACAGAAAGACCTGTTCTCAAGTCTGTGTCACCTTTACTGCCTCCCATTATGCAATTTTAATAAGATTCAATTTCCTCGTTTGCAAAGTGGGGAGATAACATGCACCTATGGATTGCTAGAGGGACTGGGGATGGAGTTGCATGCTCTGTTTCCACTCTAGACGGCTGAACATGTCTACATTGGATTCTAAGACAAGGGCATAAGGGTATTTATTTCACAGGGTTATTATGAGTAACAAATGAGTTATTTTATGTAAAATGCTTAGACTAACACCTGACACATCACAAATCCCAATAGACATTGTTCTTCCTGTGAGTATAGCAATATACATGAAGCTTCTAACAAAGCATTGTCTCATAAGGAACATCACTACAAATGTCACTACCTTACTCCTGTATTTTGGTATTTAATTTAGGTAGGTATTTTGTTTACTAAAATTATATGGTATCTATCTCATTATAGACCTTATGCTGAGTTTCCTTGAATGGCCTGATTGGTTTAGAAGGATGAGTTTCTATTTGGTCTTGGCATCTATTCCACTAGACCCAGCCAATCAGAACATTCATTACCCCCCAAATTACTCATGCATCCTGTTTTGCTTTGAACCATTAATGGTGGTTTCACTTTTCCTGGGATGTTGACAGCAGATTAATTTTTTACATAAGCTATAATGATGATCATCTCTATAGTAGTGTGCAGCATTTAAGTAACTCCTTAAACTCCATCATAATGGCCAAGATTGACATTATTAGAGCCACACTATGTAGTTAATAAGAAAATATATTAGCTAGAGTAAGAAGAGTTAGGGATTGTAAGCATGGAAGCAAACTGTCCAGTTCCTTTTTAAGAGAATGGCTCTCAGCTACTTGGAAACAGACCACAGGCAGAACAGAGGTCTATGCATTGCCCAGGAAGGGAAGACATAGATGGAATACTGAATCTCTAGAGAAGGTTGGCATGAGTGAAAGGGTCTTTTGACAGTGAGGACTATCAAATATAATAAGAATATGTCATGAGCACATCATGCCTCAGTAAGTCATAAAAACCCTTTATGGAATCTAATCAGTTAAAATTGGCTCACATGTATCTCTATCTCTACATCCAAGTTTCAGAAAGCAAATACAGGGGCTACAGAGATTGCTTAGTGGTTAAGGCATTTGCCTGCAATGCCAAAGGTTCCATTCAACTCTGCAGGACCCACATAAAGCCAGATGCACAAGGGGGCACATGCATCTGGAGTTTGTTTGCAGTGGCTGGAGGCCCTGGCATGCCCATTCTCTCTCTTTATCTCTGCTTCTCTCTCTGTCTCTCAAATAAATAAATACATAAATAAAATATATTTTTTAAAAAGAAAGCAAATTATAGTAACCTTGCTATATCTCAACATAACAGGATCCACTTTTGAGGTTTTGCCCTGTGATGCTCCACTGACTTTTCAATTTTTTTATTTAGATTAATCATAAAGAAAGTGATCTTGGGAAAGAGATTAGGAGAAGCAACATGTGAACATACAAACAAACAAAAACATCATAAAGACATTTAGTCTTCTTGAGTAAATTGCTATTGGCTTCCTGTGTTGGTTTGATTCAGGTGTCTGTCATGAACTCATGTGTTCCGAATGCTTGTTCCCCAACTGGTGGCAATTGGAGCCTTGTTGGAGGAGGTGTGCTGTTGAGGGTAAGCTTAGGGGCATTATAGCCAGCTTCCCTTTGCCAAAGTTCAGCTCACTCTCATGCTGTGACAGAGGTATTGTCTAGTCTCTGTTCATGCCCATTTTCCCCTGCAATCATGGTGCTTCTCCTCATGTCTGTAAGCCAAAGAAAACCCTTTCCTTCCATCTGCTGCTTTTGCTCAGGTGATTTGTCCCAGCAACATGAAGGTAACTGAAACACCTTTTATTGCTTTCCTTTTGTCTTTGTTATAGTAAAATATAAATTTCAGAAATCATACTTTGTGCCAAACTGAATATTGGCTAGCTAGGAAACTAATATTCAACATTCAGGTTCTGCTCACAATCACTGGGCTTTGCACACATTAAATTTACTGGGCAATATGCATTCAAATGTTTCATTTTGTTTCATCCTAACAATAGGCTTGGGGTCAGCAGGAGATCAACTGCCTTCAGGTAACATGGTGCTACGTGTATAGGTCCCAGATCTGTGTGATAGTAAAGGCCAGAGTATTCTTCTAAAGTTTCAGGTGACATCATTTTCTAAATAAAAATTCTTGGTAAGAAGCTGAGGGTTGAAAGCATGAAAAACTTGGGGAAATTACTGCAAGAGTTTCAATTACATGAACAAGGAGAGCTTACTTTAAGTTAGTATGGGGTTTCTGCTCAGGAGCAAGAATGGAGAATATAGTTGACACAGGACTAAAGATTAAGGATTTGTATAGAAATGTAATGCTATGGACCAGACTGTGTTCTTCACTGCAAATTGATATGTTGACTCATTTACCCTCAGTATAGAAGAATGGGAGATTGGTCTATAAGGAAGTAATTAAAATTAGATGAGATCATGAAGATAGACTCTAATCAGATAGGACCAGTTCCCAGAAGAGAAAGAGACACCAGAGTTCTCTCTCCACCACATCTTCAGAAGGTGACCATCTGTGAGTCAGGAAGAGAATGCTCACTGGAACCTAAATTGGCTGGCACTTTGTCTTTGAACTTCTCAGGAATTAATTCCTGCCAGTTCATTCACCCAGTATTTTATTATATGTATATTGTTATATTGCAGTGTTTGTTATATGTAGTATTTGTACAATTTTGTCATAACAACCTGAATAGAGTAAGACATTTGATGCCAAGATGGACTCCATAAGCAAAGAAAAATATCTTTAGTGAAAGAATGAAGAATATAGAAGTTAAGGGACAATATAGTGCATTCAGAAGTACAGAGAATTTTGAACTGACACTAAAATTTAGGTGTGGCTTTACTAATTAGTGATTTTAGTGACAAAGTAATTGGAGTTTAGGAGGAAAACCAATGGAGAGGTCAGAATGTCAGCTGAACTGTCAGTATAGATACATTTAAATTGTGAAAAGATGGGAGAAGAAGAAACATTCACAAGTCAGAAACTAAAGTTGATGCCTCCTTTTTCTCTGTAATTTATTTCACTAGCTTTAAGAGATGTAACATCTATCTTTTTCTCCAAGATAAGATGTAGTAGTGGAAGCATATTGAAATTATTTAATTTTGGGATTCTAACTTGCTAGTTGCTTGCACAAATGTGATCACCATAGCCAAATGCCCTCCTATCAGATTACATTGTTGCCTTCTTCCACGTGTCTCAGGAGAACAAAGGGAGGGTATTATTTGGAGAACCACCTTTGTAGACAGATCTAATGTTTTAGTCATTTACTATCCAGGGAGCCAAGGCTTCCCTGTGAAATCTAGTTATGCATATATCATAATGTTCAAGATTTTTGGCTCATGAATAGCATATTTTCTCCCCCTCTCCTAATAACCAAGTGGCCTTAGTCTCTTCATCACAGTTTATTTACAGATTCATAATTACTTACAAAGTGCGTGGCTTATCTATTTGCATTGTTCATAATTACTTTAAAAATTATACATACCTACTATAAGGAAGAAATTAAAAGGGTGGAGATGATGACTAGTACGTGTTATTTCTCATTAACAGTATTTTTATTTTCTCACATTTTCCATAATGATAACATTAGACATAGTATGCAATAATTATACAAATGATATACTTTTATTTTCATCTGGATTCATTATGTCTTTCTCAGGATTCCATCAAGAATTAAGATATTTGTGCCCTTCCATGCTCAGGGAACATGGTAGAAGTGGAGACAGAAAGAATGGAAGAGCCAGAGGATGGGGAGGAGTGCTGTGGAACATCCTCATCTGGAAATGACATGGCTGTTACATTTATGAACTCACAGTGACTGTCATTACCTGCATAAGGCCTGTAGAACATTGTACCCATCAACATTTCATCATGGATGGAGGAGAAATTCACAATGTCCTCACCACTCCCCGAGGCGTTGTCTGTAGTTAATGGTTGCTGGGGTAGCAGGAAACATTTGTTTCACAGGTAAATTATTGACAAGTTGTTTATGCTCCAACAAATAATTCCACTCATGGTCATCCACACAACCCTACATGAAATCTGTGGGTCAAGAACAAAGGTGAAAAATGGCATAAAGGTAGAAGTGGTATTAGTTGGAAGAGGAAGCAGTTCAATAGCGGGAGTACGGAGACTCCTGTTATAAGTAATTAAAAGTAATATCAAAATACAATATATGAATATATAAAGTTGTTAAACCATAAAATGAATTTTAAAAAGAATTAAGTTATTGTTCAAAGAAGAGGGACTGAAAACTATTAACAGCAGTTGTGGGATTAATAACTCTTCCTTCAGTGCAAGATTTCTTATGAGAATACCAATAAAACTGTTGTCACTTGCTTATATAATGCCTCATTTAGAAAGAGGAATGTTTGAGAATGACACACTCTCACAAGGAGAAGAACTGATACATGACTCTCTCACAAAGAGATGATGCATCAACTCTCTTAATTAGGCACCAGCTCCAATCTGCTAACTTAGGTCATTAGTATTGTATCTACTAAACTCATGTTACTCAGGTGTGGGTTCAATTGTATCTCTTCCTCCCCCAAATTTATAGAAGTCCTACTCCATGATAACTATCACTGTGACATTATCTTTTCAGATGTAACTAGGTAAAGATGAGGTCGTTAGCATGAGTCCTCATCCAGTGTGACTAGTTTCCTTATATGAGAGGAGATAAAAAGAGATGGGCATGTGAAGGGAAAACATCCAGTGATGGAGGTGGCAGATATAAGTGCTACACTGCAAGCCAAGAAGCCCTGAGGATCACTGGCAAATCCCCAGGAGCAAGGAAGAGGGCAGGAAGCATTATCCCGGAAGGTTTCAGAGAGAATCTGGCCCTGCCAACACTTAGTTTGAATTTCACTCCTGTGTTCTCCTTTTATGGGTCAAAGTTGAAAGCAGCTTTATCAGCAGAAAAAAAAAAAATGCTTGGAAGCTAACAGTCTTAGTTTAAGTGGAAGATATTTCTAGAAATATATATAAAAGAAACCAGTTTTCCAAATCCATGGTGATGATTAGGCATGGTGAAATTTTGAGTCTCATCAACTTTAAGGAGGGCATCCTTAGTCCTGTGTAGCCATTTCCAGGCAATGCAGAAAGCTCTTGGAGACACTTTCTGAAGGTTCTTGGTAGGTTTTATTTCTGCATAAAGCTATAAGCCTCTTTCTGCCAGGCTTGTTTTCATGGATAGGTTATATTTTCTGCTACATTGGCATGTGATCTGGCATTATGATTTGTTTTTGCCAGTTGCCAGTGAGAAGTGACATGTGACATTTCTGAGAGCCCACAGAAAGGGATGTTATTTTTGCACCTCTGGTTTTCCTCTGCTTTGACACTAACATGTCCCAGTAGTGGCTTGTTCTTCAGACTTTGTTTCCAGATAAAGAGGGATGGAGTGAGCTGCAGTCAACATGTAATGTGAGAAATGGAGGTTTGTTGCAACAAGTTTTTGGTCGTTGGGGCTCTTGTTTGCAGCACAGACTTTCAAAAGCTGACTATAGAGTCATGCCAAAAGGCCCATGCCAACCAAGTTACTGTCAAACTATCTTCATCATTGGAAGAATCTAGGTAGAATCAAAAGTGTAAGTCCAAAAGCAGGAAGAGGGCTGATAATGGTGGTTCAAGTATGAATACACCAAGACACCAATCTGAAGCCAATTTTAAACTAGGACAATAACTAATGTGAGACAAGACAAGTAGACACAATTACCAATATTCTTCCTAAGAGATCAATGCTAGACCTATGTTTGATCTGAGTGTGAAGAAAGAGAGACAAAGAGAAAGGGAGGTAAAGAGAGGAAGTGAGAAGCCTATGTAGAAGGATTTCAGATTGCTTAAGATTGGTTGATTCAACAATGGGCTTTGTCCTAAAGAGACTAGAGTCCAAGAAGCCACCCATCAAGTTGGGTCACCAGTGGGATGATAACGAATGAGAAGGTGTAGTTAATGAACTACAAATGTGAAGATTGGGAGGGCTGAAAAATTTCCATCAGAAGGAATATGAGGCACAGGAGAAATGGAGGCCATGGCCAACATTCAGCCAGTGAGAAACAAAATGCAGACAAGAACCCACTCTCCAAACAAAGGAAGGTCGAGGCAGAGCAAGGTAGGAGCAAACTGGATGCATAGTAACTCAGGAGTCAGCAGTTTTTCCCTCCAGAAAGGCATGTGGCGCATGCACGGGTCAGAGTTACAGGTGGCCTCTGTGGATCTTGGTGGATAGCCGCATGTGCCAAGGTGAAGGAGCAGGCCAGGGGTGGCTCCGTTTTAACAGGTGTGCTGAAACAAAGGAGGCAACAAAGGCTTTTTCTACCTAATGTCAGACATACTTCTCAAAGTAAGGGAATTCTGAATACATCATGGAGATGGCTGGTGGAGGGAATTTGTTGTTCTCTAGTCTACAGATTTTTACAACTATATAATGTGCCCTGATATGGCCCATGAAATGAATGATCAGAGCTTTTAGTAATATATGGTTTTCTTTAGAGCTCAGCATCAGTGGGTCCTTACTACTGAGCTAGTATGCGTTGAAATTGTCTCAAATCTTACGTGAAGCACCAAACGTGTTCAAAGAGAATGTGTGCTAGATACTCTTAGTCCTGATCGTCATTCCCCGCTTCATTATTTTGTAACAAATTTCTAATTTTTAGTTAGACATATAGCCATCCCAAATAAAAGATACATTCCCTAGACCTCCTTATGGTTTGGTGAGGGAACATGGGAGGAGACCTGTGAGTGGGAGGTATGCAAATTTAAGATGAAGAAAGGGACATTCTACTTATTTCCCTTTTTCTCTCCAACTTTTTGCTGGCTGGACTATGGACTCTAGGATGGAGACAATACTAAACCAAATGGCTGAGCCCATAACCTAGTTGATAAAACTGGTAAATCAAGATTTCAAGTGTCTTTGGGAGAAAGTTCTAACTTAATAATGGATGAGCGAAAAGTAAAACTTGATGTTGGAAAACATCCCACAGCATAATACAATTGGGAATTTAGTCTTGTTATTGCTCAGAAGTGGACAGAAGAGAAGGAGTTCTAGTAACTTCCCTTCTGCTGTGGCCAAAACATCATGTCAGAGCCAATGTCCACACCTAGGAGGAGCGTAGACTGAATCTATACCAGGCTTCCCAGTTTTACATTGGCTAGGGCTGCTCCAGTTCCTTATTGCACACATGACAGCAGAGCCCCAGAACAGTAACACACACACACACACACACACACACACACACACACACATCTTTATAAATTTATGAGCAGGTTTTTGTGTAAACATAAATATTCATTTTTTTAGACTATATACCCAAGAGTGCAGTTTCTAGGTAATCAGATAATTGTATATTTAGTTTTGTGATCATTTCCATACTTAATGTTAAGGTAGACATGTTATTTTATGTTTCTGCTAGTAGTGCAGAAACACTGTTCTGACTCTTTTTAGTGTTTTTTCTTACTGGTATTTTGAGTATTAACCATTGTGTTAGGTTTGAAGTGATATTTTATTGTGACCTTAGTTTGCACTTCCTTAATGACTAAAGATGCTGAACCTTTTTCTTGTGCTTACTGCCATTTTTATAATTTCTTCAGCAGATTTCACTTTGCCTCTTTTTCACATTTCTGTTTGGAATAATTGTAATTTTTGCACTATTCTGCTTTGAAAGTTCCTTATGCATTTTGAATACAAATTCTTTGTTGGATATATGGTGTGTCACAATTTCCTACCTGATTATATCTTCTCTTGTTTTTTCTCTAACATATTTTCACAAAAATATTTTTATTCTGTATATTTTTACAAACATTTCTGAAATCAGAATCTTTGACAAGTCAGAAGGAAAGATATTTAGGGCTTTTCTATATCAAACAAGTCATTTTTAAATACAAAGAGTATTACTCAAATTGTAGATCTTGTACATTTTATTTAACTGACTTCATTACTTTCCTTCCTGTTTGATAGTTCTGAGTATTTCTCATTACATGCAGATAAAACTACCTTTCATCTTAAACCATCATGTTTTATAGAATTTATGAGTCAGATTATTATTTTCCCTTATCCTATCATCACACTTGGAATCTGGACTTTTTTTTTGTTGTTTGTTTGTTTGTTTGTTTGTTTGTTTGTTTTTCGAGGTAGGGTTTCACTCTGGTCCAGGCTGACCTGGAATTAACTATGTAGTCTCAAGGTGGCCTTGAACTCATGGCAATCCTCCTACCTTTGCCTCCCGAGTGCTGGGATTAAAGGCATGTGCCACCACGCCCGGCTTTGGACTTTTTTTAAAAAAGTATTTATTGATTGATTTCCAAGCAAGAGAGAGAGAGGGAGAGAGAGAGATGAAGAGAATATGAATGAATTGGGCATGCCAGGGCTTCTAGACGCATGGGGCATTTTGTGCATTTAGCTTTTATGTGGGTACTGGGAAATTGAACCCGGGTCCTTAGGCTTTTCAGGAAAACATCTTAACCATTAAGCCATCTCTCCAGCCCAGAATTTGTACTTTTTATATTTTGATGCTATTTTCATTGTCCTTGCCAAATGAAACATCTTCTGCATTCCTCTTTCAGAATGAGTTCTAAAAGGGGGAGGAGGAGGGAAGAAGAGACAGAAGGAGGGATGCCTAGATAGGAGTTTTGTATGTGTAAAATAGAATACTATAGAGTGCATAATTTATAATAAATACAAATGTTCTTTTCAGGGTTCTGGATGACAGGAAGTCCAAGATTAAGGCACAACAGGTTTTATGAATAAGGGACTGGTCTATGCCTCTGTAAGATACATTTTTCCAAAGGGAAGGAGTGTTTCTCCTGACTGAGGCAGAAAGGACCAAACGTGCTCCTTCATAGCACTGCCAACTCTACAGTTAAGGTGGAGCCACCATGACCTGCTCACTCTCTTATGTCCTAAGTCTCAATAGTGTCATTCTAACAGGCACTAAGAACCTGCTTTGGATAAAAAGCTTGACTCACCTGCACTCACAATGTAATTAAAAGCAGGACCAAGCTCTGACATCAATGTCTTTATTTTGAGTCTATCTTGTTAATGAATCTTAGTGGTTTTTGTAGTTTTCAGAGCGTTGTGTTCCAGACCATCAAGAGACACCAGAAGGTTTCCAGTCATTGCCCTCCTCCAATAAGGGAAATATCTATGACAGGTTGGGCTGCAGCCTAGAGCAGGAACAATCACTTTATGTGAGCCATATTGTCCCCTTCAACAGTAAGGACTTCTGCAATAACCTAAAAGGACCAGAGCCTACGCAGTGGTTCTCCAGCCAATACCTTTCTCTGGATGGTTAGGTATGCATACTTCTTGCCCAGATTAGTACTTTATTTGAAACTAAAGCTCACTCAGTAACCCCAGGCCTAACTGGAGGTCACTTGGTCCCTTTTATTTGTTCCTTTTTTCAATCTGCTAGTTATTAGATCTCTTATTTCTGCTTTTTACCATCCCTTATCCCTTTAACTGGTATGTTGAGATAGGTGGCCAGGTCTAGTCTGTTTGGACTTCTGGAGCTAAGACTTTTGCCATAAAATTTGGGTTCTGTCCCAATGTCTATTAAGTTTTAATGTGAGTTTTGAAGGGGCTGAGCATTGCCTCCAAAGCATAGCTAGAGTTACAATGGAGAACTATGAGGAAGTGTAATTAGGAGAATGGCTTTGGGGCTGAGGAGCTTGCCAAGAAACTCCTTGAAAAAGGAAACAAGGGCTTTGCTTGGAGAGAAAAGAAATTGAAAAATACTGAAGCTTTTAGTTTTCTCTCAATTTACTTAACCTTGAAAACTGAGGCCTTCACACAGAACCTGGCTGTGGAGTCCTTGCTACCTGGTGCTGTAGTCTTCACCAGCTGCCGGGACATTGGGACCTTTCTGCTCCCTTCTAGACAGCCTCACCTGCTGTTTGGCCCAGCTCTGAAGATGGCATGCCATATTCCAAGCTTACAGGTTTTCCTTTCTCCCCCATCCCAATTCTAAAATGGCCAGTGGCAGTTGGGTAGCTCCCCAGTTCTCTAGGTCTATTACAATTTAGAGCATAGACTAACTTGGATTTTGAAAAGCAACAATTCTTATTCTCAACCCTCTATGCATACAACAGTGTGTGGCCTATAAACACAGGGATAATGGAGCTATCCAAATAACATAGTAATTCAGATAGCAACTCCTATCCACAGTTAATGCAGGGAGCTATTACCCAGGCTTCCTCCTTGATGCCAATAGCTGGGGCCACTCCAGCATCCTTCACAGGATAAATAATAGATTTTATGATACTGTTAGACAAAAATTTGTCTTTTCTATCTTTACTGGTTATTCTTCCCTCCTGCACTCATCCAGATCAGCATACCTTTCCATTTAAGTGGAAATGTAAGTCTACCATTTAATAAAACCCCAATAACAACCCTTCTTGAAAGGACAAGGGCTAATAATCACCTCCCATTTAACATTCCAGTCACGTGACTGCAGAGTAGAATAAATCAGCTAAACAGCAAGATGCAGCACAACTAATTTTCATGTAAAAGGGGAATGATTGCTTTTTTTAAACCATTGTGATTTTTTAAGCTGCTAAAGCCCAAACATCCTTGTCTATCAGTTTATGAATTATTAATAAAAAAAAGAAGAAGAAGAAAAAGAGGCTTTCTTTTTCTAAATATCATCTGCTAAGCCACTGTGGCCTGAAGAGGCTCACGCTGGATCCTGATTTACATAGTCCCAGTTGGAAGTTAATGAAGACCGCTGAGCCACCTTTCAACATGCAGATAAACCTTCATGTATTTAAAAGCAGGAATCTGTGCTTGTTCCTGGCAAATTATTCATCTAAGATCTGAAGTTTCTGACACCGCCTGCGTCAGATAAACTGTCACCCAAATTGCAAACTAATTAGTGATTCAAACATTTTCGAGCTGATTGATGACAGAATAATTTACGCTTGTTTCTCAGTTTCCAGCTGGCACGGGCTGCTGACTGGAGCCCTAATTAACGCGAGTACATCAGTCATGTTCTGCCAAGGCAGCACATACAATTAAAAGGCAGTTTAAATGGAATATCACATTAAGGAGGCTGGGAGATCCAAATGCTAGGAAACAGCGCTTTAGGAAGAAATGACAACAAAAACCCACAAACCAAAACAGAATGGAAAAAAAGATTTTTTTTTAATGGAGAACTAAATTGTACTCTGTATTGAGTATTTAACAACAACAACAAAAATAATAAGCAAGAGAAGCCAGACTGGGCATACTAAATGTTTTTGTATTTAAGGCATTTTATTGAGATGAGTGTTTACTGCCCTTTTTAGTGCAAACAGTTTGGATAATCTCCTTTTAAATATGATCTTGTTAAAGGAGGGGCCTTCTCTTCCTCATCAGCAGTGTTTGGATGGGGAGATTCTGGACAGATTTCATGGACTGGTCCTGGGTTTGTGGGCATGGCAGTCTGTCCTCTGGCCTGAGCAACTGCTGTCCTGCTTGCAATTGGTTTCTGCCATCTCTTCAGTTCTTTGATGTCCATGTACTTTGTCCACTCATACGTGCCTTGCATTATTTGTGTAGCTCTCTCTTAAAAGCTTTGGGTTAGATTTGATTATTTAGAGCAGTCTTAGCTTAGTAAAGTTGAGCTGACAGCACAAAGTCCTCCTATGTTCACTAGCCTTGGCCCTCAGCATCCTGTGACCTTTCTGCTGTCTCCAGTGTTTTGACTCTTCCAGAATGCCTCAGCCTTGCAATCATACAGGATGGAGCAGTTCCCACTGGCCTCTCTGAGTCAGTACCATGTATTTAAAATTATTCCATATGTTATCATGACTTGAAGCTCATTTTTGTTTAGTGTTGCATAATATTCCATTGTCTGGATACATAGCAATTTATTTCTTCATTGCCTACTGCAAAACATGTTGGTAGTTTCAAAGTTTGGGCAGTTCTGATAAAAATGCTATAAAATCTGCGTGCAGATTGTGGCCTAAAGCTAACTTTTTAATTTCCTTGGGTAAATACAAAGGAGTATAATCATTAAATCATTTATTTTTTAAGCATGTACATACATCCCTCCCCGTTTGAACTAGCAGGTTGCTTGAGGTCAAGGGATATATCTTATATTGTTTTACAATTCTGACGTTATCCTCCTCAAATTTCTTTATTGCTTTATATAACCTGGAATTGTTATTCAGAGTTCTTATTTTTATATAGTATGCACTACTCCTCACACTATTGGTACAGTGATTATTTCTGATAAGGAGACAATCATGGGAGTTAAAGTTTCTAAGTCCATATAGCCAAAGGGTGGATGAGCCTCTTGTGAATCATCTAGATTACTGGCCTTTGAGCCTGTAAACCTCCCTTAGTGCTCCCCACAGTCAAGGATCCTAGAGCCAGTAAGTGGCAATGCCAAGGTGGGAATCAAATATCTTAAGGTCTCCTAATTTGTATGTGTTCTGTTCTTACATCAGTTCTAGAAAGGACTCCCTTACTTCAGAAGCCATTCATTGTATAAACTATATTAAGGTCTGCACATAGAACTTGGCTCCAGATATACTGCTGTAGGCAAGTAGAAAGCACTTACTCTAAACCTAGAGGAATAAGATTGCACTAATTGTATCTTACAATGACCAAACAATTCCAAGTGTTACAGTGGTAAGAAGGAAGAAGTGCAATGACATGGTAGCATGGAGGTGGTGACTAACCCACTTTAGGAGGTACAGCTCAAGCATGTGACTATGCAGTAGAAGTTTGACAAAGGTTAAGAGTCCTAGCTATTAAGCTATGGTCTCTATTGGGTCCATCCATGTTCAAATGCAATGGAAGGAAACTTGTATGCAAGAAGAGGAGAGTCTTAGTTATGAATTAACATGTCAAAATATGGGCAATTATGACTTTGTAGAACCAATAATCTCTTGTTGGAGAGAAAAGAGGTAACCAATGATTAGAAGGCCACACATCATTTTTCTTGCCCCCAAGTCCTAGTATGACAATATAAGTCAAAAAATATCTTTTGTAGGTGAGTCCAGCCCTCGCTGGGTTGCTTGAGTGGCATGTGCTGTATTCTGCCTACTGTCCTACTGTGTGCAGAGACTCCAGTGAGAATAGAAAGGAGAGTGACTGAGCACTATTTTCTTTTATAACATATATATGTTTGTTATATTTTAGTATATACATATTGATTAATGCATATACATGTATATAGTAATACATACACGTACATATATTTTTCTCCTAGTATGTAATTATGGTTATATTGTTGCTTTGCAACAAGGTCTCACCATGTAGCTTAGGCTGGCCTCAAACCTATGACTTTCCTGTCTTAGCTTCCTGAGCACTGGAATTGTAAGCATATTCCCACTGTAACTTGTATTTTACTTGTCTTTAAAGAGTTAGATCATGCTTGTGGTTGGGTTTTTCATCCTGGAAATGAGAGTAACTGATGTACCAGACTGTAGTAAAGTCACACAATGCAACATGGGTAGGGTTGCCAGAAATGCTTCAGATATATTACACATTTTATTTTTGAATTAAGTAAATTGTTTTAGTTGTTTTATGCTCAGACACCTTTTGCCAACTTTTTTGCAATCCTTATGTTCAGTTACATGATACTATATGAGGTCATGATCCACAGCTTAGAAGCAAGACACGGTATTCTCTAATAGTCAAAAATCTGAATCCTAACTAAGCTTCATGGTAAATTATAAGGTTCTATTTTGTGATGAAAATAAATCCTTTATTAGTCTGACCTAGTGCATGGCTAAAGCATGCCAGAAATATTCCCTACCTTCTGCAAGACAACCAGTATTTCTGGAATGAAGACATAAACATAGTTTAATTTTAGGAGTAGATGACAAAGGCAATTCTATAAATGACCAGTGCTTCTTAAAAGCTTGCCAAACTCTGCCAGGGGTAAGGGGCATGTGTGCTGGTGTGTGACAATTATTATCCCTAGTTAACTTGGGCCTTTGAAGCTTGGTACCTCCTCCTCAGAACCAGGTAGACCATGTGCTGGGGTAAAAGCATCTGTATTACAGGTTGTCAGAAGACTGCAAGGTGAAAATAAAAATCACAAAGCTGGAGAGATTGCTTAGTGGTTAAGGCACATGCCTGTGAAGCCTAAGGAACCCAGTTCGATTCTCCAGGTCCCACATAAGCCAGATGCACATGGTGGTGCATGTGTCTGGAGCTCAGATGCAGTGGCTAGAGGTCCTCACATACTCTCTCCCCGCTCTGTCTCTAATAAGTAAATAAGTGAATGTAAATATTAAAAAGATAAAATAAATAAAAATCACAGGATATATGGGTCTTGATTTTAGTTTCCTGTTTCTGTTAAGAGTGAGGAACTTGGTGGAACTTTACCTGAGTGGCAAGGTTTTGTTTTGCAAAGTGGAGGCAATATTAATACCAACTTTTAGACTGGTGAGTGAGTTAAATTAGAGCATGGGTACAGAGGCAGCTACTCCTCACATTGTAGGTCTATCCCCTCCTCTGCTGCCAGCTCAGACATGTGCTAGGCATTTGAACTTGGGAGTTTTTTTTTTTTTTTTTTCTCACATTTTTGGGCTAAGTTTTTCTCATCAGTAAAATGAAGTGTTAATTGTAATAATGTTTCAGTTCCTTTTAGCCCATGGATAATATATGAAAGTATTATATAAAAGACAGTGGCCCAACTGAACTATTTTAGGACGTCCATAAAAAGAACTTTAAAAATATTTTATTTATTTTGTAAAAAGAGAGACAGAGAGAGAGGGGGTGTGGGGCCTCTAGCAGCTGGAAATGAATTCCAGATACACATGCCACTTTGTGCATCTGGCTCTACATGCATACTATAGAATTGAACCCCAATTGTTAGACTTTGCAGGCAGGTATTCTGCTATTAAATGCAGTTAGGAATGGATTTAATTATATGCTTTTATTTTTTTTTTTTTTTAATTTTTATTGATTTTTAATGGATTCCCTCCCCTCCCCATTCCACTTTTTAAGTCTCTCTTATTTGATGACATCATCTTTCTCTTCTATTTTAGGGTCTTGCAAAGGTATTGCTTTGCAAAAAACTTTTAAAAACATGGTTCAAGATAGCATTCTTTCCTTATCCTATAAGATCTAGAATTTCTCCCAAGTACCTAGGATATCTGTTGCTTACCACTCTAAACAAAAATATTCATATAATTATTTTTTCAAATGATGAGAGCAGTTCCTGATGACTGTAATTCACTATTTCCATGACTATAACAAGAGTGTTGAGGTTGCTTTTTATTTGGTCTCTGCCGAGTAGGGGGTGAGAGGCACGGAGTCACGATACACACTTCAGGAGTTGGGTGGAAGCAGCAGAGGGCTAGCTGCCGCAAACTCGTTTATTCAAAGAAGTGTAAGGGGTTTTAAGGGGTTTGGCTAACCAATCATTGTATGGGGTGGTCCCCTTTTGTGACCAATGACAACCTGTCTCCAGACAGATCATCTCGTAAGAGGTTTCTAGCGAGCATGGGACAGTAGCTATTGTCACGCCAAGCCTGTGCAGGAAGCCAAGTTCACAGAAGCCACTTCCTGGTTTCTTCTGACATGCGGTCTGGCTAGGGCCAGACCTGCATTGTGCCATACAGAATGGAACTCATAGCTGGAACTGGGAAACAAGTCAAAACCATGTCCAAAAATGAGCCCATTCTCCAATATCAAGCTCCCACCAATCATGGGCTATAAGAGGGCCTGCACATATAAAATTATCTCTAAAATAAAAATGGCCATCCCATCTATCTAGTGCTGACTTCTCTCTCTGTTGGAGAATTTGCTTCTCTTTTTCTGTTTTTGTTTTGAGGCCTGCTTATAACAATGGCAGGAAGGGCACACATTCCAAAGAGGAAAAATCACTTGTGAATTTTAAGAGGCTTGTTTGTTCACATCTACAAGGTTGATGTTGCCTCAGAGACTGCCAAAGGTTGTGAAGTGGGCCTCAGAAGCAACAGACCTTGAACTCTGGCTCATTGCGCAGGACATCAATACTGTCACAGAAGGAAGCTTTTGGGCTGAGGTAGCTGCACACCTGTGCAAGGCCACTTCCACTTCATGTTGTATTGGGAATCTGGTCTCATGGGGAACAAAATGTGGAATGATAAAGTTTTGTTGAGAAAGAAATTCTCATGGGTCAACTTAATAGGCAACCAGTGAGTTTTCCCTTCTCACACCTTGTATAGGAAGGGGCTGCTTTTAGAAAGGAGAATCCTTGGGGCAGTTACCTGCTCCTGTCTTGGTGAGCCTTCCCCTGTGCTGACCACTGGCTGTGAGAGACAATTTTAGTAACTACTGTTAGCCCTTTTACTGCAAAATCCTTTCCAATGACAACTGCTTTTCTCTTGTGCACATCTCCAGAGCACTTGGTGGCCATAGCTTTTCCAACAGACTCAATGGAGCCTTTATTCTGAAGATAATAACTCATGGAGTATGTATGTGGTTACTATAGCTTCTATGAATGTTTTTTTTACAAATAATAAAAATACACAATTAGCTATATTTTATGAAATTTACCCAGTAAAATTGTATCCTTTTTGACTGAAATCATGCCTTCTTGATTTTAATTGGCACTAAAGGGAAAAGAAAATATTAAACATTGGCATATTCCACAATCATTCTTAAGAGAATCAATGCAATTGACTACATTTCATGAAGATGGGCATTGCATCAAAGCTATAGACTTCTGTTCTTTTACTCACAGGAAAGACAAAATGCTGTACAGATGGAGCAATAAACAAATGGCTGAAGGTATGAATTAATCTACAAAATGGAGCTTAATCCACTGAATAGGTTCATTTAGGTTAATACTTTAAAAATATTCTTATTTATTCATAAGGAAAGAGAGAAAGAGAAAGCAGGGGGGCACCAGGGCACAGTGTCACTGCAAACAAATTCTGTACGCATGTACCACTTTGTGCATCTGGTTTTACATGGGTACTGGAAAATTAAACCTGGGTCATTAGGCTTTACAGACAAGCATCTTAACCATTAAGCTATCTCTCTACCCCTAAGTTAATACTTTTGAAGGTGTTTTAAATAGCTCAAACAATAAGGGACCTAGTTGATGGGGAATAGTAGAGTATTCTTGTGGTCTGTAATAGTTATACAATTTTTAGACTTTTAAAAGTACAGTTTTTAGAAGAGGTGCTTATATTATAGGAGTAGCTTCTATAATGTCTCCATTCTGAGCAGAGGGCATGAGATGACAAGACTAGCAACATTATGACCTTGGAGAAGTGTTTACATGATTCTTCAAATATAAAGGCATGTACTAATAAACACAGACTGCTTTGACAGGCACAAAAGACTATGCTTAGCAAAGTTATTTAAAAATAATTAACTAAATGTACGACAATAGCTGCTGAGCTGTTGTTCGCAAAATAAACAGTATTTCTCACTTTGTTTCTCCTCCAACCAGTGTGTGTTTATAGACACAACTGCAGTGCCTGCCTATGTGGCTTGCAGAGAAGGGAGTCAAAGCTGTGGCTGGGAGGGCTTGAAGTGTTGATCTCTGTGATGACAGGCTAGCACACTTGAATAAATGGTTTCCTAAGAGCCTAGTGGCTGTGAAGAGTGGCTGAACATGCTGTGTGAGTCACATCTGATGCCTTCACTCTGACCAGCATCACAGTCCACAAAGACAGATATTGTGCTGATGGCAAAATGATGGAGGAGCCCCACCATGGCGAGGTTCAGGGTTCTTACCTCTCTTTACAGACACCCACACATACACAGGCACACAAAAATGTATTAGCACAGAAAAGATCATACTCATTAAAGTTAGGTCTATAATGCATGCATTGGCAAGTAAAGACTGGCTCAAAGGTGCAAAAAGGGATTGTATTCAACCAGGAATTTTGTTTTCTTCCTTTGGTCTGTGTTCATACTGGAAGCAGCATGGGGGTTGCTTGTATAATATAAATGTCTTTTCTGATAACAGTGTGTCATAAAAAGCCTAGAAATTATACTAATGATTATCGACTGCCAGAATACTTTAGTATTCTTTATCAACTAGGACCCATGAATTAGTTGAACTATTGAATTAATTTTAGCATCAGAAAAAAGTACTCTCAAATGGACTCTAACTGAAGAGCCCTAAATATAACGAAATACAAGTGGAGCTCCTAGAACTCAAATCTAAGTGAACATCTCTATTTGCCTTTTAAAGGAACTTGCCACAAATTATATATAGTGAATAACTTTACATACACATGCTTGAACAGTTCAGTAAATGAACTTTGGATATTTTTTTGGTCTTTGTGGAAGAAGGGTCAATTTCACCCCTTTCTAGTTCATGGACTTGAGGAATATTTTTACATAGCACAAGCTTCATTTCATATGTCTTTTTGCAGCACATGGCATGATCAATTATATGTAAAGAATTTGTCACATTTTCAGTTTAAAAATGTTTTTAAATACAGGTTTTAATATTCTGAACTGATACTTAAATAAAAAGTCTTCTGCTTGATGTAGAGAGTCAATACACTCTTTGAATGATGGCTGTGCCAGCTGTGTGAAAGGGAGACAGTGGCTTTCCATCTTTAGCTTTCCTTTTCTTTTTTTTTCCCTTTCTTTCCTTTTCTTATTTCATTTATAAAAAGGAGAGAATGTTTACCAAAGATGTACAAAAGCTCTTGAATGCATTATCTGACATGGAAAGGCCTTTGTAGAGGTAAGAGGTCAAGGACTTTGAGATAGGACAAAAACATTTATACCTGGGCTGGAGAGATGGCTTAGATGTTAAGGTGCCTGCTTCCTAAGCCTAAGAATGCTGGTTCCAATTTCCAGCGGTTCCAATCTCCAGGTCCCACTTTTAGCCAGATGCAAAGTGACTCAAGGGTGTAATGTTGCACTTGACCACAAGGGGGTGCATGCATCTGGATTTCGTTCGCAGTAGCTGAGAGGCTGCTGGCGTGCCCATCTCTATCTGTCTTCCTTTCCCTCTCTCTCTGTCCCTCTCAAAAAAAAAAAATTATACCTTAAGTCACTAAATTTATAACTTGTACAAAATAGAAAACAAATAAAACACATGTTATATTTACCTTCTGGTTGCTGGGACAAAACACCTGACCAAAAGCAGCTGATGAGAGGAAAGTTTTTATTTTGGCAAGCCTCATGACAGCAGGGGAAAGCATGTCATGAGCAGAGGCTGGATTCATTTCCTTGCTACAACAGGTAGAAAACCACAGCAGGAGAGTGAGCCCAACTCTGGCAAGGGGGAGCTGGCTATAACATCCCAACAATCCCCAATAACACACCTCCTACAGTAGGGCTTCATCTCCCAAATTGCCACCAGCTGGATTATTCAGGACACAAATTAATTAATTTTATGAAAACCACTACAACATAAATTTTGCATCATTTGGAACATGACAGGAAATCACACAACCATATGTGCAACATGTAGTGTACATAGTAGGTTTATAAATAGTGTTATTGTCATTCCTTCCACATAAAACATATGTAACTTGAGAAGTAAGGTTTGCGAATGAAATCCCCGAGTGCATTTGGGAAGGAAACCCTGACCAGTGAATGTTTGCTCATGACCAATGACTAATTATACACACACAACTCTTTTGATGCCCAGGTGAGAGACCATTATTACAGAGAACTGGTTTTCTTGTGTTCATGTGCCTAGAGTTCTTCATATCATGGGCATTTTGGTGCCTATGTTTTTGAATGTCATGACCTAGTCTTCTGAATTATGACAGATTAAATGCACACATTTTTAAATAATGGATTTATTTCCTTATCTATGTCAGGTAGAGACTACATTTGAAGTGAGCTTCAAGTTTTAGTTAACAGTGGGAGGGGAACGGAAACCAGCCCATGTTTTCTCATGTCATCTAAAGACTTCCCAGTTGGTGCCTTAAGAACTAGGATATATAGATCTGATGTTTGAAATGAAAAGACTATGTTTTCAAATATGGGTGTGTGTTATACATGTGAGTTCTCATTATGTACTTTATAATTTGAAATCATATGAGAGAGGACTAACATTTGAAGGATATTAATGTTCTGTTTGGCAAAGCAAAAATATCACTGGGGAGCACTAGCTACTAGAATAAATTACGATATTTTCCATTATCAAGTGTGTGCCATATAATCACATCTCTGATTCCTCAAGATTGTTTAACCTTTAGGGTATTTGTTTATGATTATATGCTTTGCAAGTCCTCCTTTTAAAAATGCTATAGAATGGAGGCATAGAATTATTGATTCGTAATGTTTAGGTGTATTCCCTCCCTCAACTCTATACCAGTTCTGATCACACCATTCTTCATTGAAAAATATTCCAATATTCATTTTATGGATAGATCCCTATCCATGCATTTAAAAAATATACTAAAAGAGACATTCCTGCCAGTCTTGACAATGACTCAATGAAAAAAAAAAAAAAAACTGTATATAAATAATCAGTAAAGGAAAAAATGTGTAGCTGACACAGTTTTCATCTTTTCTAAAAAATTTGATAGTTTGCTGAAAAAGTAAGTAATAATTTCTAAGAGTAAGCAGTTTGAACATTGAATCTTGTTTCACTGTGTGATCATAATCGAGGCAGAGAGGAGAATAAAGAGATTTCATGTTGTTAGGTTATCCTTGGTGGAAGCCATTTCCTTCCTTTGGTGAGAGTCCTCACAGGACCCTCTCTCCTCTTCCAAAGGCAGAGTCTTTTGTAAAGACAAATTGTCATTTGCAATCCCTCTGTCATTCTGTTCTCAGCAGAGCCTGAAAGTGAGCAAGTAGCTTGAGAAGGAATGAAAATGGGGTCTCTTGGGGTAGTGTGAAAGAAGATCATACTGTCTCCCTTTATTCAAGTCTTAAGTAACTAAATGAGTTTGCAGAAAGGTTTTGTGAAAGTGAAGGCATGATTCTGTCAACATCCTGAGAGTTAGAGGCCCACAGATCTCAGGATACATTTGAAAATGGTATCTTAAAATATCATCTGCAAGATCAGTTGTTTTCTTTTCTTATGATTTACAAAATTTCAAATGCAAGTCACTTCTAACCATTGCCCACTCCACAATCCAGCAATTTACTTGTGTAATGTGTGTTTGGGGACCCCCAACCGTGACATTCAGGTCATCCACATCTTTTCTTTCAGGGCACAGCTCTGGGAAATCATGAGGCGTTGACCAATTTAACAGCAAGAGTTCCAGCAATATTCTCCTTGGAATTTCATGGCAAAATTTAAGTAAAATGATAATTTTGGTCAACAAAAAAGTTAAAACACCATTTATCACATGAAAATATTTTGTATGCTTTTCTCTTTGGATTACTTTTTTTTAATATCCACTTATATCCATTAAATACAATGTAAAAATACTGAAAAATACAATTACTTTTTATTCTTGCTTCCTTTAGCCATATTGGTCCTCAGAGTAAATATCTTTTCTTGTTTATAGTATAATTTTCTGAAGACATTATAAATACATGAAAATGGATACTCATAAATAATAGTGTATTTTAAATTTGATTTTATAATTTTGTAATTTAAGATACCTTATTCTAAGCAATATGTGAAGAGATAGCTCATTTTTAAAGGTTGTATAATATTTCATTACAAAGAAGTATGACTATTTAGCAAACTACCTATAGACTTATTCCTATATATTTATGATCGCTGATTTTGCCAAATATTCTGCAAAAGCATTTAATGTAGATTCTTAAGCATTTAGGACAAATATCTAAATATGCTTTTGTAGGATCAAAAGTTTTGTCATTTAAATTTTTGTACACACTTTTAAAAAATATTTATTTTATTTTAGTTATTTATTGGAGAGAAAAAGGCAGGTAAAGAATGACACAGAGAGAGAGATAGAATGGCCATGCCAGGGCCTCTAGCCACTGCAGCTGAACTCCAGATGCATGTATCACCTTGTGCATCCAGCTTTACGTAGGTGTTGGGGAATTGCACCTGAGTCATTTGTATTTTCCAGCTAGCACCTTAAATGCTGAGCCATCTCTTTAGCCCTAAATTTTGATACATCCTAACATATTACAGCTGACAGATGTACACTAGTTTGTGATGTATGAGAATTCAGGTTTTATGCACCCTCAATAACACAGTGTTTAAAAAAATATATTTGGTTCTCAGCCATTCTGAAAATTATCTTTGACAGTTTTCTATGAATGATATAAGAAATTATTTATATCCTTTTTTGTTGTTTTCTTTAGAGGTAGGGTCTCACTATAGCTCAGGCTGACCTGGAATTCACTCTGTAAACTCAGAGTGGCCTTGAACTCATGGCAGTCCTCCTACCTCTGCCTACTGAGTGCTGGGATTAAAGGCATGCGCCACCACACCTGGCTGAAATTTATTTATATCTTTAAGTATCATTTCTATCATTCTAAGAATATATTTTTCAATTTGCTTTTCTATTGGATCATAGGACTTATTGATTTGTTGTTATTCTTTATATATTAAAGACTTCAGAATTCTGTGGTATGAATTGAAATTTTTCTCAAATTTTTCCATTTGTTTTAATTTTTTGCCTTTTTAGTTTCTAATCTTCTGTCTTTGCTTTTAGTATATTTTGCCATAGAGATATACCATCATTTTCTACAGTTGTTTATCCATTGTTTTATTTTATTGCATACATTTAGAAATAATGCTTACTTTAAAATTATTAAAACAATTTTCCATGTTTTAGGATTTTTATTTTTGGATATATATATATATATATATATATATATATATATATTTAAATTGATATAAAGAACAATGATTTTGTGATAATTTTCTGCTTGTGATTTTCTCTATAAGTTACTTTACAATTTTTGTTATTGAAGTTGACTTCAACTTTTGACCCCAGGTTTTTTAAATGTCTCATTTATGCTCTCTTGGACTTACTTTTATGTGATTATCTTAGCTTTCTTACTCACTGAGCTCTACCTACCCATGTCTTATTCCTTTTTTATCTAGAGAGTTCATATCTTTTCAAGTTTTTGCACTTTGCTTATTTTATTGTGTTGAATTTTTAAAAATATGTTTTTATTGACATCTTTTATATAGGAACATACTGAAAATTGGTCACATTCCTATCTGGTTATCTTCTATTGTCCCCTCTCCCCTGCTCCCATTCACTAAAGGCCTTTCAGTGATGGGACTTAGTAGTCACTGGGAAGTCAGGAATGTACTGGTCACTTCCCATGGGGAGGACAATACCTCACAGTAAGCCTTCCCAACCTTGGCTCTTACGTTCTTTCTGCCCCTCTTCCCCAGTGTTCCTTGAGCCTTGGAGGATGTGTTTGAAGTCTCCTTTAGTGTTGTTCTCTCAGCAGCCTCTTATTTTCTGCTTTGATGAATTTTGAGTCTCTTCAGTATCTACTGCCATCTCCCTGGAGAAGGTCTGCTGGCTCAGCATTAGAGAAACTCTCATATTTAATCCACGACTTCCTCTATAATGGTTTGTGTTCCATTTAAAAAAAAATCTATTGATTTGTTCATTCAAATTTTTGTGCATTCACAGTAGTATTTCTGTAGTATGCTTTATTCATTTGTTATTCATTTCCCCATTATTGTCTTTTTTATTATAATATCTTCTAAGAAATTTTCATTAGTAGATAGTAATCACACAAAATAGTGCGCTTCATCATGTATATGAGGTATTTTAATTATATGTACCTTACCATTCTCTCTCTTGTCCCTCCTATCACCTCTTATCACTGATGGGCTCCTTCTTACTCCCTAATGGATCATAATAGTTCCATATGTATACATATACATACACATATATTCCATATATGATAAAACATACCATACTTGTCTTTTTGTGTTTGGATTATTTCACTTAACATGATGATCTCCAAATCCATCTACCTTAATAAAATTGGTAAGATTTCAAACATTAATAACAGTCTCCTTAATGTCTGAATAGTAATTGTATACCACATTTAAACACCACATTTTAAAATCTGTTCATTTGTGGATGGACACAAGCTAACTCAGTGACTTGGCTATTGCAAATATCACTGCAGTAAACATAGCCTCACATAGTATCTTTTTATAACTCCTGTGATTGATCATTTGCATTTTGTACTTATTTTTTTGAATAAGAAACATTGAGAGGAATCAAGGTCATCACCTAGCCTCTAAGAATCCTATTTGAAGCAGCAGTGTGTTCTTCAGTGAGCTTTTCCCACTTTCCCCAGCTGTATTTGGCCTTCACGGAACTAGTCCTTGACCTTTTTCTTTGCTCACTGCACAGACCATGTCTCACAAATATGACAGGCCAGTGTGTTTCCTGAGATCCAGCGCTGCTATGGCTCTAGGCAGCCTGTGGAAAGCTATAGTCCCAGGTTCCAAGACTTTGGTTTTGCTCTCAGGTCAGGCCAATGACTTTGGAGAACTAGGCCAAGCAGGTGCACCACCCCTCCTCAATGTATGTGTCTTCTCCAGTTGGTTGAAAGCCTAAATTTAATAATGGCTGAGTGATGAAGAATTCATTGTCTCTTCAGGACTGTCATTGAGCCTAGACATTTGTTTTCTCCTGCCTTTTGATTCTTTTTGTCAGGATGAGAACCACACCACTGACTTTCTAGTGCCTCCAGACCTTGTTTGATGACTGAAGGTTTTATTTTTTTGCATGTGTTTTTAGAGGTGTGTGTGTGTGTGTGTGTGTGTGTGTGTGTGTGTGTAAGTGAT
The DNA here is from genome assembly GCA_036365145.1 of Orientallactaga sibirica. NCBI lineage: Eukaryota > Metazoa > Chordata > Mammalia > Rodentia > Dipodidae > Orientallactaga > Orientallactaga sibirica. The sequence continues at coordinate 55,104,222 of JAEOAD010000001.1, forward strand.
CTTAAATACTGAGCCATCTTTCCACCCCAGGACTGAAGGTCTTCTTCATCTCCACAATCCTGTGAACCAGCCAATTCCTCCCATTATGTCTGATCTCCAGCTACGCCTATATCATATTGGTTCTGATTCCCTGGAAAACTCCAGACTAATAAAAATACCTTCAAAATTTGTCAAGAATGAACTAGAGTTTCTGTTCCTCAATCTTTTTGTTGCCACTGGGTGATTTTGAAGAGAAGGAAAATACAACCACCATCTTTGCTCAGTTACTTTCAAACAGGAATTAAAGATCACATTCCAAGCTGCAAGAAACAATTTTAAAAATACATGATGGTGAACAAGATTCTTTTCAGCCTGTAGGTACTTCGGAGGTTTAAAACATAACAACCACATGCCAGCTGGGATACTGCTACTTATGAGTAGCTCATAGAGAACTTAGACCAGGGTACAGAGCCACCACCATCCTCAGCTTTCTAACACCTAAGATATTTCTCAGAATAATTCACTAGAGCAATCATACTTAATATTCTCCTTATAAACCCACACAGTGTGTTTTCTCTTACTCCTGAAAACTAGAGGCCCACTCCCTGTCAGGGAAACATACCCTAGTATTTACAGATTGCCTGTTACATTTCAGCTGAAGGTACTTTGATGTGTTAGTGTTTGCTCACCAAACCGCTCATCTTATCTCCATTCTGGTATCCCACAGAATAACAGTAGCTAGAACTAAGAATACCATTTTGACAAGATAGCCAAATCTTACTTTAAACACTTTAATTAGTAGTAACTTCATATACATCAAGGAACAAAGAAGTCTGCCTTTATACCTACAATTTTGAAGGGATGAGAGGAGTGAGTGTAAGTAATTGAACATTAGTTCTTGATACCAGCATGCACTGAAGTCAGTCTGGAAGTAAGCACTAGCCTGTCTTCTTACCATGCCAGTAGACTCTAAGGCTGACAATGTGATGGCAGTCTACCAGGAGGAGGGAGACATATATGAGCATAGATTCCTCATCCAGTGTCTAAAACAGTGCCCGCACAATCCCACCCACAAACCTGAGGAGATGATTACCTGAAATTACATTATACCTGTATTTTCTGATGTGAAAACTGTCAACATTACTGTCACTGGCAATGTTTGACTGAGCTGAAAGAAGATTTTTGGCAGTTCACAATCTGTTAGCTCATTTTTCCACAGCTCTGGGGAAATGGCCTCAATACTTCAAAACCCAATAGTGGATTGTCAGGGAGTAATTAGGATCAGAAGTGGAGTCATTGATCCAATACTTTCAAAGTTCTTCAGGAAGGAACTGTATGGTGTCAACAGCACAGCTGAGACAAGGGATAGTGGGGTGTTACACAGCACTCATTTGTTTGATGTGTGTTTATTGAACACTACTGTGGGTGCTGCAAGAAAAGTCCCTGCCCTGAAGGAACTTACATTCCTACTTCTTGTTTACCTGGAGGTAGAGAGAGGAAGATATGATATGAACTTGTAGTGCACAGTGAAAAACTGAAGAACAGTAAAATGGATTTAGCCTAGAGAGAGGTTTACAAAGGGCACTGGGAAAATCCCCGTGAAGAGAAGACATTTGAGCTGTGGCGGATATCACTGTGTAAGGTACTGAATGTGCCACAGTTTATTAAGTCCTTACAGACAGTGGTTGATTGTATTGCAGTGACTCAACCTCTGATAAACTTAATGGCCCAGGGGACTCAAGTAGAATATTTTCTTTGATGAACTGATGGGTAAAGAAGTCAATTTTTGACCTCTTGTTCAGTTTGTTTGTATGTACATAGTAAATTAATGGTCATTCTTTATATCTAAACACAGAATTTTGTGACAATGATTATCATATGTAATACTCATGTTTTACACATGAGAATTTAGTTTTATATTTGTATACAAGGATCAATCATTTTTAATCCCTTCTACCTAATGCATAAAACATTCACAAAATGAAAATATTATATACTGCTGGATACAAAGCACAGGAACTTGTATTATTTCATTTAATCTTTACAATGCCATGCTCCTGGATAGGTACTATTATTGTGTTAATAGAGAGGCACCCACAGTCACAGACCACCTTCAAAGATGGAGGAAGGATGCACTTAAGTTGTTTGACTTTATATTTGTCTTTCTTCCCACCAAACCTGGAATACCCCACCTAAATATTTTGAGGGAAAAGCTGTGGTTTTAAACTGATTCAGACTCACTTGTAAAGAATTATAACTTGAAACAAGTTTATTAATCTAATAAAAATCTAAATGTTAGAAATGTCTTGATTGACTTGTTAGTAACTTTACTTTGTATCATGGTGAGTCTTAGCATAAGATAGATGATTCCTTCATATGACACACTTAAGCAGAAGCATGTTGCTGAGATCTTCATTCAAAGGTTCCAAATTTAAATGAATAAACCATTTCTCTGATTTCTAGTACTGTGCAAAACATTAGTTACTGTATTAGTTACTTTCTTGTTGCTGGAACAAAACCTTTGATAAAAATCAGTTTAGGGGAGGAATAGTTATTTCTACACACACAGTACAGGTCCAGGTCACAGTCCATTATGGTAGAAAAGACTCAGCTGAAGGGGGTTGAGGCAGCTGGCCACAGTTAATGTAAGTCTTCTCACGTTAATTAAAATAATCCCTCGCTGGCAAGCACAGAGCCTAACCTAACCTGCAGAATCCCCTCACAGGTAATTCCAGGACTAGCTAAATCATTCATTAATCAGTATAAACCAACACAGTTACTAAATGGCTAATATACTAAAACTGCAATCTGTTTTTAGAAAAGAGACATCTATGCATACTTTTGCTTCTTTTTCCAGGAACCAAAAATGTCTCAGCAACCATTCTTCAGACATTCACAAAGTTGTGCACCTTGGGCTGTGATTAAGCATAACCCATTTGTTAGAAACTGTTCTATAGGTACACTCATGTAATTAGAGCTACATAGGAGACGGAGACAGAACAGTCACCAATTCAAGGCTAGCCTGGACACTATGCAGTGAGACTCTGTCTCAATAAACAAACAAATAAGCTTCCCATTTGTGTTCTCTCTGTAGACACCTACTCTCTATACTTTGCAATGCTCTAAGTTTAAATCCCTCTCATCCCTAGAGTTGCTTTTTATCTTTATGCTTTCAGAAATGTATTGAGGTGGTGATGCCTCTCCTTTACCTGATTTACCAAAATATGTGTTGGAGTAGCCTTGAAAATTCATTAATACTAACATAATAAATGACTGGTAACAGCATAGTTATACTGCAGTAGATATTCATATTTTCATAATGGCCCCAAAACAAGATCAAATAATAAAATGTTAGATACTATAAAAGGAGACTGGCAGGAATTTCTTGGAAATCATTAAAAGCAGTTTTATAATATACTAAATTTTGAGATCAGCTGCTTCTAGATAATTGAAAACTGGACTCTGTAAACTATCAGAAAAACTTAACTGTGATGGGGTAGTAAATGTAAAAAGTAGTCTGTCTGTATATTTTCCCCAGCATTAGCTGTCTACCTTAGCTGTTTTCTCCACCTCAAGACCATACAAGTTCCAGCATGTACTAAAGTAATTAAATGACATGAAGCCTCCTCAAATTTTGTTCATGTTCAGCTCAATTCACATTTTCTTCCACACTTCTTAGTAGGTGTGGAGTCAGAATCTGTAGGAAGATCACACACATTAGTCCCTCCAGCAATGATGAGTTTCTCACCGTCAAGGTGACATTCCTTCCTGCATAGGGCAATCTCTATAGTCACAGTCTCCTAGAAGATTTTATCCAGGTGAACTTTGGTTAAAATACATAAGAAAGGAACATTTGGAATAAAATGAGGAGTAACACGATACTAAAGGAGACAGTGCATCTGGCTGCCTCTGCCTCAGTCCTGGCTGTGAACCTATGAGGATGATATTGCTACACTCATGCCCACTATACAGACTTGGAAATGACTTTCTTCAGATTACATAGGCAGACCTCACAGAATGGAATTTAAACCCAGGTGCGACTGACTTCAAAGTCCATTTCCTGGCAACTTCATAGATGTCAATGATATCGGTGCTGGTGGCAGGAGGTTAGAATGTTTTCTCTAGATATTTTCAAGTGAATACTTGCTCCCTAGATCCCAAATGTAAGTCTCTTTAACTTCTTTTCTTTTAATAAATGAAGAATTTATTTTTTCTTTTTAGTACCTCCTACTGATTGTATGAAATATTGAGTTTCATTATGATAATTTAATAATATGTATAATGCACTTGATTTCTTAATCAAGATACCTGATGATAAAATGAGAGTGAAAATAATGGTGATTTTTCTCCTTCCTGACCCTTGGCCAGAGTTACCTTAGCATGTTATATTTTCTGGTTATCACTTGTCTTAATACACATTCACTTACCATTACACAATGAGTTTATTGAGAGTCAGAACCTTAATTTTATTTCCTTCTTTCCTTTTTCCTCTTACTTACCTATATCCTTCCTTCTCCTCTTTTTTTCTTTTTTGTAAAAATCTCCGATGGGCATGCAATTCCAGAGCCAATATTTTTTTCAGTGATAATTTGAACCCTAGCTCTCATTGGTTTACATTGCACTTTTTCATTATTTTTGCTTCTTTAAAATGCCCCTTGGATAGTGCTTTTTTTGGAGGTTAACATACCACCTACTGACCTCTCTTGTTGACTTTCACCTTTAATACTTAAGTCTTTTATAGTAATTTGAGTATCATTGGATAAAATCAAGAGTGCTTGTTTTCCTTATATTTGAGATGTAAGAAATGTGTAATTTAATGTTTATTAAACCCTAATTCCATAAAAGAAGAGAAGATTCCAGTGCCAAGTCACCACATTCATTCGGATACCAAGGGAAGCCTCAGGGCTTGATTTGCTGGTGCTGTAATGCCCAAAGAAAGGATTGGCTCACAGGAAGATGACCAGCTCTCAAGATGATGTTATAAATGCAAACATCTCCAAATTATTCCTCTCAGTAGTGGTCCTCATAGTTCATGAAGAGAACAAAACTATGACAGTGAAAGGGCAATGGTACTACAACACAGAGAAGAACATGGCTGCTCTGGTTTGAGTGTGAAATATCCCTCAAAACCTCATGTGTTTGGACATTTAGTCCCCTGCTCATAACAGTACTTGGGAAAGTTGTGGACCTTTCAAGAAGTGGAGCCTATGTCTGGATCATTCTATTTTCCTACTATGGATGCTATGTGAACAGATGGCTTCCTGCTCTGCTGTAATTTCTTCACCACCATGCTGGACTATAATCATACTCCATCTTTAAGCTACTTCTTGTCAGATATTTGGTCACAGCTATGAGTGGAGTCACCATAAAACTTCTGTGAAAGCCTATTCCAGTGAGATGCATGAGCAATGACTTGTTAGCTAGTCCCAGTGACTTTAGCAGGAATTTCTACCACCTTTCCCTGATAACCACAGTCCAGGGTTAACAGCCCTGGATTTGGGGGTGTGGTGAAAGAGTGGTTCTATAGCTACACTAATACTTATATGGCCATCCACTCAAATAAGTAAGCAGGAAATTATATAATTCAGGGTGATTTATGCTTTGCCAATAATAAAGCAAAGGGCGCAATATGCATATGTAGAGATAAGGTAGGTTTCTGGAAGAGGGGTCATTCTAGCTCTGTAGAGGATGAAGGAGTTAGCTAGGTCGAGGGGGAGGAAGGATCCTAAGGAAGATGTACTCAGCTTGAAGAGCTTAAGATAGTGCTGAGGGTTATGTGTTGGTGCATGACTATAATCACAGCTTTTAGGGTCAGAGGCAGGAGGGTCATGAAGTTATGAGTTCTAGAACAGGCTGGGCTACATTATAATACACTGAATCAAGCAAGCAAGCAAGCAAGCAAGCAAACAAACAAACAAAAGTAGTCCTGAGAATCAAAGTAAAGCAAAGGATGAAATGAGTCCTCTTGATATGGCCACAAAGAATATGTAATGATCTTAAAAGCATTGTCATCACAAGTAAAAAGATGGAAGACTCATGATAAAGAGTGAGGACTGGACAAGAAAGTCAAGACTTAATCTCTGAAAGTTTAGGTCTCAAATGGATGATAGTATAGAATTGCAGTGTTTTTAAAGAATAAAAGTGTCAAACTATTGAATTTTTTTATACGTTTTTGTTGAAGTATAATGTCCTTTTAGTAAATGCACTATAGCATAAAGAATATTTGGAAAGTAACCACTTTTCACAGTTACTTACTTACTCTCCTATTACCATAGGTGAGACTACTTTTGTACTTTATATAGCATCATACAAGACATTCTTATGTTTCTGATATTTTAATTCAATATATTATTTTTGATGTTCATCCATATTCTTGAGTATAGCCATTGTTTGGTTTTTCTTTTGTGTTCCATTTTATAGCACATTTTATTTACTCTGCTATTGTTGGATATCTGGATTGTTTCTAGTTTTATTTTATATTAAAATATTGTTTCCTTGAACTTTATTATACATATGTTTTGGTCTATAATATCATGTATTTCTGTTGGATATATAGGTAGGGATACAATTGCTGGATTAGAGAACATGAGTACATTCAGTATTATTAGTTTTACAAATCTTAACTCCCATTAGCAATGTATGAACATCTCATTTCCTCTATATATTTTTCCAAGATTTGCCTTCCCCACCCCTTCCTCAACTCTTCCACTGGGTAGGTATGTCGTGATGATTCATTAAAGATTCACTTGCAACCACTTTGCAATATGACCAATGATATAATTAAAGGGTGACTAGTGGTACAGAACACATTTCTAGGTGTCAGTTTGTTATGTCACTATCCTATTTTTCCCAAATCTAAAAGTTTTGTAAGCTTATTGTCAAAATTGTTTTGCAGACCTTCTTTTGGAATGGAGAGAAACTTGAGTATAGGTAATTATACACAGGACAACTAATACTAAGAGCTAACATAGATTGAGTGCCAGATATTCTTCTAAATACTTTGTTTATAGTAATGTACTTAATCTTCACAAGTCAATTCTTTGAGAGCCTATTATCACCTTTTTCATATGCCCTTTAAAAATGTGGTTTATTTGTGTTGTTCAGGCTGATTTTGAACTCCTGGGCTCAAGCAAACCTCAGTCTCCTGAATAGGTAGGACCACAGGCATGTGTCAATGTACCCAGATTTTTTCCCTGTTATATGTGAGAAAATTGAGGAACAGATTTAGTTTGTCTTGTGTATAAGAGCATGTAGCTATGAGAGTCAGGGCTGGGATTTGAACACAGACATACTCCTGCTTAAGTTCCCTGCTTAGCTGCTATGACACACTGCATTAGAATATGACTGATGGAGCAAGGTCCATCAATGTTTGGGATCCAGAACACAGATCAGAAGAATAGCCTTAAATAGAAGGAGGAAAATGAGGACAAAAGCAATAAACCTACAGATAAAGGATGATAAGATGCTGAGAAATGTATTGTCACTTGAATGTTTCTATTCTCTTCGGTTTTGCAGGAGACAAAGTCCTATTTGGGAGTAAAGAGATGGACAGGTTGGGTGTGGTGGCATATGCCTTTACTCCCAGCCCTAGGGAGACAGAGATAGGCATAGGACTGTGAGTTCAAGGCCAGCCTGAGACTATATAGTGAATTCCAGATTAGTCTGGACTAAAGCGAAAATCGACCTTGAAAAACCAGAGAAAGAGAGAGAGAGAGTGAGTTAATTTTATAATGAAAAAGATTTTAGAATTTAGAAATTTGTTAAATGGAATAATGATTAGCCAAAGGAAAAGAGTGATTTCTATGAATATGTGAATATTAATTTGAGGTTGTACACTACAACTCTATGTGGTACCAATCTTTGTTAGTGCAATTGACTTCAACAAAGACTAGTACCTTATCCTCTACCCCAAAACAGGGGCCATGATGATTTAGGATTGTTTTTTCCATGTGCAATGAACTTACATGAAATCAAGCATATTTGGACTATTGAAAACAATGTTGTGGAAGCATTGGACCTTGGTGACTGCACTGGAAGCATGGCACATGAACAGTAAGCAGTGAGGGTTGAAAGCTTTCAATTATTAAAAGGACTAAATATCCCTAGGGAAGGAGTGAGTGAGAAAGCAAAAAGATAGGAAGTGATGCCATGGTCATTTCTGTTGTAGAACAAAGATCTTAGTAATGACCAGGTACATGGTGTGGTCATGAATGTGATGACTGAAGTTAGGGTGAGTGGGTAGGGTGAAGTCAAGGTAGTATTGTGATACTTGTTAAATGCATTGGGCATAGACTGACTAAAGACACACACTGGGTGTGAGTGAAGTTGCAGGTGGAAATTTAAACTTTAACTAAATGTGGGAAATGGTGATAAGTTCTATGAATAACTTTGAGGACATAAGAATAATACAAATACAACAATAAAGTTTTTAGTGGGGGAAGAAAAAGTTTAAGAAGTAGATTTTATGCCAGGTGTGGTGGCACATGCCTTTAATCCCAGCACTTGGGAGGCAGAGGTAGGAGGATTGCTCTGAGTTCAAGGTCACCCTGAGACTACATAGTTAATTGCAGGTCAGCCTGGACCAGAGTGAGACCCTACCTTGAAAAATTAAAAAAAAATTTTTTTTTAAGTAGATTTTATATATTTGAGCTTAAGCATGATTTCTGGCACAATAAGTTTCCCAATGAGTGTTTGTGGAAGTAAACTGAGGAAAAAGTTTAGTAAAGAAAAAACTAAAGTGGTATAAAAAGACGAAAGTTATAAAAAGGAAATATTGAAATCACTGGCAGACTAACTTAGAAAGCAGATAAATGGACAGGTGATCCATTAGTAATTTCCTCTTGGTTCAGGCTTATTGTCTTTAGTTGCTTTTTACATAGATTAAAGAGGGCAAAGATATTCCATTCACATCACATTGCAATACATCCTGGGATGAAATAAGTCTTGTTGGAATCTTCCAAATTCAGGCTAATCTAATGATATTGACAGCAACAACCAGCACAAGTACATATGGTACTAGGCACTGTACTGAGCACTTAACACAGTTTTACTCATTCAAAGACATCCCCAGAAATGGTTGTTTGAGACACTCAGTCCAGGGGTTATGATAAAAGAAGGAAACAGATTTTCCTATTGATCAGAGGTCCTCAGCTCTTCTTAATGATGCAACTATGACATATGGGATGCTGATAGGGGTAAAGTTCTCAAATTAAGATTTTGATCATATGTACAGAGAAGTCAATATTCATTGGTGTCACATTCCAAGTACCTTCCAACAAAGTTCTTGCATGACCAAGGGCGCAACTCCAATGACTTCCTGATTATTTGTATGAGCATCTAACTCTTGTTTCATTTTACAAAGTTGAAATGCAGATGAGGAAGATGGATAATATCATAGGAATTACTTCAGATTTTTCCTAATTCATAAGAAACAATTTGTTATAGATCCTTCTCAACCTAAAGTGGGATTATATCCTGGTAAACTCTTTGTAAGTTAAGAATACTATAAGTAAAAATTACATCAAAACACTGAAACTATCAAACATCATGGTTTAGCCTAGTCCAACTTATGTGTGCTTAAAACACATATATCAGCCTACAGTGGAACAAAATTCATTTAAAATCCTACCTTAAAGTGTTGACTGTCAGACATGAGCAGACAGTCAACACTTTAAGGTAGGATTTTACCAGGATATAATCCCACTTTAGGTTGAGAAGGATCTGTAACAAATTGTTTCTTATGAATTAGGAGAGAGACTAATGGAGAAAGGGAGGGGATATGATGGAGACCGGAGTTCTAAAGTGGAATGGGGGAGGGGAGGGAAATATCAGGTGGGGTTTTTTTGGTATGTAAGATTAAAAGTCAATAAAAATTTTAAAAAAAGTGTTGACTGTCTCATATAATTTTTTGAATTTTGTATTGAAAGTGGGTAATTTTAAAACAAAATGGATACATAGGTACAATTTTGTACCATTATAAGATTAAAAAATATAAATTGAGAATGGTCTATATTTCTACATTTACAGCTTTTGCTTCCCCCACCCACGCATGCCCCACATTCAACTAATAGCAGCTCACCCATGGGTCTGTCACATATTTCGGACATGATAACAGGATCCTTAAATCATTGATGTATAGTACTTGTGTTGCAGTTATTTCCTCAGACCTTTTTTCCTCAAAAGGATGGGAAGTGAGTGGGTAGAAAAAGAACTGTTTTAACAATCTTTGAAGCATTCATGTATAGCAGTCTCGACTCACTTTTTTCCTTTCACCTTGAAAAAATTAAATTTATGTCAGATGGAGATAATATGTGGAAGATTTTGTGACAAATGAGACCTTCTTGTTAATTTTCCTGAGAATATAAGCATCTTTGCTTTTAGCCCCATCCTTGCTAGATTCTGAACCTTTTTGTTTCTACTGCTTAGTAAAGTTACTGCTTCCTCAGTAGCCTTTCATTTGTTGAGATCATCAGTCTCTTTTGACATATTGGTTTATAATGTTATGACTGGGAGGGCACTGAGCTATTGGGCTCTGCATAGTGCAGAGAAGTGATTTGGGGCAATGAAATGCCTGCTCTGCTCCCTGTCCCTGCTGGAAGCTCCTCTCAGTGTCCTACCCTCTCTCCAATCAGGATGCTGGGCAAGTAGATGCATCCTTCTCCGTTGCATTAATCAAACAGAGAATCAAAGGGGGATGTTAATGTAAACACTAGTCTTCTTAGTTCATTTCAGCACTGGAGGTGTCCCTTGGCAACGCAGGACCAGGGCACTGATGGACTGAAAAATCAATGTTTATGAACCAGCCTTTCCTCTGGGTTTGCATAATAGAGTCAAGATTTTTCTGTTATCAATTCACAAAGTAGACAGCTCTTTTTTGATTCCTTCCAGTGATTTGCACTTAGGAATAGACATTTCCTTTAAGATCACACTATAGAAACCAGTGAAGTTTTAATTTATCTTTTTTTTCTTACTGGCCATGGAGTCCTTTCTTCTAGTAGAATATTATGTGAGTCATCAGTATATTTATCCAATCAAAACTGAATTATTGTCATGAAAGGTGAGGTAGAGGGCCTAGAAGCTGCCCAGGAGAAATGCCTTTTCCATCCTGGTAAATCTGTATTGAACCCAGTGATTTATGGGCAGTGTCTGAGAACTTATTTTTCCTGGTTCTTCAAAAGATTCAGACAACATTGAATACCAGCAGAGTTGTCTTTGTAGTCATCCTCTGCCCCATCTCCTTGGTAGCTCTTGCACACTAGGCCCATCTTTAAAATATGAACATAATGCCTTTAGTAGGGTAGGGAATGAGGTGACTAAGACCTTTTCAAAAGTCTGAGAACTGCTGAAAATGTGTCATTTTCTTAAGGCAATTTTACTCTATTACTGTAGAGAATGCTCTGATCAGAAGACAGCCTTTTCCCTCCAAAACACATACTTATTATTACGTATCAACTGTGCATTTATCACTAAACTAGAAATTCTTGGGTCTATGGAATTATTTGTTGGCCTAATTAGTCTCTCAAGAGCCACTGTCATGATATACCTTTAAATCATGGTTGAGGTAACACTGGGAATCTGAAAAATAAAAGCACAGAGAAAAAAAAAAAAAAGTAGCCTGTACCTCTCAATCAAGTAAGAATTAGGCATCATTTAGTCCTAACCTTAACAAGACATATTTCTACTCGTGGAATTTTAAGCAAGGTGGCATTTTAAGGACAGTGGCCTTTCTTGGTACTTTTAAAATCCTATTGCTGAGGAGACTTGTACTTTCTCTACCCTATAATATATACCAGCAATTAATGCCCATGAATGGTGGTAGCCTAGTCTTTGGTCTTCTCCTCAAGTTTTATCTGTTCCATGCAAATAATGTTTTTGGTAGCATCTTGGAGAGTTTTATTAGTAACTGGACAATTGTGAGCTTTTTCTTTAGGTTATATAGTATATATGGTTTGAAATTTATACTACAATTATAGCACTATACTATCAGAGTGCAAACAGTAAGCACATCTAAACAGTTTCTCAGCCAAGGTGTTGTAGGATCAGTCAGATTTCCCCAATGACCTGCTTTCTAGCACTCAAAAAGAAAAGTATAATATGTGTATGCTTATACATACATCCATAAGTTTCCTGTCCATAGGATTCTGATTTGGTTTCCAGTATCAGGTATGAGTTCTCTTCTAGTGAGTGGGCCTCATATCCAAGCTGAGAATAACTGGTTACCCTCATAGGCTATATGCCACTATTACACAGGCATGCACATTTTATCTGGCTGGTTGATTTTGTAGCTTCCAGGATATCCTGCTGGTTCATGCTGTTAGTAACTATTATCTCTCTTGCAGCTCTCATAACACTTTCCAGTGTTATGAGGGCTAGCCCGTTGGACACTAGCTTCTCTACCAGTTCCAGTATGGTCTCTTGATGTCCTATGATTCAACATGTGGTGTCTTCAGCAGCAAGATTTTAAGACGGTTTATTCATGCACACATCATATCCAACACTCAAAACTGTGGTATCGTTCTGTAATTCAGTCCTAGACACCCTTAGGTAAAGGAAGATGAAATGGGAATGAAAACTCAGTTCTCTTCCATTTTCATAGTGCTCAGGTATCTGTCGTAGAGGACATGCATTATCATGGATTGCCTACCTGAATTTGGTCATTTATTCTGGTTTCAACTGTCTAACTTCTATTGTTCTTTCTCTTCCCTTCCATCTTCACTCTCCTCAACATCTTTTTGAAGGTTTGAAGTGGTAGCAAGTTGAACTGCTCCCTGAAGCTGCCCCTGATCTTGACAATCAGGATGCGTAAATCAGTTTTGCCTAAGAGTTTACACTAAAGATAGATGCCAGATATCTTAGCATCTCTTCCTCCTATTCTTAAAGAAAAAGGATAAGCTTCCCTATCAATTTCTGTCTATACTACAATGATTGTCAGGTTAACCCTGACAGATGATTCTTTTCACTTCTTTTCAGTGAGTATGTTTCCACTGTCATTTTCTTTGTGGAGTTACATCCTCTAATACTTTGTCATATGTGGCCTTCCATTTCCAAAAGTTTCCCTCCTTCATATTTTAATAGCAAAACATCAAACTCTAGCCAACTCTTGTCCTTTTAGGTACACATGGACACTCACTTCTAAGCTGTGCAGAAAGTCACACAGCTTTACAAACATTTTTACAAACATTATCCAGAGAATTTAACACACATTTTTCATCTCTGTATCTCTTCTGTTAAGATTCAACTTTATTCACTACTCTAGAAATAAACATTATAACTGATTTAAAATGTTTTTCAAGAATTTGGCAGTATAGTATGGATTGGAAAATTTTTGGAGAGGTCAAGATAAGTAGCAGAACCCCCAATTGATAATATTTGTGTTTTTACTCTGATTGACAGGACACATAATTTATGTTTACAACACCACTCTATTCATTGTAAAATACTAGTTGTTATACAGTGAGCTCGAAAAGGTATGAACAGAATGAAAAGTTTACACGGTAAATGCACATGTGGAAACTCATTATTGTTTTAGAATACGGTTTAATTATAGTATATTACATTTTATTAAAGGCTGTGTCTGGGGACATGGATGTGGGTCTTTTCTTATTTTACTAAGCTGTGTAGGAAATGCAGGGTTTAATCTTTGGTGTCTTTCTTCCACAGTGAAGAGACTATTCTCCTTTGCTGAGAAGTAACGGGATATTGTTAGCACATCACATGGGAGCTTCAGAAGGGAGTCTGTGGTGGCCACAGCCTGTTTCCACTGAGCTTTTCAAGGGGTCTCTGAACCTCTTTAGTGTCTTGTGGGTTTCAGTCAGCTCTGTTATCAGTCTCTGAAAACACTGTGAGCAATGGTGGGATTTGGGCTTGAGAAGTGGATGTATGTTATTTTTCTGCTTCAGGAAAAATGCTCTTGAGCAGGATAAGAAAATGTGGGCCTGGCCTGTAGGAGGTAGAAAATCAGACAGGTCCCTTTGCCACACTTGGGGCTGCTTCACTTTGTCCTCCTCCATCAGCAAGAAGCACAATGGAATCCACATCTCCCTTACACTGGTTTCCACTCTTCATAACATGCCTAGTTTGGAGAATCTGACAATTATCCAAACTGCATTTTCCATATGGGCTGAGGGGTACTTATCTTAACAAAACTACAAGTGCATTTCAAATTCCACCTTGCCTGAGGGATCTTTTGACACACACCCAAATAAATAATGGAGCTGGGAGATTTTTATTTTTTCTTTTCCTTTGATATCCTCTACCAAGGCCTTTTCTTGTTAATTTTGTCAGCCAGTTGCTACTTAAAACTGACTTCCACAGAGCTGTGTGTATTTGCAGGTCGGCTTCATCAAACATTCATTGTTCAATACAGTGACAGCTGGTAGCAGGCATACATACTCTTTCCTTGTTTGGTTTTCTGATAAAGCCTGTCAAGAGCTGGCTGACTATAACTGAATTTGTCACCCTCTCAGCAAGGTTACACCTCTTCTGACTATGAAGTAAAACAATAAAACAACATTTCTAACCCTTCTCTGCCACCACCTCCCAATTTGACAAGCAAATACACACAACACAAATCTAGCCAACTAATACCAACATGTTGTTGAGGACAGTCTCTCACACACCAAAATGGGTAAGGATCACTCCTGTGAGAGGCCTTGCTCCAGAGACAATGGCAACCACAGAAAGGTCACAGCCCAAGGGCTTGTGTACAATCTCAGCTGAACACCTGAAATTTGCCACCTGTACTGCAAATACAGCCAGGTCCTTGTGCCTTGCTGGGCTACTCATGGAGCTTTTTGGCTTTTGATGCATGGTAAGACCACATGCCCACAAGAATATTCATTAAAATCTGTCCTATAGGATGTGCAGTTTCTGCAGTTGATGGTCTATACTGGACCTGGAGTTGTATTATCACTTTCAGATGGAACAAGGGAATAAACTTTCAGTGGGAAAGTCATCATTAAGCACCCATAAAGCTGACTTACATTAGTAGCTCTGTCTACCTTATAGACACTACACCATCTTCAGCCAGCTTCTTCCTACCTCTAAGCTTTCCTCTCTCCTTCTGTCTCACCCTTCATTATTTCCTCTTTCTCTACCTCTCGTCCTTCCTCCCCTCTCATTCTAGAAAATAGAGAAATTAACAACTGCCACATTTAGCTCAAAGAACTAGCTGGGCATGGTGGCATACGCCTTTAACTCAGGAGGCAGAGGTAGGAGGATTTCCACCACCCTGAGACTACGTAGTGAATTCCAGGTCAGCCTGAGCTAGACTGAGACCTTACCTGGAAAAAAAAAAAAAAAAAAAAAAAAAAAAAAAAAAAATTACTAACTCATTTGGTAATTGAACAATTTAAACTACAAAAGTCTATACAAATACTTCCAACTGAACTATTCTTATATAATCATTATTTATAATTAGCCTGGGGGAAAATTATTTTTATCTATTCAGGGCACACTAATGAAGTATCATAGTGAAGGTGGTTTATAAGCAACAGAAATTGATTTCTCACTTTCCTGAGGGTGGGATGTCTGAGGTCAAGATGCTGGTATATGTGGTGTCTGGTGGTGGTCCACTTCCTTGTTCATTGACAGCCATGATGAAGGCGTGAACAGGTTCCCCAAGGTGCCTTTTTGATGATACTAATCCTTTTCATTAAGAGCTTTCCCTCATGACCTAATCATTACATTGAGCAGCAATGGAAGCTGGGAAACATCATCCAGCATGAGTCTTAGAAGAAAAGGGAAAGAGGTTGGAGGTTGGCTACCCATTTCACCACCATAGGTATGTATTATACCTCTTTTGCAGATTGTACAATCTCTGGTTTTCTCATTTTTTCATGTGTGTGTGGTGTTTATGTGTGTGTGTGTATGCATGTTTGAATATGTATAGGTACATGTGTGTATGGGTGTGTGTGTGTATACAGATGTCAGAGGCCAGCCTCATATGTCATTCCTTGGGTATACCACTCACCTGTTTTTGAGGCAGGGTCTTTCATTGGCATAGAACTCACCAACTAGATGAGATTATCCAGCTAGTGAGTCCTGGAGATCTTTCTACATCCATGTCCAGGGCCTCTAGCCACTGCAAATGAACTTCAGACATATGAACCACTTTGTGCATCTGGCTATATGTGGGTACTGGGGAACTGAACCCAGATTGTTAGGTTTTTCAGGCAGGTGCCCTAACTACTGAGCCATTCCTCTATCTCCCTTTTATATTTTTTTAATAGGCATTTGTTAATTATGTATAGCAATGGGTTTCATTGTGACTTTTCCTACATAGACACCATATATTTTCATTACATTCATCCCTACTTTCCTCTCCTCTTTCTCTCCCACTCCCTCTGCTCCCTTCCTTTTCCCCATCCTACTTCTTCTTTACTTATTTTGGTAACCCAGTGAGTTTTCTTAAGGTTGCCCATCAAAGACCTCAGTCTAAACTGAAAATATGAACTGCTAGAGAAAAAAGTAGGAAATACACTTAATATACCTCAAGATATAGTCATAGGTAAAGGCTTTCTGCATAGGACACTTGTCACTGAAGAAATAAGGTCGATGATTGATAAATGGGACCTCATGAAATTAAAAAAGTAGAAAATAGCTTCTGTATAGCAAAGTAAATTTAGTCAAGTGAAGAGACAGCTTACAGAATGTGAGAAAATCTTGGTCAGCTATGCATCAGATAGAAGATTAATATCCAGGACTCCAGGACATACAGAGTTTATTGACACTTTCCTCTACCATATCCATATAGCTTTAAGTTTATTTAATAATGTTTATCATATTATTTTAGATAATATGGTATCTTTAAGCTCCAAGCTTTGTAATCTTTCTTTCTCTCTCTTGTCTCTTTGTTTCTTCCTCCTCACTTTCCAATTCTCTGCTTAGAATTTTTCTTTTCATTTATGCTTACATTTTCTTTTATATCCTTGAGTTCATAAATCCTGTTGTTTTAAGATTATAGAATAGTAATCCATTATCTAGATAATATCCAGATTGATCCTTATTTATTGTATTCTCTCTGGAGGAGGGGGCTGCATCTCCCTGGTTGTTTACAGATTGAACATTTCAGATAGTGCTCAGAACTCAGGTTTCCATCATTTCTATAAAGAGTGCTCATTTTTGTTTATGTATTATCATAGTATGTATGTGTTTGTATGTATGGTGTGTGCACATGTATGTGCCTTTGCAGTGCCCCATGTACTCACCTACAGAGAGGGATGCTCTCCTCCAATGGCTGGAGCCAATCTGCACTTGTCCAGTTCCATCACTCTTTCACCTACTCTAATTTGAGCTGGATTTGCTTACAGATACTAGAGCTTTCTCTTTCTTTAAAAATGAGTCTGGGGCTGGAGCGATGGCTTAGCGGTTAGCCTGCAAAGCCAAAGGACCTCAGTTCTGTTCCTTAGGACTCATGTAAGCCAGATGCACAGTGTGATGCATGCATCTGGAGTTCATTTGCAGTGGCTGTAGGCCCTGGCATGCCCATTCTCTCTCTCTCCCTCTTTCTTTTTCAAATAAATCAATAGAACCTGGAAGAGGGTCAGTCCCCAGACAGCTAGTCTAGTACCAGAGGGTGCTACATGAGCAACTGGGGGAAAAGGTTCAACATTGGTCCAAACAACTTGCAATCTAAGATACCCAACAGGAAACAACCTGACATAGTGCTCAAACAAGTGCAGTAGTGGCAAACAGCCATGGTGAGTGACCAACTGCTCTTGATTTGGCTAATAGATCCACTCAGTGGAATGGAACTCATTGCTGGAACTGGGAAATAAGTCAAAACCAGGTACAAGAAATGAGCTCAGTCTCCAAGATCAAGATACCACCAAATGTGGGCTAGAAGAGGGCCTAAGCATATAAAATTCCCTCCAAAACATCTATGGTCATCCCTTCTATTTAGTACTAACTTCTCTCTCCATTGGAGAATTTTGCTTATCTTTTTTCAGATGGACAACGAACCTGAAGGGATGATCAGCTATTCACACCTCACCAGGGCCCCAGCTGAAACCATAGAACAACACAGGGGAAGGGCAAGAATACAGCGTTCATGGTGATCACGACACCAGAAAAAGGCTGAAGGAGATAAACACAGAGAACATCCAACTCCAACTAAGCCAGATATTCAGAGACACAGAGGCTCCCAAAACCTCATCACTGAAGCAGAACAAAAATGACCCCAATGTGGCTCAGGAAAATTCGAGGAAGAGGGTGCAGAAAGAATGTTAGAGTCACAAGTTGGGGCATTATGCACAGAGACTGGGGCCTACCCCCCCCCAGAACACTTGACGACCCCCACAATGCATGACCCACATTCCCCATTGATGAGGGTCCCTTTGGAAGAGGGAGGACAGGGAGGAGGACAATGGAATCAATTCTATGAATGTAAAATCAGAATAATATAAAAATAAATAAAAAAATACTAAAAATGAGTCTGGGTGATCACCTGGTCTCTGCTCCCTTTTGAAGGATCATGGCCATGGCCATGGCCAGCTATTTATAAGTAATCTGGAGATTCAAAGTAGGGCTCTTTCAGGCCTACCCCCACCCTCCATCCCAGGTCTTAGAGTTTGCACAGAAAGCTCACTTAACTGCTGAACCATCTCTCCAGCCCAGTACTCACATTTTTATTTGACCAATTTAGTTGTTTTGATTCACACAGAATTTAGTAGTTTAGAATAAATCTGTAAGCTCCCTTTTGTAGGGAGTTCAAATGCCAGTTCCTTTCTTTGATCCTTACCTTGTTTATTCTGAGCTTGTTCTATGCATGCGTGCATACGTGCTTGCGTTGCAGGATTTATTCAAAGTGCTAGGCAGGGCTTTCAAAGAGAGCATGAGGCTTCACACCTGCAGCTCATTCAGGATACCTCACTTTTTCAATGACCACACTTGCCATGACTTCTGGCCTTGTTTTCTTTAGGCTAGAAAAATATAGCAAATCTTTCAAGTATAGATTTCCTTCCAAAGGTGCTGGCTTGCTCACACCCCAGTGCCTTTAAGTAGTGGAATTTTATGTTGTTGAGAGTTTGCAGTTGCCATTTGGAGGACGAGGCCAAGGGTGTCAGTGTAGGAGGAACTCAATCATGCTCAAAGTGGAATGCTATGCTAGTCACTCCTCAATTACTCTGACATATTTATTATATGGAGGGGCTTTAAGGATGAACATTTAGTTTGGTGAGAAGTATTTTACTTCCATCTACTCAAATTGTCAAACTATGTTTACATAGTCATTTTTTTCAGTTGCTTAAATGTCTCCTTTTGCCCTGTCTTGTCAGTGTTTTATTCTAATGATGTCATAGAAATGACTGAAAAATAAATAATACTGTGTCAATAGGAATGCAAACTTTCTCTCTTATGCTTACCTAAAATGGGAGTTTAGAGTCTACTTGATTAAAAAAAAAATGAAGACCTTTTCTTTCTATTTCAGCAAATTCTCTTTGACCATTTATTCAACATCCATTTCACAAAGTAAAAAATTTCTTGGGATTTTTGTTGTGTGAATGAAAATAGTCAAGGGGATGTCATTTATTTTTAAATTTTGAAGTTGTCTTTGCATTATTGAACATTTTAGAAAGTGTAGCCTCTTTAAGGATTAATTTTTATAAGGAATTTTAGAATGTTAGAAACATTGCTCTAACTAAGTTTGTTTAGACATTATTTTGTAAATTAAAAAAACAAAAACAACAACAACAACAAAAAAAAAAAAACAGCTTTCTTCTACCAAGTCAGCTAATGTTGCAGCTAAGGCAAGAGGCTCAGAGTTTATAAAAAGGAAAATGTCCAAAACACCATTTTGTCCTTTTATAGCGAACTTATTAGCTATCAATGGCACCCTCTCCCTTGTCTTTAAATTATTTGTAAAAGAGTTGAGTTCAAGAATGACGTACAAAATTGCCAAGAAGATACATTTCTTTACCTTTCAGATGTCTATGTTGCTTTGACTGCCTTCCTGAGTTAGGCAGAGGGAAATACATATATTGGAATACTCTTTGGTCCATTTATTTGTATGTCTGTATAGAGAAAAAGTATACATCTTTTTATATTCAGAAATATTCAGATTTCTGGATTTTTACCTTTAGATTTCCATTTATAGTATTTTTTGGTGTGGTTTGTGTGTGTGTTGTGCACACACGTGTGTGTGTGTGTATGAGAAGATGCATGTGCTTATGTATGTGCATGCAAAGGTCAGAGATTGACATGGGGTTGTTGGGTGTCTTTCTCAATTGCTCTCCACTTCATTTTTTGGGAAAAGGTCCTACTAACCCGAGAACTCACCAATCCTTCTGGCCTAGCTAGCCAGTTAGCCCTAGGGATTCCCTGTCTCTGCCTTTCTAGCACTTGGATTACAAGTAGGCATCACTATGCCTGGCATTTTACATGAACACTAGTGAGCCAAACTTGGATCCTCATGCTTGGAAAGCAAGCACTTTACCTACCAAACCTTGTCTTTGGCCCACTTCTGACTTTCTAACTCACTGTACACTTATCCTCAGTCTACTGGAAACCGTTTGGCTGGTCAAACACTGTGCCCTCCTAATACACATCATATGTTCTTAAGTCTTTTAAACATTTCTAACTACAGTTGCCATTCATTGTTGGCATATAACTCATGTACAAATTTGTTCAAGCCCTAATGTTCAGTTATAACCTCTGGTCAGGCTTGTGACACTTTCTCAGTCATTCATGGACATGCTCAAGGAGGCAAAAGTTTGAGGAGCTTGATGTTCATGTTTCTTGACAAAGATGATCAAGTCTAGGTTCAACTGTTTGCTTCCCTTCTCATGCTGTTCACCATGTCTTCTTGAAAGTCAACTTAGTACCATCTTTCACATCTCTGTGTTTCTTGTTGATTATTTCCCCAAGTGTGGTCCTGAAGCGTTTTCTAATGCTCTAAGTGCCAAAGCTGTGACGTGCTTGAAGGGAGAAACTGTTCATTCAGGCTTGAGTCATCTTTCTATTGGCTCTGAATTCAATACTAATGAAAGAACATTAAGTACTAATGGAGATGGCTCTGAACAGAGCCAACCAACATAAAGTCAAGATTAGTTGTCTATCAGTTGATGAAAATGTATCCAAAGGCTCACAGGAACCTAAACTCTCACTTCTCTAGGAACAATGTCTCAGTATTTGCTACTTCTGTTTTTGTGCACTTTTTTATAAACCATGCTACAGTGAAGAATGAGGCACTGTGCTTTCTTTCCTTTTCCTTTTCAGGCATTTCTCACATGAACTCATATTCAAGTTCATATTCTCCCTGATGGATCTTTACAGAGTCATGATTTTAAATACAGCCTTCGGACTGGAGACATGGATTAGCTATTAAGGCACTTGCCTACAATGCCAAAGGACCCAGGTTCAATTCCCCAGGACCCACGTAAACCAGATGAGCAAGGTGATGTATGCATCTAGAGTTCATTTGCAGGGGCTGGAGGTCCTGGTGAACCCATTCTCTCTCTCCCTTGCTTTTCTCTCTTTCAAATAAATAAATTAATTAATTAAACATACTAAAAAATACAAAAAACAATCAAATACAGCCTTCATACTGAAACCTCCAAATTTTTTATTTAAATTTCTCTAAGCTTCAAGTGCTCAGAGCCAAGTTTCTGTATAGTGCTTATATTCAGAAGTCCCACAGACATTGAAAATTCAAACACTATACCAAGAGTGTATTGTTTGCCCCGCATCATCAATTTTCCTTCACATGTTTTTCTCCATCTTTAACTGATGCCTCTCAGGTGTATAAGCTAGATATCTGAACCCTAAAGTTTCCCTTCTCTTTTATCCTAGCATTGAATCAAGTCATGGCAATATCACTTCCTTTTTCTTAAAGTTTTCATACCTTTCCCATTCCTGTAATCACTGCTGGCCATTATCATTTTCTACTGAACCAAAGACAGTGAAACATTAAAAGTGGTACCTTAAATTTTTAAAATAGAAATCGTGTAAATTATTATTAACATACCAGTCTTTTAGTATTGGGTCTTAAAGGCTTCCTTATTTTATATAAAGTTAAGGATTTGGATTCTTTATCATCTCTTGTATAAATAGTACTCATAATACATTTATATAATTCCCATTTTCTTTACAGAGAAGTAATTACATAACTATATTTGCAAAGTATGGTCTCTGCTAGCACCTGATTTTTAACCTCTGAATTAGTTTAGTTCTGAGCCTCCATTACTGTTCTCTTCTTTGACTAGGTACTACTTACAAGGTATGTTCATATTGTTAAATTAATTGAGCTGCATGATTACTTTGTAATTTTTTTGTATATATATATTACTTTAAAATGAAAGGAAAACAAAGTTTGAAGTGATTACTACAAGCTTAGAGAACAGACAGAGCCATATGTTAATGCAGAAAGCTAGAGAAAGATGAGGAAGCATGGGTAGGCAGAGGAGTTGGCATGATGTGAGATAGGAGAGTTGTGAAGGGGCAACATTTTATTTGAGGAAATGAGGTAGCCAGTGAGCCTAGCAAAGAGAATGCCCACTGAGAAATACTAGTAAATAAGCTTGTAGAAGGGGGGAGAAGTCATATTAAATGATAGCATCATCAAAGGATAATTAAAGCCAAGGAAAGAAATTCCATGAAGTTCAAAAATGCTTGCTCTTAGGTGAGTGTTTCTTACTCTTTGGGATGAACACGCACACACACCTTGGTGGTAAAGCATGATAATGAATGTTCATACATGAATTTTGTCGAAAAAATTTTATTTCTTAAGCACAATTACAATTTTGGGCAATTGGGCATTCATAAAGTTTGTCCATTTGTTACTTGCTCATATTAAAAAATTCTTGTAGAATTTTGATAATTACAATTTTAATAATAACATTATAATTTTTATAATGCTTCTAAATTATTTAAACCATACTTCTGAGATAAGAAAAAGAAAGATCACAAAAAGAGCAAGCACTACAGGTTATCTGACAGCACCTCTTGAAACCCTTTTGGGACATTTTGTGCCTGTGAGGATGGGGCAGGGCTCTGCTGCAATTGTTTTTGCTGGGTGACTAAAGCAGTACTTTTTTCCTAGAAATACCATATGAAATAATCAGTGCAGTCTCTGAAGACTTTAGAGCTCTCAGAAATGGCTTGCACACTGCATACTTTTGTCACACGAAACAGGGGATTTGCTAGGAACATGGCACCATTTTGGTATGAAAAGTGCTACTTAGCATGAATATATATATATATATATATATATTTTTTTTTGGATGCTCGCACTTTATTTTTTTATTTATTTATTTTTTAATATTTATTGACAACAAAACATACTTACATACCAAAGGTGCGTATTTTTCCCTCCCCTCCCCCCATTCCCCTTTAGAACTCCACTCTCCATCATATCCCCTCCCTCTCTCCATTAGTCTCTTTTTTTAATTTGATGTCATTCTCTTTTACTTCTACTATGAGGGTCTTGCAGAGGTATTGCTAGGCACAGCAAGGTCATGGATATCAAGGCCAATTTCTGTCTGGGCAGTTGCATTGTAAGGAGTCTTACCCTTCCTTTGGCTCTTCCATTCTATCCACCCCCTCTTCCGCAATGATCCCTGAGCCTTGGAGGGTGTGACAGAGATGTTTCAGTGCTGGGCACTTCTCCATCCCTTCTTCTCAGCACTATGTTGCCTTTTTGATCATCCCAGTGGTCATCGCCATCTGAAAAGAGAAGCTTCTCTAACCAGAAGTGAGAGTAGCATTAATATGTGAATATGAGCATTAAGTGTAGTATTTTCCAGGCAGCTTGGTGGGAATAGTATATACATTTAGATAAGGGCATGCTTTATACCCCTAAGGCTTATGACCTTACCTACCATAGACTTTGCTTAGGTTTTTCAGTACCAGGTATGTATTCCCTCCCATAGAGAGGGCCTTCAGTCCAATTATAGAGCAGTTGGTTACCCCACGAGTAGACATGCCACTATTGCACCCGTTCAGTCTTTGGGCCTGTCTGGCCAAATTTGAATATTCAGCGTCCACTGTTTTCACTGCTGATGACTTCTGTCTCCCATACTCTGCATGCAGTGCAGCTTTTTCCAGCTTTCAGTTGGCTGGTCTACAGGGAGAAGGTTTTCTGCTCAGCACCAGCTTGCTTTCTCAGTGACCTTGCCTCTCAGGCAAGAGATGTCTTCAGCAATAGGGTCTTACTATCTGTTTCTCAGGGGAAACCAAGGGCTTTGGCAAAAGCCTTTAATGTTTTGGAGGCTACTGGGACCTCCTTGGCCAACAACTCACTGGAAGGTATCCCATCCCAGGTACTGAAAATTTTCTAGTAACAGTCTACAGCTTCTAGATGTACCATTATTCAAAAAAAGTAGTTTTACATAAGTCTTATTCACAATCTTTTGAAATTAGATTGACCCTTCCCCTGCCCTTCTTTTATGCATTCTCTACCCATGGCCTTGGTTAGGCCATTCCCCTCCTTGTAATCAGTCCTTCCACTTACATATGTGCAATACCATACACTTCAGTCCTTCCCTTTCCTCCGTCCCTTATAGCCTTTTACCAGCTTACTGGTTTCTGGTACCAATTTTTGGTTCCAGTTCACACACAAGTCTTTCTATTTGTAGCTAGGATCCACATATGAGAGAGAACATGTGATGTTTGGCTTTCTGAGCCTGGGTTACCTCACTTAGTATAATCCTTTCCAGATCCATCCATTTCCCTGCAAATTTCATAATTTCATTTTTCTTTAACGTTGAGTAGAACTCCATTGTGTAAATGTACCACATCTTTATTATCCATTCCTTTGTGGTGGGACATCTAGGCTGCTTCCATTTCCTAGCTATTGTGAATAGAGCGGCAATAAACATGGTTTTGCAAGTATCTCTAAGGAAGTGAGAAGAGTCTTCTGGATATATGCCTAGGAGTGCTATAGCTGGATCATATGGTAAATCTATTTCTAGCTGTCTCAAAAACCTCCACACTGATTTCCACAATGGTTGGACCAGGTTACATTCCCACCAACAGTGTAGAAGTGTTCCTCTTTTTCCGCATCCACGCCAACACTTATTGTCATTTGTTTTCTTGATGGAAGCCATTCTGACAGGAGTGAAATGGAATCTCAAAGTGGTTTTAATTTGCATTTCCCTGATGGCTAAGGATGTGGAACACTTTTTCAGATGTTTATATGCCATCTGTATTTCATCTTCTGTGAATTCTCTATTTAGATCCATAGCCCATTTTTTAACTGGGTTGTTTGAATTCTTATTATTCTGTTTTTTGAGTTCTTTGTATATTCTGGATATTAATCCTCTGTCAGATGTATAGCTGGCAAAGATTTTCTCCCATTCTGTAGGTTGTCTTTTGCTCTACTCACAGTGTCCTTTGCTGTACAAAAGCTTTGTAATTTCATAAGGTCCCATTGGTTGATTAGTGATTTTATTTGCTGAGCAATTGGGGTTATATTCAGAAAGTCCTTACCTATGCCAATATGTTGAAGGGTTTCCCCTACTTTTTCCTCTAGCAGGTTCAGAGTTTCAGGTCTGATATCAAGGTCCCTGATCCATTTGGATTTGACTCTTGTGCATGGAGAAAGACAAGGATCTATGTTTATCCTTTTACATACCGATGTCCAGTTTTCCCAACACCACTTGTTAAAGAGGCTATCTTTTCTCCAATTAATATTTTTGGCATTTTTGTCAAAAATCAGGTGGCTGTAGCTGCTTGGATTAATATTTGGGTCTTCTATTCTGTTCCATTGATCTACCTGTCTGTCCTTGTGCCAGTACCATGCTGTTTTTGTTACTATGGCTTTGTAATATAACTTAAAATCAGGTATGGTTATACCACCTGCCTGATTTTTGTTTCGCAAAATTGTTTTGGCTATTTGTGTTTCCAGATGAATTTTAGGATTGTTTTTTCTATTTCTGTGAAGAAAGCTATTGGGATTTTAATAGGGATCGCATTAAATGTATAGATTGCTTTTGGTAAGATTGACATTTTCACAATATTGATTCTTCCAATCCAGGAGCATGGGATGTCTTTCCATTTCCTTGTGTCTTCTGTAATTTGTCGCTCGAGTTTTTAAAGTTCTCATTGTAGAGATCCTTCACTTCCTTGGTTAAGTTTATTCCAAGGTATTTTATTTTTTTGAGGCAATTGTGAATGGGAGAGATTCCTGATTTCATCCTCTGCACGTTTGTTGTTAGTATATAGAAAAGCTACTGATTTCTGTGTGTTTATTTTGTATCCTGCTACATTGCTAAAAGTGTTTATCAGCTCTAACAGTTTGCAGGTAGAGACTTTAGGGTCTGTTAGGTATAGAATCATATCGTCTGCAAATAATGATAATTTGATCTCTTCCTTCCAATTTGTATCCCCTTTATGAGTGTCTCTTGCCTTATTGCTGTGGCTAAGACTTCCAGTACTATATTAAATAGTAGTGGGGAAAGTGGACACCCTTGTCTTGTTCCTGAATTTAGAGGAAAAGCTTCAAGTTTTTCCCCATTTAGTATTATGTTGGCTGTAGGTTTGTCATAAATAGCTTTTATTATGTTGAGATATGCTCCTTCTATTCCCAGTTTCTGTAATACTTTCACCATGAAGGGGTGTTGGATTTTGTCAAATGCCTTTTCTGCATCTATTGAGATGACCATATGATTTTTGTCCTTCAGACCATTTATATGGTGTATTACATTTATGGATTTGCATATGTTGAACCATCCCTGCATCTCTGGGATAAAGCCTACATGGTCAGGGTGAATAATCTTTCTGATAAATTCTTGTATTCTGTTTGCCAGTATTTTGTTGAGAATTTTTGCATCCATGTTCATGAGGGAGATTGGTCTATAATTTTCTTTTTTTGATCTGTCTTTGTCCGGTTTGGGTATCAGGGTGATGCTGGCTTCATAGAAGGATTTCGGTAGAGTTCCTTCCTTTTCTATTTTATGGAAAAGTTTGAGAAGCATTGGTGTTAGATCCTCCAGGAATGTCTGGTAAAATTCAGCATTGAATCCATCTGGGCCTGGGCTTTTTTTAGTTGGGAGACTTTTTATAACTGCTTGAATCTCTGTGGTTGTTATAGTTCTATTTAAATGGTTTATCTCTTCTTGATTTAATTTTGGTAGGTCATATGAATCAAGGAATTCATCCATTTCTTTCAGGTTTTCAAACTTAGAGGCATATATATTCTTAAAGTATGTCCGTATGATTTTCTGAATTTCTTTGGTATCTGTTGTGATGTTGCCTTTTTCATCTCTAATTTTATCAATTTTTGTCTCTTCTCTCTTTCTTTTGGTCAGATTTGCTAAGGGTTTGTCAATCTTGTTTATCCTTTCAAAGAACCAACTCTTTGTTTCATTGATCTTTTTGATTGTTTTTTTGGTTTCCATTTCATTAATTTCTGCCCTAACCTTTATTATTTCTTCCCGTCTACTAATTTTTGTTTGCCTTGTTCTTCTTTTTCCAAGGCCTTAGGTGAAGCATTAAATTGTTTAGTTGTGAACTCTCCAATTTCTTAATATATGCACTTAGGGCTATAAATTTCTCGTAGGACTGCCTTCATTGTGTCCCAAAGGTTTTGGTATGTTGTATTCTCATCATCATTTGATTCTACGAATTTCTTGATTTCCTTTTTAATTTCTTCAATGACCCATACATCATTCAATAAAGTGCTGTTTAGTCTCCATGAGTTTCTGTATGCTCTGTATATTTTCTTGTTGCTGATTTGCAGTTTAATCCCATTGTGGTCAGAAAATGTACAAGGGATTATTTCAATTTTCCTGTATTTGTTAAGATTTGATTTGTGTCCTAGTATATGGTCTATTTTAGAAAATGTCCCGTGTGCTGCTGAGAAAAATGTATATTCTGCAGCATTTGGATGGAATGTTCTGTATATATCTGTTAGGTCCATTTGTTCCATGGTATCATTTAATGCAGATGTCTCTCTGTTTATTTTTTGCTGGGTAGACCTGTCAAGTGATGAGAGTGGGGTATTGAAGTCACCCACTACTATTGTGTTAGGAGATATCTCTGACCTTAATTCTAATAGTGTTTGTTTGATGAAATTGGGAGCCCCCATGTTAGGGGAATATATGTTTAGGATTGTAATGTCCTCCTGTTGGAGTGTTCCTTTAATCAGTATAAAGTGACCTTCTTTATCTTTCCTCACAAATGTTGGATTGAAGTCTATCTTGTCAGAAATTAAAATAGCAACCCCTGCTTGTTTTCTAGGCCCATTTGCTTGAAATACCTTTTTCCAACCTTTCACCCTAAGAAGGTTTCTATTTTTTATTGAGAGATGAGTTTCCTGGAGGCAACAGATGGTAGGATCCTGCTTTTTAATCCAGTCTGCAAGTCTGTGTCTTTTGATAGGGGCATTGAGACCATTGATATTAAGAGTTATTATTGACATATATGTGTTTATTCTCACCATTCTTCTTATTTTTTTAGTTTTTCCTGTTTTCCCTTTACTCACTTGTTTTAACTGTTATTTGAGTATGGTTTATTTTTTCCTATTTCCTGATGTGTGTGCTTTGCTTTCTCCTCAGCATGAATGATTCCTGCAAGTATTTTCTGTAGAGCTGGTTTAGTTGCCAAAAATTCCTTTAGCCTGTCTTTGTTGTGGAATGTCCTTATTTCTCCATCTATTTGGATAGATAGTTTTGCAGGATAAAGTAATCTTGGTTGACAGTTTTTATCTTTCAGAACTTGGAATACATCACTCCAGGCCCTTCTGGCCTTTAAAGTTTGTGTTGAGTAATCTGCTGTGAGTCTGATGGGCTTCCCTTTGTAGGTCACTTGCTTTTTCTCTCTAGCTGCTTTCAATATATTTTCTTTGGTTTGTATGTTTGGTAGTTTAATTATAATATGGCGGGGAGAGGTTCTTTCCAGGTTTTGTCTGTTTGGTGTTCTAAAGGCTTCCTGTATCTGCATTGGCATCTCTTTCCCAATTTGGGGGAAGTTGTTGAAAACACCTACTATGCCTTTGGAGTGAAATTCTTCTCCTTCTACTATCCCTTGAATTCTTATGTTTGATCTTTTCATAGTGTCCCGAATATCCTGAAATTCCCATTCATACCTTCCTATTATTTTGTCTTTCTCTCTGTTGGACTGTATTAGATCAGCTACTTGGTCTTCTAGTTTCGATATCCTGTTCTCTCCTTCATCCATTCTAATAGGGATATTTTCTACAGAGGTTTTAATTTCACTGACTGTGTTCTTTATTGCTAGCATTTCTGAGTGGGTTTTCTTTATTCTTTCTATTTCCGTATTTATGTCTAGTATTGACCTCCTTATTTCATTAAGTTGGTTTTCTGTGTTTTCTTTGAATCCTTTGATTTCTTCTTTGAAGTCTTTGAACCCTTTCATTTCCTCTTTGAGTTCTTTGAACATAATTATAATCATTCTTTGAAATCTTTCTCGGGGATGTCCTCTAAGTCAGCCTCACTGAAGGTCATTTCTGATATATTAATACTTTTTGGTGGATTTATATTGTCTGGATGTTTTGTGTTTCTTGTATTGTAATGTAGAAATCTTTGCATCTTGAATTAATTTAATGCTTGGGTTTTCTAAATATCTGCAGTAATGTTAGATGTATCAATCAATCTGATATTATATATCTTCAGTGTAGGAGTTTGAGGTGTTAAGTGTGGTTCTTAAGGCTCTCAAAGTAATCACAGAAGTGACCCTTGCCTGCTATGAGATTATCAAGTGGGATGAATGGAACAGAATACAGTCAAGATCCAAAAATTTAACTCAACAATGTACCCCTTCAATGAAATACAGCACAGAGTATTTGTGCAAAAGCAGGTATTATGACAAAGTCACAGTTCCTAAGGATATGTGTTAGCCCACGCCCTTAATCCTGTCAGCTGGGAGGCTAAGATTTCTGATCTGTAGAGAGTTCCAAGGTCAGCTTGTGATCAAGAGAGACCCTTCCCCAATGAATGACAGAGGAGGAAACAAATCAGGAAGCAACAAATGAGCAGCCTAGAAAATAGCTTATTTAGGAATGTCAGATCTGACCATCCAACAGGATTATATACCAGGCTTATTTGTTGGGTACTAACCTAGTGAAAACCAAGTTAACTTTTGGAACAGGTTTGATCACAGCTATGCTGCACGGCTGCTTGGTTCCTTTGCTGTGTTGTGGATTCAGTAAGTCAGCTGTGTCTGTTGTCTGCTTTCACTGCGCCCGATGCTGCTGGTGAGCTGGTGATCTCTGTTGCTCGCTGTGCTTGCACTCGTGGTGGGGGAGGGGAGGCTGTGAGTGGCGGCTGAAGTCCGTCTGTTCCTCCACGTGATCCTCTTCCTCACAAGCCTCTCTGTTGGTCTCTACTGTCCTCCTTCCACGCTTCTTGAGATTGTGAGGAGGCAGTGTTAGTGGGAAAATCTCCTCACCTGCCTTTAAAAGTCCTGCGGATCAGCTGTCTCAGGCAGCGCCTAGCCGTGCCGCCGCCGCGGCAGCTGCAGCGGCTGTGGAGCCACTTCTGCCCGCTTCTGTGGGCTCCAGACGCTCTGGAACTCTCCTACTTCTCTGCTGGGCTTGAAAGTTTACTATGTACCTCACTTTTTAGTAGAAAAGTGTATTTTGCTGGGGTTTGTTTTGCTTTTATTCCCTACCCTTTTTTGACGAGGTTCCTATGTCGCCATCTTAACCAGAAGTCCGCATGAGTATATTTTTAATAAAAAGTTTTCCTTCCCACATATGAAAACACAGCTTTAAAGTCCTATTTTGCTCCAAAGGTAGGTGCACTGGGGGTCTCATATGTGCTCTTCAAGTTTAATTACTTTACATTGTATGTATTCAAGGAAATCTCCACTGCTCCCCTGCCTCTTCCTTCTCCAGTTCCTGATATAATTAATGTTGCCTTCTCTCATTTGGTTCTGACGCTGAACTGCTGCCTGAATTATATTCCATGTCTCCAAAACAGATTTAATTTCAGAATATTTGAGGATTGATATTAACAGCAAGATTAACAAAAACCAATGAGGTGAGATAATTTCCCCTTCATATGTACATTTTGTTGTTGTTAAAAGATGTTTTCAGGACTGGGATGTGGATCAGTTGGTGGAATGCTTATGTGGCATATATATAACTCTGGGATCAATTCCCAGCAACACATAAACTTGGCATGGTGGTGTATGCCTGTAATTTCCTATAATCCCAGTACTTGGCAGGTGGAGGCAGGAAGATGAAAAGTTGAAGGTCATCCTTGGCCAGCTTGGACTAAATGAGATCTTGTCTCAAAAAAAAAAAGTGTTGTGTCCCGACATATCTGGATAATTGCATACTTTAAATGACTCCAAAATGGCCCAACTTCATGTTCCTTCCTCATGTATGGAATCATGTCCCCATTTGTGTGCTGAACATCACCACAGATGTTGGCTGAAAACCTAATATTTGGAGAATACTGCACTAGAATTTACAGAATAAGACATGTCATAAGTCTGATTCTTGCTTGCAAGCATCTTGTAATCCATTTGCAGCATTAGAATGATTGTATAGTGTAGTAAGTGTATAATGTGGGTATGGCAAGCAATATTGCTGGAGTCTGTACAGTTAATGACTAAATCCATAAAAGTATTTCAGATACTGGACATATGTTAAAGATTTGACCCCTGTTGTAGCAAAGACACCTAATCAGAAGCAGCTTATGGAAGGAAAGGGTTCAGTTCTGGCTTAGAGATTTGAGTAAACTTCATCATGGTGGAAGAAACTGGCTTACTTCATCATGCATTCATAGCATGGAGACAGAAGGAACAGCCAGAGCTCAAGCTGGCTCCCTATACACATCAGGCCAGACTCAAGATCTCTCTCAATGGCACACCTCTAGCAGGGCTTTGCATGCTGGTAACTTTAGTAGGAAGCTTAATCTTGTTTTAAATTTAAATTTTATTTTTATTTATTTGTTTGCAAGGAGAGAGAGACAGAGAGACAAAGAGATATAAGGGGCATGCCAGGGCCTCTAGCCACTGTAAATGAACTCTAGAAGCATGTGGCCTTTTACATGGGTACTAAATAATTGAACCAGGGTCATTAGGCTTTGCAGGCAAGTACCTTAATTGCTGAGCCATCTCTCCAGCCCCTGAAAATTTCTTTTTGCACTTGGCAATAAATTTCCAAAAATATATTTTTATGTTCTACCATATTTCTTAGTTTTCTGTCTTGTAGGATATAACTATAGTTAGTAGAGCTGCTAATTATTTCCCTCTGTACTATTATTATTATTTGATGTCATGTCTCCACTTTCTTTTTGCATGTTGGTTCATACATAATAAGTAAAATTAAATTTCAGTTAAATTAATCTTTTCCTTACATAGGTATATTTGGGCAATGTTAGTGCAGACAAAAGGGAAAGTTTAGATCTATGATGTCATTTTCTTCTCAAGCAGCAATCTTGGGTTTGCCTATGGTGTAGAACTGAGAAGTAGGCCTCTCCTTTTGTTGGACCAGTATGTTTATCGTTTATTCTCCTGACTTTATAACACAAGTTGCATTATCTGATCAATCTACATATTGTATGTATTCTTCTTCCAAATATTTTGGCTGTTTTATTTCTGTGGAGCTTAACACCAAAAAATTCAGAGTTCAA
This sequence comes from Orientallactaga sibirica, assembly GCA_036365145.1. Lineage (NCBI taxonomy): Eukaryota > Metazoa > Chordata > Mammalia > Rodentia > Dipodidae > Orientallactaga > Orientallactaga sibirica. The sequence goes on from JAEOAD010000001.1 coordinate 55,136,738, forward strand.
GATACCAAATATGAATATAATTTCATAAATTTCACTGGAGAATTTGGGTCTTTTATGAGGAACAGACAATGAGGTAGGCAGTATAGAAATAATACTGAAAATTAATAATATGGATAATGGGCAAATTTTTGTGTTCAACAAAATATATCTTGGATTGAGCATGTATATGTGTGTGTATATAGCTCAGAAACAAACACAGAGCCTTGCAGATGCTGGGCCAGGTCTCTATCATGAACTATATACTGAAATTAGATGGATATGTCAAACATATGGCATTTATCCTATGTGTTATATATGTATGTACATAATATACTTGAAATATGTTCATAAACACGTATCGTTAGCATAGTCAAAACTGAACATTAAAAGCAAAGTATTTGTCACCTCCAAGTTCCTCAATTTGAAGAGATGGTAGAAGGATTCATAGGCTTCTGGTATCTGTCACAAGTAAACAATCAGTTCTGATTTGAACACTGTCACTTGGATAGCATTTATCTATTGCACAGCAGTGCCACGTTAGAAGGGCTAGAGATGAAGCACAGCACTGATTGTCAACTTGACAACTTCCAAGATGAGCATTATTTTATCTCTTCCTTCCCAGCATCATGTGTCAGGATTTTTGAGCGGCTACATGCTTCAAGCCCTCCTGTCTTTAGAACAAGTGGTGGTGTTCAGTGTTTAGTGACTAGGAGGTCCTGCTCACTCCCAGGCTGGTCTCATGGGTCTTTACAGTGAGCTTGCAATTTACCAAAATGCAGTTTCCACTCTTCACACCCAATTACTGCTTCAAGCCAGACAGAAAAGGGTATGATAATGTACAGAGATTTAAATGTTCCTATAACATATCATGTAGTATAAAGGAAATAGTATTTGAACTAGGAAACAGGAATCCCAGTCTTTAGCTGGTTATATGATTAACCTTGAAAACTTATCCTGTCAATGGTCTCATAACTTTTGGGGCCTTGGGTAAATTTGTGTCCTACTATGCTTCCAGTCAACTAGTTAGTATGTAGCTCAAAGCACTGAAACAAGGGGTTAGTCTCTATAATGATGATAAGCAGTCCAAATTATAGCTGCCATGATTGCAATATTTTAAGAAATTTGCCAAAGTAGAAAGGTGGCAAGGAATTTAGCAATGCCTCACGGGAAGGTATCCATGCTGGCCAGTTGTGGGCTTTATCTTAAACTGGGACTCTAAGAAGGAGATTAGCTCACTCTCTAACGTGCTTAAAAGTCAATTCTCAAAACTATGCCTAGTGTCTCTAAACTCAAGTACTGCTTATTTATAGGCTTAACAAATACATATCGAGAATGCTGTGATCTCTAATTAGGGTCATTAAACAAAACACAAATATCTCATCAAAGACAACACTGTGTGCACTGTAAGCAGTATCAGGAAGATAACACTAGCACAGAGGGCTTAAACAAATATTTAAACAAATAACCTACAGGCTGTAAAGCAAAATTAAAAAAAAAATTAATTCGAAATATCTTACTGGACTCTATTTTAGCAATTCAGAGATTGAGGGTCTTATCATCCACATAGCAGAGGAAGCTCTAGTAATCCAAACCATAGAGAATGGCTTTCTAGGCAGAAAGGCTGGGGAAACAAATGGAACAAAAAGTGGGTTGTTTCAGTCACTTTTCTTGTTGTTATAAAATGGAAGAGACTTTTTTTTTTTTTTTTTTTTTTTTTTTTTTTTTTTTTTTATCAAACTAGCTCAAGATTCCTGCTGATTGCTGCCATGTCTTTTGAAAACTGGAGAGTTTTAAAGTTCAATTTGATGACATGGTTCCTAACACAGATGACTGCATTCTGGTTTGTTCTTGTCTGTTAGTCATTACTCAAAGAGGACCTCAGTCCAAAATAATAGCATCAGTGTGATCCGGGTAGGTCTTTGGAGAGATAACTGAATCATGAGTCTTCTGACCATATACATGGACTAATCCACTTATGGAGTCATAACTTATTGGGCCACACACATGGACCACATACATGGACTAATCCTGGAGGGAGTCATAATTATATGGGCTGTAGGCAGGTGGTAGAAAAGTTAGTAAGTGGGGCCTAGTTAGCAGAAGTTGGTCATTGGGAGTGGGTTCTTGGATGGTATATTTTGCTACAAAACCCATTTCTATAGCAGCTACTTAGATGATTGTATAGCAGTTCTAGTATTCAGTGTGCTACCTTCAGTGACCTTCTGATGTGATATGGGTCCAGAAGCAAGGAAGCCAAGTGTGTATGGAAACTCTGAACCTTGGGACCAACATGAGCTTTTCCTCCCTTAAGTTTATTTAGCTTAGGTATCATCTCACAGTGACATCTCACTAACAGATTTGTAGAACAGGTAGATTTTCTTTTTTCAAATAGCTCAGAGAAAACAATAATATTAAATTAGGAAGGAAAAATATTGATTAGAGACAGGATACTATATGATAGGAATCCCAGAATGAATGGAAATACTGAAGAGGAGAAATATCCAAAGTTAAAACAACAACAACAACAAAAAAATCCAAGCTAAAAACTCATTACTTTAAAATAAAAAGCTTCCTGAATGACAGGTAAAATTAATAAGTAATAAAATTGTTGGTGAATTTTCATGAAAATTTCCATTAATATTAAAGAAAAATAGTCCTTTGAGTATCCAAGCAAAAGAAAGAGATTACCAACAAGAAAAATGAGGCTAGCAGTTGACTTTTGTACAATTAAAACTGTCAGAAAGCCATTCATGGCGCAGCATGTCTACAGTTCTCAGAAAACTATTCATGGCATTGCATGTCTGCAGTTCTCAGAAAGCTGTTCATGGAGCTGCATATCTGCAGTTCTCAGAAAGTTGTTCATGGTGCTGCATGTCTACAGTTCTCCGAAAGCCATTCATGGCGCTGCATGTCTATAGTTCTCAGAAAACTGTTCATGGTGCTGCATGTCTACAGTTCTCCGAAAGCTGTTCATGGTGCTGCATGTCTGCAGTTCTCAGAAAACTGTTCATGGTGCTGCATGTCTGCAGTTCTCAGAAAACTGTTCATGGCGCTGCATGTCTGCAGTTCTCAGAAAACTGTTCATGGTGCTGCATGTCTACAGTTCTCAGAAAGCTGTTCATGGTGCTGCATGTCTACAGTTCTCAGAAAGCTGTTCATGGCGCTGCATGTCTACAGTTCTCAGAAAGCTGTTCATGGCGCTGCATGTCTGCAGTTCTCAGAAAACTGTTCATGGCGCTGCATGTCTATAGTTCTCAGAAAACTGTTCATGGCGCTGCATGTCTACAGTTCTCAGAAAGTTGTTCATGGTGCTGCATGTCTGCAGTTCTCAGAAAACTGTTCATGGTTCTGCATGTCTGCAGTTCTCAGAAAGTTGTTCATGGTGCTGCATGTCTACAGTTCTCAGAAAACTGTTCATGGTGCTGCATGTCTGCAGTTCTCAGAAAACTGTTCATGGTGCTGCATGTCTGCAGTTCTCAGAAAACTGTTCATGGCGCTGCATGTCTGCAGTTCTCAGAAAACTGTTCATGGTGCTGCATGTCTGCAGTTCTCAGAAAACTGTTCATGGTGCTGCATGTCTACAGTTCTCAGAAAACTGTTCATGGTGCTGCATGTCTACAGTTCTCAGAAAACTGTTCATGGTGCTGCATGTCTGCAGTTCTCAGAAAGTCATTTCTGGGGTCTCATGTCTACAATTCCAGCACCTGGGCTGACATTATGGGATGATTGGTACTTTGAGGCCTGAGTCACATAGTGAGACCTTTGACACAAAATAATATAATGATAGCCTGGGAGTTTTGACATATAAATATATTACAGGAAAATTTTATAGCCAGTAAATTTATTACTCATTTGTGTAGTATAGCAGTAACCTTTTCATTATTTGGAAAAAAAAAAAAAAAAAAAAAGGCAGAATTATCTTATGGAAGGAAAGGGTTTATTTCTGGCTTACAGTTTCAAGGAGAAGCTTCATCATGGTGAAAGCATGGCAGGAGCTGACAGCTACATATCATGTCTCCATACCAGCAGGGAGAGGAAGCTTTATGGCATGTTTCCCACAAAGTTATAACTCCCAAAGGCTCCACCAGCTTGGAATAAGTCAGAGGCTTAATCTCAAACACATAAGGGTATGGGGTTATTTTACCCTCAAACCATCACATAAGGATAATAAAAAAAAATCTCAGATTTTAGAAAAAATAAAAAAACAATAGTAAATCACGAGATTCTGAGAAAATAATTGCAAAATAAAAAGCAGTGAAAACATGAATTAACTTTATGAAAACTTGCTTAATGTAAAATTTATTGCCTTAGTTAATAACTTTGGTACTAACTTTGGTTAAAGTAGTTGTTAGTAAAATTACAATATTATTTCAAGATCAGATTTTTATTTATTTAACTATTTTGAGAGAGAGAGAAAGAATGGGTGCATCAGGGCTTCTAGCCACTCTAAACAAACACCTTGTGCTTATGTGGATATTGGTAATTGAAACCTGGGTCCTTAAGGTTTATAGGCAACTGCCTTAACCACTAGGCTATCTGTCCAGCCCCTTTAATGTGAGGGTTTTTTGTTTGTTTGTTTGTTTTTCAAGGTAGAGTGTGTCTTTAGATCAGGCTGACCTGGAATTCACTGTGGCAGTGATCCTCTTACGTCTGCCTCCCAAGTGCTGGGATTAAAGGCATGCACCACCATACCTGGCTTCAATATCAGATTTTTAAAAGTAAGTATTCATATACACAAGAAAATTGTAATACTAAAACTTCTACCTAAAATGCCAGCTCATTTCAATCACAAAACAGTGGGAAGCAGGGGGACCATAAATATGATCAATAATTTTGGCATCCTTAGGAAAGAAGGTGGGGATCAAGGGTGAACATATAGCTGAGGGTCACACTCAGTGGGATGAGAACCTACAATTCTGCTTCTTACCCCAACACTTGTGCAATTTTATTTGGTAGTGTGAGCATTAGCAAGCAGGGTCCCACGTGTCATATCCACAGGAAAAGTAAGTTAGCTCCAATTCATTGTGGAGCCTTAATTGTGATTCATTTGAGCTTTGATTGACTTGAGTATGAGCTGTTGAAACTAGATGATAGCGTGTTACTGGGGTGTGTTTTCTTAGCGATTCAGGGTTACCTGTGATCCTGTACCTCATGTTATCCTTATTTATCTAGAGTTGATCAATTATGTTACTGTTCATGTGGTTTGCAGTTGCAAAAACATAAACAGAAAGGCTCAAAATGAGGTGTAGTCTTCTAGAGCTAATGTTACAGATTACCAGATAGCTCAAATAACAGCAATGTATTGTCTTATAGTTCTGCAGGATAGAAGACTGAGATCAAGGTGTCTGCAGGGTTGATTACCACCCCCTTCCATGGTCTCTGAGGAAGCCCATATTCCCTCTCTTAGGTTTTCATAGTTTCCTGGCAATCTTTGGCTTTCATATGGTCTTACTAATTTTGAGTCCTTTAGGTAAATCTGTATTGTCTCTCTGTCACTGTGGATACACCATCCTCTTCTCTGCCTTCCTGGTCACATTACATTCTCCTATGTACATGTTTCTGTGTCTAAATGTCCCCTTTCTTAAGGACACTAACTAGGGCCCACCCCAATCCATTGTAAATATATCTTAACTAATAACTTGGGTAATAAATCCATTTTAATTCATTCCTATTCTGAGGTTGTTGTAGGTAGGATTTTGATATGAATGGGGGCTCATAATTCAACCCATCATATGAAGGAGCAGACAAAATTGTACCTGGAAGACATGAAAAGATTCCAGAATGACAATATTAATGTCAGGCAAAGTGGAACGTGAGGAGAAGGATTAAATTTCCAGATACACTCATTTAATAAGTAATGATACAATCTAAAATGAACTCTGATAGTAGTGAATATTTGTGTTAAGTAATGAGATAAAAAGAATATAAATACCACTTATAAATATAAGAAAACATAAAACATTTCTGATTGGATTGGAGGCCTGCTCCACAGGAAGGACTTCATGCCTAGTACTGAAAACCTGTTAAAAAGCACAAGCACATGGGGAGGGAGGTCAGGACCATAGGAGGGGAGCCTACAACTGTTGTTCTGCTAAAAGGACAGTTTATCAAACTGCTTTCTAAATATTTATATTTATTCCCATAGATTAGTGCTGCCCTCCGCCTCCTCAATCACAGAAGTTTCTCTTTGCATTGGGCAGAGGTTAATCTAGAGATGCATAGCTGCGGGAAGTGCTGAGAATAAGTGACTATTGTGTGCTCAGACCTAAATGAGACATTCATATTGCTCCATCTTTGGCACAGGGAATAGTACTGAAGAGGAGTGGAAAAATGTCCAGAGTAGGAGGATGAGTAGGAGTGCTATAGAATGCTGTCTTCTGAATATAACATGGCCATTCTACACATGAACTCACAATTCCTCTGGTTTCTTGCACAATAGTCCATCATCATCTTATGAGGGATGGGGAAGGGGCTCATAAGATTCAAGGTGTCTCAAAGTTGCTATTGGCAGTTAATGGTTTTGGGTGTGTGTATGGTGGGGGGGGAGATGGAATCATCTTCTTCACTAGTGTTTTCACAAGTTTCTTATGCCCCAATAACTAACCCCCACCAATCTTTATGTAAGCAATCTTAATTTGACTCAGTGGGTCACAAATAAATGGAAAAACAGACATGAAAATTAGAAGAGTATCAGTTGGGAAGAAGAATGAGTTTGGTTGGAGTGTGAGATGAATGTGACAAGGTGAATATGACAAAAATGCATTGCATACATGCATGAAATTGTCCAAAAATTAAAGAAGAAACAATAATCTGAATCATATCAAATCATCTTAATGTACCTTTTCAACTCTTTATTTATTTATTTTTAATGATTTAATTTTTAAAAAATATATTTTTATTAGTTATGTATATAGTCTATATACAGCCATGATGGTAGCATCATTAGCCTTCTCCCTGTCCTCCCCCCATGGGCAATGTGGGTCTTGCCTTATGGGGGTAGCCATCAGTTATGTGGGAGAGGCAATGACTCTGTGTATAATGGCCCAACTCATGGCTCTAACAATCTTTCCGCCCCCTCTTCCATGAATTTCCCTGAGCTATGTTGGGTTCATTTTAGGTCTATTTCAGTGACGAGGTTTTGTGAGTCTCTGTGTCTTTGGATATCTGATTTGGTAGGGATTGAGTGTTCTTTGTGTCTATCTCCTTTGCCCTTGTGCTGGTATCAAGTCCACTGATAAAGCAGCACTCTTGCTATTTCCCCTATAACTCAATGGCTTCAGCCAGTGCCCTGTTGAGGTGCAAAGGGCTGATTCTCTCCTCAGGTTCTCCATCCACCTGAAAGAGAGAAGCAGATTCTCTAATTGAGAGTGAGGTCAGTGCAATATACATGGATAACCATTATTATTCTAGAGAAAATTTAATAGGTGTAGGCCCTCTTGTATCCCAGTATTGGTGGGAGCTTGATATTAGAGTGTGGACTTGATTTGGGATATGGTTCTGACTTGTTTCCCATTTCCAGGTATAAGTTCCATTCCACTGAACAGATCCGTTAGCCAAATCTAGAGCAGTTGGTAACCCACTGTGTGTCACTGCTGTATTTGTGTGAGCATCACATCAGGTTGTTTGCTGCTGAGAAGCTTAGACCACAAGTTGCTTAGACAGATTTTGGCCATTTTCCTCCAGTCACTTAGGTAGCATCTTCTGGCATTAGACAAGCTAACTCTCTGGGAACTGACTCTTCCAGATTCCAGCAAGGTCTCTCCATGTTCAGTCTGAACAGCATATGGTGTCTTCAGCAGTAGGATCTTATCAATAACTTTTGGTGGGTCATCAAGTACTCTGACAGAAACCTGTCTTCTTTTGGGAAACCTTGTAGGTCTCACTTATCAACAGCTCATTGTGGATGGTAACCACATGCTGGTATTGGGAGTTACAGGTCAGTGTCAAGGGACAAGAAGGAAGAAAAAGTATAGGTAATATGAAAGAGAAAGAGAGAAGAGAGAGAAGAGGGAGCGTGAAAGAAAGAGAAACAGAAGTTGAGGTTAGTCTTCATCATACCCTCTCCAGGCCCCTGTGATTCAGGTGTTCTCTCCAAGCACCTAATGCAGATTTGACCTTTTAATATGTCTTTCATGATATATGATTTTATGGTACCATTTCCATTTGGGTCCAGTGTTTTGTCCCTCACAATGCTTTCCCTGCCCTCCCACTCCACCATCCCTATTGTCCAGTCCTCGAGATGTTTATTAGGTATGCCAGCATCTTGGGAAAATACAAATTAGGAGCCACAGCTGAGTGAGACCATGCAACGCTTATCTTTCTGTGATTGGGTGAGTTCTCTAAGAATGATCTGTTCCAAGTTTGACCATTTTTCTTCAAATTGCTTTGTGTCATTTTTCCTTACTTCTGTGTAGAATTTCATCTTGTAGATATACCACATCATAGCTATCTATTTGTCTAATGATGGACATCTGGGTTGATTCCAGCTCTTAGCTATTATGAATTGAGCAGCTATAAACATGGTTGAGCAAATATCTCTGAACTGAGGCTTGGAACTTTTAGGGTAAATGCCCAGTAAGGGGATAACTAAGTCCGTTGGTAACTCTATAGTCATCCTTTTTAGGAGTCTCCATATTGCTTTCCACCGTGGTTGTACCAGCTTACATTCCCACCAACAGTGAATGAGGGTTCCTATTTCTCCACAACCTCACCAACATTGGTTGTCACTAGATTTTTTCATGTTTGCTATCCTTATTGGGGTAAGGTGGAATCTCAGCAATGTTTTAATTTGCATTTCCCTGACGATTAGGGATGTTGAACATTTTCTTAAGTGTGTGTTTGCCATTTGTATTTCTTCCTCTGAGAACTCCCTGTGCAGTTCTCTGCTCCATTTTTTAAGTGGGTTGTTTGATTTTTTATTGTTTGGGTTTTTGAGTTTTTTTTAGATTTTAGACATTAGGCCTCTGTCTGATGTGTATCTGGCAAAAATTTTCTCCCATTTTGTGGGTAATCTAATGGTTCTGCTTTATGTAGATTGTTGGTAAAAAAGCTTTTCAGCTTCATGAGAAACCAATGTTGAGTGATTGTTTAATTTCCTGAGCTACTGGGGTTTTGTTCACGAAGTCTTTTCCCACCCCATGGAAAGTTCCTCCTAATTTTTCTTCAAGTAGTAGCAGTATATACACTCTTATAGTGAGGTCTTTGATCCATTTGGACTTGATTTTTGTGCATGGGTAAATGTGTGAATTGAATTTCATTTTCCTGCATATCATTATCCAGTTTTTCCAGCACCATATGTTAAAGATGCTGTCTTTTTTCCAATCTACATTGTTGGGGCCTTTGTCAAATATCAAGCAGCTGTAGTTGCTTGACCCAAAGTCCAGATCCTCAATTCTGTTCCATTGGTCTATCATCCTGTTTTTATGCCAGTATCATGTTGTTTTTATTAGTATGGCTTTGTAGTATAGCTTATGATCAGGTATGGTGATGCCTGCAGAGGTATTTCTTTTGCTGAGCATATGCTTGGATATCAAAGGCCTTATTCCATTCCATATGAATTTTGAGATCATTTTTTCTATCTCTGTGAAGAAAGATGTTGGGATTTTTGTTGGTATTGCATTAAATCTGTATATTGTTTTTGGTAATATTGCCATTTTCACAATGTTAATTCTCCCCATCCAGGAGCATGGGAGGTCTTTCCATTTTCTCAAGTCCTCCTCAATTTCTTTCATGAGTGTTTTTATGTTTTCATCGTAAAGGTCTTTCACCTCCTTGGTTAGCCTTTATTATGTTGAGATATAGACTGTCCATGCCTAGTCTCTCCAATGTTTTGGTCATGAAATGATGTTGTATTTTGTCAAAGGCCTTTTCTGTATCTATGGAAGTGATCATGTGGTTTTTTTGTTTAAGCTTATTTATGTGGTTTATTACATTGACAGATTTTCTTATGTTGAACCATCCCTGCATTCCTGGGATGAAGCCTACTTGATACAGGTGGATAATACTTTTGATGTGTTGTTGAATTTGGTTTGTGAGGATTTTTTTCAGGATCTTTGCATCTAAGTTCATCAGGGAAATAGGCCTGTAGTTTTCTTTTCTTGTGGCATCTCTACCTGGTTTTGGTATTAGGGTGATACTAGCTTCATAGAAGGAGTTGGGGAGCTTTCCCTGTTCTCTAATTGTGTGGTTCAATTTGAGAAAAATTGGTTTCCATTCTTCTTTGAAGATTTGATAGAATTCAGTTGAGAAGCCATCTGGTCCTGGTCTCTTCTTTTTAGGGAGGTTTTGGATTACCCTTTCAATCTTGATGGTTGTGATAGGTTTGTTTAGAAGATTAATCTGCTCTGAGTTTATCTTTGGTAGATAGTATATGTCCAGGAATTCATCCATTTCCTCCATATTATCTAGCTTTGTGTAGTACAGGTTTTTTAAGTAATTCCTAATGATTCTCCTAATTTCACTTATGTCTGTTGTGATCTCTCCTTTTTCATTTGTAATTTTGTTAATTTAAGTTGTCTCTTTTGGGTCCCTCTTTGCTGTGCTGTGGGCTCAGGTAGGTGGCTGGGTCTGTGGATCACTACTCTGATTGCACCGGGTGCAGTGTAGGTGAGCTACAGGCCTCTGGTGCTTGCTGGTGCTTGTGCTGGCAGTGGGGGAGGGGAGGCTATGGATGGGGGATGAAGTTCTCCCAGTGGTCCTCATGACCTTCATCCTCACAAGCTGCTCCATTGGTCTCTACCATCCTCCTTCCACATTTCTTGAGTTTGTGAGGAGGCTGGTGTGAGTGGAAAATCCACTCACCTGTGTTTTTGTTTATTTTTTTTCCCCTGTGGCTCAGGCTGAGCCTGGTGGTTGCAGCCATGTGCAACTCACCACCACTTCTGGAGTGGGTTCTGCCTGATTCTATGGACTCTAGATGCTCTGGATCTCTCCTACTTCTCTGCTGTGGTTGATAATTTGCTATGCACCTCACTTTTTAGTAGAAGAGTGTATTTTGCTCTTTTCTTTTTTGCTTTTTCTCCCCTGGGCTGTTTTGGCATGGTTCCTATGCTGCCATCTTAACCAGAACCTTTTCTACTCTGTAAGAAATCACATGGGCAAAAAGTTAAAATGTATAAGCTTGACTTAATAGATTATAGTGAACCTTTTATCTTTCAGGAAATAAAAATTATTTTAAATTTTTCAGAAACTATCTACAAAATATCCATAACAGTCTATGCCAGATAAAAAGAATATAAGTCACCCAGAACACAAATTGAATAGAACTTGATTGAAAGCACAAGAATGAATAATACTAGCAATTACCAGCAAGATGAGTTTTTTTTTATCTAAATATTTACTTATTTGTAAGAAGAAGGGGGCAAGAGGGAAAGAGAGAAAGAGAGGGGGGAAAAAGAGAGAGAGAAAGAGAGAGAGAGAATGGGGACACACCAGGGCATCTCTTACCACTCCAAATGAACTCCAGGTGCTTGTACCACTTTGTGAATCTTGCTTTACATGAGTACTGCCGAATCAAACCCAGGGCCAGCAGGCTTTGCAAGTAAGTGCCTTTAGCTGCTGAGCCATCTTCCCAGCCCATAGTCATACTTTAATTTTAATTACTTTGATTAGTCACATATGTGGTATGGCCAAATCACAGCACAATGAAGTTGAACTAGTTAAACTTATCAAAGGAAAAAAAAGTTGTTATTGAAGTTGGGAATTGGAAATTTATATATTAAACACCTAAGTCATTGAGAAAAAATAACATGTAAAATTAAGTTTTTAAAATATACTTATTTATTTGAAAGAGAGAAAGCAGAGAGAGAGAGAATGGGCATACTAGGGTCTCCAGTTGCTGCAAATGAACTCCAGACACATGTGCCCCCTTGTGCATCTGGCTTATGTGGGTTCTGCGGAATCAACTCTGGGTCCTTTGGCTTTGCAGGCAAGGGCCGTAACCACTAAGCCATCCCTCCAGCCTGTAAAATTGATTTTTTAAGAATGAGAAGATGAAATTCTTTTGATCAAATAGATTTTAGAAATTAAATAAAAGAATAATATGAATAATAAAAAGTAGATATATCAGAAAAAGGCAACTAAATGAGAATATAATATAACATTAATACTAATTAGTTGAGAAATACAGGGGGGGTGGATTATCTTTCCAGAAAAAATAGATCATAGATTAGAAAACATTAAAAATTAGAATGTTATAACATGCTTGTTTTAATTTAAAAAAGCATTTTTTGTAGATTAGTTCTTAGGAAGCAGAAATTAGCAAAATTAACACACAATAAGATTAGTCTTGAAGTTTCAGTAGAATATCTGCCTTTACCAATGCTACTAGATGAAAACAAAAATATTTCAAGTCTTTCAAAAGTAGGTATAGATTTACAGTTGAGTGCACATATACAAACACACACACAAACACACACACACACAGAAATCATCATTCTTTATATCCTAGAAATAACCTAAGACTAATACCAAACTGAAAATGAAATATGCACAGAACTAAATAACTATTTTACTTTGAATGACACAAAAATCTTGTTAATAAACTAATAGTAAATTTAAGATAGCACAGTGTGATTAAGTATATTCATTTCTAAAAATTGATAAGTTGATGCAAGAAACTTAAGTGATATCATATATCTCATGATGAAACCAAGACAGAAGTTAGGGAGAAGGTCTGAAAAAGCATTTGATAGAACTGAAATGCATTCAGAATACAAAGGACTCAGTAATTAAAAATAAGAGAAAACTTCTTTAACTTAAAATATCTTTTCTATTGACAATTTTCATACATCTACATAATGTATTTTGATCATAATCCCCTCCCATTATTTTTTTTAATCCCCTCTGCCCTTTATACTTTCCACTGATTTCCCTCTTCTTTCCAACTAATCCCTCATTTATTTTGATGTCTTTATGTATGTTTCTTTTTTCTTTTTGCCTTGCTCAATCATTTATGAGAGACTGTTGATGGGTCCTGTTCAGATAATGTCAACCACTATAAGGTCATGAATGCAATGTCCACTTCATGTCCAGAAGCCACCATCCCAAAGTGTGCTGCCCTATCCTCTACTTCTTACATTATTTCTGTATCCTCTTCCTCAATGTTCTCTAAGCCTTGAAACACATGAGAAAGATATCTTATTTAGCTCTGAGAACTCAATAGTCACTTGTTCTTAGCACTCTTCAGTTCTGAATCTCCTCAGTAATTGCTGCCAACTGCTAAAGGAAGCTTCTATGACCAGAAGTGAGAGCGTCATTCATCTATGAGAATAAACATAGATATTTAGAGGGTTAGTTGATGGGCACAATATACACATTTAGTCAAACAACAGTAATAGCTTCCCTTTTAGGGATTATTACATTCCTACCCATAAGGCCTTTGACTAGGTTTTCCTTACCGGGCATGAATTCCTTCCCATAGGGTAAGCCTCAAATTCAATTGGAGAGCAGTTGCTTACCACTATAAAAATCATGTCACTATTGCACCAATTGTACATCTTGACTGGCTTACTGGTTATGTAGCTTGCTTGGTCTACTGTTAGGTAAGAGTGTTGACAACTTTTCTCCTTCATTAACCTGCATAACACTTTCTAGCACTATGATAACTAGTCAATGGAGAGGAGGCTTCCAGCTCAGATCCAGCTTGATTTCTCAGTGTCCTACAATTGAAGCATATGGTGTCTTCAGAAAGAGAGTCTTGCCATTACTTCTAGTGGGCAACCAAGAACAATGGTAATAGTCCACATTGCTTTGGGGGTTTCAGGGGGTCTAACAGGCCAAAAAGTCACTAGAAATAACCTGCCCTTGGCACTATAGTTTTCCAATAACAACCTATGGCTTCTATGAGCAGCACTTTCCACTTTTATAGGGCACTTCCACCCAAGATTTCTGTTAAATTATAATTTTTAATTAGTTACTAAAGAAGTAGGTTTCCCTATGGTTTTTAAAATAACATCTTTAATTTTGGTTAGTAGTCTCTCTACCACTTCCTTTTGTCCATCACCTTCCCTGCTTAAACTTTTCAATCTCTAGTATTCTGCCCTTTAGTTACATGTCTAATATCCTTCTGCTTAAACCCTCTTCCTTTATTCTCCATCCCATGGCTCCTCTCTAGCTTCCTGGACACTACTGACTGACTCTTACTCCAACTAACATACAGATCTGAAAATTAGAAGCTAGGATACAATATGAGAAAGAATATATAGGATTTATTTTCTGTTGCTGCGTTATGTTAGTATAATACTTTACAAATGCATCTATTGTAATTATTTTTTTGTTGTGGTTGTCAGGGCAAAACACCTGACCACAAGCAGCTGATGAGAAGACTTCATTTTTGCTTACATTTCTGAGGGGAAACTTCATGATAGTAGGAAAAAATGGTGTAGCAGAGACTGGGCATCACTTTTTGTTATAACAGCTGGTAAAAAGAGGATGAGAGTGATCTGAGCTCTGGTAAGAGGGATCTTCTTATAGCATCCCAAATCTCTTCTCCAGCAAAACACCTCTTCCAGCAAGGCTCCACCTCATAAATTGCCACTAGCTGCAGACCAAACACTCAAACTATATGAATTTGTGGGGGATAACTGATTCAAACTACCATACCAGCCATTTTCCTGGGATTTTCATGATTTGATTTTTCTTTATAAATGAATACACTCCATGGTGTAAATATGCCTATCTTCCTTATCCATTCATTAGTTGATGATTATCTAGGTTCATTCCATTTAATAGCTATTTTGAGTAGATCAGCAATAAACATGAATTAAGCATGTATCTCTATAGCAAAGTATAGTGTTCTTAAGCTATAGCCAAAGAATGGTTTACTTGGGTCATATGGTAATTGCATTTTTAGCTTTTTGGGGAACCTACACACTGATTTCCATAATTACTATACAAGTTTATATGCTCACTAACAGTAAATAATGGTTGTTCTTTCTTGCATTGGTTGTCATTTGATTTTTTTGATGATAGCCATTCAAATCTGTGTGAGATATATTGTCAAAATAGTTTTAATTTCATTTTCCTGAAGGCTAAAGATGTTGAACACTAAAAAAAAATTTAGCACCTATTTGCATTTCTGTTTGGAGAATCCTCTCTTCAGTTCTATAATCCACTGTTTTGTGAATGAGTTTATTTTACATCTTATGATTTAGTTCTTTGTATATCCTAGATATTAATACCCTGTCAGATACATAGCTGTCTGAGCATATACATGAGAACTTTTAAATATAAGATTAAAATGACAAAATGCATATTATTCCTTATTACTGCTGAAGAATGACTATTTCATAAGATGGGAAGAAACAAGTATTTATAAAGAAAGATCTTAAAGGGCTGGAGAGATAGCTCAGTGATTAAGGTACTTGCATGCAAAATCTGATGGCCTGTGTTTGATTCCCCAGTATGCACCTAAAGCCAGATGCACAAAGTGGTGCATGCATCTGGAGTTCATTTTCAGTGACAGAAGTCTCTAGTGCAACCATTCTGTCCCTCTCTCTCTCCTATGTTTGTGTATCCTTTCCTTTGTCCCTTCTCCCCTCCCCCTGTCCTTCCCACTCTATTTGTAAATAAATCAAAGTTGTAGTTAGGTTTGCATTGCTGGCAGAAAGCACCTGACCAAGAGCAGCTTATGGGGAAAAAAAGGTGTATTTTGGCTTACAGACTTGAGGGGAAGCTCCATGATGGCCAGGGAAAATGATGGCATGAGCAGAGGGTAG
Organism: Orientallactaga sibirica; assembly: GCA_036365145.1. Lineage (NCBI taxonomy): Eukaryota > Metazoa > Chordata > Mammalia > Rodentia > Dipodidae > Orientallactaga > Orientallactaga sibirica. Next base: position 55,152,433 of record JAEOAD010000001.1, read on the forward strand.
ACATTACCTCCTGGCCAACATCAGGTGAACAACAGCAAAAGGAGAGTATGCCGAACACTGGCAAGAGGAAGCTGGTTAGAACCCATAAGCCTGCCCCCAACAATACATGGCCTCCAGGAGGCTTTAATTCCCAAGTTGCCATCAACTGGGGAGCTAGCATTCAGAACACCTAAGTTCATAGGGGACACCTGAATCAAATTACCACAATAAACAAATAAATATTTTAAAAAGAAAGGTCTTCAATTATTATTTCTTAACTGATCTGATCACTGCATTTTCCATATACAGCTACTACACAGGTTGTATGAGGAACTTTAAAATGATGAACAAACAGAGAAACATATGTTATTTGCTTGGAATCCTTGATATGAAAGTATTAGTTCCTCAAAGTTCATAAAATTATTGCCCTGTTCATTTGCAAAAATAATCATTTGGGAAAAGCTGTGAAATTTTGGGAAGAGTAGTCCTGAAAGTTTTGCTTCCTAAATATGTAAGTAAAGCTGAACTGAGTCCAGCAGGGCAAGGGGAGAATGAAACAGAATTGAAGTTTCTTGAAAATATCCAAGAAGTTATAAAGTTTGGGGCATATCCATCATGGTGTTTCATTCCATTGCTATGTAGTGAGTTCATTCTTCTCTGGATGTTTCCACAGTTCTCTTACTTCAGTTTATGTTTAAGACACCTTCCCTGTATTCAAACCCTCCCTCCTTGTTAACTATTTTAACCTGTTTTTGCTATTATAATTTTATAAAGTATTCATTTTGTCTTCCCCAACAGACTAGAAACTCAAGGGTACAGGCTGTTTACTTAACACTGAGTCTAGAATAGTATTTGACAAATAGTAGGACAGACTCTTTGTGGAATGAGTAAGTCAATAATTGAGCGAGATGAGTCCTCTTGACTCCTAAAGCACCCATCTTAATGGATGGAGAAACACAAAGAATTACTATTGGAAGCTGGGCTGGGATTTAATCCAATGAGCTCTTTGGTAGAGTAGCTGAAGTCCGCTTCTCTGGAGGAGTAAAGTTTGAAGTCATTCCTGATGGGAAGGAACTAGTATATAAATAGGAGAGGGAGGTAGGGGAAGAGAGAGAGGACAGAAGGGAGCTAGCAAAAAATAATTTAGGTCAAGTAACTACACCTATTTGATCTTTTGACAAAGGTGCCAACAATGTAGACTGGAAAAAAAGATAGCATCTTCAACCAATGATGCTGGACAAGTTAGATATCCATATGTAGAAAAATGAAACTAGACCCATATATCTCATATATACAAAAATCACTCCAAATGGATTAAAGACTTCAATATAAGACCTGAAACTCTTCTCCTATTGGAAGAAAATAATAGGAGGAACTCTCCATGATATAGGAGTGGGGAAAGACTTCCTGAACAAAACCCTAGTAGCACAGTGTGGTGCTTAAATGAATGGTCCCCAATATATTCAGGATTTTATTACAGGTTTTAATTTAGATCTGCAGCCACCTGGAAGAAGAGATGTCACTGGGTGGTTCTTAGGGTTCAGCCATATGGTGTGGTGGTGGATTTGAAATTCCAGTCTAAAGATATGCAAAGTGCCTGAGTTCCTCCTGGAGTTCCTATAGTGTGCTGTGTGGTGTGGCTTTTGGCTCCTGGCTTTTTCTTTCTCTACTTGGTCTGGTAAAAGTGGGTGGCCAGCTTCTGCCATTAGGAAATTTCCCCTGTATCTTCAATAAATCCCTTCTTCCATAACTGTGCCTGGTTTGAAAGTTCATCTCAGTGACCTATAGCTATCCACTACAGAAATTATAGGGGTGGGGTAAAATGAATCTGACCATGTAGATTTTGGTCTTTTGCAACTTTTGTCTTGGAGGAATGGGCATGGACTTGGTGCTTGCAACTGAAGACACCTTCTGGAGTGGTAAGCCAATTATTATGGACTATTCTTCTGAGAGTTTGAAAATGTTAGTGCAGAGAGAATTGAACTTGGAGGCTTAGCTTATAAACCTTCTAAGCAGAAAGTAAGATGGCAGAGGACTTTGTTGGAACTGGGCTACATTCTGCTGCCAATGCCCACAGAGTTTGATCAAGATTAAATTTGTAATGGACTGATGTGCTTGGCTAATGATATTGGACTGAGAGATTTAAGATTTAAGTTGGAAAAACTCAAGTTAAGATTACAGGCAATAAGACTGGTTTTAGTTTGCTGAAGCTGCTATTGTCAAAAACATTAGCAATCTAAAGGAAGACAGATGGCCCAACTGCTTTACATTAAAACAATGGAGAGGATGCCTGAGGAAAGACTATGATAGAATTGCAAATGCTTTTGGAATGAGTTGATTAGAGAAGGAACCTACTCTTCAAGGTCATGATTTATTTCACCCCTGAATTAAGAATATGGCTGGGTCCAGCACACCTGGTATTGGTTTCAGAAGCATAAAAAAATGCATGGAGTGGTCATGAAATGCACATGGTTTCATCAGCTACTGCTGAGATATAGCATATAGTCAGGGCATGATGACCCTCATAAATAGGCCAGAAGAATCTCTGGAAGATGGACTACAGTTTGCATGGAGAGACTGGAAGATGTTTTGGATATACTGGGACTGTGCAAGGGCTACCATGGAGACTGTTGGCTAGGGGTGAAAGTTTTCCCTGGCTACTCAGCCTAGATGGAGAGGCAGAATTGGAAAATCCAAAGACTGCCAGTCACCAGTTGTATTGGACTTTAACTACAAAAGTTTGATGTCTGCTTGATGGTTGTTAAGTTTATATTGTTCTAGTCTCTCCTTACTATGCCTTATAACAGTTGAAAGTGTTACTCTGTGCCATTGTATGTAGTGGTGGATTTACTATTCCAGTCTAAAGATACACACGGTACCTGAGTTCCTCCTGGAGTTCCTGAAGCGTGTTCTGGGTTGTGGCTTTTGGATTGTGCCTTTTACTTTCTTTACCTGGTCCTGTGAAAGAGGACCAGATTCTTCTGCCATTATGAAATTTCCTCTCTATGTTCAACAAATCCCTTCCCCCATAACTGTTCATGATTTGAAAGTTCATCTCAGTGACCTAAAGCTGTCTAGTACACCCAGGAAATTAAACAATCACTCAGCCACTGGGATCTCATGAAGCTATAAAGCATTTGCTGGGACAAACATACTATAATCAGAGACAATAGATTATCTACAGAATGAGAGAAAAATTTGCCAGCTATGCCACTGATAGAGGCCTAATATCTAGAATCTACAAAGAACTCATAAAACAAAACAATTAAAAAATCAAACAACCCACTCAAAAAATGGGGTAGAGAACTGAATAGTGAGTTCTCAGAGGAAGAAATACAAATGGTTAACACACACTTAAGAAAATGTTCAACATCCCTAACCATTAGGGTTATGAGATTCCACCTTCCTCCAGTAAGGATGGCAATCATTAGAAAATCAAATGACAATAAATGTTGGTGAGGACGTGGGGAAAGAGGAACCTTCATTCATTGATGGTGGGATTGTAAGCGTGTGCAACCACTGTGGAAATCAATAAGGAGGATCCTGAAAAGGATGAATATAGAGATGCCTTACTGGGCATTTATCCTAAATGCCACTTGCTTTACTAAAGAGACATTTGATCAACCATGTTTATAGCTGCTCAATTCATAATAGCTAAGAACTGGGATCAACCTAGGTGCCTATCCTTGGATGAATGGATAACAAAGTTATGGTACATTTACACAATGGAATTCTACTCAGCAGTAAGAAAAAAATGACAAAATGAAATTTGTAGAAAAATGGGTGGACTTGGAACACATCATACTCAGAGAACTCACACAAACACCACATGGTTTCACTCATCTGCGGTTCCTAACCTGGATCAGCTCAAATTGCTGACATACCTGATAGGCACCTTGAGGCCCAGACAATAGGGATGGAAGGGCTTAAGGGGAGGGGTAGGGAAGAGAGGGGAAAAATACAAAACTAAGACTAAATTGAACTAGTAACACATAAACCTTTATCCTTGAAGACAGACTAAAAGATTGAACCCTCAACAAGAGCATGGGGGGAGCACCTAAAAAGAAGGGTCCCGGACATTGTAGGATGAAGCCTAACCATAATTTCTTTCTTTATTTCTTTTTTTTTTTTTTTTTTTTTCTTTTTGGTCTTGTGTGTAACACTCAGTACAAGAAAGTGGTTGCTACCCATAATGAGCTATTGATCAGAGAGAGAGAGAGAGAGAGAGACACAGAGAGAGAGAGAGCGAGACCTAAGAGATCCCCAAATTAAGGCAGGCTTCTGTCAAAGCACTTAATTACTTGCTGAAAATACCATATGCTGCTGGCACAGAACATTGAAAAACCTGGTTGAAATCTGGAAGAGAGTCAGATCCCAGACAGCCTGTCTAGTGCCAAAAAGTGCTACATAAGCTACTGGAGGAAAGTGGCCAACCACAGTCCATGCAACCAGGGGTCTAAAGCTACTTTCAAGCAAACACCCTGACAAGATGTACACAAGTAGATTAGTGGCACACAGCCTTGGTGGGTAACCAGTAGCTTTATGATTGGCTAAAAGACCTGCTTGGTGAAAAAGAACACATATCTGGAATTGCTAGCCAGGTCAGAATCCCATGGAGACAAAGATTATGCTCTCCAATGTCAAGTTTTTAGTAATCTTTGGCATAAACAGGAACTACAACCATCAAATTCTTTGTAAATTAATAATGTTTATCCTATTTAACATGTGCTGACTTCACTCTCTGTTGGAGACTCTGCTTTGCTTTCTCAGAAATTAGCAGGACCCAAAGAGATAAACTACCCCTCTTACTTCAGCCAAGCCACATCTGAAACCACAGAGGAATTGGGGAGATAAGCAAGAGTGCAGCTTCCATGGTGAGCCTGACAATCAGCGCCAAGGTGAAGGAGACAGACACTGAGGATACTCAACACTTACGAAAGCAGAGATCCAGAGGCTCCAAAGAGCTCATCACTGAAGTAGACTTAAAACTCACCCAACACAGCTCAGGGAATTTTGTAGAAGAGGGGGCAGAAAAGATTGTAAGAGCCACAGGTTGGGACATCATGACCAGAGGCATTGCCTCTCCCCAGTAACTGACTGCTGCACCCACAATGCATAACCCACAACCCCATAGGAAATAACCTGCAACCCCACTGAGGAGGGCCTCCAACAGAATGAGAGAAGGGATGAGAGAAAGGATGGTATCCATAGTAACTATGTCCATAATTAATAAAAAAGTTAAAATAATAAAAGCAACAGTCAAGTCTCTTAGGATTAGATAGGGGACCAACACTGTTGGAGAACCAGGACTTGGATATTAAGGATATAGGGACACTGTGAGCTAGGAAAGGGTCATATCCCATACCTCAGTTAAGAAGTTAAAATTAGGGCTGGAGAGATTGCGTAGCAGTTAAAGCACTTGCCTGTAAAGCCAAAGGACCCTGGCTTGATTTCCCAGGACCCACATAATAGATGCACGAGGTAGCACATATGTCTGAAGTTTGTTTGTAGCTGCTGAAGGCCCTGGTGTGCCCATTCTCTCTCTCTCTTTCTGTCAAATAAGTGAAGAGAGAAAAGATGATACTAACATATGATGTATCCACACAAAGTACGTTATTAATAAAAAATAAAATAAAAAAGTTAATAGACCCCCCAAATTAAAAAAAAATAAAAAGAATCTATTTAAAAATATTTTTAAAAGAACTTAAAACCATATATGCACATAAAATGTCCAGAGCTTTCAAGTATAAGAGTTAATAAGTATGGTTTATGTGGAGTAGTTATTTCTTTGGTAGGTGAAAGATTATGGCACCAGGATTGCTACAGGCACAAAAGGGAAACCAAAGTATAATCCAATTTTGAAGTGGAGCCATGAGAATTTCTTGGCATGTGGGAGATGAACATTTGCAGGTTGAAGACAGTATAGACATCCATGGTGATTTTGTGCTTTTGGCTTGAATCTTTTGCAGATGCAGATACCATGCACAGACTTGTAAATTATTAGGATCTACATTTACAGGAAGAAATCTATTATAATCACAAATAAAGCTATATAACTATAGTTAAATGATTGCATAGAGGTCAGGAGAGATTGCTCAGTGGTTAAAGGCACTTGCTTGTAAAGCCTGATGGCCTGGGTTTGTTTTTCCAGAACCCACATAAAGCCAGATGCATAAAGTATCACATGCATCTGGAGTTCCGTTGTAGTGGAAGGAGGCCCTGTCACATCTATACTCTCTCTGTGTCTATCTATTTCTCTCAAATAAATAAATAAAATAGAATAAATAATTAAATAGAACTCCAAAACCATTATTGATGAACATTATTTTTCATTAACAGCTGAGTTTTAAGGATCCCATTTGTTCTTGAATAAATTGGGCTATCTGGAACTATTTGAGGTTTTTCATGAGTCTGTTTATCTAATAGATAGTGTGCCTTTTGTTGCCCTCATCTTCTAAAAATAATATTATAATAAACCTCTCAAGACTGTGTCTTGAGATTTACAAAGGATAATTTAATTTCTCAATGTGATTGGCAATATTTATTTTCTTCATAAAATGTTGCTCTATAGCAAAAGTGGCTATTATAATGACAATTTAATGATAGATCCTCCAATGACAGTTTATATTGTCAAATTATTCATTTGAACATTACCCACTCCCTCAGCTCGTTTGCAATGAGCACTTTGCTATTCTTTTGGGTAGTATGTATGTGAATTTTTCATCCCTTTTCTCATCTCTTCATAAGGAAATCTTAGAGTCTAATTAGTTCATCGATCATAATTTCATTTTGGGGAGCAGTAATTCAATTCTACTCTTTCTGTTAAAGGAAATATTCAATCATTTCTTCTTTGAAATAAATTCACATGTGATTCCTCCATGACTAGATCAAATGTCATGGTATTTGCTCCCTAAAAGGGCATTGTTACTGTGGCTATTGGCTTGAAGCTAAAGATAAATTGATTATTTCAGAAGCCAAGTTTGATAAGATATCTTTCTGGCAAGAAGATGTCACTTGAATGATTCTGTCATTTTGGAAAATGTACATGACATTTACTACAATGTGACTGCTGTAAATAGGTGATTTGGGGCTTTGTCTCAAGTTTTACTTATAGGACTCTGCTCCTGTTAAAATAGATATACTGGAAACCTACTGGAACCAGCTCATTATGGTCAACATGATAATAGCCTAATGATTGTTACATTGTGATATATTACACCTGACATGTTTAATACAAAGTTGAGTCAGAGTAGTTTCCTATTTTGAATGTATTTCTTTTCTGAATACTTCGATTACACATCTGCATTTTATAATTTGTGTTCTAAAGAGCAGATAATCGGTATTTTTATTTATGTTAATAATTTTTAAGGCCTAATAAAAGCTTTGAAGTCAATCTTTGTCTATATAACTGTGAAAAGCATTTGCCAATGTAGCTACTATCATAGACAGCCATCCTAATCCCATAATGTGCCATCAGTTCAGGTTGAAGGAAGACAAATTCCTAAGTCAGACAAGATACAGGAAAAGTAAGGAGAAAATAATTCTTGAGGCATTTATGATAAAAAAAAGGACACAAAATTCAAGCCACCTTCTGAACCATGGGACTATGACTAAACTAGAAGAACAATGCAACTTTTAGCTAAGTGGGTGTTCGTTGCCAGCCCTGCTTTCCCAGTTTTCCTTCACTGACTTCAAGATTCACTGTCACATTTGCCCTGCCTCACTTATCTAGAATCTACTCCTCACAAAGCAGATCTGAATGGGCCTGAATCAGATCAACCTGCTGGTAGAGTGTGAAAGGAGCACGAGCTGCCCCTAAGCTGTGTTCCCCTTGAAAGTGAAGTCACTCCTTGAACTTGGGCCTAAGTTGCCAGGAAGTCTGGAAGTTGAAGCTAGCCAGGAGTTTTGTACTTAAGCACTCAATTACCCTCTCAACTGTACATAGGAAAATTTAATTATCATTAGGTCTACAGGTAAAAAGGTTTTCATACCTCTTAACCAGCATAGGGAATGGAGTACAAATTGCAGTGAGATGGGTGAACATGGGTGAGATGCACATGTTTTTTTTCTCTATGAGAAATGTATTGACAGGGTACACAAGGGTTTATAATTGTGCCCTATTGGACACTAGGATTTTTGTGGGAGAGAAAGCATATTTAATCTCAAATACCAGCACCTGCTATACTTAGAGATGCTGAAGAGTAGAGGGAGCATTAATTTTCCTGTCTCTATTCAGTGTTAATTTAGTGTGCTGCTGTCAAATGGATACAGTGGAACTAAAACCACCACCACAACCAGCAGCAGCATTCAAAGCTGTTCTTAAATAATCTGGTACTAAATAAATATACCCATACCTGGAACTGGAAAACAAGTCAGAACCATATCCAAAAATGAGTTCGCTCTTCAATATCAAGCTCCCACCCACAGTGAGGTACAAGAGGGCCTACACCCATTAAATTCACTCTAAAACAATAATGGTTATCCATGTATCTTGCACTGACCTCACTCTCCATTGGAGAGTTTGTTTCTCTTTTTCAGATGGAGAATCTGAGGAGAGAATCAGCCCATTGCACCTCACCAGGGCACCAGCTGAAGCCATAGAATAACTGGGGAAATGAGCAAGAGTGCTGCTTTCTCAGGGAACCTGGTATCAGCACAAGGGTGAAGAAGATAGACACAGAGAACACTCAACCCCTACCAAACCAGAGATCCAGAGATACAGAGACTCCCACGACCTCATCACTGAAATAGACCTTAAATGAACCCTACATGGCTTAGGGAAATTCGCAGAAGAGAGGGAGGAACGATTGTTAGAGCCATAAGTTGGGTCATTATGCACAGAGACATTCCCTTACCTCCATAACAGATGGCTATACCCACAATGCAAGACCCACAATCCCCAATGGGGGAGGGCAGGCAGAAGGCTAACATTGGTACCATCATGGCTCTAGGCACGTTATATAGATAACTAATAAAAAATTTCATACATTGTTGATGTTAAGAAAGTAGCATCAGCTATAGGTAATATATGAGTAATAGTTCCCAAAATTAATGCTTAACTATTTGGTTTTAAATTTTAAAAAAGTATTATTTGCAAGCAGAGATAGAACACACACACACACACACACACACACTCACACAGAGAGTGGGTGTGCCAGAGCTTCCACACACTGCAAACAAACTCCAGATGCATGCCCCACTGTGCATATAGCTTTATATATGGGGAATCAAACCCTGTTGTTAGGCTTTGTTGGCAAGTGTGTTAACAGCCGAGTGATCTATTTAGCCCTGCTTAACTATTATTTTTATATTTTTGTCATCTCATTTTGATTTATAGCTGAATAAAAATCTCCACTGTACCACATTTTCATTATCTAGTCATCAGTTGATGGGCATCTATGGTGATTCTATTTCCTAATTAATGTGAATAGAAATGGATGAGGAAGTATCTCTATAGCAAAATATAGTGTCCTTAGGATATATTCACAACAGAGGTGCATTGAGTCATATAGTAGATCTGTTTTTAGATTTTTGAGAAATCTTCACACTGATTTCCATAGTGGCACCAGTTTATACTTCCACTACAGTGAAGAAGGGTTTCTCTTTCCCTGCAATTTCACTGGCATTTGCTATCATTTGGATTTTTATTTATTTTTTATTTTTTTTTTAGGATAGCCATTCTGACCTGACCCGAATGAGCTGGAAGCTTGAAATTGTTTTAATTTGCTTTTCCTTTATGAGTAACGATGTTGAACACTTCAAAAATATTTATTGGTCATTTGTATTTGTTCTTTTGAGAATTCTCAGGTCAGTTCCATAGCCTTATTTATTTATTCATTTATTTTTATTAGTTATGCACATAATGTAAATACATTCATGCTGGTGCCATTGATAGCCTCCTCCCTGTCCTACCCCTCTGGAGGGACCTTCCTCATTGGAGAATGTGGGTCGTGCATTGTGGAGGTAGCCATCAGTTATGTGGAAGAGGCAATGTCTCTGTGCATAATGACCCAACTTGTGGCTCTAACAATCTTTCCATTCCTCTTCCTCAAATTTCACTGAGCCATGTTGGGTTCATTTTAGGTCTACTTCAGTGATGAGGTCTAGGGAGCCTCTGTGTCTCTGGATATCTGCTTTAGTAGGAGTTGAGCGCTTTCTGTGTCTATCTCCTTCAGTTTTGTGCTGGTGTCAGGTTCACTGAGAAAGCTGTACTCGTGCCCATTTCCTCACTTACTCTATGGTTTCAGCTGGGACCCTGGTGAGGTGCAATAGGCTGATCCTCTCCTCAGGTTCGTGTCCATCTGAAAAAGAGAAGCAAATTCTTCAATGGAGAGCGAAGTCAGCACCAGATAAATCGGATAACCATTATTATTTTAGAAAGAATTTCATAGGTATAGGCCCTCTTGTAGCCCACGATTGGTGGGAGCTTGATATTGGAGAATAGGCTCATTTTTCAGATATGGTTCTGATTTGTTTCCCAATTCCAGCTATGAGTTCCATTCTACTGATCTGTTAGCCAATTCAAGAGCAGTTGGTTATTTATTGTTTAGAGAGAGAGTGTACACGAGAGAGAGACAGAGCGAGAGAGAGAGGATTGGTGCGCCAAAGCCTTAGCTACTGCAGTCAAACTCCAGATGTTTGCACCACCTATTGGGAATATACAACCTTGCACTTGCTTCACCTTTGTGCATTTGACTTAGGTAAGATCTAGAGAGTTGAACATGGGTCCTTTGGCTTCGCAGGCCAGCTCCTTAACTGCTAAACCATCTCTCTCCATTCCTCCATAGCCTTAAAAAAAACTGTGTTGTCTGATTTCTTATGGTTTAGTTTTTAGAGCTCATTGTATGTTCTAGATATTAATTCTGTCATAATATGGCTGGTGAAGATTGTCTCCCATTCTGCACATTGTCTGTTGATTTGGTTGATGGTTTCCTTAGCTGTAATATGGTTGCACATTTGTTGGTTGTCTGATTTCCTGTGTAACTGGGATCCTGTTCAGAAAATCTTTCCCTATGCCTATACCTTGTAGCACTCTCCTTATGTTTTTCTTTTAGTTGTGTTTAAATTTTGGATCTTACATAGAAATCTTTTATCCACTTGAGTTGAATGTTGTGTAATATCAGAGATAAGGGTATAGATTAGTTCTTCTACATGTAGATACCAGTTTTAAGAGCACCATTCATTAAAAATGCAAATTTTCCCCACAGTGTACATTTTTTACATCTCTGTCAAAAATATGGTACATATATTCATACCTGGATCCTATATTGTATTCCATTGATCTACATGTATGTGCCTGTGCTAGTATCTTTCTATTTTTATATTACTGGTGCTTTTAAGTACAGCTTAATATCAAGTATGGTGATACCACAAGCAGTATTATTTTTGCTGAGGATAATCTGAGCTTCCCAGGGTCTTTTGTTCTTCAATATGAATATTAAAGTGGTCCTAAAATTTTGATTGATTTGAACATATAATCTTTTCGTTGGTTGGCCATTAACATGTTATTAATTCTTCCAATCCATGAGCACAGGAGGAATTTTCATCTTTTCAGTTTCTTTCTTCAGTGTTTTAAAATTTTCATTGTAGTGATCTTTCATTTTCCTTCTTAGGGATATTTTTTTCATGTGTATGGCTATTATTACTAGGATTATTTCACTAATTTCTTTCCTAGTATGTTTCTCATTATATATAAGAAGGCTACTGAGTTTTATGTATAAATTTTATATCATGACACTTTACTGAAAGTGTTTATTGGCTTTAGGAGTTTTCTGGTGAAGTTTTTAGGTTCTCCTATATGGAATCATATCATCTGAAACTAAGGAAAATTTTACTTCTTCCTTTGCTATTTGTATCCATTTTATATCTTCCTCTCATATCACTTTACCCATGACTTCAAGCACTATTATGTCCACCCTTGTCTTGTTCCAGATGTTAGTAGGGATACTCTCCCTCCACCATTTAGCATGACATTAACTACAGATTTGTTATGTGTAGCTGTTGTTATGTTGAGGCATGTTCCCTTCATTCCTAGTCACTCCTGTGTTTTATACCATGAAAGCATGGTGGATTTTGTTGTGTCTTTCCTGCATCTATTGAGATGATTATGTGGTTTCTGCCCATACATCTATTTATAAGATACATTATATTTCTTGATTTACATATGCTGAACCATCCTTGCATCTCTAGAATAAAGCTGAATTCATTGAGATAAATGATATTTTTGATATGTTGTGAATTTGTTTTGTAAGTATTTTATTGAGAAATTTCACATCTATGGTCATCTGGGATATTGGTTCATGGTTTTCTTTTCCTTATTTTTTGAAAACTTATTAGAAAGAGAGGGGGAAAGAGGCAGTGAGACGGGGGGGGGATAAAAGAGAGAGGGTGAGACAATGGGTATGCTAGGCATCTAGCCACTGTAAAAGAACTCCAGATGTGTGCCACCTTGTGCATCTGGCTTACATGGGTCCTGGAGAATTAAACCTGGCTTCGTAGGCAAACATCTTAACTGCTAAGCCATCTCTCCAGCCCCATGGTTTTCCTTTTTACTTGTGTCTCCATCTGGCTTTGTAAGAGTTGGGGAGCATTCCTTCTCTTTTATATTTTATTGAATAATTTGAAATTCAGTGTTTTCAGCTTTGCTTTGAAGATCTGGACCTGGAAGTTTTTGGCTAGAAATTTTTTTATTACCACTTCAACCTGCTTGTTATAATGTGCTTAAGTTATTTATTTCATCTTGGTTTAACTGTGGTAAGTCATATGCATGTAGACATTAATCTATTTCTGTGGGGAACCAGTGTGGCGGCCATTCCAAGATGGCGCCTTGGCTGACTGCCAAGTCTTATGACTAGGCGCCATTTCCTGCTTCTGCCCTTGTATAGTCACGTTCACATTGCAGATGTGCGCATGTACCTTGTTACGTAAGATCAGTCCACCAGCAGGTGGTTGTTTGTGCCCTATAGCTAACGCCTACGTGGCTACTGCTGATTGGATCAGGCGAGGCTATATCTAGGGTGGAGGGCTGGGAGTCGGGGGCTTCCTGTTGTAAAAGGTTCCTGAATAAACTGCTTCAAGAAGAGTTCCTGTGGTCGTTGCCTTATTCTGCTGGTCGGACTGGGCGGCGACAAGTGGTGGCCCGTATGGGGACTCAGAACTTGAAGCGGTCAGGGCAGCTAGCTTGTAAGTTCCAGGTAAGTGGACAAAAAGGGTAAAGGCAAGTTCTCCGGTAGAGAGACGATAAGGTCCCATAGCAAAATGGGCAATACATCTTCCAGTAAGACTGTGGCATCTGCATTAAAAGATCTTTTGAAAGCGGAAGGATTAGGGTTAAAAGGCGCCACAATAAGGTTTCCTTAGAGGAAACGCAGTGAGAAGATTTCTTAAGACGGAATGATAGCCAGCCAATTAATGTATATTTGTTCGTGTGTTTTATTAGTGTATAAAAGTTGGTTAACCTCATGTGGTGTATTTGTGTTGTAGTGTGTCTAGTCATATTACATAGGGCAAATGAGAATGAGCCTCTCCCCTTGGGGACCCTGCCCATATGGGCCCTAATTCGTTCTTGTTTAAAGTCTCCAAAACCTAGGATTCAGAAGCAGTTAAAAGAAGGGGAAAATTCAGACTCAAAACAAAACAATGAGGAGGAGCCGGAGCTTTCAGGGAAAAAAAAAAGAAGAAAAAAAAAAAGGTTTAGCCAATTGCATTTAACCCCTAATGTCCCACGCCCTCCGGCGTATAATCCTATGGAGCTATAATCCTTTGGAGCTGTCAGGCTGTTTGTGCTTGCAGTTCACGCCCACAATTTGAACAGTGGAAGGAAGGAGTCAGTGGTGACTTACGGGGTACATGTAGCCTTCACCCTTTCATTGTTAGACAGTATGACTACCCAGAATCTTAACCCGATGATTGGGCTAATCTAGCAAGGGCATGCTTGTCTGGGGGACAATATCTGATGTGGAAAGTAGCCAACCAAGAGTTAAGCGCTGACACTGCCTGGCGCAACGCAGCTGCCGATAATCCTCAATCTAGATATGTTAACAGGTGACTCCAGTATGGATTGGATGTCAAGCCACAACACAATCAGTGTTTCTTGACAAAGGGCATTACCTCACCTTTTCTCCAAACTTTCTTACTTATAAGAATGAGTCCTTTGGTAGATATAATTTCACTAAACAAAATCCCACCCAAGTGATCACTCCAGATCCTTTTGATATTTGGTTGGTATGCAACTCTATGGGCACATGCACAGATATATCTTCAATGTCTATGTTATCTGGAGGGCCGTGGAAAAACTGCTCTTACCAACAGAACTTTTCTGCCACGTTGGAAGAGAATGTGAAGGTAAATTGTAGTAAGACCATCCAGCAGTGTATCAACAGATTAGTGTAGCAGCCACTAAAGCATGGAGAACTCTTTCGGGTACTGGGGATTTACAAGGACAACTGTCTAAGGTTATTCAGGGCAATAATGAACCCTATGCAGATTTTGTTGATAGACTTATTCAAACTGCAGGGCGTATTTTTGGAGATGACCTCTCTACAGAGGGCTGAGGGCGAAGCTCGTCAGTTTTGGAGCATTGTAAAAACGTGGCCTTTTCCGCTTTCAAATTCTAGTCTCCTCCCTGCTCTTTTTACTACTAACTCCACACTAGGGTTACCTATGGTGCCTTTTTCTACTGAATTAGCCTTTTTTGATAATGGCTTCTATTTCCTAGCAGGTTCCCTTTGACCATCGACTTTAGATCCACACCTATATGTGTAAGACCTCCTTTTATGTTTCTAGTGAGCAATCAAACTGTTATTAATAACACTCTTGCTTGTCAAGCGAGTTCTTGTTTTCTTTTAGAATGCTGCAATGCCACTCAATTTCCATTGGGCATGCTGATGCGTATCCCCACCTACCTGACTGTTCCTGTGGTCATTCAAGAGTAAGAACTGTTGGTGTTGCTACGGCCTAAGAGAGACTTTAGAATTACTGCAGCTATCGTGGCTGCTCTTGCAGCTTCTGCTGCCACTGCTGCGGTAGCTGCTGTAGCTCTAGCTAAGGCCATCCCAGCGGCCCAAGCAATAAACAGCTTATCCGAGAGGACTGCTTTGGCCCTGATACCCAGACAGAAATCAACCAACAGTTTCATGCAGACATTCTGCTAGTAAACCAACGAGTTGATCTCTTACAAGAACAGATGGACATTGTTGTATCTCAATGGGACGTGGGACCACAAATTTGATAATCTTACTAGGATGTTAAGGGGTCAAATAATTGCTATTAATAGTACCTGTATAGAGGTTGCTTCTGTAATGTAAATTGTCTCTTTCTTTCAATCTGTGATTAATTGGGGAAAAAATTGGTTTGGTTTTCTTGCTTTAGGCGACTTGCTATGTGTTGTATCAGCCTGTTGTATCTGGTGCCTATGCAAAACATGCCAAAGCCAAATTCAAGAACGCTTATTGCCATCAACATGGGTTCTTCTCCTCAAGTGTGGATTAATTTGCTGGACCCTTAACGGATCCATGCAGCTCCTCTCCTTCGGGAACCGCACGAGGTGTCAGACCTGTGCGTCTCAGTTGTCACTGAGAATGGGTACCAAGCTGGGTGCGAGGCAAGCACTGCAAAGGAAAGTCATTTCAGACTGCTTCTGACTTCCTTGAGGAACATGTCTGATTAGCATGGAGGTTGGCATCCTTAATTTTGCCTCCCCTCTACAAAAGATGTCAAAACTTTAGAGGAATCAGACCACTGTTCCCCCCAGTTGGTTAATGCCCTCTGTCTATTTAGACACTGCATTTGGGAGCTAATTGCTATTTATAAACAAAAAGGGGGAACTGTGGGGAACCAGTGTGGCGGCCATTCCAAGATGGCGCCTTGGCTGACTGCCAAGTCTTATGACTAGGCGCCATTTCCTCCTTCTGCCCTTGTATAGTCACGTTCACACTGCAGATGTGCGCATGTACCTTGTTACATAAGATCAGTCCACCAGCAGGTGGTTGTTTGTGCCCTATAGCTAACGCCTACGTGGCTACTGCTGATTGGATCAGGCGAGGCTATATCTAGGGTGGAGGGCTGGGAGTCGGGGGCTTCCTGTTGTAAAAGGTTCCTGAATAAACTGCTTCAAGAAGAGTTCCTGTGGTCGTTGCCTTATTCTGCTGGTCGGACTGGGCGACGGCATATTTCTTTTAGGGTTTCTGGCTTGCTGGAATGTAAGTTTTTAAAGTATGTGTTTATCACACTCTCAGTTATATTTGTATTGTTTAGTCTACTTTTAATCTCTGATCTTATTGATTAGTGTCCTCTTTCTTTCTTTTGGTTAATTTGACTAAGAAGTTGTCTATCTGTATTTTCCAAGCACCAACTCTTTAAAATCTTTTATTTATTTATTTATTTATTTATTTACTTATTTATGAGAGAGAGAGAGAGAGAGAGAGAGCAGAAGAGAGAGAAAATGGACACGCCAAGGCCTCTAGCCACTGCAAATGGACTCCAGATACATGTGTCACCTTGTGCATCTGGCTCTATGTGGGTTAATCAAACCTGGGTCTTTTGGCTTTGCAGGCAAGTGCCTTAACCACTCAGCCATCTCTCCAGCCCTGAACCAACTCTTTAATTCATTAATTCTTTTAATTGATTTTTTTATTTCTATTTCTTTAATTTCTGTTCTACTCTTAATTCTTTCTTTTCATCTGGTACTTTTGGGATTGGTTTGTTCTTGTTTTTTGTGTAAGGATTTCAGGTGATTTGTTATTTTCTGGAGATCTCTCTGTTTTTATTATATTGGAACTTAGAGCTACAAACTTCCCACGACTGCCTTTATTAGGTCCCATAGGTTTTGGTATGTTGTATTTTCATTTTAATTCAGTTCTTTCAAAATTTGAAATACACCATTCTAAGTCCTTCTGGCTTTTAGAATTTCCATTGAAAAATCAGTTGTTATTCTTATATTTTTATATGAGTCTACATGTTTCTCTCTTGTGCCTTTCAGTATCCAATTTTATTTTATGTATTTAGTATGTTGACCTTCTGTACTTATATGGACATCTCTTTCCCCAGATTTGGGAATCTTTCTTTTATAATTTTATTGAAAATATTTTTATGCCATTCATCTAAAATTCTTTTGCCCATTATTTAAGTATTTCATCTTTTCATGGTGTTCCTAATATCTTTTGTCTTCTGTTCATTTTTTAAAACCTCTCATTGGTTTTGACTAAGTGATCTAATTCCTATATCTTGTCTTCAAGACCTGGTATTCTAACTTTTATTTCATTCATTCCTTTTTATGTAGCTTTCTGTAGAGCCTGTTATTTCAGTTTTTGTTATTATTCATTTCCAGCTTCATCTCAGTTTGGTTTTTGTCCAGCATTCCTATCTCTTTATTAAATTCCATTTTCATGCCTAGCTTTAACTTCCTCATTTTATTTAGCTTTTTCCATCCTCCTCCTCCTCCTCTTCTTCTTCTTTGTATTCTCTTCAAATCCACTCAGTATGCTTGTGTCCTCATTGAACTCACTTGGGATTTCATTCAGGCATTGTTCATGTCCTGCTTGAATGCTTGCTGCATATTTATTGTCATTCTTTTGAGTTATTTGTCTTTAGTTTCCTCTATGTTGCACTTGAGATGGACCACCACTATGGATTGGTAATTCTTGGGGAAATATATTGGCTTTGCTTTTCTTGTTACTTGATTTGCATTGAAACTTACCCATATGATTGCAATTTGTTGGTCAGGCCTTTCTGGCATATCTGTCAAGTAAAGGTTTGGAACTTGCTTGGTGTGTTTGTTTGTCTTTGCTCTGCTTTGTGGTGCCTGGAACGCAGTTCTAGAGAGAATTGATGCTACTTTGTGTATGAGGAAGGTCAGATGATCTTAATTCAGTTGCAGCTGTGCCCCAACTCAAGTGGGATCCTGGCTCCCATGGCAGAAACCTCAGCTGTCTACGTGGGGACAGTAAGTGGTACTCAGAAACTATGTCTTGAACTTATTCTTTGTTGGACCCCAGTTCCAATGGTGGGACCCTGTTCCCTGGCTGCAAGGGGTAAGTGATGGAGAGCTATGTGCACACATTAATTTAGTGCAGGGACCCCAGCTCTAATGGCAGAAATCTCATCTGGCTGCCCAGGAAGGGAAAAAGAGAGATGCTCAGAGGAATTGTGTGACTCAACTAATGTGGTGCTCTTTCCCAAGCTCCTCCACTTGGGGAGATGTTGGCCAGTATCTCAGGGAGAGGAAATAAGAAAGGTGTGGGGGAACTGTGTGACCAATCCAATATAGTTCAGTCTCCAAGTGACAACAGCAGGAATCAAAAGAAATTCTTAATTAGTCTTGCCAATATTTCAGCCAAGATTTACAAGCCAAATGAAGGAATCTTGACTAAATGTGCCAAGGTACCATGATTTTTCCTCAGTAATTCAACAGAATCCCCAGTGCAGAAAATGAATCTATGGAGATGCTGCCAAAATCTAGATGATACTTTTTAGCAGTACCAAACAACCCTTTGGACACATTATGCAAATAACAATATTTCTCCAATTTACATGTTATTCATAAATTCATAAAATAGTTTTATTTTGAAATGTTTATTGAGCTCTTCCATTTGGATATCCAGAGACACAGAGGCTCCCTAGACCTCATCACTGAAATAGACCTAAAATAAACCCAACATGGCTCAGAGAAATTCAGGAAATTCGCAGAAGAGAGGGCAGAAAGATTGTTAGAGCCACAAGTTGGGACATTACTCACAGAGACATTACCTCTTCAACATAACTGATGGCTATAGCCCCCCACAATCCATGACCCACATTCCCCAATGAGGAGAGTCCCTTTGGAGGTGGGAGGACAGGGAGGAGGCTAATGATGGTACCAGCATGAGTGTATACACACTATCTACATAAGTTAAAAAACAGAGCCAAAGGCAGGGGAAGAATGCTTTGCAATGTGGTCTTACAGACACCAAGTGGTTATGGTATTCATGACCTTACGGTGGCTGATGCTG
The DNA here is from genome assembly GCA_036365145.1 of Orientallactaga sibirica. Taxonomy (NCBI): domain Eukaryota; kingdom Metazoa; phylum Chordata; class Mammalia; order Rodentia; family Dipodidae; genus Orientallactaga; species Orientallactaga sibirica. The sequence continues at coordinate 55,171,398 of JAEOAD010000001.1, forward strand.
CCTACATAAGAGCTGTGCCATCAAAACAGAAAAGTACTTAAAAGGAGGGATTCCATGGGGACAAGCGAGTGTGGGGGAGGGGATTATGATCATGGTCTATTGTCTATATGTATATAGGTTGTCAATTAGAAAAAAATAAAAAATTGCTAAAACAAAAGAGAAAAATGATGTGTCATGCTCTTAATTTATAGCTCCCTGAATCCTGATAAATTTAATACATTTTATATTTTATACACTATTTTTACATATTTTCAATAAATTATATATTCACAAGGAAGTTCACATTTGAGATAATAACAACATGTATAATATTGTAAGGATCTATTATATGATACAACCTTTTGAAAGAAAATAGCTATTTGTTCCATCCATGCTGGAAGAATGTGGATGTTTTGAAAGACAAATACTACAAGTTATATTACAAAAATAATCAGATCATATAAAAATATTAAATTTCTCTTGTACAATACATTAAGTGGAAAAATAACTTACTAGTGATACCATTACTGATTGTTTAAGTAGAGGAAATGAGATCATATTGTTGAAAAGATATATGTAGCCTCACAGAGGTTGTAGCATGCTTTAAAATAGCCAGTCTATTGGACTGATCTATGTGACCATCCATGCATGGATGAATAGATACTGAAAATGAAGCATACAAACCATACAGAATACTATTCAATTTTAGACAAGAGAGAAAACCTGTAATTTGCAACAGGATAGAATAACTTGGAAGTCATCATGTTAAGTGAACCAAAAGTCAAGCACAAAAGAATCAAAGTTCCACATGTTCTTTCTTAAATGAGGGATTTGAACAAGTGGAGCTCATACAGAGAGTAGAAAGGCAGTCACCAGGGATTGGTAAGGGATAGACTGAAGAGACTTTGGCCAAAGCATACAAACTTTCACTTATGAAAGAAGAATAAGTTAAAAAAATGTTGTAAAACATGATGACTCTGGCTAATAACAATGTGATATTTATCTAAAAATTACCAAGCAATCTAAAAATTACCAAGCAATTTTAAGTGTTGCAACACACATACAAATAGTATGTAAAGTAATGCATGTTTCAGTTATTTTGGTTTAGCCATTCCACAGTATATCTATATTTTAAAACAATGTCGTGTACATGACAAATATGTATTGTCAATTAAAAACAAACATAAAATGACAAATATTGTTTAAAACATCAGTGTATTATCAATTTTGATTTTTTTTTTTTTTTTTTTTTTTTTTGCAAGGTAGGGTCTCACTCTGGTCCAGGCTGACCTGGAATTAACTATGTAGTCTCAGGGTGGCCCCGAACTCTCGGCGATCCTCCTACCTCTGCCTCCCGAGTGCTGGGATTAAAGGCGTGCGCCACCACGCCCGGCTTCAATTTTGATTTTTGTCTTTCATTGTAGATGACTGCCTTGACTATTCACAACATGAGAAATATCAGTATATTTAACAAAATTGACCATAAAATGAATTTGGGTTAACTGGCTTTAAATTCAGATTAACTCTTATTAGGAATTATTGGTTAAAAGACAGAAAAATTTGATTCAGACTAGCTTGAGCCAAATGGGAGGAAAACAGGCTCTCAGAACAATACTGTTAAGAAGTGTAAGGTTTACCTAGGCCTGAGTATAGGGCCTTGAGAATTCACCAAAACATCCATCTTCTTTTCTAGCCTCTGCTTTGCTAAGTCTTGATTTCCCTCCATTCATGGGAACTTGGCTGCAGGTGTCTGTGAGGCATGTAGCCTGTATCTTATTCATGACCACAGGGGCTCTGAGACACACCATCTCCCAAATCAGGCTCTCATCTCTGACCAAGCTCCATGGCTAAGGAAGTTAAGGTTTGTGAAATAATGTTGGCCCAGAAGGCCTGGAACAGGCCCATTTCTCAAAAGAATTTCAAGACAGATCAAATGACTAGTGCCCTTCATCATGGTCTTGACACAGGTAAAGATACAAAGTCACGAGGGAGAAAACTCTCAGAAGCTTCCACTTGAAGAATTGTAGGGAATGTTCAGGTGACTCTTCCTGTACAAGGTGAGGTTTGTGAGTCGTGAGGTAACATTTTATATGGTTGTCTTTATGTCTCACAGTTTCTTCTCCCGCTCTCCCTTCCTACCCATCTCCTCCTCTTCCTCTTCTTCTTCTTCTCCTTTGGTCGCTCTTTCAGAAACTCCAAGACCTTTAAAATGACAATTGTACGGTAGATGTAACTCACAGGTAACTTTATCAAATCATGTTTTCATAAACAGCACTGACTTCAGTTTTTATTATTTATAATTCTTGCCAAAATTTGGTATATCAAGTTTTAAAAATTTTGGCCAACTAAAGTGTCTGTAAACTGATATCAACTAACCTAACTGCTTCTAAGGAGCAGGTGTTGCAACTCCTATTTCCTAACCTATGAATTGCATATTCATGTCTGAGTCTATGGAATCTATTTTTTTTTTTTTTGCCAGCTGTGTTATAAGTATCTTCTCCCAGGATGTGGCTTCATGTTTTAGAAGAGCAGTGTCTTTTATTGAATACCAGTTTTTAAATTTACATTGAGTTGAAAATGTTACCCACCCCCCACTATAGTTTGTATTTTAATGCCTTGATCAAGGAACATTTTTGTTTTCTCTTGGTGGGTGGCATAAAGATCTCTTATAATTTTTCCCTAAAAAAAAAAAAAACACAAAACTTTTAATTCCCATTTTATCCATATCAGTTTGGTATTAATTTTAGTGTAAAGAATGAGTTGGATTCAACTCCATATTCTTTTATTAGATACCAAATTACCCCAACCACTAAGATTTCTTTCACACCATCTATTTTTCTACTTCAAGAATGTCTTTGTTAGTCTCCTGCATTTGTTTATACATGTAGAGTCAGTTCAAATTCCTGTTGGAATTTTAATAAAAATGTCACTGGATTCATAAATCAATTTGGGAAATGCTGACATTTCTATAATGGGGAATCTTACCATCTACTAAAAAAGAACATTGCTACTTTTATTAAAGTCCTTTTAAATGCATTACTTGTATGATTATAATGGTTTCCTTAAATGTTTACATATATTTTATATCATATATCCTTCAGTATTGAATGTTTGAGGTTATTGAAAAGTTACCTTTTTAAAAGTTACCACATGTTTATTTCTTGACATGTATTTTGTATTTACATTTTGACTTCACATACAATAATCGTGTTAAATATTATTCATTAATAAATTTGACTTAGATTATTTTATCTTCTCAACAAGAAATCTTGTTATTTCTGAACAATAATAACTTTTTTTCTTGACTTAGTTGACTACATTGTTTCTTTTGCTGAAAATGTTGTATCATAAGCCCTCCAAAAACACTACCTTTGTTAAATAACATTTTCAGACAGACTATTGCATTACAGTGTGACAGTGTATCAGAATGTATTTAATTATTTTTCCTTTGGAATGTTTATGCTGTTATTTTAAATTATTTTTACTATTAAGAAATGTGAGGGCTCTTAGGATACATCTCGATAGTACAATTACTAACACTAAAGAGTAGGACCTGCTTAGAGTTCTCAGTATGAATTACCAAACTAATTTTCAGGAAGGTCAATTTACTGAAAGGAGGCAGCATATGAAAACATCCCTGTTCCCACATCCTCTACTCCATATAGGACTGTCATTTATATTCTTTAACTAATTTGATAGACAAAAGTAGTATTTCATTTTAATTTGCATTGATTTGATTACCAGTGAGGTGGATCTTTTTTACATAATATTTTTAAGCTTTTGTTGTTTTCTGTCTTTTGAGAGTAAAGAAAATATGTCATATATTAAAAAGTTGATTATGAATATAATTTTTAAAATGTATTTTGTTATATTGCATTTTATATATTATTTTCATAGCTCAATGCAGTATGTTTATTCTTATGTTATTAATGATTGCACTGATTTCTTGATAATTTCTTTCATTGCTTTTATGCATGGTTGGAAAGTTTGCCCCATCTTTCTTTCTTTCCCCTTGGGTCATTATAACATAATGGAACCATCATGCACCACACATTCACAGGTCACCAGCTAGTATTAACTCAAGCCATAAACTTTTCTTTCTAAAATGAAAATTCCAGATCTTGTATTGTGCTTTTTTATTTTGTATCCTCAGGGCTTGCCATAGTTCCTGGTTCATGATAGCTATTCAGAAAGTATTTGCTGAATACATTGAATGTTGTGTGTTTTAATTTGAAATTTCCCTACCATCATAGTTTTAAATAAATATAAATTGTTCCCTGATTAGATAAGTTGGCATCTATCATGTACTACAGGAGGACAATATATGAGACCATTAGTTGCATTGAGTAGTTCTAAACTCTTCACAGACTTACCTTACCCTTATTAACCTTCAAGAAGCACTTAGCTGCCCTAGCGGCCATTGTGTGTTAAACCAGGCCTGGGGGTATAGCATGGGGTCTTGGGATAGTAATTTTCCCTTTGAGAGAAATGGTATTTTGATATTAAGTACATAAGTGAATATTTCTCTAATTTTGACCTCTGATCTTCATGTTTTAACAAGTCTGATCTTCATGTTTTAACAAGAGATAAAAGTACTCAATTGTGTTAGTTAAATCAAACTGACACATTGGGACTCTTACGATCATCACATCTGGCAGGCAAGTCATATTTATTTTTTAAAACATCTCAACTTTTATACCTCTTACTTCAACTTCCCTTGCCCCACAGAATTATAGGCTTCCTCATCTGGGTCTCCATAACTCTTAATACACAATACCAATAGCCAAGAAAAGTGAATGTTTGTGGAATGCTGATCACATACCAGTTCTTGTGCTGAGATCCAAATGCCCTCCTTTAGCCCTACCTTTACTCCATGGGGTAAGAGATGTGATCACAGATAGCTGTTTAGAGGGGGATACTGAATCAATGGGAAGTGTCACTACCATGATTCAAGGAAGGAGTTTTGAATCCTAGGCTGAAGCTCTGAATTATCTCTTCTTTCACTGATTTTTCACATGTGTATGTGTGTATGTGTGTTTTTATACGTGTGGGTGAACATGGTATATGTGGAAGCTTAGAAGGCGATGTTATATGTATCCTGCTATTACTCTCCATCTTACTTATTGAGACAGGGTTTCTCACTTGAACCTAGGGCTCGTTGACTACTATCCAGCTTGCCCCAGGGATCTCCCTGTGTTTCCTTCTGGAATAATGGGATTATGGCCAACACTAACACACTCAGCATTTATATGGGTGCTGGGGATCCAAACTCATGTACTCATGTTTACATGGCAAGTGCCTTACCCCCAAGCACTTTCACTGTTTTTAAATAAATTATCCTTAAGAACAGGAATAACAATATAATAGCTTTCATAATTAAGGTATCTAATGTTTAGTTCCTGGAATTTAGTAGGTATTAAGTAACAATATGGTAAATTGGTAAATGGAATGTGGTTCTGGGAAAGCCTGCTCAGTGAAGTCTGTTTGACCACATACTTGCTTAGTATTTCTGAAATGGCTTGGATGTTCTAATACTATACAAACTACCCTTCTGTATGTGTACAAAGGACCCATATTTAATCAGAGACTGTTTCACACAATGTGACTAGGCACTAAGATTTTATTTTAACTTAAGTTATTATCCTGACATAAGTACTGAAGGGAAGAGAGTAGTAGATTTGCTCTAAGGAATTAAAGACATACTAACAGATAATGTGCTTGACAGGGTTTCATCAAGCTCAATAGACCTTATGTTTATAGTATACCGGATCTACTGTGGTAACCTGCACAATGTAGCATTTTCCCAGAGGAGTAGAGGCAGCATTTTATACTTTTATTTCTCATTAAGAGGCAAGATTAACACACACACACACACACACACACACACACACACATTAAAACTGTGGAGTTATTTTAATACTTTTCCTGCTGTACATTCAGGACACTCTACAGGTGTCACCATATTCTGTTTAATTTAATTCTCTGCCCCACATGGTAATATAAGGAAATAAAAATAAAATAGATTAAGAGCTATCACTTTCCATTCAATGTACTTGTGTTGCTGAAAATTGTCATTGGACTTCAATCTCAGGGCCAGAGGTTGTCCAGGGTCCTCCCACTGATGTGTTAGTTGGACAGCATGATAAATGGTGCACAACTCTCTGCCAGGACCTATGATTCTTCCCTTCTGGACTCTGTCATTCCTTTCTCCAGCTAGCAAAGGGGCAACATTGCATCATTTCACTGCCTCAGTAGCTGCCCTGTTGTGTAAGTACTCTTTGTTTGTTTGTTTGTTTATTTGTTTGTTTGTTTGTTTGTTTTTTGGTTTTTGCAAGGTAGGGTCTCACTCTGGTCCAGGCTGACCTGGAATTAACTATGTAGTCTCAGGGTGGCCTCGAACTCTCAGCGATCCTCCTACCTCTGCCTCCCAAGTGCTGGGATTAAAGGTGTGTGCCACCACGCCCGGCTGTGAGTAAGTACTCTTGAGCTTATGTAGAGGGTACAGTTTCCTCAATTATGCCATGTCCACTCACAAAAAAATGACTGAGACAGTCATAACACTTTGGCATAAGGTAGCCTTCCATAGCATTTAACAGTCTATATTTTCTCTTTATCCACTTGTTCTTTTAGCTACAAACTGTCCCACTTAAAGGCAGAAGCAATTCTAACGGTAAACCACAAAGATCTCAGTACATGAATGACTGTAATTGGAGTCAGGCTTACATTTTCGCATGTGTACATATGACAGAAAAGAAATCAGATAACAACATCCACAACTACACAAGCAGAAAAGGAAGAGAAAAATAATTATAGATAAAGCCATTACCTTTAAGAGAAAAAAAAAGTGCATCATTTTAGCTGCGTGTAGTGGTACATGCCTTTAATCCCAGCACTCGGGAGGCAAAGGTAGGAGTATTGCCATGAGTTTGATGCCACCCTGAGACTACATAGTTAGTTCCAGGTCAGCCTGGACTAAAGCAAGACCCTACCTCGAAAAACCAAAAAAAAAAAAAAAAAAAAAGAAAGAAAGAAAAAGCGCATCATTTTTTTTGCATGATTGGATCAAAAATTTTTGCTTACATCTGTGACACTTAGCAACTTGATCAGATTAGGAATCAAGTAAGAGACACACCTCTTGTGCAGGTCTGTTATGGAGTTTCCAGGAAGGATTGATGGAGAGAGGAATAACTTCCTTCATAGTGGGTGGCTGTTCCAGTAGTGGATTATTAATAAAGCAGCTCTAATAGAACACGAGGCCTTCTACCTGGCTGCCTGTCCTACTTGCTGGTACGTGCATCTACACTGTTGCATCATCCTCTGTGGACACTGGAGCCCAACTTCTTCAGCCTTCCAGCATGGGCTGAAGACCAACAGCTCTGAAGGAATATTCCAGGCCTTCAGTGCCATATTGGGACTACTGAGGCATGGAATGAGCAGCTACCAGGTCCTTTGACACTACCACTTGCAGACAGCTATTATTGGACTACCAGCCCAGATCCGGTAAGCTAATATAATAGATCTCCTTTTTAATACCCAATATCTATTTGGTACATTTAGAGTCCCCTTACTAATATACTATCCATCTAGGCTTAATAAAAAAAACAAAATATTTTAAAGGCTTGACAATGGGTGTAAGAAATAACTGATTTGATTTTTCTGTATCATTTGTTGTTCTTGTGTATAAAAGGCTAAATTTTAGGAGAGTTGGAGATACAGGACAATATTTTCAGTGGAGTAGCATCTAGTATGGAGAGAACAGTACTTATAAAAAAATTAATATTATAATTTTTCATGACATCATATATTTTAGCCCTTTAATAAATATGGCCTGAATTCCTCAGCAAATGAGCTACATGGTCTTTGTTCTTCCACCTCTTCTTGAACCTAAACCTGGGGCTTCTCTGTGTGATTCTGACAATTCCTCACCATTATTCTGTTCCAGTGTCCTGTGTGTACAGAATATGTGGACAGCACATCCCATGACTCCGCACCATCCACACAGCGTGGACAGTCGCAAAGTTCTGGCTGACAAAGCGAATGAAACACTAGAAACTGCAGGACTGGACACCTTGCTCAAGTGACATGTCCAACTACTTTTATCTGCCCCTGAATTCACAGTGATCCTCCTACCTGTGTCTCCCAAGTGCTCAGATTAAAAGCATGTCCTATATCTAAACATGGTCTGATTATGTTCCTTTTCTATGTGTTTCTAATAGTGAAAGAATTAAAACTTTTTTTTTTTTTTTGAGGTAGGGTCTCGCTCTAGCCTAGGCTGACCTGGAATTCACTATGTGGTTTCAGGCTGGCCTTGAACTAACTGTGCTCCTCCTACCTCTGCCTCCCAAGTGCTGGGATTAAAGACATGTGCAACCACATCCGGCCAAGAATTAAAACTTTTTTATAAGGCCCTGAGGACTGTATAGTATGGATGTTCTTACCTAAAAATCTCCAGGTTATTGAAGGTAGGGACCCCGTAATGATTCTAGAATGAGGAGAATCAGCAGAGAAAGAATAGTTATGAGAGAAGGTATTGCAGCCACATAGTAATATGTATTTCTTATGGATTAAACCAGCACTAGTGAAACCTTCTGGCCTTATGCTTTCTGGTTGCTATTAATTTCACATCCCACACCCTAATGGTCTGCCAGTATCAGAAAGGTATAGTGGGTAGGGCCTTTTGTGCATGCCAAAAGATTTGCAGAAGAGTTCAGTCAAATACTTTAGGCCATATCAGGTACAGTGCAATGGGTGGTCAGTAGGGCCCTTTGGGGAACAAGTAAAGCTCAGGACTGACCTACAAGTATCAAACTGAGGAGACAGGCAGGTCAGGATGAGATAGAGAAGCAGAGTCAGTCAAGGCTAAGAGAATACTTGCACTGAGGACAATCAAGGATGCCTATCTTTCTATCAGACTCCATGAAAGGGAGGGAGGCATGAGAGAGCACTCTCGTCAGCCTGGCCCTGGAGACTCCCTTCCAGCCCTCCCTGAGTGAAGGAGGAAGAGAATGTGGCATGAATCTAGTATGAGGTTTAGGTTCTAAGAAAAAGGCTGAGTTGCAAAGAAGGATAGTAAGATTATTCTAATACTCAAAAGCAATTATAGGCTTTGGAATGGAACAGAGACTTCACTAACAGAACTGATGGTCTATCAGGAAAGGGAATTTGAAGAACCAAAATTGAATGCTAGTTATTGGGAAAAATAAGATATCTATTTCTCAAGGACTGGAGCATCTGGACAATTTGGTCATATGCTCCTTATTAGAAGCTAGAATAGAGATATGCTCATTTCTGACACCAACTGTGCTGGAACAGAACACTGGGTGAATTTTGGGCACCGTGGAAATGCTCTGGGCACAGAAAGCATGACATGAATTCTACTTCCTCATAGTACTGCCATGTCCTATAGCTATGTTCTTCCGTTTTCCTTATCACCAACCTTGACCTTATATTTTGACGGTAATTTTCAACAGTCTTGATATGTTGTTATTTATGTATTACTTTTATGGTAATATTGAAATGGAAAAATATGCAATGATATTTTAAGAAGTTGGAAGATAACTTTCAAATATATTGCAAATTCTTTTCCAAATACAACAGATTATAAATCCACACAAGCAAGCAATAATAAACAATACAAAATTCTACCTTTAATCTTTTCACAAATTGTCTCCCTACATTGATCCTTAGTTTTCTCAGCTCTCAAAAATGAGTAAAATCATATATGGAATTCAAAAATTGATAAGAGAGTTAAGTAACATGAGGTCAAAAGTGAACTAAATTAACTGCTTTTCAAGCATAACATATTGTTATTCTTATAATTATTTGTCAAGTTACATTGCACACATACTATCGTGGCATAGGTTCAGTGGCCAACAGTGAAGTTGAAGGAATCATTTGAACTTAATGTTATGGAACTTAAATCATAGCCAGTGTCACCCAAACCATTTTTAATGCACCAAAATCTGACCAAGCTTCAAACTGAAATGCTGGTAACATGGGAACAGCAAGGTCAAGTGAGCAGGATTGAGGCCCTTTCTCTCCTGCCATAGCAACTCTCATTACTGCTAATTACTGGGCAGAAGTCCCAGGAGACCCTTATAAAAACATAGTTTAGATTACTTTCAAAGATGACTGATATTGTGTAGCTCTGCTCTTTACAATACTAAAGGCTACTGTGATTTGTTCAAGGGTGTAAATGAAAGCAGGGGAAGATCAGAATGCACAGCCAGATGCTGTGCCCCATGACTGCTCTTCACTGCTTTTCTGAGGTTCAGACTTGGAGCTTGTGGCTGCCACCTAATATTTGGTCAAGCAATCTGGGCATTGGGCTATTCCTCATGCAGTTTGGTTAAAATCAGCACATTTCAAGAGGAGACAGATTATCATTTATAATATGCATGGACACAGAAAAACACAAGAATTTTGAGTAGCAAACAATGAGAGAGCTAGAGTAGAATTCTGTCAATTCCATTCACACAAGGGACTTCCTGGGTCTAAGTTCTAGATGGCTGCTATCCATAACCATGGCAAATAAAATTTGCCAAACTTGAATGAAACATGTTTGATTCACTAACATTAATTTCCAAATATCTATTAGGGCTTTGGGCTAATGAAGTCGAGAAGTATAGAGTCATGGACCTCTAGTATCAACACTTGAATAGAGATAGGACGATTTGGGTGTTTGAGACTAGCATGGGTTACATAGTGAGAAGAAAGAAAGAAGGAAAGGAAGAAAGAAAGAAAGAAAGAAAGAAAGAAAGAAAGAAAGAAAGAAAGAAAGAGAGAAAGAGAGAGAGAGAGAGAGAAAAAGAAAGAAAGAAAGGAAGGAAGGAAGGAAGGAAGGAAGGAAGGAAGAAAGGAAGAAAGAAAGGGAGAAAGGGAAAGAAGAAAGAAAGAAAGAAAGAAAGAAAGAAAGAAAGAAAAGAAAGTAAAAGAAATAAAGAGAAAGGGAGGGAATAAAAAAGACAAGAGTAGAAAAAAGAAAGAAAAGAAGTAAGGAAAAGGAGTCCCTTTGGGCTACTGTAATTAGATCTAGGAGGAAGAGCTGCCCTCAGTGAGCACACTGAAGTTCCCTAGTTGCTTTGTTGGGGCTCATTCTCTTTATTCTTTTCTACTGTTACTTGCCGAGAAACCTCGATAGTCTCTTAGCATGTGCATCTGCCACTCAACTTGCCACATAAACCTGAATCTTGCCTGCTCTGCACTCCTGATTTTCCAGGAATATGAGTTCAGTACTATTGTCAGATTATAAAGCTCCAAGCTTTGTCCCCAGGTCACCTTCCTGGGCTTAGATCATGTCCTTGTTATTCCAACCCTGGCTCTAACCTGATGGTACCATCTGGACTCCATTTTCAGTTTGCAACATGCCTTGCTCTCACTTCTCAGATTTCACACTCTGCTTCTGTGGCCTGGAGCTATCCTCTGTCTTCATCATACAATGGCTACTATTTCTTGGGTCACCTTCAGTTCTTTGGAGAGAATTATCCTGACCTCTACTGAGGGTGAAGTCTTTGTAGCCGCTCCATTGTTCCACGAATCTCTGATCTTATGAGAGTAGACCATGAGAGAGGTAGTCATCAAGAAAGTGAGGGTTCTGAACAATGTCCTGTCTCATGACTTTTGAGCATGTGATACAGAACAGAAGTTACACAGCCAGACTGAAACTGTCCTAATACAAATAACAGATATGAAATGAAAGCATAGGTTCTCTAGGGTCCAGAAAGGTAATAGATGCTTCAAAGCACAAGAAATGAGATTAAAGGATGTACTTTTAAAAGTTTTTCTTTGATAATTTTCATACACATAACATAATGCATTTTGATCACAATCCTCTCCTTATACTTTCTTTTGTCTCTTCTCCCTTATTACATTTCCACTGAACCTCCTGTCTTTCCTCTTCTATTTTGATATCATTTTTTGCTATCCTCTATTCTCATAGTAACATGTTGATGGGCCCAATATTATGCAGGTCTTGTAAGGTCATGAATGTGGCAGCTATTTTGTATAGAAATATAGTTCTTACATTCTTTTTTCAGCCTCTTTCACAGTTGCCCCTGAGCCCTTGAGGATGGGATAGAGATGTCACATTTAATGCTGGTCACTCAAATATCACTTTGTCTCACCAAAATGGTAAGTTTTGAGTCTACCCAGTAATTACCACCATCTGAAAAGAGAAGCTTCTTTAACCAAATTTGAGGATAGCATTAATACATGGGCATAAACATAAATATGTAGAAGGCAGTTTTGTGGGAATGATATATCCATTTAGCCAAACAATAGTAGTAGCTCCCCTCCCAGGGCTTTTGACTTGGTTTTCAGTACCAGCTATGAAAGTCCCTCCTTTGCATCAGGCCTTAAATCCAGTCATAGAGTAGCTGGTGATTCCCATAATAAATATGCCCCTCATGCACTAGAGGGTACATCTTGCCTGTCTGGCCAGTTGTGTACCTTGCAGTGTCAATGGCTGGTTAGGTCCATTGATATTGTAGCAGCCTGCATAGCTCTTTTTGGCACCATGACAGTTAGTCAGCAGGGAGAAGGCTTCCAGCTCAATTCTAGCTTGATTTCTCAGTGCCCTGGAGTGGAAACAAGCAATAGGTTCTAACTATGTAGTTCTGGTGAACAACAAGAGCCTTGGCAATAGTCTCTATTGCCTCTCTGTAGCAGACAGCTTCAGGTTCACTGAGATGAACTTCCAGACCGGGCACAGTTATGGAGGAAGGGATATTATTTATTGAAGCTTACAGATCCAGGGGAAGTTCCATAAAGACAGGAGAAGCCGGCCTGATCTCCACAGGGCCAAGCAGAGAGAGAAAAGCCAACCAGCCGCCACAGCACACAGAGCAAAAACTACAGCCAAAAGGTCACACAGCACACTTCAGGAACTCCTGCTAGGCACATTTGCATATCTTTACAATGGAATCTCAAACCCACCACTAACACCTTAAGACCAGCCCCCAGTGACATTGCCTCTAGGAAGGTGATTGCAGATGCAAACTATAAAGTAATAAAACATTGAATATATTGGGGGACATATATTCAAACTACCACATTCCGCCCCTGGCCCCCAATATATTTAGCTCCTGGCCCCCAATAGATTTATAGCTATCACACATTGTAAATTGTACTCAGTCCAATTTCAAAGGTTCTCACAGTCTTGATCAACTTAAGATAGTGAGTCCTGTAAAATCAAACAAGTTAAATACTTTCAACATGTAAAGGCACAGAGTAAACATTTTAACTGTATAAGGAATAGCAAGGAGAAACTAAAACAATGCAAACTCAACCACCATCAACAGTCATCAAACTTCTGCAGTTCAAATTCAATATAATCAGAGACTGACAGTCTCCAGGTTTTCCAATTCCGCCCCTCCAACTGGGCAGAGTCGCCAGGGAAAACTTTCATCCCTTGCCAACATTGCACTCCATAGTAGCCCTTTTGCACAGTCCTGGCATATCCAAAACATCTTCAGGTCTCCATGCAAACCACGGTCCATCTTCCAAAGGCTCTTCCAGCCTATTCTTGAGGGTCTTCATGCCCTGCCTCATGCCACATCTCAGCAGCAGCTCCTGGAACCGTGTGCAATTCATGACCACTCCATGCATTTTTCATGCTTCCAAAACTAATACCAGGTGTGCAGGACACAGCCATATTCTTAATCCAGAGATAAAATAAATCAAAGCCTTGAAAAGCAGGTTCCTTCTCCAGTCAGCTCTTTTCAAGAATTTGAATTTTTAACAGTCTTTCCTCAGGCATCCTTTCCATTGTTTTAATGTAAATCAAGTCAGGCCACCTTCCTTCCACCTTCCTTAAGATTGCTAATGCGTTGACAATAGCAGCTCCAGTAACCTAAAACCACTCTCAGTGCCTCTGCTTTTAACTTGCTTGAGGTTTTCCAGCTTAAAATCTTAAAATCTCAGTCCGATATCTTTAGCCAAGCACATCAGTCCATTACAAATTTAACATTGATCAAACTTTCTGGGCCTGGATAGCAGAACGTAGCCATCCCTTATGCCAGTAGCCCAGTTCCAACAAAGTCCTCTGCAGTCTTTCCTTCCCCTTAGAAAGCTCATAAGCCAAGCCTCGAAGTTCAGTACTATCTGCACTTAGCATTCTCAAACTCTCAGCAGAATAGTCCATAAAACTTGGCTTACCACTCCAGAAGGCACCTTCAGTTGCAAGCACCAAGTCCATGCCCATTCCTCCAAAACAAAGGTTCCAAAAGACGAATATCCACACGGTCAGGTTCATCTCACCCCACTCTCGGTACCACTTTACTGTTGCAGACAGCTTCAGGTTCGCTGAGATGAACTTCCAGACCGGGCACAGTTATGGAGGAAGGGATATTATTTATTGAAGCTTACAGATCCAGGGGAAGTTCCATAAAGACAGGAGAAGCCGGCCTGATCTCCACAGGGCCAAGCAGAGAGAGAAAAGCCAACCAGCCACCACAGCACACAGAGCAAAAACTACAGCCAAAAGGTCACACAGCACACTTCAGGAACTCCTGCTAGGCACATTTGCATATCTTTACAATGGAATCTCAAACCCACCATTAACACCTTAAGACCAGCCCCCAGTGACATTGCCTCTAGGAAGGTGATTGCAGATGCAAACTATAAAGTAATGAAACATTGAATATATTGGGGACATATATTCAAACTACCACACTCTCCAAGGGTCTCTCTCACCAACAACTCACTTGTGTAGTATCTCATCCCTAATACCGTAAGTTTTCTGTACAACCTATGGCCTCTGGACATAGTATAATGCATCCCCACAGACTAATTTGGCCCAAACTCTCTTTTTTAAAAGTTATGCATATTTTAAATTAGCTATCAAAGAGGTAACTTCACATATGACTTATTCATAACATCTTTAATTTTGATTAACTCTCTTCCCATTCCATCTTTTCTATTCCCTTTCTGTAATCCCTCTTAAACCTTTCTGCTCCCAGTATTCCACTACTTACAATGGTTTAATCCAGGCTGGTCTCAGATTTCTAATCCTCTTACTGCTACCTCTTCAGCAATTCCCTACTGGTGTGTGCCACCGCAACTGGCTCAAGGAATTCTTAGATGGCAGAGTGACTCTAACCAAAGTCAAGTATAGACTTCTTTATTTCCACCTTCTCACGAAGACCCTATAAATTAAGTGGCATCATATGTGTGAAGATTATTTCAAACTGTAGAACATGTTGTTCATGTATATTATAATTCTATATCAAATAGTTGAATGAAAATGATCCTGTTTGGTGTTAACATAATGAATAAATGCTTTAAGTGTGGCACAAAAGTGCAGAGGTATCTTGTCCTGGGAGCTCAATTGTATAGGTCCTTCTCATCATGCTCTTTTGTTTATCAGAATGTGATACTAAAGATAGGTTTCAGGTAGCACTGGAGAATCTGCTATTTGTTCATAGCTCTGCACTTGTTCCCTTCTGGACCTTGGGAATATTATAAAATTGCTTATAAAATTACTATTGGCTAACAAACATCCATCTCCAAATGAGGGATGAAATTTGCCAGCTGTTTCCTAAACTCCTGGGGAGGAACTGGGGTTTAATAAGATAATGAACATCATTCTCTCCATATGCACTCTGTACCCTTGGCCCTCATGATCTTCAAAAGGTTCTCCATAGGCATAAATGCAGACAGTCAGGGGGAAAATCAACCAGACTCTGCCAACAACCGTTCATCACATATTCATTCTGGTGTCCATTCATTAATGTTTTCTATTAGCAACTGCCCATAACCAAGTGTAATATGCCACCAGGCATAGACAGCTGTCAATGAATAAGGGGATGTAAGGTGCTTGCCTTCCGTGGTCACTACCTCATCTCTGCTTGTTTGTACAAAGCTTCTCATCCCTATTGCTGCTTCTCTCCCTGGCCATCAAATGTAATAATTGAACACACAAAAATATATTGGAAAAACACATCAGTAATTTTGGGATATGTGAGGAGGGCTCTATTATGAAAGAGGATTGCAAGATTGCAAGAACAGAGTGATGTTAGAGTACATGTGATCAACCAGTTCTTCATGATGAAAATGAAAAGAGGAAAGGTAACAGTGGCTTGTGCTTACTGAGTCCCCTGTGTGAACTGAGAGGGATGGAGGCCATCGGAAATGACCCATGATTTCAGACATTTACATTTTCCTCCAGCTGACAAAGAAAACCACAAAAGTCAAGTAAGAGCACTCCAAATAATGCAAAATCCAACCAATGGAGCAAAGATTTTCATAAGGGTAAGTCCAGATTCTTGGTTCAGATTGGCTGGATTTGCTTGACAGTTCTGCTGGGACTAGCTTTGTGACTTCAGATATAGTACCGAAGCTCTGTGTGCCATGGGCTCCTTCTTGGTAGAATGGAGGAAATAATAATTTCTATCAAAAGGGATAGATTTTTAAGGATGTCAAGACCTGGTACATGCAAGGTACTTAAAAGTGCCCCTTTTAATAATAATTATGATAAACAATAGTAATAATAATTATGATAAATGATGGTGCTTTATTAATTGAAGACCTCACCTTGAGGAAATAAGCTCAATGGTGGGTCAGAAAAGGAAGCCAATTCCATTGGACAGAAAAGGGGGATCTGAGCTGGTAACTTTTAGATGGGGCCATTGGGAATGATGGGAGAGGGATGGAGGCAGTGCAGGACAGTTATAAATAGCTTGAAAACTAGTCCTGCGCATAACACCCAAATACCAGACCAAAAGGGATTTGCACTCAGTACAGATTCTAGCACCTTAAGAAGATAAAGTTCATAATTGGCATGTGGAGGACTGGAAGGAGGAGAGATGGGTAGAAGTAGAGTAAATTAAGAAGAGACACGGTAGCCATTGATGTGAAAGCCATTTTGAAATTAGAGAACCCCTTAAGTCTGTGTATGTATTAAGCAGATCCTCGGTGGGGCTCTTTTCCATCAGAAGCACTGAAGTGAAGGGGAAAGTTAAAGACCTCCTCAGAGCGCAGAGGTGGTGTGCAAGGTTGGAAGAGCCAGGCAGAGTCTTGTGGCTGACATGTGTTCTTGATGATGGTGGAACTAGGATGATGTTCATGTCACATCTACCCTTCCCATGCCACGGTGGCGCTTTTTCCTTCATGTCAAGTTTGCATTTGCCGCTTGCCATTTCTTGGCTGTTATCTCTTGAGTATTCAGCCATCAACCTTTAGGGTGGAATTAGAAGCACTTTAATTTCCTCCTAACACCTAAATTAAGGTAAGAGTTCTAAATACTTTATTAATAATGTACACTCTAATTAATAGAAATTACTTTTCCTGCATGTATTATTAAAGGATATGTTCCAACATGCCTTTTTATGTTTTCCAATTTACTTGCTTAGAAAGCTAGTTGTTTCCACACTTACCTTAGCCTGCCTTGGTCAGCTCCATTCAATATGTGAGGTAACTCTCTACTTCAGATTTGAGAGGAAGTTTCCCTCAGTTCCCTTCTACCTCTCTGTAGAAAGGATTTCTTGTTAAAGTTAATGCATATGATTCATTCATGCATATGATTGCCATCAGATACTCAGAGTCTAAAATTTTACCTTCCAAATAATTCGTTCAGTCTTTGGCCAATAATTCTATACTTCCAAATAAGAGAGGAGAATAGGAGCTAAGTCTCAAAATTGAATTTAACAAATCAGTATGGTCGCTGCTATCATTTGTTTCCCCATGTGGAAAGAAGAATTCAACACTTTTGAGACACTTTTACTCAATCTGGAATTTGCTTTGCTTTAGTTCAAAGCCACTAGGAAGGTAAACACAGAAAGTAGGTGACAGTTACCTGCAGGGAAAGAACAGAGTCTCTTGGACTTTCTGGCCAAAATGCCAAGTTCAAATCTTGATCTTGAACCTTTTCAGAGTGGGACAGAAGAAAAAAAAAAAAAAAAAAAAAAACTCAGCGTCTCCTGCTTCTCATTTCCTGGGCTTGGAATGGACTCCCCAGGTCTTTCTGTGGACTGAGGTACAGATTTAGAGTCAATATATGTGAAAAATTTGGGTCAAAGCCAGGTACAAAGTAAGCACCCAAAGACTTGATTAACACTCATGCTTCCCGTCTCTACCCACAACTCAGAGGGCCAAGTCCTGAGGTTCACGGTGAAGCCAGAAAGGAGCTCTCAATCATTTTCCCCAAATTACTTACCATTTAGTACATGCCAAATGCATGCATGCAGAGACTTCTGGGTTGTGTAAACTGACGGTAGGGGACACAGATTTCTGGGGAGAGTTGAGAAAGAATTGTGCAAAAAGGACCTCCTCAGAGCTTCTTGACCGAGCCAATTTATATTTCATTAGTAAGTAATCTAGCTTTCACGGGTAACTAACCCAAAACCATGGAGAAACTATAGTGTCATGGACTCCCCAGCTCTCTGCATGGCCCACTAAGGACTCTTCTCTGCCCTATGTCTATTCGTTCAGTGCATTCAAGTCTGCTAACTCTCCTCACATGTGTCCAGGGAAGCATGCAGTGTTGCAAAATAGATTAGGTGCTGGAAATGATTTTTTTTTTCTCTAAAAATTAGTAAAGCCCCATTTTTTGGAAAAGGTTCTATATTCTAAGCTGAAGTTGGTAGTAGGTCCCCAGTATCATGGGCTGAAAGATAATTTTTTCTCAGGAGGCCATCGGTATAATTTGTTTCTGTCTTGATGCTCAGTAATGGATGTGCCCTTGTGTCTCAAAAGGCTCTCTTATCACTCGCGGGCCTGGATACGAAGAGTTAAACGTTCCACTCCCCTGTCAAGATGTAGCTACCTTGAGATTCAGAGGCACAGTTCCCAACCTAATCCTTTCTAAATCAGATTAGTCCATCCCCTTGCTGACAGTTCACTGACGAGTGCATTCCTCAAAGAGAATCTCATCGGAGATGCAGAGCATTTGATGCAGTTTTATAGTATCAGAGTAGTAATTCATGCCCTGCGTAATAAAAAAACAAACTCATTAAATGTAGGTTCTTGCTTTGTACTTAGACCTCCCAGCAGTTTAACTTATGCATAATGAGTCTAAATACTTTAAGGGATAATATAAAAATTATCTACTCTTTTTTCATATCAAAATTTGTGCATTTGTTTCCCCTTCACTACATGTCTAACATAACTAGGAAACAATATATAACCCTAATTACATGTTATTTATTAGAAAGGAAGCAAAATAAGTCATCTGGAGACAATCCTTGTAGTTATTCATGGAACTGCTCTCGATGACAAAGATAGAGTAAAGCCAGCAGTCTTTCATTATATTTATTACACACTCTTTGTGCTAATGAACAATAACAGGCTTCAATGAAATAATGGTGCGGCTCCAAGTTGTAGGGAATTCTATATAGGCCATATTTATGAAGGGCAAGGCAGGGCTTTGCTTGTCCTTTGTGTCTTTGCTTTCCATTGAAGGAAGAGGATAGGTGACCAACAAAAGTAGCTGGGTGATTTTAATAAGCACAATGGGAACAAGTAAGCATGTTTATAAAAGTCATTGTGAAACCTTCAGCAGTGTTTCACTCAGGAAAGAAAGTTATCACTGATTTTCCCATATGAACCCTCTAGTGAGCCTTTATTCCTTACTTTGAAGAAACTTAAATATGCCTACACATACCTGAAAAAATGAATTCACAAAAATAAGTTTCTAAGATTTTATTAAAATTCTTGAAGTATTTATTACTGATACCATACAGTGGGGTCCCAAACCCTAAAACTATATTGATTTTTGTTTTATAATAGAAAATAAAAACATTTTAAGTCCTACCCTGAAAGATACCGGGGGAGGGGTGGGTTCTCTGTCATTGTCAGAGGAGTTAGAATGAGAGAATATGTTGTCTCTAGAGAAAACTTGCAAAAATGATAAGAACAAGTGAAATGGGTTTTCTCTGTGTCTGTCTTTGTCACCATGGCTCTTGCTATGTCGTGGGGAGAAGAAAACCCTCAGCATATGGGCAAGGGAAAGCATTTTGTATGTGTGTGTTCGCAAGAAAGCTGTCCAAAGATGTGGAAGCTGCAAGAAGAAAAACATTTGTATTTCTTTTCTTTCAGGATGAGCCAATACTTTAGCACTTACAAGTGTTGCCTCATGGGTAGTACCAGAACAGTGCTGGAGGATGAACCTACCCATAACAAAGGAGCAGGGGAAAGTCTAGGAGGGAAGGGTGCCAAGAAAAGTCAGCTGGGACTGCCTCTTCTTTTGAACCAGCAGTTTCCTTCCTTTGTTTTCTATTCAAGCATTTGCCTCATTCCTCTTTGGAGCTGTTCAGAAGATCCTCTCCTGTGCAAGAATATGTATCAGGACTTCCCAGCCTACGTCAGACCGCTGGTGCATGGAGCTGGTGTGCTGACACTGGCAACCTTCCAATCATGAGGCATCAGCCAGGCAAACTAACAGCAAAATGTACAGCCAGTTATGCTAGGCTGTGAACTGGGTTATGCTTGAGGATAGTGCAAGCAAGGATGGGATAGTGTAGGGAGATGACAAAGAGGTGTAGGCAATCAGTTTAGGCTCAGTCATAAAATTCTGCAGAAAAACTCACTTGCCAATCCTTGAACTGAATCTCCTTAAACTTTACACAAAGATCAAATGAAGTTAGTTTGTTAAGTATGTGTCTTGCAAAACCTATCTCTGAATTGAGAACAAGGAAAGAAAGCTCTGAAAATCCTATTAGAAATTTAAATCTTGTTAAATCTTCCATGTCTTTCCTCTCTGGTGCCAGGGCAACATTTGGGAAGGTGAATGTGTCACCAGTATCCTTGGAAGATCTCTTCACACTTCTTGTCTTGGAGGCACTGTGAAGAGCCATTCCCCTTGGTGGTGGTTTGACTTAGGTGTCCCCCATAAACTTATGTGTTATGAATGCTAGATCCCCAGCTGGTGGCAATTTGAGAATTGGATCCTCCTGGAGGCAATGTATTATTGGAGGTGGGCTTATGGGTGTTATAGCCAATTACCTCTTGTCAGTGTTTGGCACACTCTCCTACTGCTGTTGTCCACCTGACATTTGCTAGGAGGAGATGTCCACCCTCTGCTTATGCCATCATTTTCCTCTGCCATTACAGAGCTTCCCCTCAAGTCTGTAAGCCAAAATAAACCCTTTCATCCCACAAGCTGGTTGGAACTGGTAGGGGTAAGATGGATTAGATATCCATGAGCAACTGGTCCCTTGGTCTGTATCTCTTTGGTCTCATCCCTTGTCTTCCAATCCCCTGGTATACCTGATATCCAGCTGACAAAGAGAAGAAGAAGAATCCTTTGAGCAAACATCTGCCAGGGCCAACAGGCCTGCATTGCCTGGAGAGAAAGGGAGAGTTACCCATTACCTCCACCCAATAACATGGAAGCCAGCTCTGGCTCGGGAGAACCATAGCCCTCCCAAGTTCTGAAAACCCAGCAAAAAAACCAAACAAACAAACAAAAAAGAAACCACACCATATTTTATAATGCCCACATCCCCAGTGTAGTGGTAACTGCCTTTATTCCCTAAGTTGCTAGGTCAAAGGCCTGCCTCCTCCCTCCTCCCCTCCCCAGGTTTTGGCTCTGACCCAAGCAGTTTCCTGGCAGCTGAAGGCTCTTCAGTGTGGAGTTGCCCTTCATAGCAGCAACCATCTCTGGCAGAAATTGGGCTGGGCACTTTTCAAACAGACAGACAGCAGAAGGAGAAGGTAATCTCTGTGAAGAGAAATTAGAATAAATTCTGATGACTACAAAACATATAATATTAAAATTCATTTTAAAAAGAGAGAAAAAATAACCTTGCAAATCAAATCCAATACCTCTTCTATACCTGAACCCAGTGGCTAATTTGGGCTGAAGAAAAATACACATTTAGCTATAATTGTCTCACTTTACCCAGTTACGTTAAACCTTAAGTGTATTCTTAATGTCATTTACTCTGCATACTCTCTCGAACCCCCAAACACTAGATTCGTGCCTTCTGCCTTCTCAAACCTTCAAACCCCCACTCTCATCTCCTTCATTCATAGGTGATAACTGATTTTTATCAGCTCTTAAAACAGTTTCTATTCTGGCTGCTCCATCTTGTCGGCACCTATTCTATTTTTAACTCAACCTAATCAAGCTTCCTTCAGGTTTTTATTGTGAGTCTTGGGGTCCTACATCACATCCCTATATCTTCTGACTGAGAGGCATTCTACCAACAAATCCTATGTATCTAGGGTCATTTGAGCTTGACCTTAACCCCATGAGGTATGTGAGGAAGGAGTTAATTTTTTTTCCACACAAAAGGAAAGAATGATATTTGGGAAGATAAAGTAATTTGCTCACACTAACTTTAATAGTAAGTAATAGCGGCATTGGCAGTGGATTTATTAGAAAGATGAAATGAGGAAAACGTAGCTTGAAGGTCATAAGTGAGGATCATCATATCTAAGTACTTTAACTGAAAAGGTCCTTACAGGTACTTATTTTAATGGGATAATGGGGCTGGTTGACTGGTCATAGATGTGTCCAGCACTGGGATCTGGGCTTTGGTTTTCCTAACTTTTGCTTACTGTTCTGTCTCACATATCTTGTTAAGATTTGGAAAGTCAACATCACTATCAAATAACTAATGTTCTCAGATATCGTGCAAGAACCACGTATGCCAGGCTCTTATCTGCAGTATGAAATCAATGTGCTGATGCATGGGCCTCACCACATGTGCTCAGTATCAGACTCATAAGAGTGGCAGCTTCACCTTGTCATTCCTATGTATCCTTAAGCCCAAATATCACTGTGTGTATAAGAGCAGAAAGACGTCCTCAGCACACATTGCAATTCACAATTTCAACTGTTTTGGCTCTCATTAACAAAAAAGAAGACAAAAAGGCATCCAGCTTTCTCTCCCTGACAAGCTCTGAGTTCCCTTCACTTTTGTTATCTCTTACATTTGAGTATCTTCTTCAAATGAGGTGTGGTAATGGGGCCAACTGCACAGCAGCTGCCCAGTAAATCACTCTAGAAACGCATTCTAGAAATGCCAGGGATGAAGGAAGTTCATTTCTTTCTGCCTCTCTAGGTCAAGGTGAGAACACCTGGGAAGCAATTGGCAGGTTTGCCTGGTGATGAATGGGATGGAGCAGAGGCCAAACAAGAATCCATCTCTGCAAGTGATTTATATTTGTGGACACACACAAAAGGTGCTGGCCTAGAAATATTAGAGAGGCCAGATACCTCAACACCTCAGCAAGCACTGTGAGGCATAAAGTCATTCTAGAGCCCATATTCCTGGAATTCTAAGGCCTTTATTTTCTGACTCTTGCTTGCTCTCTCTCTCTCTCTCTTTCTCTTTCTCTCCCTCTTTTGGGCCAAACTTGATATGTACTGAAGAACCCCCCCTGTTCAGGTTCATTGTTTTCACATATTTAAAAAACTTTAAAAAATATTCTATTTTATATATTTGTTTATTTACAAGAGAGAGAGAGAGAGAGAGAGAGAGAGGGAATGGGTGCACCAGGGCCCCCAGCCACGGCAAACATACTGCAGACACATGCTCCACCGTGCATCTGGCCTACATGGATTCTGGACCTGGGTCCTTAGGCTTCACAGGCAAGCACCTTAACCATTAAGCCATCTCTCCAATCATTTAAAAAACCCTTTATTGGTAGCTTCCATAAGTATAGACAATAAGCTATGATAATTTTCTCCCCCACTCTCATTCTCCCCGTCTCAAATCCACCCTCCATTGAATCCCTTCATCCTTCCAATTACTTTCTCCTTTGTTTTGATGTCATCACCTTTTTCTCCTACTATGAGGTCTTGTGTAGGTAGTGTCAGGCACTGTGAGGTCAAGAATATCGAGGCCATTTTGTCTCTGGAAGAGTGCATTGGAAGCAGTCCCTATGCTTCATTTGGCTCTTACATTCTTTTCACCACCTCTTCCGCAATGGACCCTGAGCTCTGGAGGGTGTGATATAAATGGTTTCACATTTTTAACTTGGACAAAATTTTGCTGTGGAAAAAAATATGTAGGGCCATGAAATTCTTTATATGCCAAAGAACTGGCAAAATGAAAGCCATTCTTTTTCATAAGGTAAGAGGAAAATATTTACAACCAGCTAGAAGAATGTTCAAACCAATGTCATTCTCATTTTTCTGGCTAGTTGGAGAAAATAAATTTTAAGGGCTGAATTATCCTATCATTTCCTATGCATCTCTAACATTTCCTGAACAAGATTATGAGAATCTCAATGGCTTTATTTCTTAGAATATGTTTGCATCCCCTGCAAACCCAGTTTGGAACTGCATCTATCATAGCAACTACTTAATAATTAATTGTCAAAACCAATTGGTTGTTTAAAGGATTATTTTGTTTTCATTATTTAGATTGTGTGGTTTCAATCTTTTGAAAAGGACCAGCAACTCAGCACAGTGTTCAATGCATTGTTGCAGCATTTTCTAGTGTACTGATGTTTTTCTTCACAGTCCCTACATAGCTTTTTCCAGGGCCATGTGAACAAATTGTTGGGCAGATGGCATCTGAGAGAGGTGCAGGGGTGTGGGACTGCATGATCTGGCACGATCCACTACTAGGCCATGTTTCCTACCACAGGCCCTCATCGTTAGAACAGCACATACATTGCTCATTAGCACAAAAGCAGTAGGTGGATTACCTTCACTACTGACCAATCACTGGTTTAATCACTTAGCTGTGACTAAGTCTCCATGCCTTTCTGGGTGTGCTGTTTACTATGCCCATTGCTTAGGTGGTGGGCTTTGTGCTTTACTCTTGCCATTTACATTAATGTGAAGTTCTGCTGGAGATAGGCCTAGAAGTTTGTTTGGGTTACTCTGATCCAGAATCTTATCTTTACACATATGATGATGTTGGAGTAATATTCTGGATTACAAATTGAAGTGTCTTATAATTAATTTTTTTTTGGGGGGGGATTGTAGAGAATGTGTGGTGTGGTGTATTATGCGATATGTATTTAAGGCCAGAGAATATCAGATGTCCTTCTCTTTTGCTTATTTACCTGTTTTCTTGATATGGAGTATCTCCTTTAAATGAGAGCTGTCATCTTCACAGTTTTTTTTTCTGTTAGTGAGCTCCAGTGATTCTCTGGTTTTTGCCTCCTACAGAGTATGGCATGACCATCCTTAGTTGTATATATTGGAGATGGGGGATTGAACTCTGGCAAGCTCAGATCCTCTCAAGCCTTCATGCTTGAGTAGCAAGAACTCTTATCTGCCGAGTCATTTCTACAGCCCCACGAAACATCTTTTCATGAGGTAGATTATATTCATTTAACTCATAACATCAGGTTTCTATAATAATTAGCTTTAGAAAATATTTAGGAATATAAAGGACTTAGTTTTTAATTATTGACAGTCTGTCTAAAACAGAGATATAATACCTAGTGAAATTCTTTCTTTCCTTTCTAAAAATGATTCAATGTTTCCTTATGCTGTTATGACTCACATGGGGCTATCATTTTTACAGCAGTCCAGAACAGGACCAGTCACTGCAAGTTGAAGGTTGAAGCTTCCATCCAAACTGCTATAGATCCAGCATGAATTTCATATTTGTACTTAACTGAGCTCATGTACAAATCCTGTAGGAAATCCTGGTAGGAAAATCACAGCAAATCATCAACCCAGGGTTTTTTCAAACAAAATTCTTACTATATTGTAGATTGTCACTTTTTTTTTTGAAAATGGCACATCGCTTTTTATTGGACACTGGTATAAACTTAATACTTGCCCATGTGATACCAAGATTCTGTGGATTCTGAGATAGATTATGTGCTGTGTGTTATCTGGCCCACAAAGCTATCAAATTAGGAATGCCAATCATCTTCCATAGAATAGAAATGGGCTTCAAGCAGGTCCAGGAAGCAAACAAACTTCATGAGCAGGTGGTTCCAATTCCCATAGTACCTCACACTCGTATGTGAAACCCTAACTCTCAGTAGTTCTGAATGGGAATGTTCAGAGATAGAGACTTTAAAGGAGCATTCAAATAAGCCCATTAGAATTGAGCCTTATTCATTCTGACTAGTGTTTCTATAATGAGAGAAAATTGAGACACTCAAATGTACTAGGAATATGATATATACTGGGAAGACCGTGTGAAGACACAGAGAGAAGGTAGAAGTTTGCAAGACAAGGAGAGATGCTCCAGGGGAAATCAATGCCACCAACACCTTGATACTTAGTGTCCAGCAACAAAACTGCTAAGACTAAATGCTGCTTAAGCCACTCAATGCATCTTATTTTTAAAATTATTTTAAATTTAATTCTTTTTTTTTTTTAATTTTAGAGAGAGAGAGAGAATTGGCACGCTAGGGCCTCAGCCACTGAAATTGAACTCCAGACACTGGGACCACCTAGTAGGCATGTGCAACCTTGTGCTTGCCTCTCCTTTGTGAGTCTGGCTTACATGGGATCTGGACAGTCGTGCATGGGTCCTCAGGCTTTGTAGGTAAGCACCTTAACCTCTAAGCCATGTCTCCAGCCTTGCATTATGTTTTATTATGGCACCCCTGACAAACTTGTGCACACCTTGCCCTGATTATCTGCCTTTGCTTCTTCAACTCATGCCACTAATTTCATGGGAGCTCTTCATGACCAATTGTTGAAGATGAAACAATAATTTGACATGAAATTCTAGCATTTCCTCAAATGTATGGGCTATAAAATATTAAAACAATTTAGAAAGTATGTTAGCTCCTTATTGGTATCTAATAAATTGCCACAAACTTCATAGTTTAAAACACCAACTATTTGTTTTCTTACAGTTCCCTGCTTCTAGGAACACTTGCTTCTCTCAAGGCAAAAATCGATGTTTGTTTTGTTGGTCATTCTTATCTGACCCTTTTGGCTCTTATGAGCACATTATGTTCATTGGTGGAATCCAGTGTATTTGAGTAGCTCTGAAGGTGCATTTTTGCCCCTCTAGTTGTCAGCCTAGACTCCACCCACACCCATAGCCTTTTCACCACAAGCTCCAGCTTCAAAGTCAGCAATGGCATGGCAAATTCCTCTTAATCTTAGAAGTCTCTTAATTTCCTCTTTTACCTACCAGCTGGAGCAGAGATTCTGCCATCCAAGGTTTCCTATGATTAAACCTAGCCCTCTGGATGCTCTTAACCAGGAAAGTACTAGCTCACCATCTTCACAAGTAAGAGGGATGGGATTTTAAGTGGGTGAGAATCACTAAACTTCATTCTTAGAAACCTGCCTACTTCTAAAGAGTCCCTGATGTTTAAGGATGAAAGAAATCCTCGGAATGAAGAGTATGTTTTAGGTCTATTTCCTTTATCTAAAGATATTATGACAAGTATGGACCTCTGCTGACTCATAGATGGACTCCAATGATTTGACTTTATGGTCAATGATTTGGAAGGAGTCAGGAAGTTTGGGGAAAAGGTTTTGGATGCAATTGTCAGAATAAACACAGCATTGGAGATTTATGGGTTCTGTGTGAATGCTTAACAAAGGGAAGGTATGATATAGGAGCAATATCCTCCATCATCAGGTGGCCAAAGTGACATGATCTGTGGATATCACTCAGCCTATTCATATTGCCACCCCAATCTTCCTTGTTCAGAGGTTCAAGAATGAATGAGTCATAGGCTTTCTGCATGAGTTCAAAATTATAGTTTCATGTTACCAAGTCAGAGCTCGTTCGGTTTTCTGATGCGTAGCTAAACAGCCAGGGGATGAGCAGCAAGTTCGAAATGTAGCTTGTTTTTCAGAGAAGAACTACTCAGGCCCCTGACATCAGGTAGATAACTTAAGACTTCTTTCAGCATGGGCAATGCTTAGAATTTTCCAGATTATATTTTTGGGTTTCCCTATCTACAATCTCCTGCTAGTACAATATAGATTTTATTGACTGTCACAGAATTCTACACAATTGTGTTTCTGAATAGGGACTCATTTCACAGTGGACTACAGTAGCAGTGACCTCAGCCCATGGAATTCCATGGTTTTACCATATCATCCAAAACAGTTTGTCCTATGGAATACTGGACTGGATATGAAAGGCTCAGAAATAGTAGTTGATTGTGGGATGAAAAAAAGAAAAACAACTAAAGGAAAACCTTTTTCATGAACAGGGATCTACAGGGTAGTGTCCTAATATATATATTTTCTCCATCCTGTGAACCAACAGTAGCATGATGTCATTTGTCTCATAGATAGAATACTTAGAACAGAAGATCAAGAGGTAGAGATGAAAAGAGTGGGTCTTCTCTGTAACACACTAGTGAATTTTATTTCTTCTTTATTACAAATTAGAGGTTTTTAGGTGTAACATTTTGAATTAGGTATTCCCCATAAACTCATGTTTTTAATGCTTGGTTCTTTGCTGATGGTAATTTAAGATGTAGAGCCTTGCTGGAGAACATATGTTGTTGGGGGATGGGCTTATGAGTGTTATAGTCAGCTTTCCCTTGCTAGAATTGGCTCACTCCCCTGTTACTGTTGTCCTCTGTATGTTGGAAAGGAGGGGATTTGCAGCCTCTGCTCATGCCATCTTTTCCCTGTCATAATGGAGCTTCTCAAGACTGTAAGCCCAAATAAATACTTCTCTCTCATAGGCTGCTTCTGGTCATTTGTTTCTTTCTAGCAATGAGAATATAACTGCAATATTAACTTAGATGTCTTTTTCCCAAAGAATGAATTCTTCCACCAGATGACATAAGGGTCCCATTAACCTGGAAGTCAGAAATGGTACCTGGCCATCTTTAACTTCTCATGACCATGAACCAGATGTTACTGTACTTGGTTGAGAGTTTTTTTCCTAATTGTCAAGGAAAATTTTAGATTTTCTGTCCACTAGAAGGATGAGTATGCCTAACTTCGGGCTAATCTTGAGATTTTTGTGAGAATCCATGTGCAGTAGAACATGTTTATGGAAAACGTAGAACTCAATGCTAGTCTGACCACCTTCCTTCATTTGGAATGAAAGTTTGAGTCACCATCCACCTAAACAATGAAAGCAAACTATTGAGAAGATATGTTGAAGGGACTTAACTCTGCCCTGCATTAGACATTACAGCCCATGGATCATGCTCCTGTCAGTCTACACGTTAAGTGTGAGGGCAGCTCAGTTCCCTTCTTTCTTTTAAAAATGAATTTAAAAGACTGGTATTTCCTTCCTACCATTTTGTAAGATTTCTTGAACAACCTTAGAGGTTACTCCTTCATGCTGGAGGTCATTGACCTAGATCATGGAGATTTTGTTCATAATAACTGAATAGATGAGTGATTTCAGGGATGCCAGTCCCTGCTCAAAGTCATGTCTGCCCTTCAGAGTATCCAACTCTGAGATGTCATAGGTCTAGACTTTCTTGAAAATTAAGATAATTGTATCACCAACTGAGAACTGTCTACAGTTGGGATTAATTTACCTTATCAAGCTAGGTCCCCTTTATTAATTAGTTGAGAATAAGAGAGAAGGAATAATGTATCCCCTATCTATATGGTCCTTTTTCTCTGTTCCTGCTGCTGGAAGGAAGTTGGGTACAGAGATTGTTCAGTGAGGAGGAGGTTGGTCGGGCCAGCTTTGCCAGTTCGCTGGTTCTAATACTTGGTGGAATCCAGCCAGAAGTGTGGGAGCAGCTATCCCCTTTGCCATGGCAGCCTGATTTTCACCCTGCTTTCTTGAAATAGCACACCATTTGCTAGATGCTCTAGCTGTTTCACCATAATACTTTTGGTTCTTCTTATCACAAATGCATATTCTTCAGAACATATACTTAAGCATCAGAACTATCAAAGAAGCAGGACCTCATAATATGAATTATCACCATGTGTGCTCAAGTTAATGTAGCAATTACCTCCTTGCTGCTGGGACAAAACCAACCAGAAACTGCTTATGAGAAGGAAGGGTTTATTTTGGCTTCATCATAATAGGAAAAACATGACAGAATAGACAGTTGGGTATCATATCTTGTCACACCAGCTGGGAGGAAGTAGCATGTTTAAACCAGCCAACACTGGCAAGTGGGGCTGAATTATAATATCCGAAGGTCCACCTGCAGTCTGTGACATATCTTATCCAGCAGGACTCTACCTCCCAAAGGTTCCATCAGTTGGGGATTAAGTATAAGCCTTAATCACAAACACATGAGGCTACAGTAGACACACAAACTACCACAATAACTATGTACAGTTCTTTGATTCAGGCACAAGCCAAGCCATGATACTCATGCCTGGCTTAATAAAGAAAATTACATATGCACATAGCAGCATATCCACTTATGTAAGTTTATGGGAAAAGAAATGAATTTTAAAAAGAAAAAAAAAAGGACTTCATGTTTCATACTCACCTAATCAGTAGCATATTTAATAATGATTTAAATGTGTGCCAGACATATCAGGGGCAGCCTTATTCTGAATCAATAGGTAAAATGCAGACTGATGCCTTAAAAGACAGGTAAGGCCCCAAATACAAGATAATTGTTTCTTCTCCTAAGTTAGGAATATTGGTATGTAGTATGTTTGAAAAGTATGGTTTTTTATTGTTGTTATTGCATTGAAGCAGAGTCTCCTTATAGCCCAGACTGACCTGGAACTCACTCTGTAGCCAAAGGCTGGCCTAGGATGGCTCTCCTACCTCAGGCTCCCTAGTGCTGGGACTACAAACATGTGCCATAATGCCTTTCTAAGGGTTTTTATTATAGTCTTTAAATAGGTAAACACAAGAAAACATTTTAACCCAGTATTTATAGAACTTCTAGTACCTTATGCAAAAGCCTGTTTTTTAGAAAATTCAGTTTTTAAAAACTAATAATGTGACTTCCTAGGACAAACAACAGCTCTACTACCTGGTGGCTGTGTGACCTGGGGCAGCTTAACCTTCTGGGACTGCAGCAGCTTCATCCATACTTTGGTCTTGACAAAAGCTTCCTCACAGAGGTTGTGAGATTTTGTCAAAAACAGAATTACACAGCATAGGGCCAGGTGAATAGCAGGCACCCAATAAATTTCAGATGTCTCCTCTCCATTTGTATCACAGACACAGAAACATATATACGTCCATTCAAGAGTGAGAACCAACTGCTTCCCAAAATATCTGCTACCTCTAGAATGTCTTATATTTTAAGCTCTGAAGTTAAGAAACAGTGCTGGTTTATATTAATAAAGTTATTTTGCATTGAGGGCTGACTCCTTTTCCCTCTATAGGAGGATTATCATCCATTAAGTTGGAATCCTTTCCCATCTGCCCAATGAGGTCATGCTTCATAGCACTGTGTCTGCTGGATGGATCCTAACAAACATACTTCTTAGGAACTTCAGATGCCCTGGGACTTCTGAGATGTAGCATGCTTGGAAGCCACTGGTGCAGCTGAGGTGGCAGGTGAGAACCAGTGTTAATCAGCATATTCCAAAGCTCCCTCTACCTGTGTCCTTTAATAAGAAAGTCTTTCTATCCATTTTTTAAAGGTAATATTGTCATCTTTAAACATATCACCTGCATGATGGACTTTTGCTATGCAATGAGCCACTCTCAAATATGGAGACTCCTGAAAAGGATGACCATAGACCTACCAATGGACCCAGTTACTCCCTTGTTGGGCATTTACCCTAAAGGCTCCAAACCTCAGACCAGGGACATTTGCTCAACCATGTTTATAGCTGCTCAATTCATAATAGCACAAAGCTGGAATCAACCCAGGTGTCCATCACTAAATGAATGGATAACAAAGTGTATATCTACACTATGGAATTCTATGTAGCAGTAAGGAAAGATGAAATAAGGAAATTTGAAAAAAAAAATGGTCAAATATGGAACAGATCATCCTCAGTGAGCTCACCCAAGAACAAAAAGATAATCGTCGCATGGTCTCGTTTATCTGTCACTCCTAACCTGAATCTACGTGACATGCAGCCAAACCTAACAAACACTCTGAGGACCAGACAAGGGGGAGGGTGGGATGGGGGGAAGGTAAGGGTGGGAGGGAATGAGAGGGTGGGGGAGGACAAGGGTCGGGGATACAATTGGGACCCAAAAGGAAAAGATGCTATAAAACCCTTTACTCTGAACAACTGGCTAAAACATTGATCCTTCAGCAGGCCCGCAGAGGGAATACCCAAACCACAGGAACCTGGAGAGAGCAACATGAAGGCTAGCACTAATCTTGTCCTGCTTCTCTCTCTCTCTCTCTCTCCCTCTCACTCTCTCTTCCCACCTCTCCTCTCTATACTCACTTCCTCTATAATATTATCTATCTTTTTCTTCCCTCACCTTCCTAGGTGCAGACTTGAAACTCCCAGTGCCAGCACGGGGTTAAACTCCACAATGAGCTCTTGATCCGAGACACCTACAAGGTTAACCCGCCCCCCCCCAAAAAAAAGACAGACTTCTGTCAGAGTTCTTGACGACCCACCACAGGTTAATGGTAAGACCCTACTGTCGAAGATAGCATACGTGTGTGAGACCAAACACAGAGAGTCCTGGCCAGAAACTGGAAGAAGGTCAGTCCCCAGACAGTTAGCTAGTCTAGTACCAGAGGGTGCTACACGAGCAACTGGGGGAAAATGTCCGACATTGGTCCAAACAACTTGCAGTCTAAGATACCCAGCAGGAAACAACTTGACGTAATGCTCATACAAGTGCAGTAGTGGCAAACAGCCATGGTGGGTAATCAACTGCTCTTGATTTGGCTAACAGATCCACTCAGTGGAATGCAACTCATTGCTGGAACTGGGAAACAAGTCAAAACCAGGTACAAAAATAAGCTCAGTCTCCAAGAGCAAGATACCACCAAATGTGGGCTAGAAGAGAGCCAACGCATACAAAATTCCCTCCAAAACATACACGGTCATCCCTTCTACCTAGTACTAACTTTTCTCTCCGTTGGAGAATTTGCTTATCTTTTTTCAGGTGGACAACGAACCTGAAGGGAGATCAGCTAACCACACCTCACCAGGGCCCCAGCTGAAACCATAGAACAATGCAGGGGAAGGGCAAGAGTTCAGCATTCATGGCGATCATGACACCAGAAAAAGGCTGAAGGAGATAAACACAGAGAACATCCAACTCCAACTAAGCCAGATATCCAGAGACACAGAGGCTCCCAAAACCTCATCACTGAAACAGAACTAAAATGACCCCAAAGAGGCTCAGGGAAACTCGCGGAAGAGGGGGCGGAAAGATTGTTAGAGTCACGAGTTGGGGCATTATGCACAAAGACTGGGGCCTACACCCCAGAACTCTTGACTAACCTCACAATGCACGACCCACATTCTCCGTTGATGAGGGTCTCTTTGAAAGTGGAAGGACAGGGAGGAGGACAATGGAACCAATACTATGAATGTAAAATCAGAATAATATAAATAAAAAAATAAATTTAAAAATAATAATAAAAAAAATAATAATAAATATGCCGGGCGTGGCTGCACACACCTTTAATCCCAGCACTCGGGAGGCAGAGGTAGGAGGATTGCCATGAGTTCGAGGCCACCCTGAGACTACATAGTTAATTCCAAGTTAGCCTGGGCCAGAGTGAGACCCTACCTCGAAAAACCAATAATAAAATAAAATAAAATAAAATAAAATAAAATAAAATAAAATAAAATAAAAGCCAATAAAATAAAATAAAATATAAAATAAAATATTCATATGGTATAGATTCTGGTGGGCAGAAGTTGGACTTGGGTTTCTTCTCATCTCAGCTGGGTTCAGTTACTTGTCTACACTTAGATATATAGAAGCTCTGTGAACATCTGGCCTAGGGAAGGCTTCACTGGAATGGTATCAGCTGAGATGGTATGCCTTTGTTCCACATGGTCTTTGCTAGAATGTGGATATGGTTTGAGCACCCTCCAAGATTTTTATGTGTTAGAAGTAGAGTGTCCCCTTTCTTATATTGAAATAATTTATTGAAAGTACCCCACTTCTTGAAGGGTGACACCTTTAAGAAGTGGGATCTAGTGCAAGGTGATTAAGCCAGTAGAAGTAATATCCTTAGAAGGGATTAATGTAGGGGATGTAGATATGGCTCAGTGATTAAAGGTGCTTGTTCACAAAGCCTGCGGGTCTGGGTTGCATTCTCCAGTACCCATCTGTTGTAGTCAGCTTCACATTTCTGGCAGAAAGTACACCACCAAACACAGTTTATTGGAGGGAAGGGTTTATTTTGATTTACAGACTTGAGGCAAAACTCCATGATGGCAGGGGAAAGTGATGGCATGAGCACAGGACATCACCTCCTGGCCAACATCAGGTAGATAACAGAGCAGGAGAGTGTGCCAAACACTGGCAAGAAGCTGGCTATAACACCCATAAGCTCTCCCTCAATAATACACTGCCCTCCAGGAGGCACCAGTTCCCAGTTTGCCACCACCTGGGGACCTAGCATTCAGAACACATAAGTTTATGGTGAACACTGGCATCAAAGCACCATACCACATTGAGCCAGATGTACAAAGTGAAACATGTATCTGGAGTTCATTTGCAGTGGCAGGAGGTCCTGGGTGCTTCTGTCTTTCTCTCTGTCTCAGGCAAATAAATAAAAATATATTTTAAAATAAGAAATAAAGGATACATATAATTCCTTGGGACCCTGGTTAGTTGCCATGAGAACAGGTCATTATAAAAATAGGCAAGCTCTATTGCTTCCTGTCTTGCCATGTGATGGCACTTCCCCTTCTTTAACCAACTCCTGTGAAGATGCTATCCATCATGTTGTGAAATAGCCAGAAAGCCCCCACAGAGGCTGACGGGACTGTCCATAGATGGGCAACTTCCATGCTTCCATGGCTATGAACTAAATAAATATGTTTTCTTTATATAGTACTAAACCGTAGATATTTTCATCATAGTAGAAAAAAAAGAGGCTTAATGCAACTTATCATCTTTCAACAGGCTCACTTGGGCCTTATTCACATGGCTATTGGATAGGGCAAGGAAGAGAGAAAGAAGAGAGAGGGGAAAGAAAGAAAGAGATTGTGTGTGTGTGTGAGAGAGAGAGAGAAGGCAGTATTTGAGGTTAGAAGTTTGGAAATGGCATATTGATGTGTCCACAGTGTCTGCTTACTGTATTATAAAAGTCCAGGTCAAATTCAGATTCAAAGGAGAGGAAAAAGATGCTTCCTCTTCATAAGACAAGCTCTAAAATCAGTACAGTTATTTGACATAAAGATGAATGAAGGATTATAGTTATTTTTGCAATCTACCACACCCTGGGAGCTCCAAATTGCAACCTGCTTGGGGGTCAACAAAATGAATGAAATGAGAGGCAAGGCACAGCATAAAATGTAAATGTACCAGGCATTTGAGGGTGATGGAAGGCTGAGCAGTCAAAGGCATTTTAAAGCATTCCTTCTTCTCTTTGCTTTAAGGTGGTTTTGTCATTTTGGCAAACGTTGGAAAAAATGTCTGCACGAGAGGCAGGTTTGAGGAAGGAACACTTCCCAGGCTGGCACAATTGCAAGGATAGTGGCCAGACCACCTCATTCTTTCCAGCCACCTTAGCCGTCTTTGCTGACCGCTATAGGATTCCTGCAGCCACAGCAATCAGAATTGATCATGGAGACGGGTGGCTCGCGTGGCTTGGCTGGGGTGCAACCCAGCTGGCCTCAATCATGCCTCTTAAATGTTTCCTCTCAAGCTTTTAAGGGCCTAAGAGAGCTGAGTGCACAGGAATCCAAACAAGCCTTAAGACTGACTTGTTCACAATTGGCTCTGGACCATGAGGAGAGGAAACAAAAGATAAGAGTGAGGATAATGGCCTGCTTGAAACAGTGTTC
The DNA here is from genome assembly GCA_036365145.1 of Orientallactaga sibirica. Taxonomy (NCBI): domain Eukaryota; kingdom Metazoa; phylum Chordata; class Mammalia; order Rodentia; family Dipodidae; genus Orientallactaga; species Orientallactaga sibirica. The sequence continues at coordinate 55,207,066 of JAEOAD010000001.1, forward strand.
AGGAGACTTTTTCTCCTTCCCTGCACAGATGGCTCAGATTTCAAGTGAGTCTTTCTTTGGGCATTGTGATTCCCCCTTCGTAGGGACCTTGTGGCTCAGCCTGCTCTGTGCCAGCCCCGGCTGCAAAGCACAACTGTGACCAGGAACAACTGCTACGGTTAGAGAATATTTTATCCATTATTTTTAAAAATCTGTGGTCAGTCAAGGAGAGAAAGGGCTTTGAATTTTATTTGCAGGGCCTGAGGGAAGTAAAGGAATACCAGTCTTTTTCTGGGTGCCATTACTTTTTAAAAGGGTTTCCATTTTTTTTCCTCCTTGACCCAGACCAAGGCTGTGGCACAGTTAACACAGTGTGGCACTTCTCATTCTTTTGGTCTTACTTGCTCCTTACTTCCTGTTCCCCTACTGCTAACACCGAGAATGCTGCATTCAATCTAGAGGTATGTTAGAGGGCGTAATTGCCAGAACCTGGATGCTGTGTGCTGGTGCCAAAGGAGCACAACCGGACTCCATGGTTATTTATTTTGTTCTCTCTGACAGTAGCAAGAGAGGAGCATGGGCAAACTATAAGCTGCCATTGCCCTCTGCCTTCTGAGTCCAAGGTGAAGGACTGTTAGAGCAGCTTGGATGATGCTAGTGTGCTTAAAGGAACACCATCGGACTACTCTCAGGCAATCGATTGGGATATTAGGGTTTCGGTTTTCCAATACTTGGCTCTTTACAATCCAATTCTATAAAGATTTATGTAGCACCCGGGGATCGCGGGAGATGCAGTACATACAGTTTTGAAGCTGTCAGTCAAGAAATGAGGCCAAATGGTACCTTTGAAGTGCTGGCACCTCTCTGTTGGAGTACTTTCAGGAAGAGAAAGGTCTGCTGAATGTCATCGCTCCAAGATCAGCAGCGATGGGAGTGCAGAGTACAGGTGTGCATGCAGCCCTCAGTAAGCACCATGCACTAAGCACTTTCCAGGGAGGTGCCCAAAGCCTCTCCATTACGCAGGTCATATTCTTCCTGTTTTATAACAAAGAGACTGACAGGAAGCAGATTGGTAGCTTGCAAGATAACACACAGCTTGCAGTGCTCAGAGCCAGGTCTGTAACCTAGCAATGTGCTCTGGAGTCTGCTGCCTCTGTTGTGTTAGCAAGAGTTTATTTAGCCTAGCAGGGCCATCCACTTCCCCCACCGCCAAGTAATCACACTGAGGGGATAGGGACAAGAAGAGAAGTTGCTGTGCTGCTTTTAATGAGCTCATTTCATTCCTAGAACAATGGTGTGGCTGTGAGGTGGTCTTGTCCATGATTAGGTATCACATCACAGAGACTCAGAGAGGTTAAGTGGCTTCTCAGATGACACACTGCTAGCAAGCAGCCACACTAGACAATATGCTCAGCTTCCAGGGATCCCATAGAGCATGTCACTCCCATCACATTCTGCCTCTGATGCATCAGTTAGATACCCCATACTAGCTTCCAAGATCTAAGACTTCACCTCTCTTTGCTCTCATGGTTGTTCTGACTTCCAGATCATCCTGGTTTGTGCTGTGAGGGAAAAAGTGTTTAGGATTTGAAGCTGTGTGAAACTCACCGCCACCTCACCCCATCATCTTCTTAGTTTCCTATCAACATTTGGCCTCATAAATGTTCACAATGATAAAAAACTTACTCATAAAATGTGTCTTATATTGAATGTCATTAGCATGAACTATTCATAGACTGACCTGCCTGATGGCAGGAAAGTCATCCTCAAATATCTTCCTTCCTATGATGACAGGGAGAATAGCAGAGAGACTTCAATATTCCTCTCATGCAGATGTCATACTGACAGACCAGCTGACCACCGTGCTTCTTGGGATGTCACCCTGCACTCAGCCCTAAATGGGCTCTGGCAGGTTTCTTGGCTGCAGAACCTGGTGAACTTGAGGGAGAGTTCATCATCGCCCTGGGGGGACACAGCAAAGATTCCACAGCAGTGTTCTCACAAGCAAATTAGAGCTCAGGCAAGCTGCAGGTCCTCCAAGGGCTTTCCTCGCTAGAACACGCTTCTTGAGAGACTGCAATTAATGCCATGAATCAATGTTTCAAATCCCTTACAAAACAAAAGGAAACAATAACACAAGAACAAACCACACAGGCTTTTATCCACACTGCGATTTGCAGCTATGCCCTTTTGGAGATCTTCTTTTCATGTTGAGAGGCCCACCACTGTCATCCTGTTTATTGACAAGGAGCTCTAATACTCAGAGAGGTCCAGTGACTTCCTTGAAATCAAACAGCCAAGAAAGACATGAAGTTAAAGCCTGTGTCCATGCCTTCCCACTCCATATTCCGCAATCTCTCTAAGATAACATTTTGTATGACCTATGAAATCATGCTATCAATAAGGAATCATAGTGAATCATAGTTGGACTATTGAATACCTATGAGTAAACCAATTACATACATTTTTGTACTTATACTATATGCTAGGTATAACATAAATGCTTTAGCACATGTTTCTCTAATTGCTTATATTTGACCACTGAAATATTTACCATGATCCAGTTGTTGTACAAAGAAGCAACTAGTGTTTACAGGAAGTAAGATGGCATCCCCTGAGGTGGTTTGACTCAGGTGTTCCCCATAAACTTAGGTGTTCTGAATGCTGGGTTCCCGGCTGATAGAGATTTGGGAATTAATGCCTCTTGGATGTGGTGTATTGTTGGGGGCGGGCTTATGAGTGCTATTGCCAGTTTCTCCATGCCAGTATTTGACATTTGGCACACTCTCCTGTTGCTATTATCCACCTGTGGTAGTTTGAATATATGTCCCCCAATATATTCAATGTTTTATTACTTTATAGTTTGCATCTGCAATCACCTTCCTAGAGGCAATGTCACTGGGGGCTGGTCTTAAGATGTTAATGGTGGGTTTGAGATTCCATTGTAAAGATATGCAAATGTGCCTAGCAGGAGTTCCTGAAGTGTGCTGTGTGACCTTTTGGCTGTAGTTTTGCTCTGTGTGCTGTGGTGGCTGGTTGGCTTTGCTCTCTGTTTGGTCCTGTGAAGAGCAGGCTGCTTCTCCTGCCTTTATGGAACTTCCCCTGGATCTGTAAGCTTCAATAAATAATATCTCTTCCTCCATAACTGTGCCTGGTCTGGAAGTTCATCTCAGCGAACCTGAAGCTGTCTGCTACAGTAAAGTGGTACCGAGGAATGTATGGTGAGATGAACCTGACCGTGTGGATATTCGTCTTTTGGAACCTTTGTTTTGGAGCAATGGGCATGGACTTGGTGCCTGCAACTGAAGGTGCCTTCTGGAGTGGTAAGCCAAGTTTTATGGACTATTCTGATGAGAGTTTGAGAATGCTAAGTGCAAACTGTATTGAACTTCGAGGCTTGGCTTATGAGCTTTCTAAGGGGAAGGAAAGACTGCAGAGGACTTTCTTGGAACTGGGCTACTGGCATAAGGGATGGCTACGTTCCGCTATCCAGGCCCAGAGTGTTTGATCAAATTTAAATTTGTAATGGACTGATGTGCTTGGCTAAAGATATTGGACTGAGATTTTAAGGTTTTAAGTTGGAAAACCTGAAGCAAGTTAAAAGTAGAGGCATTGAGACTGGTTTAGCTGCTATTGTCAACGCATTAGCAATCTTAAGGAAGGTGGAAAGAAGGTGGCCTGACTTGATTTACATTAAAACAATGGAGAGGATGCCTGAGGAAAGACTGCTAAAAATGCAAATTCTTGGAAAGAGCTGACTGGAGAAGGAACCTGCTTTTCAAGGCTATGGTTTATTTTGTCCCTGGATTAAGAATATGACTGTGTCCTGCACACCTGGTATTAGTTTTGGAAGCATGAAAAATGCATGGAGTGGTCATGAATTGCACACGGTTCCAGGAGCCGCTGCTGAGATGTGGCATGAGGCAGGGCATGAAGTCCCTGAGGAATAGGCTGGAAGAGCCTTTTGGAAGATGGACCGTGGTTTGCATGGAGACCTGAAGATGTTTTGGATATACCAGGACTGTGCAAAAGGGCTACCATGGAGTGCAGTTTTGGCATGGGATGAAAGTTTTCCCTGGCGACTCTGCCCAGCTGGAGGGGTGTAATTGGAAAACTGGAGACTGTCAGTCTCTGGTTATATTGGACTTGAACTGCAGAAGTTTGATGACGGCTGATGGTGGTTGAGTTTGCATTGTTTTAGTTTCTCCTTGCTATGCCTTATACAGTTAAAAATGTTTACTCTGTGCCTTTACATGTTGAAAGTATTTAACTTGTTTGATTTTACAGGACTCACTATCTTAAGTTGATCAAGACTGTGAGAACCTTTGAAATTGGACTGAGTACAATTTACAATGTGTAATAGTTATAAATCTATTGGGGGCCAGGAACTAAATATATTGGGGGCCAGGGGCAGAATGTGGTAGTTTGAATATATGTCCCCCAATATATTCAATGTTTTATTACTTTATAGTTTGCATCTGCAGTCACCTTCCTAGAGGCAATGTCACTGGGGGCTGGTCTTAAGATGTTAATGGTGGGTTTGAGATTCCATTGTAAAGATATGCAAAGTGTGCCTAGCAGGAGTTCCTGAAGTGTTCTGTGTGACCTTTTGGCTGTAGTTTTACTCTGTGTGCTGTGGTGGCTGGTTGGCTTTGCTCTCTCTGTTTGGTCCTGTGAAGAGCAGGCTGCTTCTCCTGCCTTTATGGAACTTCCCCTGGATCTGTAAGCTTCAATAAATAATATCCCTTCCTCCATAACTGTGCCTGGTCTGGAAGTTCATCTCAGTGAACCTGAAGCTGTCTGCTACACCACCTAATGTTGGCCAGGAGGTCATGTCCATCCTCTGTTCATGCCATCATTTTCCCTGCCATCATGGAGCTTCCCCTCGAGTCTGTAAGCCAAAATAAACCCCCTTTTCCCAGAAGCTTCTCTTGGTCAGATGATTTCTGCCAGCAATGTGAACCTGACTGCAACAGTAATAGTTGGTATGAGAGGAGTGGGATTGCTGCTAGACACCTTACTGTGTGGCTTTGGCCTTTTGGAGCTGATTTTCAAGAGGAATGTGGAAGGATCTGAAAGGATTTGGCCTAAGAGATGCCTTGCAGTTCTGTAAAAACAGATTGATGGACGATTCTGGTCAGAGTTGAAAGACCTGAATGCAGTAAGAACTATGGACAGTGAGGTTTGGCTTATGAGAGTGAGAAAGAGCTTTGCCTGGACTGGGCTAGAAGCAGTTTGTGTGAGAGGCTTGCTGTTATGCCTATGTCCTGAGAACTTGTGCAGGGTTACATTACATAGAAATGGACTGGTGTGAGCAGAGGGATATAGCACAGAAATGAAATCTTTGGGCCAAAAATGCTGCCTATTCAGCTGCAATTGAGAGATGACAACCTTTGAGATTGGGCCAGCTGATCTGCACTGGAGCAACAGAAAGTATGTAGACTGTTTTGAAGCAGTCTGAATGCTCAAGGAGTGTCCTGTTCTTCAAAGTCTGCTTTATTTCCCCCCTGTATTAAAAAATTGGCACTCTGCCTGTTATTATGGAGTATAAGAAATGCAGGAAAGAAAGGGTCATTGAGTTTGCAATGCAGTATTGTGTTTTGGAAATGCCATGGGCAGGTTTGCTGGATGCCTGCATGGAGACCTGATAGAGCTGTGAGGATGGACCATCAGTTGCAATGGAGACCCAGTAGAGATGCCAGGACCACAAGATGTCTGCTAAGGAGAGCTGCCAGCCCTGGATAAAGTTTTCCAGAACTGTGAGTAGCCTAGCTGGGGGTGGGGTGGGGGTAGAATTGGAATTCCAGAGACTTGTTGCTGGTTAGAATTATTGGTCTTGGAGATTTGTTATTGACTAGAGTTGTTGAACTTGGAGTTACAGAGTTTTATGCTTGCCCTATTTAAATCTTGTATTTGTTGAATATTTCTTTGCTATGCCCAATGCCATCTTTTGCAGTGTGAATGTTTGTTCTGTGCCATTATAGGTTTGGGGGGGGACTTTTTGGCTCAGTTAAAAGACCTTGGATTATGGGGATGTTTGAACATCATTAGGACTCATCAAAACTATGAGGACTTTTAAAATTGATCTGAATGCATTGTATTTTACATCATGAATGGTTATCAGTTTATGGGGGCCAGGGGCAGAAGGTGGTGGTTTGATTCAGGTGTCCCCTATAAACTTAGGTGTTCTGAATGCTAGGTTCCCAGTTGATGGAGATTTCGGTTTAACGCCTCTTGGAGGCAGTGTATTGTTGGCAGCGGACTGTTGTTGGCTATTGTCCCCCTTATGTTGGCCAGGGATGATGTCCACCCTCTTCTCATGCCATTGTTTTTTTTTTTTAAGTTTCCAGAAGGAAGGCTGAATATCCTTTATTATATTATATTATATTATATTATATTATATTATATTATATTATATTATATTATTTATTTGAGAGAGAGAGAGGAAGAGACAGAGGCAGAGGGAAAGAGAGAATGGGCACACCAGGGTCTCCAGACTGCAAATGAACTCCAGATGCATGTGCCCCTTGTGCATCTGGCTTATGTGGGTCCTGGGTAATTGAACCGGTGTCCTTAGGCTTCTCAGGCAAACGCCTTAACCACTAAGCCATTTCCCCATACCTCATGCCATCATTTTCCCCTGCCATTATGGAGCTTCCCCTCAAGTCTGTCAGCCACAATAAACCCTTTTTTTCCCAAAAGGTGCTCTTGGTTGGGTGATTCCTGCCAGCAAAGAGAACTTGACTGCAACATTCCCCAAGATACAAATCCATTATGCAACAGAACCTAGATTAAACTCCCAGGATCAAGACTCCCAATTCCTAGTTAAAAAAAAAAAAAAATTCTATCAAACTTATATACAAATAATCAATAAATAGCTATTTTTAAATGAGGACCAATATGTCCTAACTATGAGCTATAATTTCCTGGGCCTATGTCTTAGTTTTGGTGAAAAACAAGAAATAAGTAAGCAATTTGACCCCCTATGACCTGTTGCTAGTTGGTTATTACATGTTTATCCTGTTGTTGGTAATAATTCCCATTAGCTTGGGTTCTGTTACAAGAAATAAATTCTCTAGTGATTATATTTTTATAATGCTTATAATTTCACAAACATCTTCTAATGTCTAATATAGAATCAATGATAATTGTAACACATTTAACACCTATGGGAAGATGGAGTTCTAAGTTCAGCTCATTGATAGGCACGACATTTGCATAGGGACACAGAGCTATTTTCTCTTTAGGGACTCACTCCTTCACTTTCCTTGGGTCTAACTCAGTCTCTTTTAATACTGTATAATGTGGAGATATGATGGTCTGTTAGTCCTTTCAGGCTGCTAGAACAAAGTGCCATAGAATGAGTGACTTGGAAACAGAAATTACTTCTTGGTAAGTTTGCAAAGTCCAAGGTCAATGTTCTAATAGGTTCCAGGTATAGAGAGGGGCTGCTTACCTGTTCATAGATGGAACCTTCTTACTATGTCTTCACATGACATTTCTTTCATGAAGGCATTAACCCCAATGATGAAGACTCTGACTGCATAACCTAACCACTTCCCAAAGGAGTCATCTCTGAAGACCATCACTTTGAAATTAGGATTAGGACATGGATTTTAAGGAGATGTAAACATCAAACCACAATAATTAATAGCACTAGAATCAGCCACCAGAGTTAAAGGTATCATACCTTAAGGCTCCATACTACAGGGGGTCCATATGTTAAGGGAATATCCCTTAAGGTGCTAAGATCACTTGTCAATGAATAACATCATAAGACTCACCGTTTCCTAGGGAAGGAATTAAGTTTCTTCCATGTATCTTCCTCTTTATCACTAACCAACTGACACATTTTCTTTTTTTACTTTTAAATGTATTTTATTTATTTAAGAGAGAGAGAGAAAGAGAGAGAGAGAGAATGGGCACACCAGGGCCTCCAGCCACTACAAACGAACTCCAGATGCATGTGCCCCCTTGTGCATCTGGCTTACATGGGTCCTAGAGAAATGAACCGGGATCTTTTGGCTTTGCAGGCAAATGCCTTAACCACTAAGCAATCTCTCCAGCCCCCCAACTGACACATTTTCTAATCAATGTTTGAAACTAGATGCTGTCATCTATATGTAGTTGGCCCACCCCAATGCTCCTCTGCAGATTTTATGGGCTGTCTTCTGCTGCCATCCTACTTCAAACTCCTGCTTCATTCTGCTGGAAGCTTCCATCTGGCATGGAAAAAAAAAATCAAGAAGTTAATAAATTAGGGGCAGGAGTTGATGAACAGACAGCATCATTTTCTAGGAGTTTTACATTGTCAATTTCCCATTGCAGTGAGCTGACATGACACTTTTGCTTGATTCGACTCTCTCATATACTTTGTCACCATTCTCTGACATCACACCTTAAGTGCACATAAACTTTTCACAGGCTTTGATGGACCATAGAGAGGGGAATCCAATCTAGGATGATCTCCTAATCATGAGTGGTTCCACTTTATTCTCATGATTCCCCACTGCTACCTAACGCTATCCATGCCTCTTCTTCATCTTGCTGTGAGAAGTGAGAATGAGCTTTCTCAAATGCAAAAAAGAAAAAAAAAAAGAAAGAAAGAAAAAGAAAAAAGAAAAGAAAAGAAAAAGACAATTCCAGGCTCTTATCCTATGACAGGACCAATCCCCATGCTCTGATCTTAGCAGGATGTCATAGGTCCTCTGTGATCTGTTTTCCTATATCTCCCTCACAGTCAGCTCACTCGATAGATATTTGTCTTACATGCTCTTGGCTCCAGCCTCATTGATCTACCAGGTCTGCTCTTTTTCTCCAGAGCCTTGGCCTAGAATGTTTTCTCTGTTTAGAGAGCTCTTCTGGGTTTCACCTTCACTGGCTGAGGCCTTTTCTCCATCTCTGCTATCTAATCTTTTCTTGTCTTTCCTGGACATTGGATGATATTCCACTGACATGTTCTTCTCTACTTCCCAAATCTGAATGAGGTGCCCCCAAACAGCTCATAGCACCTTATACAAACTCTGCTCACTGGATTTATGTATAATTATAGATTACTAACTTGTCTTTCTCACCCAAATGTGAGCTCTTTGAGAGCTGGGTCTTCCTATTTTCGCATTTATAATCTGGCATTTGGCAATGATTTCAGCATGTTGGTAGAACTGCTGTTAAGGTTTGACCTGAACTCTGCCCACAGACTCATGTTTTGAACACTTGTTCCTCAGCTGGTGAGGCTATGTTAAGAGACTGTGTAACTTTATGAGCTAGAGTCTAGCTGGCAGAAGTAGGACACAAGGGGCAGGACTTTGAAGTTATAAGCTGACCTTTATTTGCTCTCTGCTTCTGGATTTGCTGTGATGTGAGAAGTCTCTACCACATGTTGTCACAGCCAGGGACTGGGCTGCTCTGCCACACATTTCCCACCACGAGGGACTGAAAGCCCGCTGATGCCATGATTCAAACCAACCTGCCCTCCTTTCTTTCATCCAGGTATGGTCACAGTAACAGGAGTAACTAATGCACCTGCTATTGTAACTTACCTGTCCTTGGTGAGGGCTTCCCTTATTCATGTCCTCAGTGTATATGTGGTTTATATATTTACATTATTTTCTGTGAATTTTCTACCAGTTATCAATTGTTCTCTATTTTCATGCTGGTGCAAGACCTCACATAATAGGAATGCTTCCTGTTGGAGATGATATAGTCCACTCCTTTCTACTCCTCTACAGACAGGTCCACACCTGTCTACAGCCGTCAAGCAAGGAACTGCTCACCTTAGATCTGTGGTGGATCAGGAAGAGTGGCAGTTCCTTGTTAGGTCACAGAACCAACCCAGGATAACTTTCCCGACTGACACCACAAGTAGGAATAGTGATTATAGAGTTGTTGATTCTTAGGCACTCTACCCATCACCTGTACTTATGTTCCAGGACCTTGGCTTTGGAATCCTACTCAGAGATTGATTCCCAGTCCTTGATGAAGCACCAATTTGGTGCCAGTTTGGCCAAAGTGTCAGACTTTGAAGGGATAGTAGAAAGCAAACTAGACAAGATTTCCCATATTTTCAGCCTTAAAGTGTCCCGATTTTCTATCCTCTTGGCTGAGGACAGAAGCTACTGCAGAAGGTGACCTGACACATTCTTCATGCCTAATGCTTCTTTCCCTAGAACCACAGGTGGAATCTGGGTGTTTCCATAAGCCTGGCTACAGAAAACAAAAAGCTTTCCAGGCAGTCTCTCCAGAATTACTTCCATGTTTCAAGATTTCAGTCTTAAACACATTCTTTGGATTTCTTTTACTTTTCAGAGAATTGGCTTAGGGAGGACCCTAAAATGTGTGATCTCTGGACCCACCTCTTGTGAGTATTAGAGGTGAAATACATATGCAATGTCTCCTATATTACAGTATTCTTAGAAGGTTCTTCATGAAGGTTACTTTGTCTCACTCTCTGCTGTTTGATGACTGATACAGTCATGGAATTCTTATGTCAAGGGACAATCATGACCCTGGTGGATGGTTCTCAGAATTTCATCTAAGAGGAAGCCTTGTAGAAACTTCTACTTACTCAGAGACTCAGTAACATTCAGGAAAGGCTGACTGGAAGTTAGCAGTAGTAGTGTTATTAATAATAGAAACAATTAAAATAGTCACCTTGCCATATATATATATATATATATATATATATATATATATATATATATATATAGAGAGAGAGAGAGAGAGAGAGAGAGAGAGAGAGATGGAATATTCCAGAAGCTTTAGTTGTGTTACCCATGCAGGCTGTGCTCAGGCTCTGGGAAGCCCAGTGAGGAAAGGACACTGGGTGCTTTGCTTGCTGTCTTAGCACTTCCTGTCTCTTTGGGTTAAATCAGCAGAAAGGAATGAAGGATAGAATGTGGGTACCAGGGCTGGTGTTTGTGTCTCATTTATTGAATACCTCTTAGTAAGGCACATAACCTAATTCTGTGTGGAAGCCACTGGATGGTTCCATATGGCCTCCTCCTGATTATTGCCTCTGGCTTTGCTTCTCCCAGCCTTCTGCCAGGTCTCCTCTGACATTGTCCTGCCCCTCCACTTTGCAATGGGAATGCAGCCATGTGCTCTCAGTTTGCAGTGTGCATCCCTCAGCTGTGCACTTACTACCCTCCCTGGTCTGGTACTGTGGAGTGTCATTCACTTGGACAGAGGACAGCCTTCAGAGAGAGCCAGATTCTCCAGAAGTGAGAGCTGGGCAGGCATGCAAACAAAAGCCCAGAACTTGGGCTGGGGAGATGGCTAAGCAGTTAAAGTTGCTTTCTTGCAAAGTCTAACAGCCTGGGTTCAATTCCCCAGTACCCATGAAAAGCTACCAGATACACAAAATGGTGCATGCATCTGGAGTTTGTTTGCAGTGGCAAGAAGCCCCAACGCATACCTTCTCTCTCTCTCTTTCTCTCTCTCTCTCTCTCTTTCTCTCTCCTCTCCTTGCAAGTAAAAAAAATAAAAATAAAAATATTTTAAAAACTCAGGACTTCAAATATTTAGGTTTATTTGGGAAGTCTAAGTCAAGTTAAAAAATGGTTTAATAAAATGTGTTCTATGTTCATTCACTAAAAAGCAAAGCTTTATGATAACTTGAAGGCCAGGCAGGATTATATCTAGAATTTTCATCCTCTGGAATTCCCAGCTGGAAGTGGAGTCCAAGCCCAAGCCTGCAGCTCACTTTGAGTTCCTCTTCTTTCCAACTTTTAGTTACCTGTATGATCATGTGCACAAATCTGTGTCCTCACCACCTGCCAGGAAGAGCTGTCCATTTACTCTCTATGGCCTTCTGGTGGTGGGAAAAGCCCTTGGAAGCTGGCTTGACTTTGGACTCAAATTTTGGAGTCTTTAGTCATTCAGTAGCAGTCTCCAGGTGAGCAGGACCGTGTTGTGAGCAAGTCCAAGTGGTCTTATGAAGTGAGAGATGAGCTTGGCTAGAGGAAGACCAGAGAAATCCCGCTAGAGCCCAGGTTCAATGCCGGAATCCCTCATGCCCTGGTCTAGGGAGCTTCTCTCCCAAGCATGACCCATGCTTCTCAGGAAAATGCATGCCCTCCTGCTGTCCGAATATTCACTTAGCTCATTGGGAAGCTTACTTTATTTCTGTACCCAACTCTGGGAGGATGGGCTGCTGCGCGGTCACACTGGCCAATAAGCTTCTTTTCTCTCTTGCTGACAGCTCAGATTTCTCTGCGTGCACCTTCAGGGGAGCCCTTCTCGCTCAGGAAAACAAGCAGCTTATCCTTAGTGCAGTGTCCCCAGCACTTTGAACTGTGCTTAGAACATGATAGGGACTGAGGCTAAATGTGTTGAATGACTGGAAGAGTGGAAAGCATCCTGTTCTCACCCTCCTGGGGCATTTCCTGCTAAGACAACAGTGTTCTTCCGAATCCCACGCCTGTGCTCGGATTATTCTCCTCAGTGCACCCCTGGGCTCTCATTGGGTGATGAGCTATGAGTCATGAGCCGTTAAACCGTAGATTAGCTCTGCATGGGCGGCAATGCGAGGTGCTGGTGGTTTCTTTGGGCTTTAATTGGAATTCTAAGGCAAGAGAAAAAAAAATCATTTAACAAATTCTGTGAGACTTGCTGGTTCACACAATGATAGCAGCAGTAGAAGGTAGATTTGAACCCTGTATTAACTGCTTCCACGACATCCATTTTTCCTAAGCCTCTGTACTGGGCCACGCAGAGCGTCCCTGCAGCCCCGGCAGCCTGGGCAGCCTGATTTCTGACTTTCCGGAATCGAATCGCTGGCTCGGTGAAACACAACTGTTCCAGCATCTCATTTGGCTGCTGCTTTATGTCCACTGTCAGATGCTGCCCTCAGGGGAGTTGGGGAAGTGCCCTTAGCTAGTTCGAAAGTTCAGTCAAATGGCTGTTCCTGGGATCAGCTGCTCTGTGATTTGTACAATTAGAACAGCTTTCTCGCTGGAGGCCTTTGAAGAACAATTACAAAACCAAACAGCAGCAGCAGCAGTCATAGCAGCAGGAAAGAGAGAGAGACAGAGAGAGAGAGAGAAAGGAAAGAAGGAGAAAAGAAAGAAAGAAAGAAAGAAAGAAAGAAAGAAAGAAAGAAAGAAAGAAAGAAAGAGGCATCAAGCAAGCCCAGGCCTCTCCCAGCCCCGCCCCCACACAGTACACATCCTTCAGTGGAAGGTAATGCTGGGTTTTGCTTCGTCCAGGCCTCAGAGTCAGCTTCACCAACAAAAACACCAGTTAGCTTCCCATGTAATTACTCCAGCAGAATCTAACTCATCGTATCACAATTTTTCAGAAACAATAACCAGAAAGACTCTCTGCCTGGAAATTTCTCCAGTTAGATTAACGACCAGTCTAAACTTGCAGTGCCGGCTATTGGCCTGGCTGGCTGGAATGGGATCAGGCTCCTCTCTGTTGGGCCTCGCCTTGCCAAGGAGCAGCCTTTTCCCTACTCACATCCTTCTTTGATATGATGGTTATATGTAACATTCTCTAATTTTTCATTTAGCATGATGTTTTATCAAAATCTTAACTGTAGGAGGAAAACACACATAGAACACACATTAATGATAGAAAAATTAAAGCCGGGCATAGTGGCACACGCCTTTAATCCCAGCACTCTGGAGGCAGAGGTAGGAGGATCACCATCAGTTTGAGTCCACTCTGAGACTACATAATGAATTCCAGTCAGCCTGGGCTAGAGTGAAACACCACCTGGAAAAACCAGAAAAAGAAAGAAAGAAAAAAAAAAAAAGAAAAATTAGAAGAATGACAAGCATAAATTGAATAAGATCATCAGACAGTATTAATGCCTATTAATTTTTCATCTTTATTGACAATTTTTATATATGAACATGATGTATTTTGATCATAGTCCCCTCCCATCACTTTCTATTCCCCACCCCAGCTCCTTCTACAGAACCCCTTCCTCCCTCCAACTAGTCCTTCTAACATTTTTCGTTCTTTTTTTCTTCCTTCCTTATTTCCTCCCAGTCTTTCCATCTTTATTTTTTCCATCTCTTTCCTTCCTTATTTATCTTTCTTTCTTTCTCTCTCTTACTTCATTATCAATGACAACATGTTTCTGGGTCCAATATTGTATAGGTAGCAGCAGCCAGCGTGAGGTCATTCCTGACATACTTTTGACTATGTATAAATAATTTCAAAATTAATGTCATACAAAAAAAGTTCAAAGCCAGCAAAACCCTAGCTTGAAAAACCAAACAATAAAAGACTGTTTTAAATTTGCTTTTTATGTAGTTGTGTGTTACAGACATATTCCTAAGGTCCATACATATAGTTTTTGTGGTAAACTTCTGATTTATGAAGTTCAAAGAATGAACTCCCAAAGCTAATCATCTACACTAAAGCAAATCAGTGCTAATCCATGTGAATGGAAAGTACTGGAAGCATTATAACCCACCCAAATGGAAAGTACTAGAAATATTGTAATCCATACAAATGGAAAGTGCTAGAAGTATTATAACCCACACAAATGGAAAGTGCTAAAAGTATTAAAACCCATAAAAATGGAAAGTTCTAGAAGAATTATAGTGCTCAACTTGATTTGCAGGTGAGGAAGTTTCCAAACAGGCTTTGAGAACCCATCCAATTTATCCCCCAAGAAGTACCTGTAGAGTGTCCCCAGCTTCATTTCACTCTCTTCTGTCAGTAGATTTTAGGTTTAATCTTCTGTTGCTGGGTATTTCGTAGTCATAACAGTTCTGGGATTGGCACATATGCTCATGGGCTAGTGCCCCTGTTCTGGTTACTCAAGGTGAACATGGTTGAACCATAGTCCAGTGTAGGGATTAGACATTTTTGATTCCAAAGTGAGTGTTTGGGAGGAGTGATGCTCCCCTCAGAGTCTGCGTCACTCTGAGCTCTAGTTGCTGAGGGCCTTTTTGTCTCTCCAGTATGCTTTCCTTTTCATTCAGTCTTTGTCCACAAACTACAACTGCTTCATGAAGAAAGCATTCTCTGAGAACACATTTTGATGCTCTTTGTAACATTCATATCATGAGTCCTACCAAGAAGAAGTGACCTTGGTCAAGTTACTTAACATTTCTATCCTTTAGGTTTCTTCTCTGTATAATGGGTATAATAATGATGCCTATTGACTATACTTGTCAAGATCAGTAAACAAAAATCCTAGATATTTACTGAACATATGTCACTTATTATCATCTTCCTGACTAGTCAGTGGTCACGGAGGTCATGGAAGCTATGGGCTTTCTTACTCCATCTCCACATGCAGTGATCCTTGCATGGACCCAGCTTCTCAGGGTGAGTATTGGCCACTTTCTTCCTGGGGACTGCTTTGATTGCTAACATAGGCCCCAAACCCACATGGAACAGGGAGGGAATCCCTCTTAAGAGGTAACAAGGGAGAGTGGTAGACATATGTCTTATCTTCCTTGCCACCCAGACAGGACAAATCTGAGACAGGTTCTACACTACACCCAAAGGTCTTCAGTGGGGCTGAGTGCTGGTTGCCCTGGTACCTTTCTCATGACACTCTGCATATGGCAGCTTCCTTTCACAATCTCATTTCACACCATTTCAGTGGGCCAACCAGGATAGCACCTCCCAAGAGAGCTTGCGAAGTCCAGCTAATCCAGGTGATAGAATTCTTAGAATATTCCACGTTAAAAACAAAGCAGGCCCCTGTGATTCAGGTGGAAAGGGTATTAACCTCAGCCTTCTCCTGTTCCTCTCTTACACTCCCTCTTCTTTCTCTTCTCTTTGTCTTTCTCTTTCATACTACCTATATTTTTCTTTCTTCTTTTCCCTTGGCACTGACCTATATATCCCAGTAGCAGCATGTGGTTAATATCCACAATGAGCTGTTGATCAGTGACACCTACAAGGCTTCCCAAAGAAGACAGATTTCTGTCAGAATACTTGATGACCCACCAAAGGTTAATGGTAAGACCCTACTGCCAAAGACACCATATGCTATTGGGATGGAACATGGAGTGACCTGGTTGGAATCTGGAAGAGGGTCAGTCCCCAGACAGTTAGCTTGTCTAGTGCCAGAAGGTGCTACATGAGCAACTGGGGGAAAATGACCAACATTTGTCTGAGCAACTTGTGGTCTAAACTACCCAGCAGCAAATAACCTGATGTGATGCTCACACAAGTGCAGTAGTGGCACACAACCATGGTGGGTTATCAACTGCTCTTGATTTGGCTAACAGATCCACTCAGTGAAACAGAACCCATACCTGCAACTGGGAAACAAGTCAGAACCATATCCAAAAATTGAGTACTCTCTCCAATATCAAGGTCCCACCAATAGTGGGATACAAGAGGGCCTACACCTAAAATTTAATTATCTCTAAAACAATAATGGCTATCTATGTATCTTGCACTGACCTCACTCTCAGTTAGAGAATTTGCTTCTCTTTTTCAGGTGGACACAGAACCTGAGGAGAGAATCAGTCCATTGCACCTCACCAGGGCACCAGCTGAAGCTATAGAATAATTGGGAAATGAGCAAGAGTGCTGCTTTCTCAATGAACCTGGTATCAGCACAGGGATGAAGGAGATAGATACAGAAAACACTCAACTCCTGACAAATAAGATATCCAGAGACACAGAGACTCTTACGACCTCGTCACTGAAATAGACCTAAAATGAACCCAACATGGCTTAGGGAAATTCATGGAAGATGGGGTGGAAAGATTGTTAGAGTCATAAGTTGGGTCATTATGCACAGAGAGATTGCCTTACCCCCATAACTGATGGCCATCCCCACAATGCAAGACCCACAATCCTCAAGGGGGAGGGCAGGGAGAAGGCTAATGATGGTACCATCATGGCTGTATATACATTATATAGATAACAAACAAATAAATAAATAAATAGCAGGGTGAAACAACAACAAACATTAACATTGATCAACTTTGGGCTTAACAAAAAGTATTTGTTTGATAACTGGGGCATGTAGCCCTCTTCTTGTTTACAGGACTTCACTAATGAGTACTGCACTGTTGTTTTATTTATCACTGGAAAACATGAGGATTGTTTTAGGGAGAAAAAGAAATAATTTCCTTAGTGTAGTAGACAGTTTTACCTTGCCGGGATGCATATCCAACCAAACACAGTTTTATGGAAAGAAGGGATTTATTTTAAGCTTACAGATCTGGGGTAAGTTCCATCAATAGTGGAAGAAGCTGGCTTGTATTCATAAATCCAAGCAGAGAGAGACACCACCAGCAGCCAACAAACACCAAAAAACAGCAAGCAGCACACCCCCCCCCCCGCCCCAGAGCTCTGTATGCCTTTGGGTTGGGATTCAGATCCACCCCCAAACATACATTTGGGCTGGAGGCCAGGATCTGCCTCTAGTGACATCTCATCCAGCCAGGCAGCTGGAGATCCAAGTTACAAGTTCTAATAAAACAGTTGAGTATATAGAGGACATACATTCAAACTACCACACTTGGGAACCATTATTCCTCTTCTTCTGATTGCTGAATATGTCTCTAAAGAGAGATGCTCATTGGGGACTCACCTGCCTGTGGGACTAGGACAGAAGCCTAAGGAGTAAAGCAAACCAGCTTGAGCCCTTTCTTAATGGAGGCATAAATGGGACAAAGGGAGTGGCTGCTCAGCCCCAGGCATCACTCCAAGCTCCATATTGCTCATAGCCTTCTGGTTTGGATCATTTCTTAGTTTGTTGCACTATCTAGGCTAAGCTTGATTTATGGACATTTTAAATAAAATTTCTGATCCAGCGGCATAAACTGTACTCACCATTGGCCTTCCCACAATTTATCTCTGCTTTGAGCCATGATCCAAGCTCAACACAGCAGCCAAGAGGACTAATTTAAATGATAAAGGTGACCACAACACCTGTCCCTAGTTTCCATAAGGCACAAAGAAGCTGCATTTCCCTGGCATCAGCCATTACTTCAAGATTCACCCCTTACATGATGTGTGGCTGGGTTCATTTGCCTCCTCAAGCAGACTCTGATTTAGAATAATGTGAGGAGGTTTCATTTCCAGATACATGTAAAATTAATTTTCATAATTCTCTCAGTTCCTGCCTCTCTATACATATCTTCCTTCATTAACCACTTTATTTCCACATCTGAAATGGTCTCGGTCTCATATCTGGAGACAAAGATTGCAGAGGACTTTTAACTATGAGTCTTGAAAAAAATGCATGGTGGAGTGTTAAACTATTGTGCTTAGGGTGTGCCTTGCAGTGCCCTTTAAAAATATTAGTATAACATTAAGGGTTGGAGAGATGGCTTAATGGTTAAGGTGCTTGCCTTCAAAGTCAAAGGACCTAGGTTTGATTCCCCAGGACCCATGTTATCCAGATGCACAATGGGGCACATGCATCTGGAGTTCGTTTGCAATGGCTAGAGGCCCTGTCACACCCATTCTTCCTCTGTCTGTCTCCTTTCTATCAGCTTGCAAATAAAATAAATTTTAAAAACACTAGTATAACATCAAACAATATGATGAACAAAACCATTAATTTTTATTATGAAAAATGAAATAAGATTAAAATAGAGAATATTGCTCTAGTGGCAGATATTTTAGTATCTTCGAATATACAGTGGTTCTTTGCTCACATTTAATAAGTTTTGTTACTGTATTAAAAGTGTTTTAAACTTACATGAAAGGCTATACACAGCACCTGCTCTGAAATGACCTTTCGCTGGGAACAGTTCGGTTCTGCTCAGAGTTTGAAACATTCCCTAATTAAGCTAGGCCCTCTCTACCACCACTTGTGTCTTGCCAGTTGCTTCCTTCTGAAATTTTCCCTTGGTGCCAGCTTTTGAACTTGCTTTTTCCTCCTGTTTACATGGGTCAAGTAGAAGGTTCTACAAATGAAAGCCATCATTTAGTTGGGGTCTGCAAGGCTGTCCTCTATGGGGACTTTTCTTTTGTTGGTCTCTGTTCGAGAGAGGATTATTTTTCCCTTTCTTTTTTAATTAAACTATGAGTTTTTCCTCATTGCCTCAGGCTTCCCATCACATCGTGTCAGAAAGCAAACAAGGAGACATGAGATGTTGGGCCAGAACACTGTCCTGAGTTGACCGGAGGGAGAGCCGTATGTGGTAGAGGATTTGTGAGGAAGCATGGGCCATGCTTCTACAGAATCATTTGCCTTTATACCGCATAGTTTTCTGCTGTGACTTTTTTTTTCTTAACTTTCAAAGTGGTTGAATGAATTTTTAAACAAACTCAACAAAGTATGTCTATGTAAACAAAGACAGCTGCTGTTGAGAAAAAGTGGGGAAAAAAGAGGCAGAGCTCTCCTCTGGCACCTCCACAAAGCCTTGTGCCTTACTGCTTAGACTCTGAGCACCCCTAAATCACTCCTTGGGCTCCACTTCTATCTTGTAACATCCTTGCCTGCATTTGAGCAACATCCAGAGGAGATTCCAACAGGCTAAGATAGGAGAAACAACACTCTAAAGCTTTGCAGAGACTGTTACAAAACATTGATCCTCTGGGCTTACCTCAATGATCTGTGAAGACCACCTCAATCTCTAGACTTGTTTTCCATATCTGGTTGCAATCTTTGCTCTTGGTATGCCTATTTTGATAATTCAAATTAATTAAACTTTGTCTTTAGTGTACTTTGAGATACCCAGAAATAATATACTATCCTAACTTGAAAGTTGGTGGCCTTGACCATCAGAATAGCAACTGTCCCAGGCAGGCTCTGGGTTTTAGCTGGTCTTTGGTTCCAGAATGATTTTCAGCAAACTGGACTAATGCATCTGACAGAGCTTTACTTGCTCAAGTGAATAGACAATAAATGTATGAATGGAAAATGCTATCAACCAGTGATATAACAGATGTGTTACTCAGCCTTACATCATGTCAGGCCATGTGTCTATACTAAGGTGATTGCATTAATCTATTTTCTATTGCCATAACAAAATATAAGAAAAAGATGCCGACTTAGCTTATAGTTTTAGAGACTATGTTAATTACTTTTCTTTCACTGTGACAAAAACAACCAAGTAGAGGAAGGGTTTATTTGAGTTCATGACTGCAGAGGTTCAGTCCATGTTGCTTAGCTCATGTGCTTGGGCAGAACACAATGGCAGCAGAAGTGGGAGGCAGTGGAGGGTTTATTTATTTTTGTTCTTTTTTTTTTTTTTTTTAATCTAGAGGAAGGGGCTGGGGATCAGCTGTAATTTTCAGAACAATGCACAACTAGTGAACTACTTCTTCCAAGTAGGCCACACCTGCTAACATTTTCACAACCTTCCAAAATAGTGCCACAAGCTTCGGTCAACACAGAAGACTGTGAGGGACCAAATCCAAGATCAAATAACCCTGTTGGTTGGCCTTAGGTGAAGACATCTTGTCTCTTCATGGCAATATGTTGGAAGTAGGGAGGAGAGAGAGAGAGGGAGAGCGAGCATGTGGGAGAAAGTAAGCCAGTGGGAGTCAGTCTTGGGCTTGAGTATTTGAATAACCCACATTCAGAGAAACTAAATCACTTTGTGATTTCTAGCTTTAATTGACTCTGAAGAGAGTACCCGAAGGCCAGAGAACCTCCTCATGGCCCCATCTCTTGAAAGTTCTCCACCTTCTCACATTGTCACTGGGCATCAATCTTCCAGCCCATGAACTGAGGAACCATACACTATATCTAATCCATAGCAATGACTCTCTTTCCTAGTACTACCTAGATTTTCTTACTTTTAGCAATAACATCTCCCCTCAAACACATGAAAACTGGGAAAGTAGCATCTATCCTATAGGCACACACAGAAAATGCTTAAGTGTCCAAAGCTCTGGGTGCTATGTTGGTGAAAATGGTGATGTAAGTTCCAATTTTGGCTACTCTCCTCAATGCCCACACATGTGAATTTTATAAAAGCAGTTTAATGATATTGTTTCAGCATTTATTTCTTAGATAGCAGCTGCAAATGATTCCAAGATATGAAACAGGTGTTTCTGCACGGTCCACCAAATAGACTGAAGAAAAATGTCCTCTCAGATTACTATACAGATGAGGTACTCAATGATTTCTATTTTCAAATGAAAAATATGCTCAACCACATAGCCGACAGGATTACATCTGGCCTGCCTCTAATATCCTGAGCAGAAATGGCAGCCTCGGTATTGTTTTTGGATCTGGGTAAAACCTCAGAGTTTGTGAAGCAATTAAAACAGATATGTGTCATCCACATCTGCTGCCTCTGCAAGCAGTATTCTATACTCATGGTCCAGAAAGTTCCCTTTAGTGTAGGTCTGTGTGAAAGCAAATCAGTGCTGTGGCAAGGTTTGCTTTGTGACCACTAGCATCTTACATGTGATTCAGGGTGTCATTTGTAGACTCCCTACCTGTTGTGGGCCCCCTAAGGCCAGCCCAGGAGGGACGGCAGGGTCTCTGCCGAGTTGGGGGTGAGCAGCGCAGAATCATGATATAGACTCCAGGAGCTGGGTGAAAGCGGGAAGCGAGCTGCCACAGACTCGTTTATTGAGGAAGTGCAGATGGGTTTTAAGGGACTTGGCTGGCCAATCATTGTATGGGTGGTCCCCCTTTTTGTGACCAATGACAGCCTGTCTCTGGACAGGTTATCTCATAGCAGGCTTCTCACGAGCATGGCACTGTAGCTATTGTCATGCTAGGCCTGCGCAGAACGCGATGTTCACAGAAGTCACATCCTGGTTTCTTCTGCCATGTGGTCTGTCTAGGACCAGGCCTGTATTGTGCCATACCTACCCAAAGATGCTCTCATGTCTTTGGGTCTGGCTCTCGTCTTCTTGTACTTTAATCTAGTTTGGTTTCCTGTTGATGTAATGTTTGAACATTCTTGTCCTATATGTACAAGAATGGTTGCCAAAATGTGAAAGAGCTAGAAAACTTACCAAGTCTTAAAAAGAATGAAGCATCATTTATAATTTTAACAAAAACTATTATTAGGGAAACCTATGACAAACACTCTAGGCTAGTGGATATAAAACTTGGTTAGTACCTAAGAAACACCACTGGGGCTGGTGAGATGGTTTTGCTGTTAAGCACTTGCCTGCAAAGCCTATGGAACTCTATGTTCTATTCTCCAGATCCCACATTAGCCAGATGCACAAAGGTGAGGCAAGCATAAAGTTGCACATGCCCACTAGGTGACACAAGTGTCTGTAATTCAATTTCAGTGGCTGAAGCCTGGCATGCCAGTTCTCTATCTCTCTGTCCCTCTTTCTCCCACTCTATCTAGAATCAAAAAAAATTTAAAAAGAAACATTACTGATGTTCGCATCCTACACAGTAGAGTTTGGTTTAATTAGTCTAGAGTGTGACATCAGAATTAAGTTGTTAAAAGCTTTCCAGATGATTCAATGTGCCCTAGGCTCTTATTTGTAATAAACTTAAATACTCATTTTTATTTATTTACTTGAGAGGGACAAATAGAGAGAATGGTGCACCAGGACTGCTAGCCACTGCAAGCACACTCCAGACACGTGCACCACCTTGTGCATCTGGCTTGAATCAGTGGGTACTGGAGAATTGAACCTAAGTCCTTAGGCTTCCTTAACCACCTTAACCACTAAGCCATCTTTCTAGCCCTCTGTTATATTCTTTAACTAAGTTAGTCTCATTTGTCTATTTCTTCTTTCCTTTGTTTCCTGGTTTATGCTTATTATTTTTCCATGAATTAACTCATTCACTGGTCTATTCTTTTAGTGATCCCTCTTGCTTGTATCAAGCATTGCACAATAAAACTTACAATGAAAGGAAGCAAAACTCTTAGGCAAGTTTTTAAAATAAATTATCATATCCAATGATATGATTCTAAAATAAATCACTAGAAATTTTCCCTACATCAGGGCATGGACCCTAATGGGTATTTTACTCCTTCCTCTTCTGCCTCAGTCACGCCTGAGAAGCATGTAATTTCAAAAAGCATAAATTATTTCTAAACAATTAGAAAAAAGGTTCAGAGTAAACTTTGACTTCTGAATATAGAGTTGTGCTAATTTCTTATTCAGATTCACTAGCTGTGCAGTTCAATTACTAGCACTTAAAGATGTCATCAAACACAGAGTAATTCTGCTATTTGTAATCATAGAGATGATCCTGAATGCTGTGGGAGGAAATGTATTCATCACTAACAACTCTATCATTTTGAAATCTCAGATATTCTTGGATCTAAAATGTACTGTACTTTCTTAGAAGTCTACATGGGAGCTGGGGTGATGGATCAGTGGGTAAGATTGCTCAAGCATGAGAACCTGAGCATGAATTCCTAGCAACTGAATAAAGACCAAATAATGTGGCACACACGTGTAGGCTCAGTGCTGAGGAGATGGACACAGGGGACCCTCGGGCTTATTAGCCAGCTAGTCTACCTTAATCAGTGAGCTCTAAATTGAATGAGAGACCTTGTATCAAAAAACAATATAGAGAGCAATTGAGGAAGACATCTAATGTTGACATTTGGCCTCTACATGTACAAACTTGGACACATACATGTGCCCAATACACATATGAACATACATATGCACATACATGCATAACACATACACACAAAGAAATCACAATGTTTAAGAGTCGTCATGGAAGGAGCACTATATTGACACCACCATCATCCTGCAAAGCAAGACTTATCATGCTATTGTCCTAACTTAGATGTATCACCATCTCCTGGAGGTTTTGGGTAGGTGGGCTATCCTCATAATTTCCCTTTCCACAGGTTTTTTTTTCTGGATGTTGAGGAACACAGAGCCAACACTTTGATACATGATGCTATATTATCTATTTCATTAGATATCCATATCTTTTGTGCCTTTCTCCTAAGGTGGGTTATCCAAGGTTTGGCAGCATGAGAATTGCCTAAGAGCTTGTTAGAGTTAGAATTCAGCATCTCTCTAGGCTTTCGACATCATAATCTGTATTGTAAGACCTTTGGGGGGTTTCTATATTCATTACAGCTTAAGGAGCACTGGTCTAGATATGAATGACAGTGGTCCACTCTGAGCATAAGCCTCTCCTCTCAAGCCATCTTTTGCTGGTTTATGTCTCTCACATGGAAGTCTATAAAAAGTGGGTGGTGGATTACATAATCCCTAGCTCCTCTTGTAAATGTACTACTCTATATAATTCCAAATGATTAAAAAATTCCACGAGTTTTAATTGAATAAATACTGATCCGAACTTGTAACTCTACATAGGATGATGGTCAAGGACTCTGCTGTGTAGAAATAACTGGTGGGGAAAGAGACCACAGACAACTCACCAAACAAAAACAACATGATTTTTCAGTTGGTTAAATGTTTATTAAAAGATATGATAGCTAGGATAGATGATGTGCTATATGGCTCACATAAAGGGAAAGTTAAAAACAGTTGGAACCTTCAAGCTTTCTGCCATATTTGTATTACTTTGTTACTAAACCAAAACAGAGAAGGAAGTACATTAACTTTCTATATGTGGTTCTTAGAATATATCATGGCAATACTACCAGGAATAAGCTCAGAAAATGGGCTAAGTAAATTTTAGCCATGGGCTAGGCTGAATCTGTTCTGTGATTCTTAACACTGGCATGCCTTTCCAAAAGAAAGAGCTTTCAATGCAGCACAAATCTAGAAAATGTAGTGAATATAGCAAAGACAGCATTTCTATACACAGTTCTGGATGATATGTAGTGTGACCTGTGGAGTTGAGACCAAACCAGGCACTGGGCATACAAAGTTATAATCCAGAGTGTGTCAGCAAGAACTATGAGGCCTGGGTTTCAGTGTCCTCCAGTGTGGAATAATGAAGATGAACTGATGCTTAGAAACACAACCATTGTTTCTGAGATTCCGAAAGCTGCCAGCCCTGTGTCAGTGAGGATTTTCAGAGGGCTAGTTGGGTGTTTACATGGCTGTACAACTATTCATTCCTGAATCACTTGAGTAAATTAACTTGTCTTTTCCTATCCCTCACAACTGTCCCCTTTTAATGGGTTTGGAAGGGTCTGAACGTACAAGATGGGGGCTGAGCCTTGGCAGCGCCTATGCTGGAACAGACTGTGACAATCCAGGGCAGGAAGAAATCCTCCTTTCTCCAATATGTTCTTCCTTTTCAGTACAAGCTCAGCTAAGCCGCCACTCAGCAGTGGCAGGAAGAGATATCGTGTGAAGAAGCTGAGCCAAATATTTGATTTGGATGATTATGCTGCAGGTGTCTCATCAGTGCTGTAGTGCCTAGATGACTCATTATTTTTCCTCAACCTAGTGCCTCTTGCAGGGAACACGGAACATGGTAGAGTCAGGAGGAATGGTTCTAATAAATAAAGTCCTGGAGAGCTGATGCCAGGGGCTGGCAGCAGAAGCCAAAACTGGAGACAATGCAATTGTGGGGCAGAAGTGAAGAGGGGCCTACCAAACAGTGAGCCTGGGATTGGCAGTGGTAGGGGATCTCTATACCACCTTCCTTGGGAAAAAAAAAAAAAAAAAAAAAAAAAAAACCCTACCATTCATGAAGTGGAGGCAGAAATGCTGATCATGAGTGGAGATTACTTCCTGCAGGTACCATCTGTGCCATCCAGAACACTCTAGTGTCCATGTACATTTTAATCCCTGGCACATGTAGAAATGAATGCAGCTTTCTGAGCTATACAGATATACTCTAGTAATAATGCATTCTACATCTGGAGTCACTATGCAGTAAAGGGCTTTCATCTCCACTATTTTGTTGTAGCCTCATAAAAAAATAACAGCTATCTAACAATCTTGATTTTTTGACAAAGGCAAATTACAAAGGATTAGGGAGGGTAAGTGATGTATGCAAGGTCCTGTGGCCAGAAAATATCACGACCTCAAGCATGTCTTTCCAGCTGCAAGATCAATAGGGACCTTTCCCACTCTTCTATCCTGCTTCAGTGAGGTTACAAGAGTATCACCTTTGTTCATTGGTTTAGTCTAAGGTGGAAAAGAGATGACATTTAAGTAGTAGTCTAGTGAAAATCAGATTACTATGCAGAATACAGCTAAACTCTAACTTGTATTCTAAAGAGGAAAATAACAACAGCAAACTGAGATTCTCTGAGAAATAAAGAACTGAGCCTTTGGTCTCAAGATGTAGCATTCCACAGTTAACTTTATGGGTCTGGAATGAACCTCCAGACCAAGCACAGTTTTTAGGAGGGATGTAATTTAGTGAAGCTTAAAGATCCAGGGGAAGTTCCATAATGATGCAAGAAGCTAGCCCCTGTTATAGGTCCATGGAGAGAGAGAGAGAGAGAGAGAGAGAGAGAGAGAGAGAGAGAGAGAGAGAGAGAGAGAGAAACACCAGCAGCATAAGCAAACACACTCCAGGAACCCCAGGCAAAGCTTAAGCACTCTGCCTTTCTTTTTATTGGAATTCCAGATCTACCCTCAAATACACCTTTGGGATGAAACTCCCACAGTGACACCTCCTCCAGCAAGGTGGCTAGATATCCAAGTTATAGCTTGAATAAAATGCCTGAATCTAGTGGGCGTCATCCATTCAAACTAACACACAGCATTAAGTCTTCCCTGGGTCTCCAGCCCTACAGAGTTTTGACTTGCCAGTTACTATAATCATATAAGTCAGTCCTCTAAAATCTGTTGTTCTGTGCTCTTCACACACACACACACACACACACACACACACACACTATTGATTGTTTCCCTGGTGAGTACTGACTACCTCTCCAGTCCCAGTCTCACAATTTCCACATTCTTCCTTTAGCCATTTTGAATGATCTGAAATTTATGTTTCTTTTATCTTGAAGTGTTTGCCATTTTGTTTTTATGAATGGAATACTCATCTTTATTATTCTATACTTTATTACTTTTCTCCAAATCTGGGTTACAAGCCTCCCTTAGTGTTTCTCAAGCAATCATTATATATTATCAGTCTCTTTCTTCCTTCTCTTCTTCCTTATTTCCTCATCCCCTCTCTTCTTTTTCCATGCTGGAGATCAAATCCAAGGCTTGACACATTTTAGGTATGCATTTAATCACTGAACTATATTTCTAGTCCTGTATTACCTTTTTTCTTAAACACGGTCTTATTGTGATGGTTTGGATCAGATGGTCCCCTGCTGATGGTCATTTGGGCGGTGCAGCCTTGCTGAGGTGTATGACTGGGGTGGACCTTAAGGCTTATTAGCCCTAGGTTGCCAGTGTTAGTTGAGCTCACTCTCCTGCTGCTGTTTTCCACTGGTTTTGGCAGAGGTGATGTCCATCCTTTGTGCCATACTTCCCCTGCCATCATGGAGCTTCCCTTAGAGAATGTAAGCCAAAGTAAATCCTTTCCTCCCATGAGATGTTTTTGGTTGGGTGCTTTGGCTAGCAATGAAAAAGTAACTGTAAAAGGGCTGGAGAGATGCCTTAGCAGTTAAGGCACTTGTCTGCAAAGCCAAAGGACCCAGGTTTAACTCCCTAGGAGTTAGGCAGATGTACAAGGTGGTGCATGCATCTGGAGTTTGTCTGCAGTGGCTGGATGCTCTGGTGCACCCATTCTCTCTCTCTCTCTCTGTTGCTCCCTCTCTCAAATAAATAAATAAAAATAAAATATTAAAAAATAACTTAAGTAATTTTACATCTGACCCTTTTTTGTTTCAATATTTATTTGCATGCATGCAGACAGGCATGGGTGTGTGCATTCACACACACACACACACACACACACACACACACACACTCACATGCCAGTGTCTCTTGTTGCTGTAAATGAATTTCCTGTCTAGCTTTATGTGGGTGCTGGGGAATTGAACCCAGGGTTGTAGGCTTTACAAGCAAGTTCCTTTAACTACTGAACCATCTCCCCAGTCCCCATTTGACAATTTCCTTGAACATATCCTTCAGCACTATACAGGTAAGTACCTTGTCTATTTTTTCAAAGTTTTATACCCAACAAGAATATATTTGGCTCAGAGAAGAAACTTTGAAAACTTAATTTTTTTTTTTTATTTACTTGAAAGAGAGAAAGAGACACAGAGAGATTGAGAGAGAGAGAAAGAGAATGGGTGTGCCGGGGCCTCTGGCCACTGCAAATGAACTCCAGATGCATGTGCCACCTTATGCATTTGGCTTACATGGGTATTGAGGAATCAAACCTGGGTCTTTAGGCTTTGCAAGAAAGCACCTTAACCATTAAGCCATCTCTCCAGCCCAGAAGAAACTTTTACATGGTGGAAAAGTTAAATCAGTGATTCAATTAAATGAGTGTAACCTTATTTTGTTAGAAAGAATAACAAGTTCACATAACATGTGACACTAACATGGTCCTGGCCTTCACAATCTCATTGGAAACTTTATTGTCTTTATTTTTTAAATGAGAAACAGAGAGAGAGAGAGAGAGAGAATTGGTGTGCCAGGCTCACCAGCCACTGCAATCAAACTTCAGATGCCTATGCCACCTTGCACACTTGTATCACCTTGTGTAATCTGGCTTACATGGGCCCTGGAGAGTCAAACATGGGTCCTAGGCTTCACAGGCAAATAACTTAACTTCTAAGCCATCTCTCCAGCACTCAGTGGCACCTTTTAATTAAGTTTCATTTTAAGGGGCTGGAGAGATGGTTTAGTGGTTAAGCGCTTGCCTGTGAAGCCTAAGGACCCCAGTTCGAGGCTCAGTTCTCCAGGACCCACGTAAGCCAGATGCACAAGGGGGTGCATGCATCTGGAGTTCGTTTGCAGTGGCTGAAGGCCCTGGCACTCCCATTCGCTCTCTCTCTACCTGCCTATTTCTGTATCTCTCTCTCTCTCTCTCAAATGAATAATAAAATATTTAAGTTTCATTTTAAGGAGATATTGGCAGTCTCGATTATGCCGTTATAAATTTCAACTGGATAAAGAAAAGAACAAACTGACTGTAATGACTCATTCCTGTAATCCCAGCACTAAGGAGGCTGAGACAGGAGACTTGTCATGAGTTTGAGCCCTGCCTGGGCTATGGTTTAAGACTTATTTCAAAGCAAAAAAAAAAAAAAAAAAAAAAAAACAAAAACAAAAACAGAAACAAAGAAAGAAAGAAAAGAAAAGAATAAATGGAATTCTAAACTAATTGCTTTATCTCTTTGAAGGCCCAAGAGTAGTGTGAGACAGCATTACAGAATTATCCTGTATTTGAAGACTGTGAGGGATCTCATTAAACAGCAAGAAAGAAATCTCCAGCTTTTCTTTCTATTTGGAAAATTCTATTATAGACTAAGGAAAATTCACAAAACAAATGGGCTGTGTTTTCTGGGAGGATTAAGGAGTTCATAGCAAAACAAACAAACAAATAATAAATAACTAAATAAGGAAGTATTAGCCTCTCCTATGGTGCACCCTCAATAAGCCTGGGACTCAGTGCAGTTTTCTTGAGATACAAGAAGCAGCCATACTACAGGGAACCAGGTCCCCACAGCAGGATAGTTATTCCAGCTTGTTTTCCAATCATGCCCACATATTGAAGCCAGCGCAATGCCACACATTTCTCTGATCTGAAGAAGGGTGGTTTCCTGAGAATTGTTCCTTTTTTCCTGGAGCCAGTTAATGACTTCTTGAACAGGTTATTGTAGAACTTCATTCCCTGTAGAGAGAAGTTCCTTCAAAAATTTAGTTTTCAGCCAGGTGTGGTAGTGCACACCTTTAATCCCAGCACTTGGGAGGCAGAGGTAGGAGGATTGGCATGAGTTTGAGGCCACCCTGGGACTACATAGTGAATTCCAGGTCAGCCTGAGCTAGAGTGAGACCCTACCTCGAAAAACCAAACACACAAAAATTAGTTTCAGCCTGAGGAAGTAGATCCTGGGCGCCTCTTTTGCTGTGTCTTGATTCTCTACTCTGGGCTGAGTTGTGGGTGGAATGGTATGGTCGACAGTACAAGTGGCAAGGCTGCCTTGTGAGCAGTGGTAGTGC
Source organism: Orientallactaga sibirica (assembly GCA_036365145.1). Lineage (NCBI taxonomy): Eukaryota > Metazoa > Chordata > Mammalia > Rodentia > Dipodidae > Orientallactaga > Orientallactaga sibirica. The sequence continues at coordinate 55,236,895 of JAEOAD010000001.1, forward strand.
TGTGTAATGAGTGTGTTCGTTCATCTGTGGATGGAGCTACAGAGGCAATCACTCCCTCTCTGAGATGGGAGCTTCCTTTCCCACCCATCCGTCACCCCACAGGCTGCCTAGCAGAGGCAGGGGGCAGGATGCACAGTGTAATAAATTCTATCCACTGCTGAGCTGAGGGATAACAGATGGATAGGTTTCCTCGCACAATTTCCACTTCACTTGGTTTGGATATAAAATAGCAGAAGGATGGTTTCTTCTTGTGCAATTTTCAAGCAGATGAAACCAGAGGGCGGGTACGTTGGGCTGGATGGAGAATAAGGGACCTGACTGTCCTTTAGAGAGAGCCAAGTGAGCAGAAAAAGGCCTAAAAATCTTCTGAAAGATTCACTCTACCCCCACCCCACCTTAGATAGGAGTCTGCTCTTCATCCAAAGCTGCCTGCTCACCCCCACAGGCATGGCAAAGGAAACGATCTCAGGGAGGCCAGACAGTCTGTTGCTCATGTTGTTATAGTGTTATGGTGATTGCAGTACAAATTCTCAGGGTGAAAAAAAAGGTATAATGACAGATTGTGTGATTATACCCATACTTATAATTAAGCTGTTACAATACAGACAAGCGCCTGCTCTCTAATGTCACCAACAGAAACCTCTTTGCTTGGAGAGGAAAGTGACTCACTCTGGCAATTAGAAGGAGTTCCCTACAGGACTTCATTTTCAACTGTTATGAACACTCCAGTAGGAAGATGTGTAGCTTGCTTGAATTACAGGGAAACATATCTAGAGCCAGGAGCAGCCACCTGATCTCCAGGTACAAGACGCTGCTGCTTAGAGAAAGAATTATTACCAACACAAATAACCTCTTTGCAATGCACAAAGGATTTGGTCCCTGCAAAGCACTTTGTCATAGTGTTTATATCCTTCTCTGTGGTATGCATGAAATCTGTGTTTGCATTCTAGGGCTTGGAAAAGGAAGGGAGAGGGGGCCACCTCCTATACCAGAGAAGGGGAGGAGAGGAAAAGAGGGAGGGAGAGAGGAAAAGAAACACAAAGAGAACAAACTGGTGTCTGACAGAGCCTCCTGGTCACCTGGCAACATAATTATTTCCACTGTTCACTTGTCTGGTGGTAAAGAATTTTCTGCACGATAAAACCTCAAACCTCCAGAAAGTGCTATGTTGGGTTATTCTCAGTAATTTTAAATTCTTTTCACTTCAAAATCAAAGGTGCTTTCTTCACTTCTTTCCCTCCCTTTCCTCTGTCTCTTTTTTCCTCTCTACCTGCCTCCTTGCTTCTATTGACAACTAGATCTCAAGCCTAAGAATGTACTTGTTGCAGTCAAGTTGGCATTGCTGGCAGAAATCACCCAACCAAGAAAAGCTTGTGGGGGGAAAAAAGTTTATTTGGGCTTATAGACTCGAGGGGGGAAGCTCTACAATGGTAGGGGAAAATGGTGGCATGAGTAGAGGGTGGACATCACCTCCTGGCCAATATCAGATGGACAACAGCAACAGGAGAGTGTGAAAAACACTGGCAAGAGGAAGCTGACTATAACCCCCATAAGCCCATCTCCAATAATACACTGCCTCCAGCAGGCTTTAAATTCCCAAATAGCCATCAACCGGGAACATGGCATTCAGAACACCTAAGTTTATGGGGGACACCTGAGTCAAACCACCACATTCCACACCTGGTCCACATAAACTGATAGCCATGCATGATATAAAATACAATGCATTCAGTTCAACTTTAAAAGTCCCCATAGTTTTTGTCAATCCCAATGATGTTCCAACATCCTCCTAGTCTGAGATCTTTTAACTGAGCTATAATAGCAAAAAATCCTCTCCCAAACCATAAGGGCACAGAATAAACATTCATACTGTAAAAGATGGCATTGGGAATAGCAAAGAAATATTCAACCAATACAAGATTTAAAACAATCAGAGCAAACATCAAACTCTGTAGCTTCAAGTCCAACAACTCTAGTCAGTAACAAATCTCCAAGTGTGATAATTCTAACCAGCAACAGGTCTCTGGAGCTCCAATTCCATGCCTCCAGAGAAGCTACTCACAGTCCTGGAAAACTTCATCCAGGGCCAGCAGGTTTCCTTAGCAGCCATCTCATGGTCCTGGCATCTCCACTGGGTCTCCACTGCAACACACCATCCATCCTCACCATTCCACATGCAGGCATCCAGCAAACCTACTTCACATTGCCCATAGCCATTTCCAAAGCAGAAGACCATATTTCAAATTCAATGACCTTCTCTTTCCTGCATTTCTTATACTCCAAAATACCAGGTGGGGTGCCAATTTGTTAATCCAGGGACAGGAGTGGGTGGGAGGATAAAGCAGACTTTGAAGAACAGGACACTCCTTCAGCATTCAGGCCCTACAAAAGACTGCATTCCTTTTATTGTCACAGTGCAGGTCAGCTGGCCCAACCTCAAAGGTTGTAATCTCTCATACAAGTGCAGCTGAACAGATAACAGTTTCGGCCCAAAAATTTCTTTCTGTGCCATATCTCTCTGCTCACACCAGTCTGTTTCTATGGAAAGCAACCTTGCACAAGTTCTCAGAACACTGGCATAACAGCAAGCCTCTCACACAAATTGCTTCTAGCCTAGTCCAGGCAAAGCTCTTTCTCACCCTCATGAGCCAAACCTCACAGTCCATAGTTCTTACTGCACTCAGGTCTTTCAACTCTGACCAGAATAGTCCATCAAGTTGTACTTATAGCATTTCAAGGTGTGTCTTAGACCAAGGTTTCAAATTAATCCACATTCCTCTTGAAAATTAGCTCCGAAACGCCAAAGCCACATCATCAAGTTTTAAGCAGCAATGACACCACTTTCAGTACCAATTTTACTGTTGTAGTCAGGTTCGCATTGCTGCCAGAAATAACCCAACCAATATCAGCTTATGGGAAAATGGTTTATTTGGGCTTACGGACTCGAGGGGAAGCTCCATGATGGCAGGGGAAAATGATGGCATTGGCAGAGGGTGGACATCACCTCCTGGTCAACATCAGGTGGACAACAGCAACAGGAGACTGTGTGAAACACTGGAAAAGGGAAATTGGCTATAATATTCATAAGCCCACCCCCAACAATACACTGTCTCCAGGAGGCATTATTTCCCAAATCGCCATAGTCTGGAAACAGCATTCAGAACACCTAAGTTTATGGGACACACCTGAATCAAGCCACCACATTACTCTTAGGATATGTGATGGTTAATCTCTATTGCTAACTTGATTAGGTCAGGAACAAAGTAAAAGCTCTGGGGCAGGCTGGTGAGGCATTTCCAGGAAGGATATCTGGGTAGAAAAGACTTTGCTGCAGACTAACCAGCCCTTCCAGTGATAGCCTACATACAAAGAGGTCTCAAGGAAAAAGCAACCTTTTTGCCTGGCTGCCCTTGTTCCTTTTTGATGAGTGCAGCTAACTTGTTGCTGCCATACTTCTCTGATGTTGGAACTCAGCTTCTTCAGCTTTCCAATATGGACTAAAGTCCAGCACCTCTGCAGGAACCCTTCAGGTCTTCAGCACAAGATTGGAACTGTTGAGGCATCCAGTCTCATAGACTGAGCAGCTCCTGGGTTCTCCACTGTGCAGACAGCCAGTGTTGGACCCATCTTATATAGTATAAATAATTCTAATAAATCTATTTTTATAATATATATCCATTTGATCAGTCTTCCTCTAGAGAACCTTTCTAATATAGGAATCTATGTCTGCCTGCATTCTTTGGTGGGCTTCTATTCAGGCAGTACTTACAGTAATTGACGTAACACCCTTCAGTAATGTAAGCATTCCTCTCTGCAACAATCAGCTTTGGTGGGATTTGCACAGACAGCCCCAACTTCTCTGGTATTATATGAACTTGGGGTTTCCTAGCAGACTACTTTCACACAAGGAAATAATTGTTATGAGAAAATTATCGGAGTGCATTAATGATCCTTGGAGGCTGCAGGGTCTCTTGACATGCTGCTTCCTTATCTGCAACTCCAGGTAATACCTACCCACCTCCAGAGAGCATCTTGAAGACTAATTAGTTAATGGTTGTGAAGTGTCTTGAAGATGCCAGACGCAACATGAGTGGTAAGAATTAATGCTACTTTATCCTCATAAAAATGATTTCTGGATGCCAATGCTCAAGAAACTCACCTTAAATTATCTCTATAAACCTGTAGAATGTGAATTAATACAAAATAGTTACATATTTTTAAAATAATCATCTAGCTGATGACTCAAACAAATGATCTATATCATGTCAGATTTAGCTACTAGCATATACTTGTCCTTGGGTATTTGGCCAATAGCTTTGAACTCACAGGCATGCTATATAGTTTCTGTTCACATTGGTATAAATAATGGGAAATATCACCCTGTTGTCCTCCCCAGGAAGTGCTAGCTATAAGTTGTGAAAGCATTAAACCACGAGGAAAGAGCTGAGGGGCATATGTTAGAGGGAGAGGGAACAAACCAGGTTCTTCAAGGCTGCTGCTTCCAGAAGCTCCCAGACAGAACATTTGAAGATATTATTGTCTACCATCCCCTATGACACTTGTATCTCTTATGGGGGGGGTGGGGGCACTTCTACTCCCAGTTTGGTTTGGGATGAGGTAGCCTATGCACTCTACCTCCTTACAGAAGGTGTTTGTCCAGGGATGACTGTAGTACAAGCAGGAAATTTGGTCAAACTCTAGTACTAATTTGAAGTAAGGTGCAAGGCACAGGTAAAAGTTGTGCCTTCTGAAGGGAAGGATTACACGGGAGTAAGACCAACCCGTAGTGATGGACATAAGAAGCACCAAGTCCTGATATTTACTGATTTAAGCCCTGCCTCCAGTCACTTCCTCCATTTAAAAAGAAAATTAAATTGGTGTTTGTAAAGGTTTTTTTTTTTTTTTTTGTCAATGGTATAGGTCTTTAATATAATTCTCTTCAATCTTTTACTTGGAAGTTTAACTTCAAATTCAAAGTGTCTGATGCTGATTGACCCACAGAGCTACTTTCCCCTCCCTATTTCTCTTCCCTGTGAAACACTGACCCCAAGAATAATCTCCCTACTTATACCAGTGTGGTCATAATCCACATTGAGTTGTTTATTGGGGAGACCTATGAGGTTCCCAAAACAAGACAGGTTTTTGTCAGAGCACTTGAGGTAAAGGTAAGACTCTATTCTTGAAGACACTGCATACTACCAATGCAGAACATTGAGAGATCAAACTGAATCTGAAAGGAAGCCAATTCCCAGATGGTTAACCCATATAGTACTGAAAACTATCACATGAGCAGCTGGTGGAAAATGGCCAACAATGCTGTGAGCAAGCAGGGGATACTACTATATGAAAACAACCAACCTGATATGATGTACACACATGTGCAATAGTGCTGCACAGCCAAGGTACGTAACCAATGGCTCTTTGATTGGTTATGAGATTGGCTCAGTGCAAAGGAACCCATAACTAGAAGTAGGAACCAAATCAGAACCCTATGGAGACCAAGTTACTGGACTCCAATGAGAAGCTCCCACTAGCCTTCTTCCAAAAGTGAGGCTAAACCAACCAAAATTTCTCTAAATTAAAAATGCTTATCCACTTTAACTCATCCTGATCTCACTCTCCATTGGAGAATCTGTTTTTGTTTTTCAGAAAGCAGCAAGATCCAAGGACAACCATAATCTATCAACAAGACAAGGATAGATAACTGACTCCCTGACAGGAGATAAACCAGACATAGCAGCCAGGACTCAGGTAAAAACACAGAGGAACTGGAGAGATGAGCAAGAGTGCTGCTTCCATGGCGAGCCTGATAACATGGACCAGTGTGATGCAGCAATGAGGATACTTAAAACATATCAAAGCAGAAATCCAAAACCTGCTGAGGACTCAACACTAAAGTAGAATTAAGGTACATACCTTCCAGGGAAGTTTGTTCAAGAGGGGGACAGAAAGAATATAAGAGCCACATAGTAGGAAGGAATATCCAGAGACCTCTCCACCGTGACAGACTGTTGCCCTCACAACTCATAACTTACAACTCCATGGTGAATAACAGCAATCCCACTAAGGAGGACCCTCAGTGGAATGGGGACAGGGAAGAGGAAAATAATGGTACCAACAATGATGTGTCCATAAGTTTCTACTTTTAATAATAATAATAATAATAATAATAATAATAATAATCTGTTTAGGGATGAAGTCCTTAATGCTCACCAACTGTGCACAACTGTGCACACAGTACTAGGAAAAATATACAGATAAAGAAAGCAAGTGTCTTTAAACATTGAGCCTGATTTATGAATCTTACTGACAGGAAGGAAAGATGCTTATAACTGTGCAGGGACTGAAGGGAAAATAGACAATCAGGACCGGGCTGTCTTTGGAAGTATCAAAATCTTGACAAGAGGTAAGTAGAACCTCAATTGCCAAAGGGTAATAGAGATCAGAGCAGAGGCTGGAGTGAATGGAGAAGCTATTTAAGAATAGATTGTCCATGGGCTGGAGGGATGGCTTAGTGGTTAAGACATTTTCTGCAAAGCCAAAGGACCCAGGTTCCATTCCCCAGGACCCATGTTAGCCAGATGCACAAGGGGGCACATGCATCTGGAGTTCGTTTGCAGTGGCTGGAGGCTCTGGTATGGTCATTCTCTCTCTCTGTCTGTCTCTCTCTCCCTCTTTCTCTGTCAAATAAATAAATAAATAGAAATAAAATATTTAAAAGAAAAAAAGAATAGATTGTCCTGTTTTGGGAAGTTGGTTGTATGTGGGAACAAGGGAAGTTGATGGTTTTCAGAATGGATAAAGAGATGATGCCATGGACAGAACCAGGAAAAGCATCAGGAGAAGCAGTCTAGGGAGGAGGTTGCTTTGCCTTTTTAACTTTCCTAGAATCCCCTTCCCTGTTCGATGATGGGTTTGGATTGGGCACAGGACACCTGCCCATGAGTTCTGAAAGTAGAAGTGATGCACAATCATATATGTGATGCTCTGAAATTTAGTGCATGGTGTCAGGAAATTGGAAGCTCACAATCATCACTGGAGTTCTGCCCACTCACGTTGTTGTGTGGACTCACTTGAACACAGATCTTCTACAGCTTCTCCAAGTCCTGGGTCAAGTACAAGTGCAGTTCCTGTGACAAATGTATCAAACTTGCTGTCGTTGTTGGGGCAGTGAGAGACTGATTTGGGTTCTAGTTTGACCCTCTTCCTTTTCTTTGCCCATATCCAGCTTTCCTATCTAACAGTCACTCTGACTCACCTCAAGGACTTGAGGCTCAGTACCAGGGACAGATATAGCAGCTTGGCAGAGACTCATCTGCCAGCTCTAGGTCCTGGGGACATTGGTGGAAATGTATGCCACAGGCAGCTATAACAAAGAATATGAATTTTGAAAAGGTGCTCAAGATGAGAGAAAGAACCCAGTCTGCTACATAGAAATAATAACCTAAACTGGGCTCAGATGAAGCTGGACAAAAAGATGGAGACAGAGAGGAGAAGGACAAGCCAAAGGCTCCAGAAAGGGCTTCTCTTTCTCAAGAGTAGAGAAAATAAGTGGAAGCTACCTGAAATTAACACACAGCCAAATAGCACCATGGAGAGCATATGGATAAAACCCAGATGAAAAGATTCTCAGAAGGTCAGGATTGGGCAAAATGATATCAGGACAGATAGCTACTTCTGCTTTTCTTTATTTTTTTTCTATAGTTAAACTTAACATTGTGAAGGAAACCTTCCATGCCATTCAGTTCAACCCTCATTTTATAGGTGGAAGAACAGAGGCCCTTGAGAGCTCCTTGAATAAACAGAGCTGGTTTAAGGAAGAACTAAGAAAATCCAGTTCCTCTGCCTTGTGTTTGAATGATCTCACCTCTTTTCTATTCTTCCTCTTCTTGTTTATGATGCTGCTAGAATCAATGAGACAATATTGAAAAATATTGAGTCCCCAGGAGAAAAGATTTAATGATAATGCTGACATAAATTTCAAGATTACCTCCTCTCTGAGGTACACAAAGCACTTTACATAGATCATTCTTTCTCAAGAGTCATTTGCTACAGCAAGGTAAGAAATGCTTTTATTATTCTTCCATTGTAGAGAAACTGAGTCACTCACAGATAACTAGATTCATGTACTGACTAGGATGCCTTTTGAAGGCAGCTGCAATTTATATATTTTGGACAATGAGGTTACCTGAGCATCATGTAAATTTCCACACTTGACAGTTATTTCTTTTTAAAGAAAAGCTTCCATGCCCCACCTCTCTACATTTATGGCAATAACTGGGTAACCAATGAAACCTGTTTCTTTGTATATGTATCATGAACAGTGTTCATAGCTTTACATAATGATGCATACTGAGAACCTAGTGGGTATGTAAGAAAGGCTCTTAAGTATTGCCAGCGGTGTTTTCCCTCCCGAGACCTTCAGACACGACAGGCTTTCCAACAGTTGCTTCATCACACTCCCTGCCAAAGCCAGAATGTTATCAAAGCAGCAAACTGATCAAGTGAGTTTCATCTCCCCAAAGCAATTTAGGTATTTGGCTATCAGTTCACACATCCGTGGTGGTGTATCACGGTGAAATAAACAAAGAGTATAAGCTGCAGAAGCAAACGGGGTGTGGAGGAGTTACTGGATACCAGACAAGGGGAAATGTGATAGTTACTGTGGCCCTGAGGACCACATCCATTTCTTCTAAGTGGCTTTCACATGTATCAGTGTGTATGGAAGGATCTTAGTAAGTTCAGCCTGCTTTAACAAAGCACCAGAGGCCGGGATGCTTGTAAACAATACAAATTCTAGCAGTTCTGGAGGCTGGAAGTCTGGGATTGAAATGAGGGCTCTTTTCTGTGTTGCAGGCTGCTAAACTTATGGTATAGCCACGTGTGGAAAGAGGACTAGAGAACTCTCCAGGTCTCTTTTGTAAGGGCAGTAATCCGATTCCTTTAGGGTCCCATCCTCATGACCCAGTTGCACCCCCCAGGCCTCCTTTCCTAACACAATCATCTAAAGAGTTAAGATTTTAGCATATGAGTTTGGGAGGCATGCTGACATTTATTCAGTTCATGTCAAGTAGCTTGATACACTTACCAGAAACTGTGTGTAAGAGACTTGGTTTCCTTTTCTACTTTCTTTCTCTAGTCTATTATCTAATTTTTTGTGTACCTGCTTATCCATGCAGTTAATTTACAAAAGGCTGAAGGCAGTTTACAACATGCAAATATTCAGTAAGAAACAGATACAGACCATCAGTTAGAAGGCAGAGGCTTGGATACAAAAGTGTTCTTGTCTCAGGAAGGGTTCCCTCTTCGCCAGAACAAACTAGAAGCCCATCAACAAAGGCAGGCCACCCCTTTGTGGCTGCATCGATTTCCTTTCTCCCTCACAGGGGCTTACTGCTGTGACATGTACAGGCCACATAGCCCCATCCAAGTTACTTTTCAGTCCTGCCACATATTGGGGGAGAGGGAGGATGTAACCACCCCAGACTGGTCCCATCCTTTGTGTCTGGAGTTCACACTGCCTTTTGTCATTTCTGCCAGTGGAATTTTCAAAAGCAAGAATCCCACTTCCTTTGGCCACTCAGAGAGTGTACAATATATTTGATGTCTGGAACATCAAACAAATGCTTGTGCTCACAGTGCAGAAATAATCCCAGACAAAAGACAACTGTGGCCATGTGGAGAATACGAAAGAGACAGGGTCAGGAAATTACCAGTGAAATCAAAGAAGAGGCTGTTTCACAAACTCAGTTCACCTGTGAGAAACCAAAGCTAGTCCTGGCCAGGATCTGCTGGGGGCTCACTGCCTCGCCCTGGGCTGGTACTGGGCCAGAGAAGGCTATGGCTTGAGCTCCACCCTTGACCCTCCTTGCAAACAGTCCCAGAAACCTGGCCATGGAAGGTGATCATAGCATGAACACCCCCAAGGAGCGGTCACCCCCAGTTGCTTTCTATAGAACAGATAGGCGGCTCTGCAGCATGTCTGAGAGGCAGGCAGGCAGGCAGAGTCAAGGGCTACCATCCCCTCCCTTCCCTGTGCTGGCTTCTCCAGGGGACCTTGAGTTGACAGGAATGTCTGGGATTTCCTCTTCATTGCCTGGCTTCTGGCCCCTCTTTCCCCCTTACACTGCTTGTCTGTCCCCCTCAGGCCTTAAGGGTTAAGGAGTGAATTAATTAGAAGAGGAGGGAGGGAAAGCCAGGGCAGGGGAAAAACTGTGCAAATCAGAGGGATTTGTCATCCCAGAGGGCTCAGAGGGAGCCCTACTCACAATAGCAGTTCAAGTTCACCTTGTGTGAAGGAAAAGAGGTGTTTTAATGGCTCTGTAGGAAGAGGGGAGGAGAGAGAAAGAGGGATAGAAAATCAAAAGAGAGAGAGGGAGAGAGAGCAGAGAGGCGCAAATCCAAATGTCGATGTGTAGACACAGTGAGGAGAGCCTGCTGGCTGACAGGGTGATTTATTGGATTCTTCCAGTTAATCACTGCCGGCCTGTGGCCAAACGGATCTCCAGCAAAGCTGAAAGGCAGCCGAGGGAAACAGGCTTATAAGCATAAAGCCGCATAATGGTGTTCAATGAAGTGTGAGACTTTTAGTTCAGTCTCGCTGAGCCGGCCGCACTGCCGGAATGTCAAAGAGGGATTGTGGGTGGAAAAATTATGGATTTAAACTGCTAGCTGTAAATGAGGTCAATATGTCTGGTTCATAAACAGTCCGAGCCTATTCCAAGAATGCAGTGAGGGGGAAAATTAGCGTGAAGCCAACACTGTAGACAAACCTCATTGAGATATAATTGCAGCTATAAATACAAGCGAAAAGCTTACCGAGTGCAATAAAATACAGACACGCTTTTTTATTCCCCTTCTTCTTCCTCCTTTGAATCAATGCATTTAAGGCTGTGCATCTCTAACGCTCCTTTCATGTCTCCCTCCCTCTCCTAGTGACACCCAGTGTTGCAATTAATTGAGTGTTCTTGATCTCCCATTCCACTTTATTCAGGCGAGATTGAAAAAAATCAAAAGAGCACATCTAAAGCATTTTCTTCCCTTTTGCTTCTTTATTTGAATCAGGTTGAAATGTGTGAAAAAAAACAGTGCTTATTTTTTTTATGAAGGGGAAAAATCCAAGAGAAAGGGCTTTTTAAACTAATACATCTGTTAGATCATTTGAATCTCAATTTAATGAAGGGACATGAAAGACACCTACAGGATCATGTGGTGGGGATTCTTCCGAGAGCTACCTGGTCGTGCCTTGTGATACAATGACTCAAAATTATTATTTTTTTTTTCATTTTGTTTGACTTCCTTTTCCTAGTTTTGTTCTTTAACTCCAAAGACTCTCATTACTTTGTTTTTCACTCAAGCTCAAAGGACAGAGGACACACATTAGCAAACTTGCTTTGCCCAGTTTAAAAGCTGATACAGTAATAAATTGAAGTCTAATAGCTCTGGTCAGGCTGTCTTTCCCCCCTAAACCAATTGATTTAAATGGAAGTAATTTGGCCAGTGAGGCTAGTCCTGTTTAAATTAAACCCATTAATATAATAGCCCAAGTCTTGAATGAAATCCATCTGCAGGGAAGGCTCCACTGGTCAGTAGTTTCATAACTATGAGGGTATGTCCTGAAACACCCACTGTTGTGCAAACAGGAATTACAGATTGCAGGCAAAATCCTAGAAAGGAGAGAGTGAGAGAACAAGCGAGCAAGAGCAAAAAGAAAGAGAAGTGAAAAAGAAAGACAACTATGAAGAATATAGTATGACCACACACATTCAAAACAATAAGAAAGTGACCTGGTGATTTCAAGGGAAATGACCTTGGTTCTTAACAATGAAAGGTCAATTGTATTAATAACAACCAGTATCCCTCAAGGAAAATTCTGCAGCATCTTTCTCTCATCACTAAAGAGTTATTTTTCTTCTTATTGTTCTGACAAAACCTCATAGACCACTCAAAATAACAAAAGTGTTGTTTTTTTTTTTTTCAATGAAAGATGTTGAATCTTTGCAGCTGAAGGTCTGTGTGCACATGTATATTTCAGCATTGGCTTTCATGACGATGTCTGTGCTATGTACACATTTGGTTCACGGAGCATGTCCTTTGTGGATTTACATTAAGGTGCCCATGCCAGTGGGATTTGGATTTGAGAATCAGGAATGCAGCTGCCATTCTCATCACTAAGTGTGAGTCAGTGTTTAAACCAGAGCAAATTGTCTGCCATCTGTTCAAAGGGAAGAATGCTTCCTAAGCAGACCACAGAGAGTGTAAAGTAAGGAGCTATGGAATTGTGGGGACTTCCTCATTTATGCATATTCGTAGCGTGACAGTAAAATAAGGCCACACATGTTCACAGGTGGCTGATAGAGGTTTAATTGGTTTATTTATTTATATATTTATTTTTGAGGTAGGGTCTCACTCTAGCTCAGCCTGACCTGGAGTTTACTATGTAGTCTCAGGGTGGCCTCAAACTTATGGTGATCTTCCTACCTCTGTCTCCTGAGTGCTGGGACTAAAGGTGTACACCACCATGCCTGGCTTAATTACATGTACACATGAAATCCAATACTTAAGTCAAAAGAAGGTGCATGAGTCTGACAATGGGATTGGGGCTAGGGCTCCAAAAAGCTGGATCTAGCTCATCTTTTTCATTTATTAGTTGGACAATCATGTACAGATACTTTAATCTGAGTTTATTTCCTGGCTAAGAAGAAAAACAAATTGAAAGAATCCTGGTAGTTCATTTGTCACAGATTGTGATTGGTGTCAAATGAGAGAGTGCACAGGAAAGAACTTGATATCTACAAAGTGGAAATAATACTTACGATAGCAGTACTACTAGTTATAGGACCATTATTAGGCTTAGTACCATTAAAAGCTATTATATGGGGCTGGCGAGATGGCTTAGCAGTTAAGATCCTTGCCTGTGAAGCCTAAGGCTGCAGGTTCGACTCCCTAGAATCCACATAAGCCAGAGAAAAACAAGGTGGCACATGCACACCAGATGGCGCACATGTCTGGAGTTTGATTGCAGTGACTAGCAGCCCTGGTGCACCAATCTCTCTCTCTCTCTCATAAAAAATAAAAAATAAAAATAAAACATTATATGAGTCATTATATAACTGTCTCATGTATGTGTTTTATATTATAGAAATTTTGTTCACATGTAATTGTAAAAAAAATATGGCATAAATGCACCCAGTCTTTACTGTATGTTTTCCAAATTTGTTCCTCACACAACCCTGTGTGTGGCGGGTTGAATATTATTATCTTCCATTTTGTAGGTGAGGAAATTTGAGTTTTCTTTTAAACCAATTTCAGTGCTCTTTAAGATCACATGATGTTCTCCTTCCTCCACATTGCCACCAGATTCTTGACCTCACTATTGGTACTTAATTTGGCTCAGGAAATCTAAATGCAGAAAACACATGGCATTAGTTTATTTTTCATTGCTATAATGGAATAATTGAGGTAGGCCACTTTCTTTTTAAGACAAGCCTAACAGACTGGCCTTTCTTTCTTTTTATGAGAGACACAGAGAGAGATAATTGGCATGTCAGGGCCTCCAGCCAATGAAAATCAAATGCCAGATGCATGTGCCACCTAGTGTGCATGTGTGACCTTGCTTGCTTACATCACCTTGTTTGTCTGGCTTACATGGGACCTAGAGAGTTGAACATGAATCCTTAGGCTTAACTTCTTAAACATTAAGCCATCCCTCCAGCCCTGGGTAGGCCACATGTGTGTGTGTCTATTTGTGCATGCATGTGTATGTGTGAATATTTATATGTGTGTGGGTGCATGCATGTGTTCAGATACATGTGCACATGTGTGCAAGTACATGTGGCGGTCAGACATCCATGTCAAGTGTCTTCCTCAGCCACTCTCCACCTTATTTTTTTCTTATTTTTCTAAGGATGCACCTGTTTCCCTCTCCCTAGCACTGATATTACAAGTGCATTTCACCATGACTGTCTTTTACGTAGGGGCGTTGGGATTCTGAAGTCAGGCCCTCATGCTTGAAAGGTAAACACTTTACCAACTGAGACGTCTCCCCAGTGCCAAATATAAGCCACTTTGAAGAGAGGAAGTTGATTCAGCTCACCGTTGTGGAGACTGGAGGCTGGGTTCTCTCATCAGGCTGGCTCTGGTGAGGATCTCATAGGAGATGGCGAGAACCACTGGAAGAGTCAGGGATCACATCACCCAACAGGAAGTCAAAGACTGATTCAGGGCTTGATCATGTTCTTATAATCATCCATCTGTCATTCATTATATTCAGGGATTCAACAAGAATTACTTTAAACCTTTTTTGAGAACATGTCCTGGTGACCTGCGGCCCTACCTCTTAATGGTCACATTCCTCCCAACATTGTAAGACTAAAGGCCAAATCTCTAACATACGAACCTATGGAGTCACACTTCAACTCTCCCAGAAGACACATTAAAGTCACAGTGACATTCTCTGTTAACTTTGAGTGAAGATTTTTATCCAGAGTTGTGATGATTCTGTGTAGGTGATAAATACTGGTGTAGCCTATTGTGAGAGGAAGAGTCCTAAAGACTATCCAAACTCTCCTTCTGAACTTTATGTGTTATTCTACATCTCTAAAACAAAACACACACACACACACACACACACACACACACACACACACACATTTACCAGCAGGGAAAATTAAAGATTTCGGAGGCTGCTTCTATAATTGGGTACTAAAGCAGTAAAATAGACTCTCAACTGAGCTTCCTACAAATGTCTTTGTTCCTGCTAAAAACACAACCCTGCCTATATTTTTCATCTACGTAACAGGAGGCTGAAAAGCACGAAGATTCTCTTTGTGGATCACAGTTTCTCTCATGCCCACCACACTCAGGTAGTGCTATATAATGACTAATAACAGGTGAGGCAGGAAACTCACCTAGTGTAATGTCAAGGTACTAGTTAGGGAAAATTTTTTGCTGCTTTTCCTATAATGGAATTTTGAGTCATATGATACCCAAGTATCAAATATTTGTACTCAAATACAAGTACTCAAAATATTCAGGTAATTAAAATATATCAGGTAAGCGTGAATTCTAATTGTAATACATATGCAACATACAGAGCAAATGCAGCTAATATAAACATCATGTGAACCAAATAGCATTAAGGTCCCCAAAGGAAGTAAGGATTTAAGATCTTCAAATTCTTCAATATTTAGAGAAGTGCATCGTATCAATGTAAATGATGACCACAAACACAAACATATACAACCCAGCAACAACAAAAAATAAACAACAATTACAAAAAAAAAAAAAACCCCAAACACTAGCATAACAAACTTTGATTTCTACATTTTGACCTCTGCTTCAAGTATAAAGCATGGGGCTCCAGTCACTACTTTTCAAGAATGTGCCAGTCAATCATAGAGGCACCAAATAGGTAAAGGAAAATGAACCTAGTCTAGGTCTTTGATTTCACGTGTGGAAAGTGTACCTAGCAGGGCAACCATGAGAAGTCCCAGGGGAAGAATGGCAGCTTTGTATCTCTCAGACTGGGTCTCTGCCATACCTAGATTCTACAGGGAGAAAGAAAGGAAGAGGCACCATATATATATATATGGAGAGAGAGAGAGAGAGAGAGAGAGAATGGGCATGTGCCAGGGCCTCCAGCCAACTGCAAATGAACTCCAGAAGCATGTGCCACCTTGTGCAATTGTCTTAAGTGGGTACTGGAGAATCAAACCTGGGTCCTTTGGCTTTGCAGGCAAGCATCTTAACCACTAAGCCATCTCTCCAAACAAAATCTATATTTTTAATTCACTTTCTACTAGTAATAATAAAATAGGAGGCATTATAGGGGTTTGTTAATTATTAAGCAGATACTTATTCACTGCCTATTATGTCTCTAGGACTGTTCCCAGCACCAGGAAATAGCTTCTTTTGGAACCCATTTTTTTTTTTTTTTTTGGTGGAGAAAGACTTAGTAAGACAATAACAACTATATAATACGTGAGTAGTAAAAATGCTATGAAAAGACATGAGCAGCACCTGTAGACAGAGCTGAAAGGCACTACTTTCTCAGAGTGGTAAGGGTGACCTTCCAGATGAGGGGCATTTGAACAGGGGTGGATGAAGTGAGGGGGGTTGTCAGGGAATGTTTTATGAAGAAAAACGAGTTAGTGAACACTCCCTGAGGCACAGAGATGCTCCTCTGTTTAAGGGTTTCAAATTAAACTCCTTAAAGTAAGTCCTGTGTTCTCTCAGTGATTCAGTATGGTCAGTTGGACATTGCAGTACTAGATCATGGTACCCTCATCTTCTGGATCTGTCCGCAGGACCCCAGGTACATCAGTAGACCTTCTTCTAAGGGAAAGGATGTATGAACACTGCCCTTCCCTACCAATCAATGCTTCCTGGGAAGGAAACACAATGGCAGGAACTAACTCACCTATCCAGGTAGTGGCCATGTCTCAGTGCATAAAGGAACCACTTTGCTCCCTCATTCCTCTTCTCTCTTAAGGTAGCTCATTATGAAAGAAAATTTTGCTTTCTTTTATAAGCTTTTGCCATGCTTTTACTAGGGAGCCAGTAAGGGGGTAGGTAGTTCAAAAACCACAGAGAGAACTTCAATTTGAAGCCAAGCCTTTGCCACTGCCAAGATTTGATCCTTGTCATTGGAGTGTCATGGGAATGTCATCCAAAGAGCACTGGAGATATAGAAAATTGCACAGTGTTTTGGGCAAGTTAACACTGTTCACAAACCACCATCTCCATAAAAGAGCTGTTTGAGTTTGACAATCTCTGCCCTACTCTGTGCTTTCACTTATAGCCTCAGCTACCACTGAAGCCAAAATACTAAACCAGAGAGCTAGGGATATAAGGACATGTGGGAAGGCAAACAGAGCAAAGCTATTGTTGGATTATGGACTGACTTTCTCTTACAAATACATAGACAAAAATAAATCGCCTTCTGCCCACTAGTTAGACATTCCTTAAATGTTTTCTATGTCTTGCTTTAAACATCAGGCTTAGAATCAATACTTGTAAATATTTGCTTGAAAAATCATGCCTGCCAATAGTGCAGAACATGTACCCATTGATAAATGACTGCTTAAGATTTGCAGTCCATTTTATACTAGGTGGGAGTCTTTTATTATTATTATTATTATTATTTTTTGGTTTTTTTTGGTTTTATGAGGCAGGATCTCACTCTAGCTCAGGCTGACCTTTGAGACTATGTAGTGTCAAAGTGGACTCGAACTCACAGCAATCCTTCTACCCCTGCCTCCCAAGTGCTGGGATTAAAGGCATGCACCACCACACCCAGCTATATTGATGTTTTTAATTGTGGTATGAATACTTACCATGGGCTAAGAGATGGCTTTGTGGTTAAGGTGCTTGCCTTAAAGCCTAACGACCCAGGTTCACTTCCCCAGTACCCACATAAGCCAAATGCACAAGGTGGCATATAAGCCTGGAGTTCGTTTACAGAAGCTAGAGGCCCTGGTGCATCCATTCTCCCTCTCTCAAGTAAAATAAAATACCAAAAGTGAAAAAGAAAACAACATGAAATCTACCACCTGAATAGTTTTTTTTTTTTTTTGCGGGGAGGGGGCATTGAGACAGTGTCTTATGTAGCCTTTGTTGTCTTAAACACAAAATGCTGATCTGTGCTATGACTATAAGCCTGCACTACCATGCCCAGCTCTTAGATTTTTAAGTACACAACATATGATGGTTATCTATGGACACAAAGTTGTCCATGGTATCTCCGGAGTTTATTCTTCTTGCATAACTGAAATTTGCACACATTTAAAAGCCTTCATCCCCCTGACCTAGCCCCTGGCCACCCCCTTGTTTTCTGTGTTTCTCTGATGCTATCATTTGAACATGTTTCACAACGATCATGTGCTGGAAATTTAATCTCTAGTGCAATGGTGGTGAGGGTAGGGTGTTTGGGGAAGTGCATAAGTCAGGAGGGCAAAATCTCAGTGAATTGATGTAGCAGTACAATGGGCTTTACGGAAGCACTAACTCTTGGCCGTTCTGCCACATAAAGACACAAGGTTCCGCCTTTAGGAGGACACAGTACTCAAGATGTCATCTTGGAAACTGGGTAAGGACCTCAGCAGATGCTGATGTTTTAGTCTTGGACTATCCAGCCTGTATAAAGGTGAGAAATAAGGGCTGAAGAGATGGCTTAGCAGTTAAGGCACTTATCTACAAAGCCAAAGGACCCAGATTTGATTCCACAGACCCACATAAGCCAGATTCACAAGGTGGTGCATAAATCTAGAGTTCATTTGCAGCAGCCAGAGGCTCTGGCATGCCCATTTTCTCTCTTTCTCTCTCTCTCTCTCCCTCCCTTTTTCCTTTCTCTCTCTCAAATAAATAAATAAAAATTTAAAAAGAAAGGCAATAAATAAATTTTCATTCTTTATAAATTATCCAGGCTGTGGTATTGTTACAGCAGCAAAAATAATGGCAGTGTCTTTGATAACTAATATCAATGTTATTATGCAGCATTTTCCTCTCTTTGACTTACTTACCCCTGTAAGCATCATGTCCTCCAGCTTCATCCGTGCTGTCACACATTGCAGAATTTCCTTCCTGGGTACCATTTAATGATATTTCATTGCAGCTATTTGCCAATGTCTTGTCTTGCCACCTAGCCCATACTTTCTCTTTTGGCTGGCAGACACTTGCAAAATTGCTAGTTACATAGTATCTAGTTTTTAAGATCTCATTTGTTAAGCAAATCACCCTACAAGTGAACTGCAACTTGCTTTGCAGTCTTTTTTTCTCTGTTTTGAATTCTCTCTTTTCTCCATCCCAATCTTCCTGATACAGAAAGAAATTAATCAGGGCAGAAAATTCCTTGATTTACAAACTCCTTCCAGAACCTGTTCTTAAACTCCAAAACTTTATCCATTTATGCCAATAAAATTCCCTAAGGTTCACTGCAGGGCTTCCTCTCCCTCCTAGACTTCATTTCCTCAATGCACGTTTGATTTATTCTATAGAAAAATAGTTGGCTGTATCACAATCCCTCTTCTATAGTGTGTTCTTATGAGTTGAACAGTCTCCTTGTGTTTTTGTCTTTCCTCCCTTAATCTTACCATAGTCCACATACTTGCTGAATCCCCTCCTTATCAAGCTACCTTCTCATCAGCGTAGTATATATTTTGTGTATCATTATATGAGAGCTATATTTATTGATGCATGTGAAGTACATGCATGTGTGCTATGCAAGTTCATATGTGTGTGGACCCACATCTATGTGTAGAGACCAAAGTTTGATGTCAAGTGTCTTCAATTACTTTCTGCCTTCATTTTATTTTATTTTTTTATTTTATTTTATTTTTTTATTTTACTTTTGAGACAGAGTCTCTCACTGAACCTGGAACTTACCAGTTGCTAGACTAGATACTCAGCAAGCTCTGGGCATTTTTCTGTCTCCATCTCCCCCGTGCTAGCATTACAAGAGTGTGCTTCCACATCTGGTTTCCACATAGGCCCTGGGGATCTGAACTCAGATTCTTATGATTGGGCAGCAAGCTCTTTGCTGACAGAGCCATATTCCTAGACCCAGTTTTTCCACACATTTTGAATTTATAAAAAACATTTTTTCTATCTGTTTTTAAGATAGTGTCATTTTTCTAAATTGATAAGCTGCTTTTTCCAGAAGTTTTAGGTTTATAAAAGAATTGTGTGGCATATACAAAATCTTCTCACATATCCTTCTCCAGCTCTTCCTTGCTTACAGATCCCCTTCATAATAAAAACCTGTGATAATGTTGTGCCTTTTTAAATAAACAATGAGCAAATACTAGTATCAATGCTCATAGTTTACATTAGGGATCACTGGTTAGATCGTATATTCTGACATTTGTAATGGCACTTATCTACAGTTATACTACATAGGATAGTTTTACTGCTCTGTAAGTATCCTGTGTTCCACCTGTCCATCCCCCCACCCTCCAAATCACTGGCTATCACTAAACTTTTTGCAATCTCCATAGTTTTTCATTTCCAGGGTGTCATATAGTTGGATTATAAAGTATGCATTATGTTTTATATTGACTTTGCTCACTTTGTGATTTAACAAGTTATTTATTTATAGCACTGAATAATATTCCATTCAATGGATGAACCACAGTTTATTTATTCACTTATAGAAATATATTGGATGTATCTAAATTTTTGCAATTTTGGGGGGGATGCATATATTTTTAAAACCCATCCATGTTATTATTTGTATAGCCAATGTACCAATAAAAATTTTGCTCTCCCATCCTTCACACCTCTCTTCTGTGACCCCAGATCTTCATATCTTATCTTCTATTGCTAAGCATGCAGGTGTCCAAACACCTGTCACCTTGCATTAGTTGCCTTGATCCTCCCCCTGTCTATGGTTCTTTTTGAAAATTGTAAAATTTGTAAAATATACAAGGGAGCAGAATGTAAATCAGAATGTGCACAGGGAATTTGACTGACAGTACCAAATTATCTCCAGAATTAGGGAAATAGACTACTCTTCCCTGAGCTGAGTGTGAAAATCCCAAGATCCATCACACCAATTCCTGCATTAGCTGGTTCTCTGCATTATACTATTGTGGGCAATATATCAAGATGTTTTGTTCCTCTTATAACTTATATTTTTCTGATTACTAGTCAGTTGGAACTTGTTAACCTACTGAGCTCCATCTTCTGTAAGTCACATATGTCTGAACCTTTAAGGTCTATCTTCTCTCTGGAAACATCCTTGTTGCTATTATGTAAGCCCACGCACGATCCCTGTATTAGCTCACTCCCTGGGGCAGGGTAACACACTTTCAAGAATTCTTCTTATCCCACTACAGAAAGAAAACCCTTTCATATTTTTCCAGTTCCTCCTTGTTCTGTGCCAAGAATGGGTGCCAACTATATTCTGTCATAGTGCATTTCATACTTTATAGCATCAATTTTATTTGAAAAGTTTATCATGGTAACTGGAGAATATGCACTTAATTCTCAATAATTAGAAATAATAAGCTTAGCATGAGCTTCAGAAAGAAATTAAGTTGCTATTGAAATATGTATAGGAACCTTGTCTAATAAGAAACAGAAGTCTGCTACATTGCACACCATCAAGAGTAATATTTACCCCTTGTTCAAGGGGCTTGTTTGCAGAGTAAATATATTTCCAGTTTTACCTAGCCACTCTGTCATTAACATGGCAATAGAAATAAAATAATTTTGGCCAGCTAATTTTTAATTCCTCACAATTCTGCCTAAAACTACATTAATTTTGTAATATTGTACATGTTTATTTATACTATAATATTCTTATTCTGTTCCATGTATCTTTTCTATCAAGAGATTTTTTTTTCCTTTGCAACTTTTCCTTTTATTCAATGGAATTAAAGCATCCAAACTCAATGCCTTTATCTCCCATTAACACTCAATATCTATTCATTAATTTTGTTTTAATTGTTCTTTTCTGAGGAGTTTCTGGCATGACCCAGGGAACTCATCCTAGTTTAAAAGTGGAAGAATAAAGAATTATTTTGTTTTTATTGCATCTGATTTTTCTCAATGTTTTTATTTTAAGTTTCCCCTGGCTTTATTAAGGCATATTTGACACATATGGCTGTATATATATTTAGTGTTTAACATGATGATGTGATATATGTTGCAATTGTCATGTGCATTATCTATAGTTAACAGGAGTTCCATTTTCTTCACATCCTTACCAAAAATTTTCTTATTTATATTGAGAACTTTAAAATATAAGCATACAACAATAATATCATATTCTTGTCACTTTATCCTCTTCTGTCTCCTCTCCCCATCCCCACCCCCTGAGGCCACTCCACTTTCAAGGTGGACCTTCCTCTTATTGTCTCCTTCCTTTTGTCCTTCTCTGTCCTCCATGTCAAAATGCTGTTGAACTTAGAACCATGTGAAGGTCTTGTGGGAGTATTGGTAACCACTGTGGAGTCATGAATGCCCCTTGGGTTTCATATCAGGAGAACAACACCCCAAAGTATGCCATGCAACTTGAGGCTTTTACATTCTTTTCACCCCCTTTTCCAAAATATTTCCTGTGCCTTGTTGTAAAAATTTCTTTTAGAATTGAGCTCTTGACAGCCTCTTAATTTCTACTTAGATTAGTTCTTTTTAATTTTTTTAATTTTTTTTATCTTTGGAAAGAGACACAGAGAGAGACAGACAAAGAGAGAGGGAGATAAAGACAGATAGAGATGGGTGGGCCAGCAGTCTCTCAGCTGCTGCAAACAAAATCCAGATGTGTGAGTCCCCTTGTGGGCAAATGCGGCATTGCACCCTTGCATCACTTTACATCTGGCTAAACATGGGACCTGGAGATTGGAACCGGGTTCGTAGACTTAGCAGGCAGGCGCCTTAACAGCTAAGCCATCTCTCCAGCCCCTGAGATTAGTTTTGAGTCTACTCACTGTCTACCACCATCTCCATGGAGACGGTTGTGTGGCTAACAATGAGAGAAGCACTTATATTCTTTCTGTGACTACTTTTGCCATCTTCCCTGAGCCCCTAGAAAGGGTGTTAGAGATCACTCATCCACTGCTAAGCCCTGGATTTCTTTTCTTGTCATTTTGATGAGTCTTGGGTCTCCCTGGTATTTGCCACCATCTGTAAAAAGAATGTTTTCTAACCCAAAGTGAGAATAGAATAAATAAAAGGGTTTATCATTCACACTTAGAAGGCTTTTCAATTTTTAAAAAATATTTACATATTTATTTATTTGAGAGAGAGAGAGAGAGAGAGAGAGAGAGGCAGATAGAGAGAATGGGTGTATCAGGGCCTCTAGCCATTGCAAATGAACTTCAGACACATGCACCACTTTGTGCATCTGGCTGACATGGGTACTGGGGCATTAGACCTGGATCCTTAGGCTTCATAGGCAAGCACCTTAACTGCTAAGCCATCTTTCCAGCCCTAGAAGGCTTTTTTGATGTTCATAATGTCTCTACTTAGGCAAAGGACAGTGGAAGTTTCCTTCTGGGATATATTATCTTACAAACCATAGGTTTTTGACTCAGTTCTCAGAACAAGATATGAATTCCCTCTCACTGAGTGAGACCTCTTAACCAATCAGAGAACAATTGATTACTCTCATAACTTATATGCCACAACTGCACCAGTAGATACATTTTGGTTGATTTTGCAGCATCCACTACTTGTTCAGACTATAGATGACTTTTCTCCCCTAGCCCACATAGTACTTTTCCAGTACTATAGTTGTTTCAGTTCTAGCTTGATTTTTCAGTGTCCCGTAATCCCAGCCTACTCACCAACACTTTCTTCTTCTTACCATTTTGATAATCATTATCCTTGGAGGGGCAAGGAGATAGCTCGTTGTGTTTTACTTTGCATTTCTCTAATAATGTGTAAAGTTGAGCATCTTTTCACCAACATGTTGGCCACTCGTATGCTTTTGTAGGAATGGACATGTCTATTCATTTCCTATGGCCAATTTTAATAGGTTTTGTTTGTTTGTTTGTTTGTTTATTTTCTTGGTATTGAGCAGAGTGACTTATATACTTGGCTTTCAACCCCTTATCAGCTGTCTGGTTTGCAAAGGTGTATTTGCCAATCTGCAGGGCATCATTGCATGTTGTTGACAGTTTCCTTTGCGCTACAGGCTTTCTGGTATGCTGCAACTCCACATATGCTTTTACCTATACTGTTGTGTGGGGGTCATATCAAAGGAATCATTATCAAGATCAATAACAAGGAGATTTTTTTCCTCCTCCTCCTCCTGCTTCATCTCCTCTGCCTCCCAACCTTTTCCTCCTCCTTTTTCTCTTCTCCTCCTCCTCTTCCTTCTTCTTCTTTGCTTTTGTTGAAGAGTCTATCTCTTCCTAATGGTGCATTCTTGGCACCTTTATCAAAGTTATACTGATAGGAATTGAGAATTCTTGCTTTAACAATGGAAATCCTAGGTGCTTACTAGGACACAAGGTTGTGTCATTGTGGCCCAAGAGTGTTTTGTATAAAAGTCTTTGAGTTGTTTTGGTTCATTTTCTTCAGGCTTTTTGTTAGTTGCTTTTTGTTTTATATTGTTCAATTGCTTTTTGAGACAAGGATCACTATATGGCCTAGGCTGGCATCAAACTCATGATCCTCCTGCCTGAGCCTTCTCAGTGCTGAGCTTACAAATAAGTACCACCATAACTAACTTGGGTAGTTTTCATCCTAATACCCCAGATAAAGGCCTGTTTATTGTAATTGAGACCCGTATTTTAATGTACTCTTTGAGACTCATACGCTCTCTTAAGTGGTCTGTCCATTTTCCAAGTTTATTTCTTGTAAAAAAATTGAAGAAATTTTGTGGTTTATCAGTAATGGGTCTAAAATTCATGCCTAGTGAATAAAGGAGCAAATTGGATTAAGATTTAGGACAGGATTTCTTTGTCCAAAGGCATCTTGAAAAACAAACAAATGAAACAAAATACAAAGCCAAACCTTAAAAACTCAAAGCCTACCAATTCTTAAGAGCTTTTGCGTGACTAGAAATGAAGACGGTTGAGTGCAATTAGCCAGACACCATTCAAATGACTGAGGCATTCAAACTCTGAGGCAACTGTCAAAGTTGCCCATTCTCAATTTCATTTTATTCCATTCACAAAATCAGTGAAGGATTACTATGTGTGGGTTGGGCCTGTGACGATTCCATTCTCAAAGTCTGATGAGGAAAACAGGCAAAATTGTCATAATGTAATACAATATATGACAAGTTTTGCTCATAAAGAGTGGTTAATGTTAGTGTAAGCTAGAGGCAGAGAATGATCTTTCTGGAAAAATTTGGAAGGCTTTCTGGAGGAGGCAGTACTTAGGCTAGGTCACAGCTATGAGAAGGAGTTCAGCAAATATTCTAGTAGTAAGAGGATAGGAGAATAAAGATATCCTAGACAAATCTCAGTATCATGTATGACTGACAGAGATAGATATGACCTGCCAAATGCCCCGAGGCAAGGTTTAAGTCGTTTTATAGGTTAAAGATGTGACGGGGCCTAGTGCTCTACCCAGCTTCTTCTCTGCATGTCACCTTCTTCAAGGGCAGTCATTCATCTTTCATTCTCATTGCCTTGCTACATGTCTGTTCTGACAATCAGGGCTGATTGTCTTGGATTAGTTATACTGTTGAGCTTAATTTTCCTTTTGAGCTGTTAACCATTCCAAATGTGCTTGAGTCTGTGATTAGTTTTGCTGAGATTTTCTGTTTGGGAACGTGGGTAGCTTTTCAACCCTGCTTTTCTGGCGGCATTATTCAGATTTAATAAGAACTCTGGTTACAGGAAATTTGTGGAGACAAAGAGATGCAAAACCAATATTATGTTAGTATATCATCTTCTGAGCATATTCTAAACAGTAAAATGGCTTCTACCTAAGAGATCAGAGTTCACAAAGAAATAACCAAGCATATTCTATTGCAGAGACTGACTATCCCCTTATATTTGCCCATCTAATTGTTATGTAAAGCAGGCATCTATAGGGAAAAACTATTCCCTGACTCCCATGTCTTACCTGAGATCACCATGTCCCTGCCTCCTCATGGATAAATGAATACTGCTTGCCAAATACTTGTTGACATTTCCACAGCAAGGGTGTATTTATAATTATCAGCTTCTAAAAAAGGGATTTAGGCAGGAGCATAACAGGTTTCTATAGATTTATTGAAAGCACAATAATGCACTTCTGTAAAGAACCATAAGAAAACAGTAAGACAGGAAGGCAGGAAGGGACCACACTAAGCGTGGCAGCCAGAGGATGGAATCCTAGTCATAGATATAACTTAGTTTTGAAAGTGAACTTTCTAAGACCTCAGCCTCTTGTCTACAGCATAAAAATAGATTAGATTTCTCTCAAACCCTTTTCCCGGTTTTGAAGCCTCAAATGATAATTTTATGTAAATAGTGTTGTGTAACCTAATTTTGGTATTTGGGAATTTTTGTCTGTGATGTCATTATGCCCACATACCCCTTCCCTTCTCTTTTGTTTTTTAAAAAAGTTAATGTTCAGAGAGAAGTATTGCACCAGCATTAAGAAAGAAAATTGGTCTAGCAAATCCCTTTGTTGGAAGTAGATTTGGGCATGAGACATTCTTCTGGACAGAACTAAAGAGTCTGTTGGAAACTCTGGGAATATTTTTATGTTTTATTTTTTTCCCCTCAACAAAAATGCAAGTCCAACTGATGATACCAACATTCTTCTCAGCTTCAAAATAAGAACATGAACTAGTGTAGCTATCTTGTGTCAATATGATCAAATCATGTTATGTCATGTGCAGCCAGAGTCCCAAAGAATTAAATGTCCCTATTTGTCTAAACCACTTGTAAACCATCCTTTCCCATGTTGTCTTCTGGACCAATATATTCATTCCCAGTAAACTGAAATTAACCTGTTTAGTATGAAAATGTACTTTTAAAATGTTCAATGATTCAATTTTAATCTGCTGTGCTCTGTAATATATAAAGCTATAGTTCTTTGAAATATATGTGGAAAACTCAAACTCAGAAGATTTTAAGGCATCTATACTGCACTCTTATTGATTGTGTTGCCAAGAACTGCTTCATACAAGACAGCAAGGATGAGCTCAAAGTAAAATCTGAGACCAAAAATGTCATCTTGGCAGAGTTTCCACTCTCCTTATCCTATAGCTAACCTTTGGTGCTTTTGCTTTTTGGAAGATAATACAGTAAATGAAAAGAAGGCACTGCCTCCAGTAATTACTTCCAGAAGATTCTTAAGCCACAAGAGCTTATAGAAAATGGTAGAATCCTAGGATTCTATGTATCCTGTATGAGAAGGTTTTAAAAATAATTTATAGCTGAGAGAAATTTTCTTTAAGGCTTCTTTATTTTTCTCTTAAGAAATACATGCTTTGCTATATAATATATTACTATGAAATATACACATATAAATCAAGCTAATTAACATATACATTCCCTCACATTTTAATTATTTTTGATAAGTTAAAATACTTAAAATTTACTCTCAACAATTCTAGAGAATTTAATACATTGTTATTAACTATAGGCATCATGTTGAAATTAATTATTTTTTATGCTGGAGATTGAACCTCAAACATTCTAGGTAAGCACTCTACCCACTGAGGTGTATTCCATCATTTTTCAGCCATCGCTCTGCAGGGATTACTTTTATCCAACCAAAATTTTGTATGCTTTTGCCAATATCTCTTATCCCCACTCTCCTTCAGACCCTGGAAACTTCTGTTCTACTCTATTTTTATGGCTCCTTTAACAAATAAAATAGTACCTCACAAATGACAGTACACCCTACCTTTATGTGAGTCCAGCATGGCATATATATTATAAGTTGATAAAGACCTACTTATAAATTTTTCTCTGCCTCATAGCAGGAAAGTTGGGAGTCAAATGTACTATAGATAACTTTAAATTATTTACATCCATTTTTTGCCTCCAGTCAGGAATGAGTGCATGCACACTGATGTACTATGTGTTCATACACATTACACATTAACTCACTATTAATCTTTCCAGTTTATTTTGGTCACAATGACACTGATGTGTGTAAAGTGTCCAGACAGGAACAGATAACTGATAGTTCACTACAAAGCAAATTTAGGAGTAACTGGTTCCTTTTCTTTTCAATGAAGCAAGAGCACAGTGACTTTACCCATGTCGGGAGCTCTATTGCCTCACACTTCATCCAGGTTCAGGTAGCTAGCTGGCGGCTCAGTAGCAGTGGGAGGGAAGCATTGTACTGCTTAGAAACACTCCATCTTAGATGTGTATCCCATATTTCCACAGCACACAGCAGCTCCTATGGCAACCTTGATGGATGGGCTATCAATTCTCAATGTGTTCATAGAGAGATCCCCAACTGGGATCTCCTGCTGGAGGAAATACTAGATATGATCCAGTACACAATACATTTCAATTAAAGCAGAAAGGAGCTACTACTTCATAGAGTGCAATAAGAAGCTAGATATGTCTAGAATGTAAACTCTGAACATGACAGAATTATACAGTAGCTTTTTAGGTACATAACAACCAGGAACAAATCTCACAGTGTTCCCTTCTGTGCTTTCAAAGTAATATTGCAAATCCAGGTGCAATGAGGTTAAAATAATTGACTGGTTGGTCCAGACAAAGAAAAGGAGGATTAGGTTATGTTTGTGGAGGAAGAATACTGGTTGGAGGGCAGAGTGGAGAAAAGAGAACAGCTCATTCATTTTACTCTGTGACACCCAGAGGCAATGGTGGTTGTTATGAAATAATGCATGGGCATTCCAAGGGTATGGCCACTCTTGACACACAGTTCAATACCTAGATAGCAGTGCAGCTAGACCCATCCTGCAGGGAATAAGGATTTGACTGGGCCCTGGTTATCTGTAGCTCCAAATTGTCATGGTAATTTTGAATTTCTGAAGTTTTGCAGCAATTGTGACCACTGAGTTCTGCTGCCTGGAGTCCTCTTTCAGAATTCTCCTTCAGCAAGAGGCTAAACCCTTTCTCTGTTTATCGTTGACACACTTGACATTTTCAAATAAAAAGAAAACTTTTGCCTGAGGAAGACACATAAAATAGCATAATTGAAGAACATATTTTAAATATACAAAAATATAAAAACATAAACTACAAGAATTTTTTCTTTTATATTTTAATTATGATATAATGACCTCAAAATAGCTTGAGACAACTACAGTGACCCTGGACTTGACCTTCTGACCTTTACCCACGATGGGGTATAGAAATAATTTTCACCTATCATTATTGGAATCATCTCTTGGACTGCTTGCCCCTATTCCTAAGAATCCCCAAAATCCTGCTTGATAATTATCGTCTCCTTTGAGGCTCTTCATCCACCTTCAGCCAAGGCTCTTTCATTGCCAAATGTGGGTTGTCTGCTTGGAAGCTCAGCTGCCATAACTCCCACTTCATGGGAAATATGTGACAAAACGCTGACAGGATTCACTCGTGACTTTATTGTGTTTTGATACACTTGAATCAATCACATGCTTATTCTCTACATTAAGGCCATCAATGAATAAAAGCATTTAAAACTAATTCAGATTCTTCCTTTGCATTTCACGAAAACAGTGGATGTCATTCATAACTCAGCATGCCCTTTCTCTTTCGTTTTTGTTTTTTTCCTAATTTCAGATTGCTTAGGTTCCCTTAACTAATCTGTTTTAAAAGAACTTAACGTTTTCCCTTCACTCACCCCTACACCATAACAAAGCCACTTCTAGGACATCCCTAGGCTTCTTCCTATACCACTCTCTTACCTTCCTTCATGCTGTGTTACAGAGGCCCAGAGGGCCCCATGGCTATGGCGCTGATGAAGCAGCTCACACCTCTAAGCACTTGCCCAGAGGGAGGGAAGGAGGGAAGAAACAGAGAAGCCAGGATCCTTCGTGGTGGGCAGGGACACAGAAAGTTCTGGAACTCTCAGAGGTTAATAACTTTCGTTCATAGACACTGAGAGTTAAGAGCACACATACTCAGCAGGATATGGTTCCTATGTCTAGTCTTCTTCAAAAGGTAAGTAGGCCAGGGCTCTTCCTCAGTCCCTCCTTCTCACAGCCCTTCTTCCTACCAAAGTCTGACCTTGGAGTCCAGGGCCTGGGCATGTCTTTGATCCTGAACTGACCTATTTTTAATTCTTTGCGTTGATGATGTGGTGTAGCAAAGCTTTGACCCTCGTATTTGGAGTCCTGTCAGTCACAAGCCTGGCTCTTCATTATCGACTTTGGCACCAGTTCTTTTAAGTTATTGAGCCTTTTTTTTTTTTTTTTTTCCCTCTTACAAAGGAGGTAAGTCCTCATAGCTGACATTTCAGGTAGTAGCTGGGCTTTCCTTCCAGGAGCTTTTCCTCCTTGGCATATTTAACAGTGGCCTCAGATATGTGAATTTTACTTTAATATGGCTTTTAAGACAGAATGTAAAGCTCACGATAGCAAAAGTGCATTTGAAATAGTTGTGGGAATTGAGAAGATAAGATATTGGGAATGTTGGATGTAAATTCTTTTTGGAAATTTTCAATATACTTTCTGAATCAGCAGCTCCCTTCCCCCCACCCCCGATGAGAAACTATGGTTTGCAGGAACACACTGGTTTAATAAAATTGGCCTTCTTCCTTCTACTAAAAGTTTACCTGCGAGAGCCCCGAACATAATAAAATCAGATTATGAAGGCAATCATATTTACTTGTAATAAATCAAATCTTGCAGACATCAGTTAAGTCTCCCTACTGCACTGGGACAATATCATGCGTGCATACATCAATACCTGAGGTGTCAGAAATATATTTCATAAGTTCAGAAAAATTGCACATACACTTGCAGCACCATTATGAGCAGTGAATTTGTAATGTGAACATTATGATGTATAAAGTGGCTTTGTTCCTACATTTAATAAGCACCACATGTCAAGCCCACAAACATAATGGAATTTGCTGGTGATTTCTTACCATTAAATGTAGGTTATTGTTTTGGGGAACAACAAAAAAAAATCTTTTCCATGCTTTGCTAACATTATCCAATTCTAGCACCCAACCTCCTTCAACATAACAGCAGACTCTTTAAATTAGTAATTAAATAAATAAAGCCAGGCCCACCTCTGTGATATTAAATTGGGTTGGACTAAGAAAACCATGGGTCTCACTCTTTGTCTGGAATTAGTGGCTATGCCTTTTCTACTAAAAGACATCTTTTATCATTACAGAGGCCTCAAAACAATAAGGCATATTAGCCTAGCTTCATTAAACTGGTTTGACTCTATTCTTCACCTCCAAACTACATTAGTTTAGATATTAGGGGTACAAAATGGCTTTTGAATTTAAGGAGTTAGTAACTTTTGCAACAGTGATTTAGAGGAATTAGCAATGGTACATATTTTAACTGTCTTTTGATAATTGTGGAAGTTTATTGTAAGAATGAATACATTCTGTGGATGTTTTCTGTGGAGACTACCAAAACTTTGTTGGTTAGTGGTAACAATCAATGAAGAGTGTCCTTTCCTTCATTTACTGTTTTAAAGTATTTTCTCAGTGTCAGGTGTGACAGTGTATGTATAATTCCACCATTGGGGAGGCTGAGGCAGTAGAATAATAAATTTGAGGGTAGCCAGAGTGGCACTGTGAGATCCTACTTTATAACCTACGCACAAAGTTTGCTGCTTTGGATGTTAGCTCAGACTCTTTTACTGGAGATGAAATGGTTAGAAAAGTTGTAGGGACTTGGAAGAGCAGTAGGGACACTGACGAATCTGTATAGGATCAATGTCTGATGTGGGACACAAGTGCCGTCAGATATGCCCAGTGATGCTGGGATGCAGGTTCCACTGGGTACCATGTATCATTCAAGTCCATTGATTTATGTTTATTTCAGATATTTCAGAGTCCCATAAGTTTCCTTTCCATTCTATTCCCCCTTCTCTGGCCTCTTCTTTCCCATCCCTCTTCATTTTTATTGGAGCATACCCTAAGTGACTTGTTTGGTTTTAGAATTTGGCAAATTAAAATGTCTGATAAATCTCTAAGTCTATGGGGTTTACAAGATAGAGAGATAAGATGGTGACAGCACACAAAAAGTCACTGAGGGCACAACATCCTAGGATGGGGTCGATTGAGTGTGTGGAAACAAATGTGATCAGAGAGAGGATGGGAGAGAGAGAAAGCATGAATTGAGCATGGTTTTGAACTGAGCATAGGTGTACAGAACACGGAGGAAAAAATGGCCTGCAAACCAACTTTTCACTTTTTGTAAAAAAGGAAATTTCTGACTGTTTAATTTTGCTGTTAAAATTCTACCCAAAGACATTTTAAGCACCTTAAAAATAAAACGTTCATAATATTTATTTTTCACTGGACCATTTCTCAGCATTTGATTTTTTTAAATAAATATCCCATTTACAACTTGTATCAGAAATATTGTTTCAAAAACTGACCCCTCTGGATCTACAAAGCTGGATGGTGTTTAGAGACCATGCTTTGTGGCTCATGATCCTGGGGTAGAGTATTAGTCAGGGTCCTCTGGAGAAGTACACCAATAGGACAAATATATACTATAAAGGGATTTATCATATTAGTTCACAGGTCACAGGCTTGGCAGTCCAATAACAGCTATCTGCAGACTGGAAAGATGAAGAACCAGGTAGCTTTTCAGCCCAGTAGACTGAGGAGGTATAGGACACAGTAGCTGCTCAGCCTGCCAGGGTTCCCATGTCCTCAGAGGATAGGTGAAAGAATAGTAGAAGTACTCACAAATGAGTCAAAAAAAGAGAGCCAGGCACAAAAGGACACAACAATGAGTAGCATAGATAGCATTAAAAAATTTTTTTTAATATATATATATTTTTTATTTATATTATTTTGATTTTACATTCATAGTAAAGGATCCATTGTCCTCCTCCCTGTCCTCCCTCTTTCAAAGGGACCCTTGTCAATGGGGAATGTGGGTCAAGCATTGTGAGGTTGGTTAAGAGTTCTGGGGGGTTGGCCCCAGTCTCTGTGCATAATGCCTGCTCCCATTGTCCTCTAGCTTCTCTATATCCAACCCGTAGATCCCAGAAGAAGGATAGGGGTGCTCACTGTGGAGGGAAGACTTCTTCACTCAGTTAATCCTGCTTGGAAACACCCTCACAGATCCACCCAGGAGGAACATCTTTTCTACTGTTCTTCATCCAGTCAAGTTGACCACAGAACTGAGTTGTCACAGGTAGGATCCATCTACTGTAAGAAAGCAAGGTGTCATGCAGGCAAGGATCTGGAAACAATGGATTCTTTACCCTCCAAGTTTAAGGAAAAAGAAAAGGAAAAAGCAAATGACAAGGTGAAGAGAGGATACACACCAAAACAAGTTCAGCTCTTACTACATGCCAAGCTTCTTTCCTCTAATGCCTTCTAACCACACAATGACCCTGAGATCATTCTTATAGTTATGGTCTGGGAATGCAATTGAGATGATCCATGCAGCTAAGTGGCAGGATTATGTTTCAAGCTTGGTTCCATGTGTGCCAACCATGTCTGCAGATCACCCTCTTTGCTTATTCACTTTCTAATAAAACTATCAATAAGGAAAAAGTGGGAGCTGATTTGTTTTTTGTTTCCAAATTTATCTAATTCAACTAAATACACCTTAAGATCATAAGTCTTGATGGACTTCATATCTTTTACACATTTCTGGTTGGCAGAACAAAATAACATATTATTGGTAGGTTAAGTTTTTCAATTATCTAATTGAATCAATAATAGTCTGAATATTTATGTCCCTTAAAATTTATATATTAAAATGATCAGTCTGAAGGTGATGGCATTAGGAAGTAGAGCTTTGTGGAGTTCATTAGATCATTGTGTCACTCAAGAATATGATAAGTGAACTTATAAAAGAAGCTCCAGGGCTGAGGGTGTAGCTCAGCAGTAGAACTCTTGCCAAGCATGCACAACTTCCTGGGATTGATCCCTAGCTCTGACAAAAACAAATAAACAAAGAAACCAGACTAAGGTCCTAGGTGATCACTTCTTTTCTGATATGAAGTAAGATTTAAAAGTCACCAGACTGGAGAGATGGCTTAGCAGTTAAAGTGCTTGCCTGAGAAGCCTAAGGACCCATGTTCAACTCTCTAGGTCCCATGTAAGCCAGACACACAAAGGTAAGGCAAACACAAGTTCAAACATGCCCACTAGGTGGTGCAAGTGTCTGGAGTTCTGTAGCAGTGGCTGAGGCCTTGTCACACCAATTTTCTCTCTCTCTCTCTCTCTCTCTCTGTGTCTCATAAATAAATAAATAAATAAATAAATAAATAAATAAATAAATAAATAAATAACTCACCTGTCTGTGATAAAGTGTTGGCAACTTGAGCTTGGATTCCTCAGACCCCAGAACTATGAGAAATGAATTTCCATTACTTATAAGCTGCCCCATTGATGTTATATTGCTATAAATACCTGGAAAGACTAAGAGAGAGCCATGGCATGAGTGCTTTCAAATGATTTAGATTCTTAATTATCTCCACTCCTATCAACACTGAAGAAGTAGTGTAGTGGCTTTGTAATGTATCAGTTTGACTAGACTGAGTTTCAGTTTTCAGAATTGTCTTTCCTTATTAAGCAGTCACAGTGCTGTAGCTCAGACATTGCTTATCTGCTAGGACACTTTATTGGCATGGGCAGGGGCAGGTAGCATCTGCCTCATTTCTCCTAGTTCTTCCCCTTCATTGCCAGATGAGTGATAGCTCCACAATGAAGTGAATCATCTCCTCCTCCTGGATTCCCACAACAATAAGAACTCACATGGGCTCAGTCTAGATCTGTGGGTTTCAGCT
The DNA here is from genome assembly GCA_036365145.1 of Orientallactaga sibirica. Taxonomy (NCBI): domain Eukaryota; kingdom Metazoa; phylum Chordata; class Mammalia; order Rodentia; family Dipodidae; genus Orientallactaga; species Orientallactaga sibirica. The sequence goes on from JAEOAD010000001.1 coordinate 55,271,205, forward strand.
TGCCCCAGCTGTTTCAGATTGAATTATATCTTTCAAGAAATGGGGCTGAGAAGTTAGCTCAATGGATGAAGTGCTTGCCACTCACACCTGATTATCAGAGTTTGATCCCCAGATCCATATAAAAAGCTGGAAGCCATAGTGTGCTTCTGTTATCCCAGAATGTTGAAAGCAAGATAGAAGGCAGAGACAGGAGAATTTCCCAGAACAGAAAGTGAGAGAGGTAAGTAGGTAGGGAGAGAGAGAGAGAGAGAGAGAGAGAGAGAGAGAGACTCTGCCTCCAAAGATGTGGAAGACAAGGACTGACACCTAAAAGTTGCCTTCTGAACTCCATTCATGTGCTCTCACGCAAGAACTCACACCACACACATACATACACATAAGAAAAGATAAGAGTTGAAGTCTGTACCCCTGGTACTTCACAATATAAATTTATTTGGAAATAAAGTCTTCAGTTAAGTAGATGTGAGTTCATATGTACTCATCCAAATGGGTCTAATGGTCACCAGTAAAATTTGTCTCCTTATAAAAAGAGGAAATCTGTACACATTCATGCTCAGAGAGGAAATAATGGGAAAAGAACAAGGAAAGGGTTATGTGAAGGTAGAGACCATGAAATCCCCTTTCTGCCAAGAGATGCCAAAGTCTGTTGGTAGAAAACCAGAATCAAGGAGAGTGCATAGAGCAGGGTGGCTCTCACGGCCTTGAAGTAACAGCTGTGCTGACTGAGTCTGCCTGGGGAGTTCTGGCTTCAGAACTATAATATGATGCATTTCTCTCATTCTAAGGTACCTTCAGTGTGAGTCTTTGCTATGGCAGCAATCTGGAAAGGGAGAGAGAGTGTGTGTGTGTGTGTATGGGCATGCCAGAGCCTCCAGCCACTGCTAACGAATTCCAGATGCAAGTGTCAAAAGCTTCTCTGTATATCTGGTCTCTGTGGGTACTCAGCTTGCTAGGTGTGGTAGGCAAGTGCCTTAACCACTGAGCAATCTCTCATGCCCATAGAACAATTTGCTAATGGCTCTGTTTCTCTGATGGAGCCCTAGCTGATAAGTAACAAAGACATTAGTTTGAAGAGGACAAGGTTGTTAAACACAGTTATGCCATGGGAAAGGTGAGGAGCTGGGAGCAGGATGCTGTTGTAATGTCAGCAAACAGAATGAGCTCATGTCTCTATCAACTCAAACCATAGTTCACAACCAAAGCTCTTCTCTTTCTTCTGAAAAGTCTCTCCAGCTGTAGGCAGCTGCCTGGGTTGCTTTATACCTAGGCAAGTGTTGCATGGCTGGGAGAGCAGCAGCCTATAGTTTGATGGCATTCTGGCCCTGGTACATGCCAACTCTGTTGTGAACTGTACCAGGATGTCAGCATAATATAAAAAAATAAAATAAAATAAAAATAAAAGCTCTGGATATGCTTTTAAACTTGTTAGTTTACTGATGCTCCTTTTGTTAGCTAAATGACTGCTTTTTTTCCCTGTTCAAATACAATAATCTTTATTCTCTACTGAGTCACCAAATAAGACAAGCAAGTTTTGCTCTGTCAAAGAAGTTAGAAATTAAGAGAATATTGTTCTGAGCATTGATTATTTTTGCAATTTACTTTAAAAAAAGATATAAATACTTCACAAGTATACATCATGTAAATACCTCCCATGTCTTCCAAAAAGGTGGCACAATGAGGTATGGCTGCTTTCAACCTATTCTGGGTCCAGCAGTAGGCCAGCAGTGAGGTAAGGCAGAGAACTCTGGGGCTGGTCAAATTCCCAGATCAGGGTCTTATTCCTCAAGGAAAACAAAAAATTTCCATTGAGGTTTTAATATTCTGGGACTTGTATTAAATTTCCTATTATAATTGTTTTTCTTTGAAATTCAAAATTGCTTTGGACCCAGGCTGAGGAAGACATAATCCTTACTAAACCAAACAACCTAACAATAAAGAAAGGTGTTCATGGAGAAATTATTTTTATATATTTCAAAATTTGCCTTTGAATTTTCAGTGTATTTTTATGGAGCATTTGGTAGATTATCAGTAGATTATCATCTGTTGTTTAATACCTTCTTCTTCTTCTTCTTTTTTTTTTTTTTTTTTTTTTTGGAGAGAGACACAGAGAGAGAGGGAGAGGAGGACAGATAGAGATGGGCATGCCAGCAGCCTCTCTGCTGCAAACGAAGTCCAGATGGGTTCACCCCCTTGTGATCAAGTGCTGCATTGCACCCTTGCATCACTTTGCATCTGGCTAAATGTGGGACCTGGAGATTGGAACCGCTGGAGATTGGAACCAGCGTTCTTAGGCTTAGGAGGCAGGCGCCTTAACCCCTAAGCCATCTCTCCAGCCCAATACCTTTTTTTTTTTTTTAAATATGTTTTTATATATTTATTTACTTTATTTGAGAGAAAGAGGCAGAGAGAAAGAGAGAGAGAGAGAATAGGCATGCCAGGGCCTCCAGCCACTGCAAATGAACTTCATCTGGCTTAGGTGGGTCCTGGAGAGTCAAACTGGTACCCTTTGGCTTTGCAGGCAAATGCCTTAACCACTAAGCCATCTCTCTAGCCCTAATACATTCTTTAAAGATGGACACAAGTTAAAGGTCAAATTAGGACATTTGCAGTAATCATGGTAGCATCTGTATTGCTTCCTGAGGCAGGTTTGGGAAGGACAAGGTTTAGGAGTCATCCATGGGGCACTGCTGTCTTACTTTACTGGATCAGGTCATCAGTTTAGCTTTGGACTCTTAGAAGTATGCCTGTCCTTCTCAAGAAGCTGCGTGTGTTCAACACAAGAGCAGAACTCACTAGCACATACTCACACAATCTGATGATTTTAAATTGGTCCTGATGCTGCATCTTCACTTGGTACCACATACCTTGTTTATGATAGTAGGGATAACTGTGATGTAGAATATTCATCATTTTGTCAAATTCCATTTCCTCTCTTTATCTGGTTCTGCATGCTGCAAGCAATATAATTATCCAGAGCATCCATTTAAATGCATGAAAACTCTCCTGTAAAGAGGTCCCTACACAAAGGGATGTGCTTTTTTTTCTTTGCAATACCCTTTTCCCTTTCAGTTTCTTTTTAAAATATTAAGATAGGGGAAAAGAGAGTACTAAGATATTTTCTCTGCAAGATCTTGACAGAGTAACAATTAGTAATTGGATTATTTAAACTTTATGTAAATTAACTTATTTGCTTCATGAGTCAAAATAGTGAGCTTAAAGTTAGCTACAGGGGATGACATAATTATGGTTTTTAAGAATAAAATATTTCTGGTTAAGGGAATCACAGACACTTTTGAACAAAGAATAAGGAGAGAGGAAAGAATTGTGGATATGAAAATGAGAAGGTTGGTGGGGCAAACTCAGCCAGTTCCCCAAACCTGGAGAAGGAGGGAGGAAAAATGAACAAAGAAGCAAGAAGCAAAGTGAGCAGGGTGCACACACCAGCAGGAACACAGGGAGTGCAGAGAAGGGAGCACACACCAGCAAGAACACAGGGAGTGCAGAGAAGGGAGCACATGCCAAGAAACAGGGAACAGAAGGGAGTGCAGCAAGAACACAGGGATACAGAGAACACACCAGCAAGAACACAGGGAATACAGAGAAGGGCACACACAGCACCAGCAAGAACACAGGGAATACAGAGAGAGGGAGCACACACCAGCAAGAACACAGGGAGTACAGAGAAGGGAGCACACACCAGCAAGAACACAGGAATACAGAAGGGAGCACACACCAGCATAACACAGGGAGTGCAGAGAGAGGGAGCACACACCAGCACACAGCAAGAAGACAGGGCACACACCAGCAAGAACACAGGGAATACAGAGAAGGGAGCACACACCAGCAAGAACACAGGGAGTGCAGAGAAGGGAGCACACACCAGCAAGAACACAGGGAATACAGAGAAGGGAGCACACACCAGCAAGAACACAGGGAATACAGAGAAGGGAGCACACACCAGCAGGAACACAGGGAGTGTAGAGAAGGGAGCACACACCAGCAAGAACACAGGGAATACAAAGAAGGGAGCACACACCAGCAGGAACACAGATAGTGCATAGTGAGATATGTATATACTCCAGCAAGACTACAGGTGGTGCACACAGACCTTTACTTCTGTGAGGCCTCTCTCAGGAGTATTTGCAACCAAGTGATAATGTCTGCACCCCATAAAGCAGCTCAGTGATCAGATCAAACAGCCAAATGATAAAGCCATGAAATGCAATGAAATCTCTTTGTAAGGCATAGAGTAAAACCAGAAATAATGCATCTCTGTGTGTGTGTGTGTGTGTGTGTGTGTGTACATATATTTTGAACTTTGTGTCACATTTTATATTTTCTTAAGACATGAAGTTAACAAATCAGAGATCCACATTAATAGTGTTCTCTTGCTTTACAGAAAGGCAGTGCTCCCAGGATTTTTCCTGTAGGAGAAAGCAAATTAACTAGCTTTCAGGAAGCCTTGCTACTGGTTCTAATGCTGTCACCATTGTTACTGCTATTGGTGGTGTTTATTTTGTTTTGATTTTGTTAAAACTAAGTGATTACTTAAAAGGTCTTCTTTTCTGTATTCATAAAGAAGAATATGAATACACTAGACAGTTATAATACCAACTCGCTTTCCTAGCATGAGAACACTTGCTCACACAGAAATCTTTTCTGGAAACTATGAAGCTGGAGCTGCCTTATGTGACACAGAGGTGGATGACGATGCTGGGGAGCCAGTGGCCTCTACCCTTGTTGGCCCTGCATACCCAGCTGTGCAGCAGCAGGGCCTTCAGAGGTCAATCATTCCTAGTTTTAGGTCATCTGCTTTGAGTGTTGTCATGTGTGAAGTTTTATTTTCCTGTACTAGTAAAACTGCCTCCTATAGTACATTAGCCTGTCAACTCAACTCTGCTAATCTAACTTCTCTGGGATTTCTGGGGTTTAGGTGGTACTACCATAGCCTGGAGGAACCTTGCCTCATCAATCTATATCAACCTATTGCTCTTCAACATCCTCCAATGCTCAGGCTTCTCTCAATTCTGTGTATCTAACTGATGTTTCATTATCTCAAGTACTGTGTATTTATTGTGCTAAAGGTCTGTTGAAAAAAACAGAATAATGAATAGCCAGTTTATGGGTGCTGTTCTTGATTATATTCTCAATTAAAACAATTTGTCTCTCATTATTTCAGTCATTACTACTAGGCAATTAAATACTGTTAATGAAACTTTGCTAGTATATGTAAATTGCAGATTTATGTTTTGAATTTACTTTTTGACTGTCTCATAGCTTTTCAAGGCTCCAAATACAATAGAAACTGTCTTTTCTTATTGCATTTTTTTCTTTCTGATTTCTCTTTCTGGCAAGTAGCTGTGACTCCCTTAGAATTTTCTTTTGGCATTTGCTTCTATATTTCTAAGTAATATTTTAATTTTGCTTTGATACATTCTTTTTTTGGAATATTTATTTAGCTTTTTTTTATATTTTATTTTTATTTATTTATTTGAGAGAGAGAGAGATACAGAAATAGGCAGGGAGAGAGAGAGAGAGAGAGAGAGAGAGAGAGAGAGAGAGAATGGGTGCACCATGGCCTCCAGCCACTGCAAACTAACTCCAGATGCATGCACCCCCTTGTGCATCTGGCTTACGTGGGTCCCGGAGAAGCGAGCCTTGAACCGGGGTCCTTAGGCTTCATAGGCAAGCATTTAACCACTAAGCCATCTCTCCAGCCCTTATTTAGTTTTTAAATTTGCACATGGAGGCACATGCCGTAGTGTCCATATGGAGGTCAGAGACAATTTTAAGGTGTTTATGCTCCACCTTCTTCTGAGACAGTCTCTTGTGACAACAAATTAATTTCCAGACTGCAAAGGAACATCAGACTAGCTGGTCCAGGAGGTAGGAGTCTCCTGGTACCAACTCCATTGTCATTGTCCCAGGCATTTGGGGATCACAGTGGCATGAGCCACTTTGCATCTAGCTTTATGTGTGTGCTGGGAAATTAAGCTTCAGGCTGGCTAGGTGTTCAAGGGAGTACATTTGACTTCTGAGCCATTAACCCAGCCCATGTCTTGATATATGCTAGTTGTCAACTCATACCCCAGCAAAGCACACTTCCATTCATTTAGACTCCTAATGCAGTTGCAGTACAATTTATATAAGTGAATAGTACTTTCTTGGTTATAGTGCTCTAAGTATTATTTATGGCTGAACTTTGTAAAGCACAATGATTATATTTTTAGAAATAATTCATTTTTAAAATATTTTATTCAATTAATTTGTTTATTTGCAAGTAGAGAGACCAAGAAAAGAGAGACAGACACAGAGAGAGAATGGGTGCTCAGGCCTCTGGCCACTGCAAACAAATTCCAGATGCATGTGCCATTTTTTGCACCTGCCTCTACTTAGGCACTGGGGAATCAAACACAGTTCTTTAGGCTTTGAAGGCAAGTGCTTTAACTTCTGAGCCCTCTCTTCAGATGAGAAATAATACTTTTTCTCTTTTTTGTTAGAGCTAGCAATTGACTTAACTTCTCATTTTCTTGTTTTTTTTTTAAATAATTATTTATAAACATTCTTGAAAAGTGTAATTCTTAATATATTCTACAATACTGGGTAACTGTTGGTTTTAGTTTTTCTTTAAGAGATATCAATATTTTTTGCTCCAATTTTGTCTGTTTTCATATTGAACTGTTACATGGCTGTAACTAACTTCTGCTTGACTGTCTTGGGTGACAGCTTCTGTTTCCTAGATCCCACATGTTCCACTTTCTTGGTGTAGTGTCTTCCTGACTCAATATCTAACAAGTGATGCATAGGAGCTACGTTTTAAAAGAATTTGCCTATCTAAAACAATATTTTACTTGTATCCTTATGGTTTTTGGAGGTTTAACTTTAGGAGGAATATAGAACAGAAACAAGTTTCCCTTAGAATTTCAAAGGCATTTAATCATTATATTCTGTGTTGAATTTTGTTTGTAAGAAACACAGTGCCATAGGGGTTCCTAATCTTCTGTGACACGCTTTATGTTTTCCACTTTGGTAAACTTGGTTTCTTTCAATTAGCAATAGGGGACTCTGGAATGTCATAATATACTTACATTTTCTCTGAAAATTTTATTATTTACATTTTGAACCCTTTCACAGTTCTAGATTTACTAACATTTGCCTCTCATTTCCCATCTCCTTTGCTTATTTGTTTTGTTTACTCTGCTTTTAGTTGTAGAACCAATCAAAAAATCATTTTATCTTCTACAGGGCTTAACACGTTTTAAAATTACCATGTTCATTTAAAATTTCAATACTTCTTTCCAAGGTTTTATTTTTTTCTGAATATTGGCATTTTTGTTATTTTGATACCTTCTTGTAATCTTTCTAAAAATAGTGATGCTATTTTATAATTTCTTCTTTTACGGTTAATGTCCTGATTTCTCAGCATCCCTTCAAATTTCCTTGCTTTAATTTTTGTGTTTCTGGCTTTCCTAATATTTTTGGTGGTCCTTAACTCTTCCATTCATATTTGAGGAAATAAATATTGGTTAGCTCTGTGTCCAATAACTAGGGCTGGTCAGGTGATTTAGATCCAAGAGAAGTTGATTATTTGAGTTTTCTTACTGCTTTTTCCAGGCTGATAGATTTCCTCTGAAAATAATTGGTAATCTGCTTGGGAACATAAACTTGGTTGCCATTACTGTGCTCATGGAAGAAAGGAGCTGATAATCATATTCTTCTATATGTGATAATCACATAGTTTTTGTGCCCTGTTTTCATCTGTCTGTTATCCCCCCTCTATATACTGGTCCAGTGGAGCCAGAGAGTATACCTCTTCTTCAGTCTTCTGCTAGGATGGAGGAAGGATACATGACCACCAGATTTAAGCTGGTTTGGTTACATAGCTTATCAGGACAAAATTAAAATGTCATATCACTTGTTCAAAAGTTATTAAGAATTTCAAGATGGCAACCATTCAAGACTGAAATGCATGGAAGCATCCTGTGTATGGAGTTCTCTACAAATGTACAGTTGGCAAAAATGGCCTTGCTGCCTATATTGCTCTTCTTCCCCAAAGCTTTTTTTTTTTTTTTTTTTAATTTGAGAGACACACACACACACATACACACAGAGAGACAGCTAGAGATAATGGGCATGCCAGTGGCCTCTCAGCTGCTGTGAATGAACTCCAGACCTGTGCACCCCTTGTGCACATGTGCGACATTTCACGCTTGCATCACTTTTGTGTCTGGCTAAATGTGGGACCTGAAGAATCGAAGAGGTGTTCTTAGGCTTCACAGGCAGGCACCTTACCACTAAGCCATCTCCCAGGCCCAAAGCTTCCTTTTCATAGCAACTGATTTTCATCATTCTGTCCTTGAGCCAGAAAATCTGTGTTGACATCGCTCATGTGTTTTTTCTTCTCTCTTGCTCTCTTTGAGTTTTTGTCTCTTTCTCACTAATCATTATTTTCATTTTACCAGTATTTGGAGACAAAGTTGAAAGTAATTATTGCTTTACATCTGTCATTTTTAATAAGAAATCTTAAGTTTAGTTTTATATTTTTAAAAAATCATTTGTTGATTTTAATAGATTTATACTAACTGTAAGAATCAGTTTAATACATAACATTTCCAAAGATATCTAAACAGAAAATATTAACAAATAGTAATAAATGTATTTCATAATAAGCACTGATTAATTTTGTGTTAGATCAAATTACTTTTTGAAATGTGCTATCTATGTTAAAATATCTATCTTATCTAATGCTTTAATATCCAGCAAGTATTTTTTAAAATATATTTATTAGTTATGTATATAGTATATATACAGCCATGATGGTACCATCCTTGGAATTCTCCCTGTCCTCCCCCATGGGTAATGAGGGTCTTGCCTTATGGGGGTAGCTATCAGTTATGGTGGAGAGACAATGACTGTGTATAATGACCAAACTCATGGCTCTGACAATCTTTCTGCCACCTCTTCCATGAATTTCCCTGAGCCATGGGTTCATTTTAGGTCTATTTCAGTGAAGAGGTTTTGTGAGTCTCTGTGTCAGGATATCTGATTTGGTAGGAGTTGAGTGTTCTTTGTGTCTATCTCCTTTGCCCTTGTGCTGGTACCAGGTTCACTGAGAAAGCAGCACTGTTGTTCATTTCTCCTATAATTCTAACACTTCAGCTGGTGCCCTGGTGAGGTGCGATGGGCTGATTCTCTCCTCAGGTTCTGTGTCCATCTGAAAGAGAGAAGCAGATTCTCCAAAAGAGGGTGAGGTCAGTGCAAGATACATGCATAACCATTATTATTTTAGAGAGAATTTAATAGGTGTAGGCCCTCTTATATCCCATTATTAGTGGGAGCTTGATATTGGAGAGCGGGCTCATTTTTGGATATGGTTCTGACTTGTTCCTCATTTCCAGGTATGAGTTATATTCCACTCAGCTGATCTGTTAACCAAATCTAGAGCAGTTGGTAACCCATCATGGCTGTGTGCCACTACTGCACTTGTGTGAGCATCATGTCAGGTTGTTTGCAGCTGAGTAGCTTAGACCACAAGTTGCTTAGACAGATGTTGGCATTTTCCCCCAGTCACTTATGTAGCACCTTCTGGCACTAGACAAGCTGTCTGGGAACTGACTCTCTTCCAGATTCCAGCCAGGTTGCTCCATGTTCCATCCAAACAGCATATAACATCCAGCAAGTATTTCTTGAATACTTCCTATGGTCCAGGTATTGTGATGAATGCTTGACTATATAACATATTTATAAAGTATGACTCTGACAGACCAAACTGCTCATGAAGGGATTATTAAAGAAACAGAATCAGAGTTACATATTTTAAAGATGAGGAAAATGAAGTTTGGGAGACTTAACTAGATTACAAAATTCTAATGTCTCTATAGTCTCTTTGTTGTTAATGGCCTGTGTTTATAAATTGATCTTTTATAGGTTTGTTATTTTAAATATTTTAGAAATTAAATCATCATTTAAACAAACCATAGGTAACATAGTTATACTGGTCTTCAATACTCTTGGGCAGGGAAAGGTATGATGATGGAAAGAGTTTAAACTTGCTTTTATTCATGATGGGGACAGATCAATCCTAGGACCTGTGGTTGCTAGGCAAGCAATCTCCATCTAAGATACAGTCCTAACCAAACATTTGCATTTTAAACATAAAAAAAAAAATCAAACTAAAGGAGAGCATTGAAATGTAATCAATACATATGGACCAAATGGAAACTGCCCACCAAAAACTCTCAGTAAATCTTCAAGGGCAGCAATAGCTTCCTGAACGTGGCAATGATTGGGAGGGAAAAGGAGGCCGCATGCAAAAGACAGACAAGGAAAGAGTCAGTGTTAGTGAAGGGTAAGGCTTCACCACTGCTCACCTTGGACTTTCAGGTTTATAGTGAGCGACTCCAGTAGCCACAGTTCATGGAACAGGCAATATTTAGGTTTTTTTTTTTTTTTTTTTTTTTTTTTTTTTAATGTGGAGGCCTCAGGAAGAAAGCTGAAAATAAATGTTTACTTTCAGTCCTGTCAATGCCTTCTTGTTAACAGAAAAATGCTTTAAAAGCAAAACATCAGGACTATGACAGCCTCCTGAAAGCAAAAGGCAATTAATTCTTTTCAAGATTATTTATTGCCCTTTCACCCTTTTTGTCCCACTAAGCAAGGGAAAAGCTAGAACGCACTGAATAATTTCTGTGGTACCAGGACATGTGCTAAGTGCTTCTCATACATTGTTCTTCTGGAATCCTGTGGTAATACTCCTGCAAGTAGGTATTTACAGATAAGGAACAAATTCTCAAGTAGAGGAGATAACTTCTCTAAAATTAATGTGTACATGAGGAAGCCGACATTCACACCCTGTTGTCTCCTATTCTAAAGACTGCATTCCAATCCAACAGAGATTATGTATGGTATGCAACTGACTGGATTTCCTTGGTGTACATTTATTTGTTCATAAATTTTGGGTTATACTGATAACTCACACTGACTATTTGACTATGAAAAAGAATGGGGTAGGAAGTTAACATTATTAATAAAGATGTTATCAAACAGGAGTATCAAACTTAACAGGGGACTTCATGTAAAGATAGGCATAGAGCATTTTGATTCTAGTGACTTACATGTGACCTCTGATAACAGATCATAAATAGCATATGATGGAGCTTCAAGTTTAACTTGACATGTAATGAAAAGTCAATCACAGATCATTTTTAATTTCCTTTAGTCATTAATTGCCCTCCAAAACAAGACAAAATAAACAACCCCCAAAACTCTGCTACATTAAACTGGGTTCATACTATGAATGTAGCAAAATCCCCAGGAAAATATCCCATATTCAGTAAGATAAAACCACCAAGGTGCATTTAAAAAAATTTATTATATTTCTTTACTTGTCTGCAAACACAGAGAGAATGGGCATGCCACGGCCTCCAGCTACTGCAAATGAACTCTAGATGCATGTGCCACTTTGTGTATCTGAGTTTGTGTAGATATTGGGGAATCAAACCCAAGTTGTTAGGCTTTGGAGACAAGTATCTTAACTACTGAGCAATGTATTCAGCCTCTGAAGATGCCTTTTGTTTTTTAATTAGAGAGAGAGAGAGAGAGAGAGAGAGAGAATAGGTATGCCAGCAGCCTCTCAGTGACTGTGAACAAACTCCAGATGTATTTGCCCCCTTTTGGGAAAGTGTGGCATTGTGCCCTTGCATCACTTTTTGCTTCTGGCTAAATATGGGACCTGGAGATTGGAACTGATGTTCTTAGGCTTGGCAGGCAGGCGCCTTTACCACCAAGCCATCTCTCCAGCCCTGAAGATGCATTTTTAAGACTGCTTTGTTTTCTCAAATGAATTTAAAAGTTCAGAAGTTTAAACTTATCTTGCTTCTGTTGGACTTGTTGGCTTATGCTAATAATCTCAGCATTTGAGAGGCAGAAGCAAGAGGATCACCAAAGGTTTGAGGTTGGATTAGTCTATGAAGTAAAACCCAGTCTCAAAATAAATAAACAAACTAAAAAACAACAAACAAAAATCCAAAATAATAATAATTTCAAAAACCTCTGGCCTAGATCAATGGTTCAGTTGGTAAATGATTTACTGTGTAAACATAAGGGCCTGAGTTGAGATGTTAATACTGTTCATGGTTGTACCCATCTGTAATCCCAGGGGCAGAGACAAGTGGAGCTCTGGAACAAGCTGCTAGCTAAGCTAGTTATATCAGTGATACCTGGGTTCAAGAACAGACCCTATCTTAATAAACAAGGTGTAAACAGATATAAGGAGATACCTGATATCTACCTAATGCCTCCATATGAAGGCTCATACATGTGTGCCCACACACATATTAACACACAACACACACAATCTTGTTTAATAGTAGAAATCTCTAACCAGAATACTCTCTACTCCAAACCAGCAGAAGTTTGTACAATGATTCATTTTCTCCTACTTAATTAATCAAAAAGAATAATAATATGAGGCTTTAGAACTAAGAAAAAAGCAGATGGACTGTGAAAGGGGGAAAGCAGGAGGAAATAATGGAGAGAATGAAGAAAGAGGGCAGAATTGTGGCTTCCTGACATACATAACTGAAACTGTAGCTAAGTGAGTTCTCAGAAGGCCTAAGCACAGTATTGACAAAGGACAGATACTGCAGGTCTGAAGCCTGGCAGCCAGAGCTCTTCATGGGATGACTGTGTTCTTTAACTCAGGTAAAGTACTGCTCAAGGCTTTAAAGGCAACTCATGAGAAGTTGTCAAAATGTCTGACAGGCTTACTTGCTTTCTTGCCAGTGTTGTCAAATCTCAGGCTTTTCACAGTTCTTGGCATCCTGGAAGACAATTTGAGATTTCTGGATCTGAGACTAAATAGAAAGCACCAATTCCCCTTGCCTCTCAACTCACACACACTGGGGTCCAGTGAAGCTTAGGTCCAGGAAGATTTTGCATACATCTGGGTTTTAATGTCCCAGCTGAAAAACTTTGAACTTAGAGAAGCTGAATTCTTTATAATATGTACTAGGCACCGGCTCTTTACTTGATAGGGGACACTGTCTCTATCTTCCAAGGTTGTTCGCTATAGATGGATCTTTGAAAAACCAAAATCATATAGGTCAAAAAGATATGAAGAGCATGAGAGACTCATGGGAAATTGCCTGTTGATAAAATACAGCTGTGCTATACTAAATATTCTCAGCAGCCATGAAATTTTAGGGAGAGCATGAACCAGACATGCTGCAATTCATCAACTGTTCTTTCATATGTGAGATATGGGCTGGATGCTGATCCAAGTAGGAAAGACCCCCTTGCCATGCCTTCATATATCTGCTTCTTTTGGCTGAATAATTAGTAACCCAATTGGCAACACATTCAGAATTTCAGAAATCATTTTGACCCTTTCTGATTGCATATGATTGTGCATTCAGTTTGTATCATATGAGCATGGCTTTCTAAGAACTGTACAGCTGAATGATTGCCAGAACAAGCAGATCACCTGAATTTGAAATGAGCCACATGCAGACTATAGGTGAGCCTCTCAACCTTGGTACTCTTAATATTTGGCAATAGCTAGTTCTTTGTTTTGGAAGTCATTCTATTCATTGCAGGATGTTTAATGACATTCCTATCTTCTTCTTTCTAGATGTCACCAGCATATCCACAATATGGCAATCAAAATGTCTCTAAACATCAGCAGCTGTATCCCGAGAGGTAGCATTGACCAGGGTTGAGGAGCACAGAGTCTAGAAAACCAAGGGACTTTTTCAGATGGCAAAGGTTTTTCATTATGATGTTCCCAGATGATATCTCAAGTAGAACTCTGAGGCTCAGACATTTGAAAGCTTTTCAGATTTTTGAGCGGGAACACATCCAACACAGAAACACAAACTTTCACATTATGCACATGTCTAGGACATGTCATTTTGGAATATTGATCAATAGAAAAGAGGGTGATGTAGGACACTAGAAGTACTCAAGGGTGCTTGAAATAAAGGGGAGAAAGGAGGAGGATAAAAGGTCTTTGACTTGTCATTGTCATGTGGAGTCCTCATGGACTCTCTCGTGGTATTTCTTTCCCATCTTGTCTGCTCAAGGGAGCAACTGTCACAGGTTGTTGGAATTGTTATGATAGCAATGCCAGGAACCTCACTAGCATGCTTGGGCTCTCCAAGAGTAAACTCAAACTCACAGGAGGAATATATGTTAACATTGCTCTTTTATCAACCATATGTACTGCTTGTTGGTTTATCTTGATTAGAAATGAAATACATTAGAAATAAATGTCCTTCTGATTCTATAAGTTTTGAAAATATTTTCTACATTTGTACTAAGGCTTCTGCTCACTCTAATTATATAGTAGAAAATAAATGCCTCCTAGTGAATTCTCTAAAAATAATACTTCTTCTAAAACCATCTTTAATAACAATACCATATTTATGGATCATAGAGTGATATAATTCTTGAGATGAAAGTCTCTGTTTTTCTTCTGGAAAAAAATTCTAACTGTCTCAAATATACTGTACATATAGTAATTAAAAATTATAATTATTTTCATCATATATTAATAGTAATTGCTATACTACATAGAAATTAAGAATAATGTTTTTTATGATGTGAAAGAAAACTCAGAGTTATTTGGAGGAAACAATATCATGCTATAATGGAAAGATGACAGAAATCAAACTTCCACCTGCTATTCACACCTGGCCATATATTTCAGAAATAATTTCTCTGACTTGGAATCCTTAAAGTCCAGTTTTGACACAACTAACTCTCTAAAGTGTGACAAGATAGTGAGATCAGAGTCTAGCAGTTTAAAAGTTATGTGCTTGGGAAATTTTTCAGAGTGTTAGACTGAATGAAGAAGTCTACCGTCTTCATCTTGCCAAAGAATCTAAACTTCACAACATATGTTTGCTTGCCAACATGTGTACTTTGTAATTCAGTGACCAAAAATGGTTTTGAAGGCCCCAAGCTCATAATTTCCCATAGAAAAAGATGACAAAATGGAGTTCTAAGCATGGGCACTTTCCTAGGCCAGTCTTTCTCCTATGTCTCTCTGCACTTCTCACTTCATTTTCGGTAATCTCCCATTATTCCCAAGCCCACTCGCAGGAAATGATTCAATATTTAAACTCAAGGAAGGTGTATTTGAATGGACATGTGGTTATATCAAGTCAGCTCCTTGTTATGGAAATTTTGAGCATTGGCTGTCTGATGAAGAGAACCTGTCATGTAAGTAATTCTACCTTTGACCCTTATAACCACAATGCATGGATGGTGTGAGAAAGTTCTTAAAGCTAAAGAAAGATTAGTAGCAATGATGATGATATCTTTCTCAAATTCTTTCTTAGTCTGGCTCAGCCCAGGAGGCATTCTAGATTTGCTGATATCATATCTTAACCTAACTCTTGGATGGGAATGAAAGCAAGTGTCCGTATGAAGTCAGAGCACCTCACAGGGTGTTTGGACATACAGTCAAGGGCTCATGGAGTCTGTACAATATGGTCTGGCTACTGTGCTTCACCCATTGTCCTTTCTCATCCTAACCAAAAGTCCTCAAAGACGTCACCGTAAAGTGAACAGCCACTGTTAGAAGTGTTTCCTAACTGCTCAGTAAGAAGGGTGAAGGGCAGTATTTATGTTAGATTTGGAGAGCTGAATATATTTTCCTCCTTCCAGAGTTCCACCTGGTCTCTGCAAAGTAAGTGAACCCAGCACCATCTTCCCTATGTAAGGTAACTTTTACTTTTATTTCCATTGTCTCCATACCTGGAGTAGTCTGTGTTGCTAGATTAACTCAGTCCTCAGCTGGTCATTCTTGGGTAACACTGAATGTACTTTGGTGACTTTGTGTCATTATTTTCATTTGAGTAATCAAAAAGTCCATCTTGATTTAAAGTTAAAGCTTTTCGACTAAAAGCCTGTGTACCCCCTGCAAACCCTACCTGCTTCCTTTGGGAAGCCTTGAGTCAGTGGAGATAGGGAGAGTGGGCCGCTTCTCTTTCTCTTCCAATCCAGTGCACCAGTGATTTCCCCTTTCTAAGTGATTCATCAATGGTGAATCATAGGATAAGAAAGGATGCAAATATTCAGGAGTGTGACTAAATGGGTACTTTTACTCCAGTGGCAGTATTTATTTTCTGGATTTGATGGACATTAAAATGTGACTTTTCCTGTGGTGGGAGGTTGTGTGGGTTCTTCAGAGGATTTTCCTACGTGGTGCCCAGTAAGACTTTGACTAAGTAATTGGGTCATTCAGAGGGATTTATGCCTTTCCCCTGGCCACAAATCACTCTCAGAACTGGATAGGTTGCTATGAGAGTGTGTTGTTATAAAGAAAATCTGGCTCCTCCCTTTGACCCCTCTCACACACATACCTCTCTTCTGCATGTCCCTCCTTCCTTCCCCTCTACATTTTTGCCATTTAGAAATCAAGAGAATACCTCCATGCCCTAAGATTTCTATAACTTTGAAATAATAAGCCTCTTTCCTTTATAACTTCCTCAGCCTTGTGAATTTCTCATGGCAACAAAAAATTGACCAAGACCTCATACCTCATAATTCTCGTTCCTGAAGATCTCTTGTCTGAAATTCACTTAATGAGGAACAACACTCATTCCAAATTCTGGCTTGCTACCCCAACTTTTTGAAATAGAATGATTGCTTCATCATCCTCCACTGATATCCAGTGGCTCCTTGGACTGCCTCTAAGATGCCCGGCACTAGGGCTCTGTTCTGCAAAGTGAAACAATCACTCAGTTCTCCATTTGTGAAACTGTAGAAGTTTGAACCACTTACAAGGCCTGCTATTTTGCTCAGCACCAGGCTCTGAGGCCATGATTATAAAGCCCCTGTTGTATTCACAAGAGATGTTATATCTCACTGCTTTATTTCCTTCCATCTTAGTTTATCCATCAAGCAATCCCCTATTTGAGCCATGTGAGTCGGAATGGTACTGTAGTCCTCAGTGAGTCTAGAGCCTGCAATTCCCATGACCTCCTTCCCCGTGCCCTATCAATGGGGAATAGTGGCAGCAGGGTAGGGAGGAGAGCAAGGGACCCACTGTGGGTCAGCATGGCATTAGCTCTTTCATTCTGTTATCTTCTACTTTTAGCTCTGAGGACTATTATGTGGATCTTCCATTCAAAGCATAAAGTTCTGGGAAAACCTTGTCTTGCTCCCTCTTAACAGCACCCCAAAGACTGAGTGCCATAACTCACTTCTCAGTCTTGAGCTAGATCCCATTCTAGAGAGTTAATTCCTTTTGAACACAAGTATGAAGTTTTATGTAGCTCAGGGCATTAACATAATAATTTTCAATCTTCCTTTTTCATTGGCTATTTCCTGAAGAACACATCTAGCCCAGAGAATCTTGATAGTGATATAATTCAGACCATACATTAGCTAGAAAGCAGTATCTTCCTTTTATGGTATATTTATAGTCACCAAATTGGAGCCCTCTAAAGCCTTTGTTCACATCATAGTCAATGGGCACAGCCTCATGCAGCAGCCTTGCATGTATTGTGTGTGATTCTACAACATGGATTCTCATTTTTATTTTATTCTTGTTCTTGCAAGAGCAAAAGAAAATAAGTGTGGCCCAGAGAGAAGGCTTAGCAGTTAAAATACTTGCCTGAGAAGCTTAAGGACCCAGGTTCAACTTTCTAGTACCCACATAAGCCAGATGCACAAGGTGGTGCACACAACTGGAATTTGTTTGCAGTGGCTGCAGGCCCTGGTATGCCCATTGTCTCTCTCTCTCTCTCATAAATAAATAAATAAATAAATAAATAAATAAATAAATAAATAAATAAAAATTAATTCTCTGTTTAAAATAAAGAAATGTGGCAACAGTCACAAAGTAAGTGAGATGTGTGTGTTGAATTGATGGGGAACAGGTTTTGAGGAAGAACAAAAGTAAAAATCTGATCACTAGAGCAAGCTCTGTGCTGGCAAGGGATCTTCTGTGTTGTGATCACTGATGAATTCAAAGCACTTAGACTAATGTCTGGGACATAATAGACCACAAGTATTTATAAATAGTGTTTGAATCAAATGAATGAACCATTTATGCACAATTCTCCTCCATAATGGGAGACTTAAAATGATACCTCCCAGTTCCCATGTGAGTCATAAACATTTTTAAATTTTATTTTGTTCAAACAATAAAACATATATATATTTTTTTTTTTTTAAATTTTTATTGACAACCTCTATATGTACATAAAAAAATGCATCATATTTTGCTCCCCTACTCCCATACCCCTTTAGAACTCCAATCTCCATCATATCCCTTCCCTTCCATTAGTCTCTCTTTTAATTTGATGTCATCATCTTTTTCTTCTATTATGAGGGTGGGTTTTTTTTTTTCTTAAAAATATGGAACGCTTCACGAATTTGCATGTCATCCTTGCACAGGGGCCATGCTAATCTTCTCTGTATCGTTCCAATTTTAGTATATGTGCTGCCAAAGCAAGCACAATAAAAGATATTTTTGAAAAAAAATATATTGACTATAATTTGTGGGGCTTCTAATATATGGAGGCTATAGTCCTTTGTACTTCCACTCAAATTTCAGTTTGGTTTTCTCAGTAACTCTACAAAACAAGAATGGTTGGTCATGTTTTTAGGGCTAGGAGAAGAATATTAAGAAAGACTTGTCTAGGATAACATATGATAAACAACAAAATAAAGATCCTAAATATTTTCCCTTTGACTTTATGTACAATGCATGCTTCACTGTTCTGAAACACTTTAAATTTCATGCAAGAGATAGTTTATTGTATGGCGTGCTTTTTATATGTTACTTAGGTAGCAGAAAGTCTATACCACTATATGAGATGAGTAGGGGCCAAGTTGGGTGGTAGAGTGGGAAGAGCTTGTGGGTATTGATAGGAGAATTATGTTAATTAATCAGTATTTTTGGTTGCCAAATACTTCTTAGATCAAAGACTAGTTGAAGCAAAATTGCATTTAATTTTTAGTTATTTATTTATTTTTGAGGTAGGGTCTCACTCTTGCCATGCTGACCTGTAACTCACTCTGTAGTCCCAGGATAGCCTCAAACTCACAGGGATCTTTTTATCTCTGTCTCCCAAGTACTGGGATTAAAAGTGTACACCAACATACCTGGCTTCCAAATAGGTAGATGCTAAGGACTTTTCGAAGATCAACGTAAGTTGAAGCCCAGTTTCTACATCACAATAAATAGCTATTTGCCTTAGTACCTGATCACACTAAAAAGATGACCTACAATGAGGAATAGACAAATTCTGAGGTGGAAGGTAGTAGTATGATACTGAGTGAAATATGATCCATATGCTTCATTAACAAATACTGCAAAAGTTTCTGTGTCACTTGACACATTATAGAAAAGTGCAATTAAAATGAGAAATACCAAGTTTTGGTTTAGAAAGAAAATAGAAACCCTAATACTATATTGCTTAAAATAAAATAGACAAAAAATAACCATAGGCTTTATATTTTCTGATTATGGAAAAGTAAAGAAGTTAATTTGAGCAATGAGTCTTAACTCAAATATTCTGTGCCATAAATGATTTTATTTGAATATTTTTATTGACAACTTCCATATTTATAGACAGTAAACCATGATAATTACCCCCTCACTTTCTCCTTCACAACTCCAGTCTCCATTATATCCCTTCCCCCCTCAATTACTCTCTCTATCGTTTTGGGTTTTGGTGTCTTCATCTTTTCCTTCTATTATGAGGACCTTGTGCAGGTATCGCCAGGCACAGAGAGGTCATGGATATCCAGGCCATTTTGTTTCTGGAAGAGTGAATTATAAGGTACCCTACTGTTCCTTGGCTCTTATGTTCTTTCCACCACCTCTTCTGCAGTGGACCTTGAGCCTTGGAAGCTGTGATAGAGATGCTTCCGTACTGAGCACTCCTCTGTCATAAAGGATTTCTTGAACTCTAATGGCAAATCTAGTTGTCTGTCACCCATACTCACTTTGTTGTCTTTTATCACATATTGTTTCACTTACCCATCTTCCATCATCAGATGTGTACTAGGTGAAAAACAAGGCAATGACATAGTTAAAATGTTGCTGATTTCTTAGAAAAAATTGATGTCATACTTGCTAAAGCCTTGCTGTATCAAATTGTTTACATGGTAATCTGTCCAGTGACAGTTCTCCAGGTCTGTTTCCCTTTCTAACTGTCATCATTAACAATTAACATTCTTTCTCTACATGAAATCAAAGGTATAGGCTGTGTTCTGTAATAGTAACAAACCAAGAACAAGAAATAGCAGCTCATTTCTTCAGGTCAGTGGTTCTCAAGCTTCAATGTAGACAAGAGTCAGACACAAAGATAAGAAAGAACAGAGTATCAAGCTGGACACAATGTCACAGAAATCCTCCTATCTCAGCCTCTTTAGTGCCAAGATTAAAGGCCTGAGCCACCACACCCAGCTTCTCTACCTATCCTTAATACTCACAACCAAAAGAAACTCACAGAGATAATCAGAAACTATGTATAGAGAAATATGTGCTAATCCAGTGTCAGCACTGGCAACACAGGTATCACCAATACTCCACTGGCCCACAGGAATGCTTTCAAAGCTTGCTGGCCCAGGTTTATTTCCCCAGCCATCTACATGTAGCAGGACACACTTTCATTTGCAGTGGTAGGAGACTCTGGTGCATGCGCCCACCCACCCACCCCCTTAAATAATTTTAGGGTCTGGAGAGATGGCTTAGCAGTTAAGGCACTTGCCTGTGAAGCCTAAGAACCCAGGATCAATTCCCCAGTACCCAGGAGAGCCAGATGCACAAGGTGGTGCATGTGCCTGAAATTCCTTTGCAGTGGCTGTAGCCCCTGATGTGCCCATTCTCTCTGTCTCTCTCCTCATTCCCCCCCTCAAATAAATAAATAAAAATAATTCAGAAAAACAAATAATTTTAGAAAGATGATTTTGAACTTGAAATAAACAACTTTTTCATATCATGTGTATAAATTTCCACAGAATTTTTTTTTTTTCAGTGAAATCCTGCATGCACTCTCGGTACAGAAAATCTGATGCAATTGGAGCATCTTTGTTTGAGATCAATGTGGTGAAAGGTATAAGGAGACTTGGCCTTCTGCCCACTGAACAGCTCTGTGCCTCTTCGAGTAGAGTTTGAGGGCTTCCCAGGGATTCCTAGGGTTTCCTGGAGCACAGTTGGAAAACCAGCAGACAGACACTGTCCCACTTTCTCCCATTACATCTTCCATGCTCTTTGTGGGGGACACAATCAGTCCTGATGGGAGAAGTCATTGCAATGCAGCTACACCTGATTCTCACATTGAGCATGGCCCATGTATGCCAGGGAATTGTCAAGTCTGTTGAGAGTAAAGACAAGAAATTCGTGGCTCAGGTTTCCTTCTGGACAGAAAGAGAAGTTGGACAACACCTGCAGGGACCACACCAGACACCAGATTGCTGTCCTGAAGTACCAGTTTGGCATCCTCTTCCTTCCGCTTTGAGGAAGCGTGTGTCTCTTTCAAGGGAAAGGAGGAAGAAAAGGTTTCCTCTGCTATACCATTCCGGCTTGTTTGCTCCTTACCATTAGTAGATGTAACCACTCTCTGATTTGCTATTCAGATGGGCTCATTATTATATTATTTAATGAACTATTTTTAATCACAAGTGAATTTTTTTAATGTGAACCTTGAGGAAGCTTTGTTTCTTTACTTTCTTGATGGTAACTTTTAAGTTTAAATTTCTTAACAAACTTCTTTTAGAAGGGCAAGGGACTATTATATATTCTTAATTTATTATTTATTTATTTGAGAGTGACAGACAGAGAGAAAAGGGCAGCTAGATAGAAAATGGGTGCACCGGTCCTCCAGTCAGTGCAAGCAAACACCAAATGTATGCACTACCTTGTGCATATGGCTTACGTGGATCCTGGGGAATCAAGCCTCGAACCGGAGTCCTTAGGCTTCACAGGTAAGTGCTTAACCACTAAGCCATCTCTCCAGGCCTGAATATTTGATATTCTTAGCCAAACTACAATTTCTGAAGATAAGAAACATATGTACATTTCATTGAACTACATCCCCAGTTTCAAATGGAACATAAGAAATAGATGATAAGAATATTTCTTTTTAATAGAAAAACCAACACTTACACATGTTATAAAGCAACCTGGACTCTAGAATCATCTACATGAAAAACAAGGAACCCTCAGGTTCTCCTTTTATATCTAACATGGCAATCTCCTTTTGCAGTCTTCTTATGGGATTCGGCCACTTCATACAGGAGAAGCTCCTTAAATCTACTTCCTAGAAAACAATTATTAGAAGGTTCTAAAGGATCCTTAGTTTTTTCATGGGTGCCAACAAGAAATATTTCTTTTACAAATTTGCAAGTCTTTTCTGGAGGAAGCCATTGGATGATATGATGGGGTTTTTCACTCTCTGCTCTATATGCTTTATTGTTAATCTTACAAAAAATTGCTCACCTGGTTGAGTTTAGACATAATTATGAGAGAAAATTCTCTCTAGCTCTGAGATGAACAGAGGAAAGGAAAGCAAAGTTCTTATCTGTAGCACCATATATAGCTATTAATTGTAGAAAAATTGTCCCGTATTTGTGCATTGAAATCTTGGTGCAAATAGACAGCAAAATTTTGTTCTGGCCTTCCAGATTCCGTTATCTGTCTCATGCCTAGTGGGCCTATGCTGCATACATATGCCTTCCATGCATCCAGTGTTGTCCAATGACACATGTAGATTTCATACTCACAAAGAAATAAATCAACCAAAATCAAGTTTTCATTCAGAGTAATATTAAAAATTGAGTTTTAAAATTCTGAGGTATGGTACATTTTTGTCCAGCTGCTACACTTAG
The DNA here is from genome assembly GCA_036365145.1 of Orientallactaga sibirica. Taxonomy (NCBI): domain Eukaryota; kingdom Metazoa; phylum Chordata; class Mammalia; order Rodentia; family Dipodidae; genus Orientallactaga; species Orientallactaga sibirica. Next base: position 55,294,056 of record JAEOAD010000001.1, read on the forward strand.
ATTCATATATGTAAGGGGAAGTTAGGATTGACATTAAAAAAAAAAATAGTACCACCTTTTAAACCTACTTTTAAAAGATTGGCACAACAATACTTAAAATATAAAAAAGGCAAACATAATATCAAAATAGAAAGTAGGTGGCAATATACAAAAGTAAGTACAATTTAATTCAATATCAAACTAAACATTTTCTGTAAAGAAAAACAAAAAATGAACTAAATCAAATAAAAAAAATCTATCTAGCCTTAGAATATTGATATGTAAGGAAGTAAAAATTATAAAAAAAAAAAAAAAAAAGAGAGAAAAAGAAAGAAAAAGTCCCTTTGTTGAGTAAAAGTCATCTAAATGAATAATGATATAGGCCCATATTATTCAAAAGTACCTTTAATGGTTCACAATAAACTGGTTAAGATGCATCTAGAATCTTAAATAAAACTGAGTATCTTGGAGGTAATGGAGACACGGGATTAGCCTTTCTAAAATTTTTTGAGTGTGACCTAAAAATGACTTGAGAAAAACAAAATATCATCCATAGTTCTCAGTTCTTCCTGTGAGAAGAAAATAAAGTAAATTTTATTAGAATCATAATGTTTTGACCAATTGTGCTTCAAGATGGTCTCGTTAAACCATTTATTGCCTTGCCACTGGGCGTCAGAAATCTGAAACTTTACCTTTTTTTAGGGATGGCAGGCTTCTTCTATATGCCAATACCTTTGTCAGAGTGGCATTAAGTAAGAATGGCATGTTCTGGTGAGAAGGATCCATCACTGTAGGGGGCAAAACAAGTTCTTCAAGGGAAATTAACAAGAAACTCCCAGGGTGACAATATCATAGAGCATAGCAATGGCTCAGTGCTTGCAGTGGGCTCAGTCACTCACTCGGGGGTGGTCCAGCCCATTTCTCAGAGGATGATAACCTCATTTTCTCTTTCCCTTACATTAGCTCCCGGAAAAGGGTGAGTTGAGCTAATTAATTTTATCTGTCAGCAAGGCTGGCCACAGGATACCCAGACATTTGGTCAAACAGTCTGAGCCCATGGATGAGTGGTTTTGGGATGTAAAGAGTAACATTTAGACTGGTGGACTTTGTATAGAGTGATTGACATCTATAATGTGGGTGGACCTCACCCAATCATTGAAGAAGGTTTCTAGCCAGAGACCTCAGCAGATGTTCTGGAGGCTTCATCTGAACACGGGTTTTCCAGGTCTCAGTATGTTGGCCTGCTCTGCAGATTTTGGCCCTTCTAGTCCCCCCCACCTTCCGCCTTAACAGTGTAAACCAGTGAGTTCTAATAAATCTCCTCTCAGTATATATGCACAATTTCTGTTGATTCTGTTTTGACTGGACAACTCTGTTTATTATAGAGGACAAATCATGGATTTCCTTGCAGAGGACTTGGTTCAGGACTAGAAAAGTTTGGTTACTAAACCTCCTTGTTATGTACTTGATTGAATAACAGTAGTGGAGATAAGGTATCACTGGGAAATACTGAAATGCTAATTAATTAAAGTCAAAATTCATGAATTAGGAGTCCCTTTATTAGGGTTCCATTAGTTCCTTTTTAATATTTTATTTAGTTATTTGAGAGAGAGAGAAGAAGGAGAGAGAGGCAGAGACTCAGAGAGAGAGAGAGAGAGAGAGAGAGAGAGAGAATGGGTGTGCCAGGGCCTTGAGCCACTGCAAATGAATTCCAGATGCATGCACCACCTTGTGTATTTGGCTTACATGTGTAGTAGGGAATCAAACCTGGGTCCTTCAGCTTTGCAGACAAGTGCCTCAAATGCTAAACCATTTCTCTAGCCCCTTTTTAAAATAATATTCATTTATTTGAGAGAGAGAGAGAGAGAGGATGGGTGCCATTAGTTCACTTCTCCATTTCTTTGTGGAACATTCAGTGACTCTTCCTAAGAGTTGCCAAGGTGCCTACCTCTGTACTTGTCACTGAATATATTTTCAGATTGCAGCTGGCAGGAGGTAAAAGCTAGGAAAGAAGGTTTACAGGGAACGATAACCTAAGAAGTATTGGCTATAGTTTGAAAGAATCTCAGGTAATATCCTGGAGTTGAGGGAGAGTAACTGAGGAGTGGCAAACTAAAGACATCATTAGAGAAAGGCTACACGATAGCAGAGACATTTGCTAGTGAGTTGTTGGACAGGGCATAGCCAGAAAATCGGCCTGACGTTGGGGGACTTTGGCATCTATGGAGAGATCTGGGGATAGGTTATCATCAGGCCTAAGCTGTGGAGATAAGGTAACTCCTATTTTGTCTGGACCCATATATCAGGTGAGATTGGATGACAACATCAGATGACAGGGATCTTGTGGCATAGTATAGCATCTCTTGAAAGATGTACTTGGAGCTGAGAGGCAGTGGACTGATAATGGACAAACAGGTGGGTAAGATGTGGTTCCTGGTCTCAGGCTGCTCACTGTTTAATGATATAGGGCACAGGCACAGGACAGTCATTCGGTAGCATGACAAATGCTGTGACTGAAGCAAGTATAATAGGCTAAAGAAGAAATAGGGCAAAATTTTCCTCCTTTAGTAGTACCATAAATGACTTGATTCCTTGATGTTTAAGCTAAAACCTAAATAAAAGACTAGAAAGATATTTTTCAATCCTGAATTATCTTCATTGTGTCAAAGTCTAGGAAGGTCTCACAACATCCTGAGCACAGAACAAGAACATACATGATTGGGCAGTGTAGCTCCCTAATCTGAGCATGTGCCATCTGCCATTGGAAAGAGATTTCATTCCTTTTCATTTATGTTAAATCCACCAGATTCCAGTAAAGCTTCTGCAGTCAGTGGGCACTCAGCAACCCTGTATATAGATTGGAGGATTCCATCAGATTCCACATGATTGAGGTTATAGAACCACATAAATGCTATTACTTAGAAACATGGCCTTCTGGGAATATATTGTTCAAGCAAGTATTGTTCATGGTTTAAGTACAAGAGAAAAGACCATTAGGTGCAGCAGCATTCTAAACAGGATGAGTGCTCAAGTTCTAAAGCAGGGCAGGGTCACCCTGGTTGACAAGTATTACTTCAAGATCACTGGGAGAGAGCATTTTGCTTGTTCCCAGAACAAAGGCGTGATGTTTGAGATGATGGTCTCACATTTCCCCTGCTGTCATCATTACACATTGTGTACATGAACTATCATATTCTGTTCTAGAAGTATGCACCATTGTTATTTGCCAATTAAAAATTAGGCAAAGAAAAACCACATGGAAACACATATAGGCCAGGACGAATTGCAGCCAAGCCAGAGCCCTGCTTTTTCCCCAGCCACACCTCCCTCCCAGGCTTTCTGCTGTCATCTCGTTTTTTACCTTATGGCCCTTAAAAGCTTGATCTCTTAGCCAGCCCTAGAAGATGCAGGGTTTGCCTAGCTCTGAGCACTGACCATCAAGTTGAAGGAATCATTCCTTATCATTTAAGATTCATAGATGAAAGAGAAAAGAAAGACAAAAGGAGAATTCATCCAGATCAGAGATCCAAAGTTTTGATGACATCCCACATACAAGCTAAAAATTGGGTAACTAGCTAAGTGTGGTGGTACATGCCTCTATAATAACACCTGGGAAGCAGACACAGGGAGATTATCTTGGGCTTGAGCAGCCAGCCTGGTGTACAGATTGAGTTCCAAGTCAACCGGGATGAGAACTATTCGGTTACGTAGAGTCACCCTTTGTTAGTGCACACTCTGTGTTTCTACATGCTATGCTGATGGAGAAGTGACAGGGAGGAGAAGCTCTTCCTTCTCCGTGTGTTTGTTCAATCCATAAAGAACTTAGCGGTCTGGGCTTTTCTGTAATCTTCCTTAAAGGTCAGCATACCATGGTGAAAAATCACCTTTGGCATAACATGGATGTGATAGTCCAAACCTAGCTAGTCAAAGCTGAGGAAGGTTTGAAAAATTTCCTGTTTCTCCTGCAGGGGAGATATTTTCAGAAGTGAAGGAATACCTCTTTCTGGAAGTCCTGACTGTGCCTATATTTCTAGCAAGCCTGGAAAAGTACAGCTTGCTCTCTGGGACTTACCTCAACCATATAAATTATAGAGGTATTTTGTTATATGTGTTACTGCTTTTTTTTTTTTTTTAAGAAAAAGAGGAAGCCATCTAATTTGTTATTGTCCATGTTCCTTGGTAGGCTAATGACTGAGAAAACCTATATAAAATGTTTAACTATAAAATCTTTCCTCTCTGGAATCTCCTTTAGGATTAGCTACATTCATGGATGACATAAAATAGCTTTATATCATGCCACCCTGTTTTCTTTCTTTATTTTCTCTTTTTTGCCTTTTCCCCTTCTGAATGGGACATGAAGGTTACCTTGGCTCTCCTGTTGGAAGCTTTCCCATGACTTAACACAACCTTCATAAGTGAAAACTAGTCAGCTAATTATTTGAGTCCAACCTTTGTGTTAAAATATAGATAAGATATAAAGTGTTTGTTACACAAAAGGGAGTTTACCAGAATGAGCCATCAAAAAGCCCCCTATATCATAAAAATGTCCTTTCATTAATCAAAATATCACCTGAATGAAGTCATCATGTTTAGCCTGATTGCATTTCCCGCATATATGTGCAGCTGCATTGGCCTCTCATAAATGTCATTTGATTATGAGAAAATAAACAGGAAGGGACTCAAAGGGAGTCAGTCCCGGGCCTGCTTGTTTACCTGCGGCAGCTTTCTTAGCTGAAGAACAAATGTCATGCAAATGGTGCACCAGCAATGAGCTGCCAATCACTCTGGCCTGGCATTCATGATGATTTGCTAAATCATTTAAAGAGACATGCTTTACTAAATGAAAAAATATCAGCAGCGAGGGCCTGTGTTTAAACACGGGGCTGAGTTATTATCCCAGTAGGCTGGAATGAAATGAAGACATCTTCCAATTAAAGCTTGCAGATGAACCCAGACAAACCCCCCTTTTTTTCATAAAGACAGGCAGATTATGATTGGGAAGGAACAGCGACAGAGGCTTTCATTACACGCTGATTATGGTGATAAAATTCCCAGCGCTGTGTGTCTGCGGGCCCAACTTCACATTTGAAGGTTTTTAATATAATTTCCTTAGGGTGAAATGCTGAAGATTTATTAAACTTTATGAAGGGCTTACAGATCCAATTTAAGAGGACATATCATAGGGCAAAACTGACAGATGATAAAATACATTCCAACTATAAGGAAAAAAAGCAAGGAGAAAGTTGAGCTGTGAAACTGTTTTTAAACATTTTTTGTTGTTGGCAGTGTTCAAGTGAAATCAATCATTTCCCGCACTGTTACAGCCTTGTTGCTCCCGTGAAGTTTCTCCATGCCTTTTACACAAGGTTAGCCTTCCAACCACAGAAGGAACGCTTATAGAGCTTACCTAATTTAATTTGAAAAAAAAATTGTGAGGTCATTGGTTCATAAAAATGCTTGACATTTATAGTTTTTCCAAAATGAACATGCCAGTTCTCTTGTTCCCACCCAGTATGCCACCATGAAGACGTTCTGCTGACCTCTTTTCCTCAGACCATTTTCACATGGGTGCTTATGGGACAGGGTGAACAACTTTGATTTGGCTCACTTTTTATTCAAAAGGTTTGAAGTTTTTGTGGATACGACTTTTCTGTAATCATTATCATGGTTTCCCAAGCCTGTGCTCCACGGATGCAGTCAAGTATGATGTTTACATAGGAAAACAAAGAGTCCATCCTCACCCTCCTGCCTGCCAGTGAAGAAAGCTTTCCTAGGTTTCAATACACTGTAGGCCACTCCCAGCGTTCCCTCATCAGCCTCACAGCCTACAGGTAGGGCAGGCAGGCAGGCACTACTCAGTCCATCGCCTTTGTCCACCACCTCTAATCCCTTGCTGACATGGCTTTGTGGGTGAGATTTCTTTGTCTACGTTTTTTTTTTTTTTTGGCTTTCTTCCTTTCTTCCCCTCCCCATTCCTTTCATAATTGTTTGAAGTACAATTTATATAGCATAAAAATTGACCTGTTTTCACTAGGTAAGGCAGGAGGGATGTGAATTCAAAGCTGGATCATGGCCAGTCACTAAAATGGAAGGCTCAGTCAACATGTTTGACACCTGAAATGGCTTTCTGCCTCTAATTAGGAGTACCTGGCTGAGCCTAGGTAGAAACAGTATATAAAAATGCACGTATCTCCTATTGCCTTTATAAGGATGGTAAGAGGTTTTATGAAATAAATGTACTATGGTTTGTTTCATTGAAAAAATAAAATAAATTTCCTTTTGCCAAGCAACTGAAGCCCTGGCAACATGATATGTCAAAGAAAACCCACTTCCTGGATCCTGGCTGTGTTATTCTCATGTATTAATTGCATATCCCTACAGATTAATAATAGGACAGAAATGTGAAGAAAAAAAGCTATTTCTTTTTACCTACATTATTGTTAAGAGATTTATTTACCAATGCAACTAGTCATGATTCATATTATAATGAGTTCCTGAGAGCAAATTAATTCAGCTAATAATGATGACACAATATAAATATCTATTTTATTAAATATTCACATATAATTTATGGCTAAGAACAATGATGGATAGTGATGGAAATACATTCTCTTTTCTACTCTACTCTTTCTTTTCACAATTTGGAAAGTATTCTGTATGGAGCAGGTTTTAAGTTTTGTTTTGCTTCGATTCTTCTTTTGTGTCCTAGCTTTTCCCATGTGTCTTTTGTACAAGACTATGATGCAAATCACTGCGGGTCCTCTTATTTCCTTACTCATTTCTAATGCACCTGGCATGTTCTTCAGAAATATCTACCTGAGAACCAGGATTGTTTTACTTTATTTAGGCTGCCATAACAAAATAACTTAGCTGAGTGACTTATAGACAACAGAATTTTATTTATTATATGCATAGTCTAGAAAGTCCAAGACTAAGGCACTGGAAAATATGATGTCTGATTTTTTTTGTCCATAATTTTCTTATTACTGTACCCTCATGTGGTAGAAGGGGTGAAGAAACTTCCTTGAACCTGTTTTATAAAGGTTCATGTCTTGAATATATAAAGAACTATAAAAGCTAAACAGCAAAAATGTGAATTAATAAACAATTGATGCTATATTGCAAAAGAAACACAAATGATAATCAGTATTTAAGAAAGTGTTTAACATTCTTAACCTTCATAGAAATGCAAAACTTTGAATTTCCATTTCACCTTGGTCAGAATAGCTAGTATTAAGGAAACAAAAAGCCAGGCACATGGTGGCTCACACCTTTAATCCCAGCAGGGGCAGGAGAATCACTGTGTGTTCAAGGCCAGCCTGAGACTACCTAGTGAATTTCAGGTTAGCCTGGGCTAGAGTAAGATCCTACTTCAACAAAACAAAACAAAACCAAAAACAAACAAACAAATAAACAAAACAAAACAAAAAAAGACCTGGGCTAGAGAGATGGCTCAGCCATTAAGGCTTGCAAAGCTTAATGACCATAGTATGATTTCCCAGTAACCATGTAAAAGCCAGATGCACAGAATGGCTCATGCATGTAGAGTTCATTAGTAGCAGTTGGAAGCCCTGGTGTGCCCATTCTTTCTGTCTCCCCTTTCTCTCTCTCTCTCCTTGCAAATAAATAGATAAAAATACTTTTATTTTTTTGTGGAGAGAGACAGATAGAGAGAGAGAGGGAAAGGAAAACAGATAGAGAATGGGTGTGCCAGCAGCCTCTCAGCTGCTGCGAAATCCAGATGTGTGCGCCCCCTTGTGGTCAAGTGCAGCATTGCACCCTTGCGTCACTTTGCATCTGGCTAAATGTGGGACCTGAAGATTGGTACCGCTGGAGATTGGAACCAGCATTCTTAGGCTTAGGAGGCAGGCACCTTAACTGCTAAGCCATCTCTCCAGCCCAAAAATACTTTTTTAAGTAAAGAAAAAAAGGCAACAAGTACTGGTAAAGGTATAGGGAAAAGGAATACTTATTCACTACTAGTGGCAGTTCAAACTAATAGAGACACCATAAAAATCAGCATAGAGGTTACTGAAAAATTTAAAATACAACTACCATATACCACTGCTGGACATATGTGCAGAGAACTCTATATCTTACCACAGACGCCTGCACATCCATGTTTACTGCTGCATTATTCACAATAACAAGGAAATAGAGACAACCTAGATGTCCAATAACAGATGAATGGATAAAGAAAATGTGGTATATATGCACAATGAAACTTTATTTAATTGCACACAAAAAATGAAATTTTCAGGGAAATGAATTGGCTCAAAGAACACATTGCATTTAGGAAGGTGAACCATGCTATAAGAGACAAATATTGCGAGTTCTCTCTCATGCTGATCCTAGCTTATAATATTTGTATCTATGTATACAATGGGTTTGACTATAGCTATAGGCTATGAAACTAGAAAGGAGACCATGGGAGGGGAAAAAGAGGTGTTGAGGAAGAGAACATGGGCATCAGGGTATGTGGCAAGAAAGCAGCAGTAAGGCTACAGGGGGTGGTAAGTGAGAGAACATGGAGGGAGAAGAAAAACAAACAAAAAGTTTTGTTTTAAAATACCACAGTGAAACCTAATAGTTTGTACATTAATTAAAAATCAATATTATACAGATATTCCTTTGGATTCCTTCACTGGCTAACAACTTATTTCACAGCTTTAAAATAACAATGTGGTTGAAAATAAGCATGGAAAGAGGAGTGTTAAGTTTGCATTAACAGATTCTAAAGCTGGGAAACTTCTTAAACCACCAACTGCGGGGGTGGAAGGAAACTCCTGTGAGCCCATGTAGCCATGGCCTGTGATCTGGACTGAGGCAATGCTTTGCTCAGTCATGGGCAAAACTGAAGGGAAGAGTAGAAAGAAGTAAAAGAAGAATTAGAAAGGATCAAGAAAAGAGGCGTTCTATAGGGCAGAGGAACAAAAAATAAAAGAAGATAGTTTTCTTGGTGAAATTATAAAGTGACATTTAAATTTCAAGAGTGAGAAATGAAGTAGAATTGAAAGATGATATTGAGAATTAGAAAATTACCAAATAGAGTCTTTTGCCCTTTGTGAATAAGTGTGAATGAATTTTAAGAGACTCAGTTCAAACTCATATTTAGTGAAACCTACTTTGTGCAAGGCATTCTGCCAGGCTCTGTAGCTTAGACCAAAATGAATTTATGGTGATTCTTCAATAGAAAGGAATTCAAATGGGTAAGAGATAGAGGAATTCTCAGCAAAGAAAGGAATAAAAAAAAAAAAAGCAAGGGAAAGATTTAATGCAAGAATGTCATTGGACTAGACTAGAAATGCAAATGAGATTAAAATAGCTGCAAAAGTTGGTAGTCTGGAGGTGTCGTGAGTCCAAGCAGAATATGCTTGCATGAGCATAAGGACATTGGCTGCAGGGTGTAAATGTCTTCCAGGATTAACGAGCAATGAGGTAAGGATGGCCTAAACTGGGAGTTTGTAATTTGGTAAGTAAGATTGTTCATTCTATTGGGATATGCTTGCTTTATTTTTTTTTTCCTTTTTAAAAAAATTATGGCTATATATGAAAAAAAAGTTGAAACAGTAGAAATAAAGGAGTATAGGAGAATGGGAGGGGTTAAAAGAGGCTAGGGGTAGACAGCAATGCTAGGTGAGCTACACTGAAAACTTAAACTAGGCTAGTGGCAGAGACAGAATCAGACAGGATGTAAACATACAAGGGTAGAACGAAGATACACAGCTGAGATAGTGGGGGAATATTTAGAAGCCATGTTCTTACAGATCTTGCAGGGAAACATAAATTTGGAATTCAAAATACCTGGATTCATTTAATAGATACTCAGCTTTAACTATAAGCCAGACCTAATATAGAGTTGACATAGATGTATTGTACATGGCCTGCCCCCAAGAAACACCAGCCTGTGGATGAGGCAAACCAAATGCAAAGAACAGTTTTGTTGGAGGGGTGAAAATAAAATTCACTGGAATTTGGGTTTTGAAGAGGAATGTTCATTTCTTAAGTGGAAAGGCAGAACTGAGAAAGGATTTGGGAAGAGAGGACCCATTGGACAGGGTCACAGAGGAAAAAAACAAACTCAGCAGACTGAAATATTAGTGTAAATGTAAAAAAGAAAAAAAGACAGAGATCTACATATCTAGGAAATTTTCAGAATGAGCTCAGACTGATGAGAAATAACCTCTTAGGGCTGGAGAGATGACTCGGTGCTTGCTTGCAAAGCCTGCTGGTTTGGGTTTGATTCCCCAGTATCCACATAAAGCCAAATTCTCAAAGTGGCAGCCAGAGTGCATTTGCAGTGAAAGGAGCCCCTGGTATGCCCATATTCACACACCCACTCTCTCTTTCTCTTTCTCTCCCTCCTCTCTCTCTTTCTCTCTGCTTACAAGTAAATAAATAAAAATATTAAGAAAGGGAAATAACCTCTCCCTCCTTTTCTACCTTTTTCTACTCCTTTTCCTCCCTCTTGCCCCCTCTCCTTCCCCTCTACCACTTTCTCTCCTTCCCTGTCATTCTTCTTTCCTCTTTTCTTCTCCTTGTTACATCTACAGAGGCTCCTTCCCCATCATCTTAATCTATGTCTATATATCTTTTATGGCAGAATTAGAAATAGATAAAATATGTAATGATCTTCCATAAATTCAGAGTAAAAGCACCAAAGAAATAGTGTGATACACAAGTATAAGTGAACAAGGCTGGGTTTCATTATCAGCTTACAAATGCCTTTAATGTAGCCAAACATTAGTCTAGCAAGATAAGCAATATCAGAAGTCTTCTCTTATGCTCCTAAAAAGGAGAGGAAGAGATATTTATTCCAACTTAAAAAAAAAAAAATCTTTCTTCAAACTCATTCAGCTCTAGATAATGGCTTAATATTTAGAATCTCCAGAAAAAGTATTACCTGTGGGTAATAACTGATGCTTGGCCCTAGAAATAAAACAAAAAACAGCATGAAACCTTACAGTGTGCTTTTGTAAGTAGTCTTTCCAGAGATCATAAATTGAAAAGCTATGGCCCTAAAGTTCAAATTAGGAACAGTCAGATTTAAGGCCAAGCCAGCACAGGAATGAAACCAAGTGACTGACAAAAGTAAATTATAGCAACTACTCTTGCCTCGTGTAGATTTCAGAGCTAAATAAATCAATATCACACACATCTTCCAGCATAGAATATTATGAGATTTGTATACTGTTTTTATTAACCAATTTAGAGAGAAAAAAACAGTCACTAAGGAAAAGGATTGGAATTAGGCAATGTTTACTTATTCCTCAGTATGTAATGGCCCGTTGAAGAGCACAGAGATACCTCAGAAGACAGTTGTCCATTAGTGCCATCTCCATGGGTGACCATTCAGGTGGAACTCTTATGGATGGCCAAGCACTCAGGGTTAGATTCTAATTCTCGAGGAGTAATTTCTGAATTTATAGGGTGATTTCTTTTTGATTTTTCCTTCAGTCATACCAAAAATACCAGTTAAGCCTTTTTTTTTTTTTCTCTTTTAAGGGTTACTGAATTCTAGAATTGGTTGTATTTTCATTTACAATGTGGGTGAAAAATATCACATAGCCATATTGTTCCTGGTGTAGGTATTTATGAAAGGAATGGTAAATAGATGAAGATATTGTCAAAATGCTCCCCAAGTCTGCTGATAACCCCCTCCACTGCCCCACTTGGCTGTTCTCTGCTCCCTGTATGGTAGGCCAGAGAACTCAATTACCTTGTTGGGACCTGGGGATGTACATGGAGTCATGTTACCCGATACAGATACCATAGAGAGAGACTGACATCAAATGGTATGAAGGGTATTGTTTTCATTGTATTTTAAACTGTTGGAAGGGCTTCTTACTACCAAATTAGAAATTATGTTTATGGGACTTAGTCACAAAAATGACAGAATAAATTATTTAGCAATCAGAGGAAAAATTCCATTCTAATCTATTGCCAAATGCAATCTAGGTATAGAAATTTTTATTACCACATAAATAATTTCCCTCAAGTGAATTCACTAGAAATCTTCTTGTACATACTTCCCATTAGAAACCTTTGCAGAAGCCAGATTTAAACAAACCCATGCATAAGCTTATCCCATGTAGTTTGGAATTTTCTACCCTGGTTGGACTATGTGATAGTCTCAGATGCAGACTATCAGAACCCTGTTACCAAGGCCTGGAGATATGTCAGCTTTTATCTAACAGCCAACAACAGCAGATAAAGCTGCAATATTCAGAGTAAGAGAAACAAAAAGTTGCCGTGATTTATAAGTTATTTCTTGTATCTATGAGTAGCTATTTCTGAAGGGAGCCTTATCCTGTTCTTCCCACCTGGTTCCCTGACATTCCCCATTTTTCTTTCATTCTTTTACCTTGGCCAAGTTGTCTGCCTTGCATTAGCCCTTGATTGACTGCCCTCTGCAATCTGCTTGTTTTTCCTGTTCTATGTGAGTGCCTATTGATTCTCAGCATTGGAGCCCTCCCTACATGTCCCATACCAGCTACTGAGAAGTTTATAATATATTCTTTCTGCAATGCAACACTTCTACTCACCTAAGTGGAAGCATAAAGTCCCAGAATCTCAGAGCTAAAATGAACCTTAGAACCTGTGCAATTCAATCGTGCAAGTTTGCAAGTGATCATACTATCAGCTTAGCTGTAAAATATGACAGGCTAAAGAGGGAATTCATTTTAAAAATCAAAATAATAAGAGGAGAAATTCAATTTATTATTTCTATACATCAGTAAAAGTATAGAAAATTTAAATATTATTTCCTGTTTTCTAAGATATTTCTTTATGGCATTTGGGAGCAGGTAGGAAATTAGAGAAATGTTCTTAAATTTTCAGGCAAGTAAATTTCTTATGGCTAGCTTTTACAGTCAGCTTCACATTGCTGGAAGAAAACACCCGACCAAGAGCAGCTTGTGGAAGCAAAGGGTTTATTTTGGCTTACAGACTCAAGGGTAAGCTCTGTGATGGCAGGTAAAAACGATGCCATGAGTAGAAGGTGGACATCACATCTTGGTCAACATCAGCTGGACAATAGCAGCAGGAGACTGGCAAGTGAATCTGGCTACAACACCCATACGCCCACCCTCAATAATACACTGCCTCCAGGGGCTCAATTTTCCACCAGCTGAGGATCTAGCACACAGAACACACAAGATTATGGAGGACACCTGAATGAAACCACATTAGCCTATCATTATCCAGCAACTGTCTAATAGTTTAACTTTATGAAACCTTTTTTTAAAATTTTTATTTATTTATTTTTTTCAGTTTTCAAGGTAGGGTCTCACTGTAGCCCAAGCTGACCTAAAATTCACTATGTTATCTCTGGGTGGCTTCAAACTCTGCTGAGAATAAAAGTGTGTGCCACCACTCCTGGCAAAACACTTCTTTTTTTATACTTAGAAAGTAAAGAAGCATACAGAATAGTTAGGAGAATCCAATTGGTTGAATAAAATAAAGACACAGGGAACAAACATGACGATTTCATATGTTGGCTATTTCGTATGATGGCTTTCTCCAGAGCCCCTCCTGCTCTGCTTTCTCTGCCCTCTGTGCATTGTCTCTTGCCTGAGGCAGGGAGAGAGGAAAGAAATCAACCAACTTCATCTTCCAGGCTCTTTTGACCTCTGGCTTCTTGGTATTGAATCAGTTACTATGAAGCCTTGCCTGGGGTTTATCAGGGCACTGGCGAAGAGAGAGGACTGGGCATTTGCACCCATCACTTTCTTCCTGCTTCATGCTGTGGTCTTGGAAATGCTTCCATCCCTCAAACATAACTTTTGGGAAAATGCATCTTCTCTGTGGCTTTAGCTGTCTCTCAAATCCCCTAAGAAGTTTCTCCCTGCTTGCCTGTTCAGGTCGTGGTAGGATAGTAGCTTCTCTTTGCTGCTGGTCTTTGGGTGTGTCTACATCCCTAGAGCTCCTCCTAACAATGATCAGTAGATGATCTCTTTACACTCCAAATTGTCTCCTAGCATAGTCATCAGAAGTTTCCTTTGCTTGCCTGGGTGAAAACTGGGGTTAATTATAGTGGTCTGAAGGTCTCATTTATCTTCTTTGCTGTGCACCAAAACAAAAATCATAAAAAATGGGATCCATACTTGCTTGCTTTGTATCTTGTAGATTAGTACACATGTGGCTAACCCGAGCAGTAGATTACTTTTCACCTTCATCTGCATTTTTGCCACTTGAGGTACTAGATCATTAGCATGCAGGAAGATACAAGAGCCAAAGTGATGTTTGGTTTACGTCAATGAATTCTAACACTTCCTCCTTGATTATGGAGGACGTTATAAGAACTGATGTTTATGTAGAATCTGATCACATTTCATGGGGAAAAAACATGCCTAGTTTGGTTGCATAGTTGCTGGGCAAGCAACTATTAAAGAGCAGTCACTGAACTCATTTGTAAAATGGCAGAGTTAGTGGGTATGTTTGCAACAATCCCCATTTTCCTCCAGGAAAGAATCCTTCCTGAGATGTTTTGTTATTGCTTAAATATTTAGTCTTCAACTGTTGGCACTGTTAAGGGTGGTCTTTGTCTGACTATTTCAGGGTTCTAAATTAAAGAGTTGAAGAGAAGACAAGGTAAAGGAGTAAGAGGGGAAAAGGAGGACTACAATGAGGGGAGGGAGAAGGAGAGAGGAAAGAGTGAAAAAGATTGGTGGGAAATCTATTGGCTTGGAGCAAGGGTATGTGGACATTCTTCATAAAATTCCAGATAAGAAATATTTTAGGCTTTATGGGCATATAGACCCTGTCACCTCCATTCTAATTGCCTTGTAACATGAAAGCAGGCAGAGATGATAAGCAAACCCATGGGCATGGCTGAATTACAATAAAACTTTATTTGTGGGACAATAAAATATTAATTTCATAATTCTTATGTCACTATTACCTTTCTTTTGACTTCTTCAGCCATTTGGAAGTATAAAAATCATTTGTAAATACTGGGACATATAAATACAGTCTATGAGCTATTATTTGCCAAATCCCAGACTAGAATTAGGAGCCTAAAGACAGAGTAGAAACTCTGCACTGCTGCTGTGCTTGAAGACTGAATAATAATACAGTCTCTAGCTTCCTCCCTGACCATTTGGCATATGTTGTCGTTAGGATACATCATTAACTATGCACAGTGTGTCCCTGTAACCAAGGGCAAGTGGGTAGGCCTTTTGAACCTCTCCTACTATTTTGCCTGGCCTTTGGATGCAGAGAAATGAAATAAAATCCATCTAAAGCACTTTGTGCTCTTAGCAATAAAAGCATTATACAGACTTGGTGTCCTATTAAAGAAAAAGCAAATCCATCAGGAAGAATCAGGAAGCCCCAGTGCACACCACCACCAGACTGAAAGTGCTGCCAAAGACAGAGCTCTTCCCCACTACACGGCAATGCTGTGGCTTTCCGTCCTGTACCACCTCTTTGTGGTTCAGCATCTGAAAATGGGATGACTTCATTGCTGCTTCTTATCCCTTTTCCTCTACCTCATTAGTACATTGAGAGAAGCAAAGTGGTCATCAAGTGAATTGTGCTGGTCCCTGCCATGTGACACAGCTCAGCTCACAGGGCTGTACTTTTACCTTTCTACTGTGCAGTATCAAAACTGTTCGTATAAAGGTCAGGTGAAATATGCCTAGGTTTTCTGGAGTTAACTGATACCTAATCAAATTGTCCTCTCAAAGAGTTGAAGAGTAGGATGATTTCTGTGAATTAGACCTTCCTGGGCTGGCTATTGTGAAGCATTTCCTAGTGCTTAAAAAAATTTTCTTCAAGACGAATTTTTTGGATATTCTCCTCCATAGAAGCTATTGTAAGAGTCAGATGTTTTTCTGATTACTCTCACCCCCCCCCCGTACTCCCAGCCTGAGTGACCAGTTAATGTTAGACAGCACTGTATCCATGCTTGTTCACATTTCCACTGGATTGTTTGGGGCTCTCTGTCTTTAGATGTTTTGCTTTTCAGATTTCACAATATCAAATGCAGCCATAATTACTATGCAAGACTAAAACAATTTTTTCTTAGCAATGGAGCCTGCTTTGGGGTGAAGTTTTTGTCTTTGAAATGATTATTTTATTTGATTTTTTGTTTCTCTCTTCTTTTCTCTTCCTCTAGTTGTGGCTGTCCTCCTCCTTCCCTTCACCCTCCTTCTTTTCCTTCCAAAGCCTGCTTTTCAAAGTAGAATTAGGCATAGAAACAGTCTGGTAGGAGACTTAGGAGATAAATTTACATATCAAAAGAGAATTTTATGTGGTCTTAAGGTCAAAATGTAGTCATTTAGCCTTTAGATACTGTATAATTAAACACATCTTTTCTTTTGTACTGTCTTGACATTCCTGCATTCTCCTAACCTTTAGGGTTCTGATCCCTGCCCTGGCTTCATTTCCCTATGCTCTTTTTATTACTACAGCAACCGTATTTTCATATCAATGTGACATGAATTAGCTCCACTATTCACGGGGGGGGGCATTACTTTTTATCTAATCCTCCCGTTGCACAATATAACTCTAATATTATATAACAATCATTTTTATCATAGTCAATACACTCTTCTGGTGTTAGTGCTGTGCCGACAGAGTAAAAGATATCTTTCTAGCTTGTCTCATGAAACTTCAACCTTAATTTATATCAGATGATGGGGGGAAAATCACTCCTAGCAGAAGTACAGGAGAAAAGCTCTTCTTTTCTTTGAAAGGAATTTTGAGTAGTTTTAATAACAAATCATTCTGTGTCATTGCTATTGTGTCTAAGAGGTACCAGTGTCCCTCACTTCTGTGGTCTGCCCTTAAAACACTATCACTTGAATTCAATCAAGTACCGTCCTCTGATTACTTTTATTTCTGGGACAGTTTCTCAAGAGCAACTTCTAATTTTAGCTATTGTAGCCGAGCTCCTTCCCATCCTTGGCACACCACTGTTGCTCCGTGTGCCTTCACTTTCCTGCAAATGTGACAATCAGGGGTGCGCCTCTTAGACAAAGCACAAAGCTAGTGCAGGTGGAGGTGAGGAAGGGCAGAGATGGAGCTTGGTGGCTTTTGCATGTTTTTGTCTGCATGTTGATTTTATACAATCATTTCCACAGAATCCCCTTTTAGTTATTGCAATCCTGGAACACGGAAACCAGTTTGAAGCTATTCTAACTACATATTATGAGATGAAGCATCTCCCCTTTATGAATAAAACTCAGTTTGCAGGCTGGAGGGATGGCTTAGTAGTTAAGGTATTTGCCTGAAAATCCAAAGGACCCAGGTTCTATTCCCCAGGACCCACATAAGCCAGATGCACAAGGTGGCACATGCATCTGGAGTGCATTTGCAGTGGATGGAAGGAATGGCATGCCTATTCTCTCTTTCTCTCTCTCTGTCCCAAGTAAATAAATTAATTTAAAAAAATTGCTGTGTTGGTGGTCCACACAACACACCTTCTTGAAACTTTAAAAGTACACATTACTTTTAAAAAGGTTGCCTTTCTGCTCTTGCTCAAGAAAATGGGGTATTTGAGCCAAAGAAGAGCAAAGATTAGCATGTTTTGAAGTTTAATCCTGGAATGCATACTTCTGTAGTTTGATTAAAAGCTTACAATTACCTTTCATGCAGGTGAATGCAACTGTCCTGAAAAAAAGCCCTCTCTGAATTATCTGGAACTCTGAGTTCTTGCTTTTCTGCAGAGGTGAGGGGGGAATTAGGTCCCAAACAGGAACACTAGAGATATAAGTTAAGTAAACATGACTGCTGGAAGGATTGAAGGTAATTCAGGTGCGGGAAGGTGAGGAATCCTTCACTTCCATGGTAGTGAATGGAGACATCATCCATGCCACCTCAGAACTGGACTGCCTCTGCAGCTAGGAACCATGTCTGCTGCTCCTGGAAACTGAACATGGGAACTTGCAACTCCTTGCTGGAGTTAGGAACCAATACAGAATTAGACAACACTTTCCTGGGCTTTGAGTGAAGTGATTGCTGACAAAGGAGTGAACACAGTAAAGGGGAACCAACCAGAAGACAGTACCATATCTCTGCAATAGTGATGGTGAAAAACCATCACCTACTTCATCAAGAGCAAGGGGTAGCAGTTAAGATCAGGAACCCGAGCTGCCCAGCTGGTTCCTAGGCTAGCCCTCTGCTTTCCTGCAGTGGGTCCAGTGCAGTGAAACCAGCTGGCTGCAGAGGGCCCTGGAAACCCTGGTGGCTTAGGCTTGGGGCCAAGGACAGGGCTGCTGAGGAGAGAGAAAATGTCTACAGATTCTCCTCACATAACCCTGCCTCTGTGTTTCCCTGAAACTTGGCTTTGCTTCTTCATTTTCGTCTCCTGGCCTTATGCTCTCAGTTTGCCTGCTTCGCAGGATTTCCTCACTCTGCTGGCTGTCTGCACCCTGGCATCGCGGCATTGGCATCGAGGGCCTCCTCCATATGCGGCCTCTGGCGCCTCCCACCAGCTCCGCACAGCTTCGCATCAACATCCAAGTGTGAGTGCACAGAGATGCTTGGTCGCCTTCGCTGCTGGGGCTTCACACCGAGACTTTCCGGAACTGGAAACCTCGCACCAATATTTTCAAGTCACGCCTAGAGGTTGCAAATCTGCCACTGTTATATCCTTTCACATAGCGCCGTTTGTATTTTGAGCATTGCGTAGTGAATTGTAATTGCCACCAACTAAAATAGATATAGGAAATAGGAAGTGTGGGGCATTTCTCATAATTTACCATTCTCGTTGAATCTTTCCCTTGCTGTGACTGCAGTAACAACTCTTGCATAAAACCAAGAAACATACTAGCCTGAATGGGGGAAAAAACTGCCTATTCTCTGCAAATGGCATTAAGCTTTGAGTTTCAAGTTTAGTGGGTTTTCTTCTCCACAGGAATTTTGAAGATGCCTTGTTGATAATAGATCTACTTGCCAAAGCCCAGTGAAGTAATTTGAATTGCTGGAAGTGTGGTCAGTGGAAAAGCATGAAAGTAAGAGTGATAAAATGTATATGGTTGTCACCCTCCTTATGGGAAGCCAGAGGCACAACTTTGGATCTTTGTGTTAGAAAACGTGGTGATGTTTCTGGCATAGCCAGTGGGTGTGTTGGGCCCTCTGGATACCAGGAGTCCCCTGAATGGGAGTGTGCTTTTCCCAGACTTTACAGCTAAGCCTGGCCATGACATGTGAGATTCATGAGCAGCAACACTGCTATGGAAGTAAGGATTATGCTTCCCCCAAATTTCCACCTGGAAATTCCCATTTCCCCCCCCCCCCGTGATGGCATTGTGAAGATGAGGCCTTTGGGGAGGAGCACTAATGGTTGGTGTTTGTTTGATAGCTTGCTTTCTTTTTTATTTTTTTTCCTTTCTGTTTATTTTCTTTCCCTTTACCCTTTCCCTCTTTCCCTCCCTTTCTTTCTTTCTTTCTTTCTTTCTTTCTTTCTTTCTTTCTTTCTTTCTTTCTTTCTTTTTTCTTTCCTTCTTTCTCTTTCTTTTAGATAGGGTCTTACTGTAGCCCAGACTGACCTGGAACTCATTCTGTAGTTCCAAACTGGCCTTGAACTGGATCTTCCTACATCTGCCTCCAGAGTCCTGGGATTAAAGACATGCTATCACCACCAGCATGGTATTGGCTTCCTTATGAAAAAGATCTTTACCATTTTTCTCATCTGAGGACATAACATCAGTGAGCCCCAAAACCAGACCTCATAAGACACTGAATCTGCCTTGATCTTGGACTTCCAGCCTCTTTAAAAAATGTGGTAGTGGGGCTGAAGAAATGGCTTTAGCAGTTAAGGCATTTGCCTGCAAAGCCAAAGGCTACCAGTTTGATTCTCCAGGACCCACATAAACCAGATGCACAAGGGGGCGCATGCATGTAGAGTTTGGTTGCAGTGGCTGGAGGCCCTGGCACACCCATTCTTTTCCTCTCTCTCCCTCTTTCTCCCTCACTCTCTCAAATGAATAAATAAATAAAACATTTTTTAAATGTGGTAGTTCTCCAGCACTCAGTCTGCAACCTTTTGTCACAGAAACCTGAAGAGAGAAAGTCTGATGCATTCTGTGTACCATTCCACTCAATCATAATGGTGTTTTTTTTTTTTTTTGT
Organism: Orientallactaga sibirica; assembly: GCA_036365145.1. Taxonomy (NCBI): domain Eukaryota; kingdom Metazoa; phylum Chordata; class Mammalia; order Rodentia; family Dipodidae; genus Orientallactaga; species Orientallactaga sibirica. Next base: position 55,314,114 of record JAEOAD010000001.1, read on the forward strand.
ATTTTCATTTTCTTACAGTTAATATTTGAAGAAGCTGGTAGTTCTATTTCCAAAATATGTTTGAATCTACATCCAACTGCACTCTTGCTATACTCCTCCATGACTGACAGAGAACCACTAGCATTTCTTATGGACTACTATGCAACCCCATGATTGCCCACTGCTCTGTACACAACACTTTTATTTTATTTTATTTTATTTTATTTTATTTTATTTTATTTTATTTTATTTTTTACATCAGCTCTAGTACTATTTTTTTTTTTTTTTTCTTTTTTATTATTTTTTATTGAAAACTTCTTTAATTGTAGACAAAATCCCACATTATTTCCTTCCCTCCCCTTTCTTTCCCCTTTGAAATTTCACTCTCCCCTCCCCCTCTCAATCTGTCTCTTGTTTCAGTTTGATGTCATGATCTTTTCCTCCTATTATGATGGTCTTATGTAGATAAAGTCAGGCACTGTGAGGTCATGGATATCCAGGCCATTTTGTGTCTGGAGGAGCACGTTGTAAGGAGTTCTACTCTTCCTTTAGCTCTTACATTCTTTCCACCCCTCTTCCGCAATGGACCCTGAGCCTCAGAAGGTTGGTTTGAGATGTTTCAGTGCTGAGAACTCCTCTGTCACTTCTTCTCCGCACCATGGTGCCTTCTGAATCATTCCAAGTTTGCCACCATCTGAAAAGAGAAGCTTCTTTAACCAAAAGTGAGAGTAGCATTAATATATGGGTGTGGACATTAAAAGAAGTGCTTACTGGGCAGTTTGGTGATTATAATATTTACATTTAGCGAGACACCAGCAGACATTACACCCTTAGGGCTCATGACTACCCCATCATATGTTATCAGTATCAGGGATGTGTTACCTCCCATGAAGCGGGCCTCCAGTCCAGTTAGAGAGTGGTTGGTTTCCCCCATAACAGACATGCCACTATTGCACCCATTGGCTCATTTGGCCTGGCTGGCCCAATTTAAACCTTGCAGTGTTCATTGTTGAGTACCTTCACTGGTGTTTTCTCTCTCCCATTGAACTGCATGCAGTGTTGCTTTTTCTAACTTTCTGTCATGTCAACTGGTCCACATGGAGGAGGCTTTCAGCTCAGCTCCAGCAGGTTTTCTCAGTGATCTTACAGTCCAAGTATGTGGAGTCTTCAGCAATAGGGTCTTACTGTCTATTCCTGGTGGGAAACCAAGGGCCTCTTCAATGGCCTATAATGTTTGGGAGGTATCTGTGACCTCCCTGGCCAACAACTCACTGGAAGGTATCCCATCCCTGACACTGAAAATTTTCTAGTAACAATCTATTGCTTCTGAGTGTTGCATTGTCCAGAAAAGTAGGTTTCCATATGACTTATTTATATCCTCTTAGATTTTGATTAGCCCTCCCTTCACTGTTCCTTTACTCAATCACTTTCAATAATGTTTTAAAGACACAAATCTGTTTACCCCCAGCTCTTTATTTTGAAAGAAAATCAAACTAAATGAAAATTTGCAGTACTGATAGAATGAACATCCATGAATTTGTCACATGTGAAACAAATGAATGTGGATTTTAGGCTTGACTCATCCCCAAGGGCTCTTACTATGGATATAAAAAATTAGTTTTGAAAGATTGAAAAAAAAAAAAAAGAAAAGAAAAGAAAAGAAAAGAAAAGAAAAAAAACAAAAGAAAGAAAACATGAAATCTCTAACTTTTGTTTTCCCAAGGATTTCTGATAAGACAAATGTGGTGGCTTGAATGTGAACAGTCCCCCTTAGACATGTGTATGAACACATAATATCCAGTTAATATTGCTTTTTGTGAAGATTGTGGATTTATAGAAAGTAGAGCCTTGTTGAAGAAAGTGGGAGCAGACCTTGAGGTATCATAGCCCAGGCTAGTTTGCTGTTCTCTGTCTTTCTCTTCTTCCTCTCTACTGATAGAAGGATCTAGCTCTGGCTTCCTTCCCCACCATGATGGACATCCCCTTGAAATTTTAAGCCAAAAATAAAACCTTTGTTTCCTTAAGCTGCTTCTGATTAGGTGTTATGTTCCAGCAATGAGACAGTAACTGATACAGTGTACCTATAATGTAATCTAGAATTAATCTGAATGATACCGAGATTAAATCCAGAAGACTAGTGGCCAGAAAAATAAGAGAATGAGACCAAAAATAAAGTTGGGATTTGTTTTAACAGGCTTTCTATTACCATAGAAATACCTGGTAGAGCAAACTTATAAAGAAGAAAGGGTTGTATGTTTTTGTTTTTGTGTTTTTTGGGGGGGCGGGAGGGAGCCCATCGTTTTGGAGATTGCAGTGTTGGATTGGTTAGATGGTGCTTTGTAGCCTGTGGTGCTTTCCAGGACACTTCTCCAGTGACCTCAAAGCCTCCCATCTCCTCCTAGTGCACCCTGGGGACCAATCCTTCAGCATACATGACTTCAGTGAAATTCCAAATCCCAACTATAGCAAGAATGCTTACATTCATTTCTAATTCCTCTTTGAGGCTGTGTATATTTTCTAGATTCCTCAAACCCTACAGAATGAGATTAGATTGGACTGAGAAAGACTCAAGTAGGATACTTGGAACAAAATTTTACTATAGTGTAAAGAAGGGTCTATTCTATGTTTTGAAAAAGATGAAAATGTAGTCACTTTAGCTTTCTGAGATGCTATGACTAAACCTCATTATTTCAGGGATTCTATACCTTACTCACAAATTAATCTAGGAGAATTCCAGTGTGATTTACAAAACAATCTATCAAATTCTTTCTTTTTGCCTCCAGTGTACTTTGTATGATGTGAGTAGCATTACTAATGAAACAGCAATCTCTCTATCTGGTGCCTGTTTATCATCAAACCAGTGAGGGAAAGGATTCATTGCATTTTATAGATGGAGATCTCAGATTTCTTCTGCATTGAGTCCAGATTACTGCTTGTTTCTAGATGTGTATGACAAAGATAGTTACTGGCCAAACTGGCCCTAGAAAACGGGACACTGGGCAAATATAGAACCTATGTGCTATTATACTGACCACTTCTCAATATAAGTGATTTAAAGAACTTCAGTTGATATTATCCATTCCTCTAGTCCATTTTAACTATAGTGAGGGGAAGTTGGTTGTATTTTAGAAATGTATATCCAGTACTTGTACATTTTTACCTTAACTTAATATGACTGTTTCTAAATGTAACTAAAAGCCACATAGCTGAGAAAACTTAAGGTTATGTTTTGTTCAGCAGTGGTAATATTACCTACATTTAAAATTTGTATTAAAAGTATCCTTAAGAGTTCATAGTACAGTTTTTCCCTTTTTATTATAAAGGGATTGCATATACTCTGGAAATTAAAGAAAAAAGAATAAAATTAAAGCTATTAATAATCTGGCCATTCAAAGGTAACCATTGTAAACATGGTAAAGCAGTTTCTTATATGTAAATGATATTTAAATATTCATATAGGACATGATTATATAATACTGAGCCAATGGGCTGGAGAGATGACTCAGTGATTAAAGGTGCATACTTACAAAGCCTGATAGCCTGAGTTTATTCCACAGTGTCCATATAAAGCCAAACAAAGCCACACAACGTGGTACATTCATCTGAAATTTGCTTACAGTGGAAGGAGGCACTGTTGCATGCATATTCACTCTCTCTGCCTTTCTCTCATTCCTAAATAAATAAATTAAAATATTTAATAAGAATATATAATACTGAGCCAATGTTTTATGTTTCATAATGTGCATTTTCCTATAAATTGAATTTCTCAATTTCATCACTCATATTGAGTTGAGCACAGATGAGAATTTTTGTTCAGTTTTCTAGTATGACAAAATAATGGGTGAGAATTTGAGGCTTTTAGTCCTTGTATGGTCATATATTCTTGACTATTCTCTCTGCCAAAAAACATCCATCTTTTGAGCTGTCACCCCAAAAGAAGCAAAATAAGATATGGTAAATCAAGTAAGTGATTAATCAAAAAACAGTCATTTGAGGCTGGAGAGATGGCTTAGCAGTTAAGGCACTTGGCTGCAAAGCTTAAAGACCCAGGTGTGATTCCCTGGTATGCACATAAGCCAGATTGCACAAGGTGCTGCAGGTATCTGGAATTTGTTTACAGTGGCTAGATGTCTTGGCAAGCCCATTCTCTCCCTCCATATCTCTCTCTCTCTCTCAAATAAATAAATAATAAAAATTGTCTTTTGAGCCCATTGATGGAAGTTTTTAAAAAAAATGATGACAAACTCTGAAACTGGTACAGAAACTTGGCTCTGAGAGACAGTTTCAAAAATATTTGCAATAATACAGGCACTTACCATATGGGTTAGGTAGATGGCTCAGTGGTTAAAGGCACTTGCTTCCAAAGCCTGCCAGTCAGGGTTAAGTTCCCAGTAACCATGTAAAGCCACATGCACAAAGTAGTGCATGCACCTGAGTTCATTTGCAGTAGCAGGAGGCCCTGGTGTACCCATTCTCTCTTTCTCTCTCCCTTTCTCCCTCTTCCACTCTCTTTCTCTCTCCTTACAAATAAATAAATAAAAATATTAAAAAATAAATGTTCATGCATGAACGTAACTGAAGAAAAATAATCATTTCATTGCTTAACTTCTAGTATTGAATGTAAAAAATCAGCCATTGGCTTAATTGCTATTTCTAATTTTTATGCACACCATCCCACAGAAATGAAGAAGGCCAAGGAGTCACAGTCTACTTTCATTATGTGTGTGGGAAATAAAATAGATGTTGTCACTCTATATCCTGTCCTATTAGGAATAAAAGTAAGAAAGGAAAGAAAAAAAGAGAAAGAATTGAAAAGAGAGGAGGTGAATGGACCAGAGAACAGGAAGGTATAGAACTGTTCTAAATTCTTATAATGATACAGCTATGACTGAATACTAATTGTTTTTAAGAAATTTAAATTTAATGGTGTTCTTTTGTAATACTTCCAGTATTTCAGGCCCTTAGTCTAGTCATCCCACGACTGATAAAAAGTTAACATGATGAAGCAGATAACACAGGGACACTTATAAGACATTATCTTTTCATAATCTTTGGAGAACAACTTTTGGAAAGCTATTTTAGGCTGATGAAACCCATTAGTGTAGTCAGCATCCATCCATCCACTGGGCTTCAGAAGAAGGGATACTAGTGACCGCAGACACAGATAGCTGAACAAGGTTTTCAGGATCCAAGATCCTTAGAGAGGAAGCACTCAACTCATTATCCTACTTTACCTCTCAAAGGGGGCTACTGTTACCTAAAATCTACCACCTTCTGGATAAAATAGCACATAGAATTCCTGCCTATCTTTTTTAAAATCATATTTCAATAGAAGGTTTGAAAGAAAAAATTGCCTTTTACAGATTTAAAAAATATAGTTTCAATAAATTTGAATTCACTAACATTTGAAGGAACATCTTCATCTTTTAAATGACATGCTCATACACAAAATTCATAAATGAAGATATTACTTTTCTGGCTCTATTAGAAGTTTTTAGAAATTAAGATAGAATTTGTAAAATCCTTGTGATAGTGGATTGTGTTATTATGATATCTGACATATATAGTGAGAATAGTAGATGTTAGAAGGCCTGCTTATCTTTTACTCCAGTCTACATTTCTTAGCATTGTAAAATGTTTCTTAGTGTTATAAAAATTGCTAAATAATAGATTAAAGCCATATCCACAAGAGAAACTTATTTCTTGCTTTCAGTTTGCCTCCCTCTTATATCCACTTCTAAAGATTCAGGGACAAAAAGTACATAATATAATTACTAAAGATAATTGTTTTGTGAATATATGTGGAGCTAAACAGACTGTTTATGAAATGATACAATGAGGCAGAGCCTTCTTTCTGGGAGCTTATATTTTGAGTGAAATGATGGCAGAATTGGCCATGTGCAGTGTCTGGAATTCTGCCATTCAGGAAACTGAAGCAGGAGGATCACAAGATTATAGCCAAGGGGATACATGGTGATAACCTGTTTCAAAAAAACAAATAAAGAAAAATAAAGAAGACAGATAGAAAGCAAGAAAACTGAAGTGTACAGTTACATAAGTAAATAAAATGATGTCAATAATGGAAATAGTATGGACAAATTTAAAAAGCCATTATTGGGCTATAGAAATGGCTTAGCAGTTAAGGTGCTTGCCTGCAAAGCCAAAAGATGCAGATTCAATTCGCCAGGACCCACCTGAGCCAGATGCAAAAGGTGGCACATCTGTCTGGAGTTCTTTGCAGCAGCTGGGGGACCTGGGGCACCCATCCTGTCTCTTTTCCTCCCTCCCTCCCTCCCTCCCTCCCTCCCTCCCTCCCTCTCTCTTTCTGTCTTTTTCTTTCTCTCTCTCAAACAAATAAAAATAAAATATATTTTAAAAGTCATTATATTTTTTTTTTGAAGGACTTGAGTATAAACCCCTGGTCTCCCACATGCTAGGCAAGCACTCTGCCACTGAGGTATAACCCTAGCCTCAGAAATCATTGTTTGCTACATTTTTTTTTTTTAGCAACTCAGAATATTCATTGTTTAGTTCAGACCTAAAACTCTCAATAATAAGGATAAATTGAGTAACAAATGAAAAAATTCTTTTCATTTTAAATGGCTGCCTAAGGGTAGGCCATCAAAATCAAGCAATTTTGCAATGCATTTATTAACTAGGATAAGTAAAATAAAATACCTACTAAAGATGCTCATGGTCTTATGTCTAGGACCTGTGTTTATGTTTTTTACTTAACAAAGGTATCTTTGCTAGAACTAAGATTTTGAGGTGGGGAAATTATATGATGTTATACAAGAGGGGCCAATGTATTTGCTAGGGTCCATGTAAGGAAAATCAGAAGGAGCCTTGCTCAATGAAAGAGGTAAGAGTGTGTGGGCCTAGGAGCAGGAGTGTGACAATCCTGAGAATCGGGAACAGACAAGGAAACAGCTTGCCCCTTGGAACTTCCAGAGTAAGTCAGCCTTACAAGTCATTTTGCAATTCTGACATGCACAATTATTACTAGTATTAGCAATTTTCTTGTTGCTGTGAACAAATATCTGACCAGAAACAACTTATGGACAGAAAAAGGTTTAATTTGGCTTACAACTACAAAGGGCAGTTTCACAATAAGGAAGCCATGTTGGCAGGAGTGGGAGCTGAGCTGGTGACATCTCATCTGAGCTGGGAAGCAGAATGAGCAGCACATGGGACTGGGTTGCAGAACCTCAAGTCCCCCCACCCCAAGTGAAACAGGTCCTCCATAAAGGCTCCATGACCTTCCCAAGCAGCATCACTGGTTGGGAAATATGTATTCAAACACTTTTTTTGGGGGGGGAGGGGGGTTGGTTTGTTTTTTAGGTTTTTGAGGTACGGTCTCACTCTAGCTAAGGCTGACCTGGAATTCACTATGTAGTCTCAGGGTATCCTCAAACTCATGGCGATCCTCCTACCTCTGCCTCCCGAGTGCTGGGATTAAAGGTGTGCGCCACCATGCCCAGCTCACACTTGGGTTGTTTTAAGCCACTAAGTATGTGGTGATTTGTTACAGCCACAATAGGAATAGAAAACATTAGCTCTTTATTCTGGAAGAGAAAACAGTTAGTTTTCAAAGAAACATATACAGAATCAGACCCAATTACTCTCCAAACAGATAGTTTCTCAATGAAAGGGTTATGACAATAAATCATCAATTGTTCTTTTTGTGAGTATTTTTTTTTGCTCAGCGTCTATTACCTACATGTTAAGATAAGGTAAAGAATTGTCCTTTCTCATACCTTTACTGGGTTGATAACAGTCATTAACTGTTATTTTAATACTACTATTTTATTTAATACTACAACCCTACAATGGAAGCGTCATTTTTTTTTTACATCAGAAGCAACTGATTTCAGAGAAAATAAACAGCTTGTATTTCAAGTTAGTGTGAAAAATGCAAATACATAATACTCAGATATGGATTTCAACATAGGTAAATTTGTCTTTTATATAGAGACCTCATGTAAAAGAGATAGATAGATGATAGATAAAGTTTATAGGTGAGAGACACAGATGATAAATAGGAATATATAGATGACATATAAATAATAGCTAGGTACAGGTGATAGAGAAATGACAGAGATGATTAATAGACATAGATGACAGGAAAATAAAAATTATCAATAGATATATGTGAAATATATTGTAGATAAATAAAATAATGATAGATAAAAGAGGATTAAAGAATATCACACAGTCTAACAAGTTGAATTCAGTGTTGCCAAAAGTTTGCAGAGCAAAGTTTTGGCCTACATAGTTACTGGGAAAAAAAAAAGAAAAATCTTTTGGGCACCATCTGTCCTCCTGATTTCCTCTTGTATAAAAGAGGGATAACAATAGACACCTCTTATAAAGAATCCCAAGAAATAGGACTGAATACTGTGACACTGAAGAGCTCTTTAAATGTTGATTCAACACTCTGTGGTCTACTTAGGATCCCCAAACCAATTTGTGACTCATTCAACACTAAGAGGTAATCTGTTCTGAAGGAGAGAAAGAGGCATTATAAATCAGGTGGCAATCAATGATTCCAAAGAGAATGGAACATATTCTTTGTTCAAATGAACAGAAGATGTTGGTATGAATGGTGTGCTCTCAGAGAGAAGTAGACACAGCCGCAGTTGCTTACCAGAGGGTGAGCATAATGCAAGAGAACCTTTAAGAACAGCAGCTCCCAGGACATCTTGGATTAGTGCCTTGAGTTAGGTCATCAAAATGAATGAGGTCACCTAGACATAGTTTAAACAACTGCAAAGCAGAACAATATGACCAAAGGCTGGCTTAAGACTTCGACACAAGTACAGAGCCAATGGCAGCTGGAAACTCTTAGGGACTAAATGAGAAGGGGAGAGTAATTTTGACATCAAAGGGATCAGTTTGACACATGAAAATCAAATTGGATGGACTGTAATGCAAACAGCTGGGTGTGATTCAGCCTAAAAAGGCAGATTTCCTGGAGTCAGCCAAGCATTTATTAGAACTCTATATGCCTCCCAAGGAGAATGTAAATACGTATTTTTTAATTTCCAAGTGTTTTCCCATTCCAAACAATGGATAAGAGATGACAGGGAAATAAATACACTGCACTATGACCCTTGGATGGCAGTACTCACTATACGTCAGAACCTTTTCTTCTCTTCCACATTTTCTTCCCTTCCTGTCTCCCACCTTTCCTTTTTATGCTTAGAGAATAGCATCAAGAGTTAATATATTTGCATGTGATGCAATAAATTCAAGAAGTGTCTATTATCTTGCTGAAACCCTGCTAATATTAGAAACATTTCTGAATGGGCCAGTATTTCCTGATACCTTGCACAAGAATAATAGTCTGTTTTGGTTTTTCTTCCCAACATGTGCTTTCCAACTGACCTTCCTATGAAAATGCACCATGAATGGTATGGAAACTTTGCCTTTGGTTTAGTCCAAAGGGTATGCAAACCATTTGCAAAAGGAGAGATCAGGCTGAAGGTAAATGAAAGAAAGAACCAAGTTTTATTAGTGACCTATAAGCTACTCTTTGGAATGGCTTCGGAAACATTTGTCTGTTCTGTTTTCCCATAGTGATACATCTCTGCTTTGTTATACTGGTAACCTGCTTGTACCAGAATGCAAATGCCCAGTTCGAAGGATCAGTGTTGTTCTATAACGCAATGCTGTTTAGTCTTAGTGCCCTAATACATCCACTGTATATAACATGGACTTCCTTCAAGATAGAAACTTTTATCCAGAAAGCACAGAAATGCTTAGCATTGCTTATTACTGTATCCCCAGAAATTAGCAAACCATAGGACATCTAGTAGGCATTGAATACATATTTGCTATGTTCATGAGTAACATGAGCCAAGAATCTGTAAATGGTTCTAAACATGATTAAGTAGAGAGGACTCTACTAAGACACCTTTAGTTTCAGTAAGTCATCATTATCTGTTTAAATTACCTCATTGTGTGGGATCTGCAGAACAAATGCAAAGCTATAAAAAAATCTAAATTCAAGATTAATTTGGGGATTCAAACAAGACAAAGCAGAACAAATATCCTCTAACTTTTGGCATAACTTAGCAGGATCCCTTTGCCTCATTTCAGAACCTATGCAATGATGTCTAAGCAGCATGCAGGAGATTTTAAGTTAATACACCAGTTACAGTGTTTTGTTGCTGGATCAGTGAATAATTTCATTGACCCACAGCTTTGCTCTTGCTCATGTGGCCATCTCAGCTATTCTATTGATATGCTGGGGAAGGCATGCAAGAGAGATATAATGGGCCCAGCAGATATTAAGCCTGTTGTCTTTCTGTTTACTACCTGCAGCTTCTACTGTTTTCAAGTGTTTAGTTTTTCATTTGAAGGTATCTTGTGTTGACATAATAAACTTTTTAGGACCAGATCTGCTTTGAGATTTACTTGATAACTTGTGCTTATAAATCAGTTGATAAAAATGGTATAATGGTGTAATTATGCTCATAAATCTTGCTGTAATCAATGAGCTGATAGACCTGTGATGAAGCATTAGGGACTTAAATGGAGGGTCATCTTCCTTCTCACATTTAGGGCAACCCATTTCTGATCTTTCTTGATATTAGTGATTGGCTAAAGAGCTAAGGTCTGCCTTAAGATTTAAAAACAGGGTAACACTCAAGATATGTCTTCATATTTGATTTTGCACTATAGATGACACAGCTATTGTGTAGACTAGTTCAAAAAAAGAGAAAATACTAGTATTGTGTGCCTCTGTCAATGAAGGCGTGCACAAGTACATGTTAAATGTGCAGGATAAATGTATTAGGATTGCTTTAGTATAGGAAAACCAACATGGTTAAGCAATAAAAAAAATCAAACAACCAAGTAAAAATATGGGTTAGAGATTTGAACAGAGAATTCTCAAAGGAAGAACTACAAATGGCCATTACACATTTAAGGAGGTGTTCAATATCTTTAGTCACCAGAAAAATGTAAATCAAAACAACTCTGAGAGTCCAGTGAGGATGACATTCATCAAAAAGTCAAATGAAAATAAATGCTGGCAAGGCTGTGGGGAAAGAGGAACCCTTACCCACTGCTGATGGGAATACAAACTTACATAACCACTGTAGAAATCAGTATGGAAACTCCAGACAAAGTTGAAAATAGAGTTACCATTTTATACAGCAATACCACCTCTGGACATATATCCTAAAAAGACTCAGCTCTTTACTACAGAGATATTTGCTCAGCCATTGTGGTGGTTTGATTCAGGTGTCCCCTATAATCTTAGGTGTTCTGAATGCTAGGTTCCCAGCTGATGGAGATTTGGAAATTAATACCTCTTGGAGGCAGTGTATTGTTGGGGGCGGGCTTGAGTATTGTAGCCAGTTTCCCGTTGCCAGTGGTACACTGTTGTTTACCTGTTGTCTGCCTAATATTGTCCAGGAAGTGAAGTCCACTCTCTGCTCATGCCATCGTTATCCCCTGCCATCATGGAGCTTCCCCTCGAGTCTGTAAACCCAAATAAACCTTTTATTCCCCAAAGCTGCTCTTGGTCATGTGATTTCTGCCAGCAATGTGAACCTGACTGCAATAGCCATGTTTGTGGCTACTCTATTCACAATAGCTGAGAACCAGAATCAGCCCAGATGCCCCTCAACTGATGAACGGATAATGAAGATGTGGTACATATACACAATAGAATTTTACTCAGTGGTAAGAAAAAAATGATATAATAAAACTTACAGGTAAATGTATAGAGTTGGGGAAAAAATCATTCAAAGCAAGGTTACACAGGCACAGAAAAACTAACACCATATGTAGTCTCTCATCTGTGGTTCCTAACTGGGAACAATTAGAGATAAGTACAAATGATAGTCTGTACCAGAAATACTATAATGAGACTAGTAAAGACAAGAACCAGGGAGAATGGAGAAGAGGAGTTATCTGAAAAGATAGGAGAGGGCAGAATATTAGGGGTGGGTCTTAGAGGGATGGGAGAAGGGAGGGTGGGGAGGGAACTACACATAAATTAAGACAACATGAATCAGTCACATAGAAATCCTAATTCTGACTAGCATTCCTCAAGATATAACCACTAATAAAAGGAGAAGGGGGACAGTCTGGACAAAAGGTGGAAAAAGTTGAGCCTCCTTAAAACAACAGACTGGCAAGTACTTCCAAGGCCTAGAGTTGTGCTGCACCCCACAGTGAGCTGTTGTACAGGGAAACCCATGAAGTCCCCAAAACCATGTAAGCCATTGCCAAAACACTAGATTACCTACCAGAGCTACAAAGTAAGTTCCTAGTGCTGAAGACACCACAGGCCATGGTCACAGGACATCAGATTACCATGCCCGAACCAAAAGGGAAACTAGCTCCCTCCTGTTTGGCCCATAGTTCTGGAAAGCCCTATGGGAGCTGCTGGAAGAAAATGGTCACCAACAACATGTATAAGTAGGGGATCCTGCAGATTACAAAGCAAACATCTTGACAAGAAGTACACACTTGTGCAATAGTGTCATACAGCCTCAGCAGGTAACCAACTGGTCTCTGAATAGGTATGAAGTTCACTCAGTGGAAAAGAATTCATATATGGTACTGGAAACCAAGTCATATTTCCATAGTCAGGAAAGTCAGACTTTAGAGACAAGCCCCCACTGCTCTCTAGAAAAGAAAAGTGGGCTTGCATACCAAAAATCTCTCAAATAACTTTGCACACCTCCTTTAACCCAGGCTGCTCTCAGTCTTCGTTGGAGAATCTGGTTTATTTCACAATGGCAGAGAAAATGTAGAAGAGTCAAGATTCATCAATAAGACAAGAAGATAACTGACTGTCCACAATGAGACTTGCCACCTCTTCTACATCTGCCAGGGCCCAGGAGAACTTGCAGCGGAAGCTGTACCATGATCACTGCTCTTACTGCTAATCTGACAACCAGCTCCAGGGCAATGGTGGTAGCCACGGTGATCAAGCACAACCTTTCAAAGCAGAAATCCAGAGGCTATAAAGAATTCAACACTAAATCAGACTGCCAACAGGCCTGCCATGGCTCAGGGATCATTGGAAGAGAGGGGCAAAATGATTGCAAGTGCCACAGAGCGAGTCAGAATACCCTGAGGCATGGTCCCCCTGCTATCCCATTGGGACTGACTAAGGCCTTCATGACCCCACAGTAAATTCCATAATCCCACAGAGGGAGGCCCCAGGGAAATAGGACTAGGGGAGAGGAAATGAAAGAGTACATCCTGTTAAAAAATAATTTAAAAAATTAGAAAAATAAAAAGAAAAAATTTAGAATTATATTTTGGATAGCAAATAACTTTAGCATTAGCAAAGAGGGTGAGAACATTTTTATCTGGCTAAATCGTCATAGGTTATTCCAATGCATTGGCTCATAATTCATAGTAGCAGTTCATATTGACACTTGTTGAATGAAATTACTATTCTTCTAATAATTAATAAGGTCATGCAATGTCAAAAAATTGGTTGACCAAATTCAATCTTAAAATGGTTTCTAGAGTGCTTAGATCCATCAGCATTATTTTCACTTCACTAAAATTGCCTTTTCTCCCACTTATCTAGGCCTTCTCCTAGATTGGGCATGGTGGCACGCACCTCTCATCCCAGCAATGTGGAGACTGAAGCAGGAGGATCTGATTCTGAATTTAAAGCCAGCCTGGGCTACACAGTAAGACCCTGTCTCAGAAACAAGCAGTCTACCAATTTTCTTCCCCATTTATTGCTAGGAGAACAGTATAAAAACAGGCATAAATTCAACAGAATTCACTACTTTGAACTCAGCACATGTCAAGATTTGTCCAATGCAGGCAAATCCATGTGCTTGAGATGAGTAGAATTTGTACCATTTTCAGTTCCTATGGATATTGCTACCTTTGTCTTTCAAACAGAAAAATAACTTATTCATCTACATGATGAGGCTTTAAAGAAAGTGGCTCATTCTAAAGAAAAATACTTTTGAGTCTAAGTAATTTTGAGAATAGTACTAGGCTTTAGACTGTGAACAAAAGGATTAAATGCCAAAGTAAGTGCACAATAGCAGGAAGAAACAGCAGATCAGCTGGGAATCCGGTGCAGTCATTTAAGAGTTGTCCTGACTTTGCTGAAAGGGTTATCTCAGCAGCAAGGCATTTTCTGCGTAGTTAGCAATGGGAGCTAGAGAGGTTAAAACAGCTCATCACTTTATCAGGATTACTGAGGGGATGAGGGAGGCCTTAATGGTCTGGCAGTCCTTTTTGTCACAATTTAATGGCATATCGATCTTGCAGAGTGAACAATCATGACCTTGAACTGTTTACAGATGCTTTGGAGGGAGAAGGCTTAAGGAGCTTATTCCAGGGCAGCTGAGAAGGTTGGGCCCTGACCAGTCAAGTTGGGGAATCCAAACGGCAATCAAAACATCCCAGTTTGGGGGCAACTTTCCAGTGGGGATAGCACCTACACCCAGGAAGATCACAAGTGCTTCAAGAAAAGCCAGTGGTGTTACAGGCAATCAATAAATCAACCAGAAGTGTCATTAACCCAGAGAGAGAGGAAGGGAGGGGCATGTGTAGGCCTGTGCATGCATGTGAGCGCACGTACATACAGTACTGACAAGGCCTTCTTCCATTGAATGGTGCCTTTTTGCTGGGACAGATTTTCAAAAAAAAATACTTCTTTTAGGGTCCTGTAAGGTATGGGAACTTCACAACAGCAAGCTGCATCCTAGGATGAGGTCAGCACATTTCACACAACAACTCTTAGCAAGGAATGAGGCAAAACAATGTTTCTCTATGAAACATTATTATTAATTAAAGGGGTAGGAGTCATTTCCCTTCATTCTATGAAATTGCCTATTCAAATGTGAACAGTCGCATTCTCAGTGAAATGTGTTCATTGAAGTCAAACTTTCAGAAAGGGCAGGAGTGGTGAGATGATCATCAACACACTCCATTTCAGTGAATTGAATTGTACCAGCGCTGAATTCCAAAACAAAGTTTCATCCTTGGTTTTTCTAAACCTCCTTTATGCGACCTGCAAGATACTGGTTGCTGGACAAGGCATAAACCAATCTGTCCTCAGAGAGCTTTTATTACAAATGGTCACATATTCCTGACCATGAGGCTCTACCCCTTTGAACTCTATCTACTATGTCGAGTGGCAACACCCCAAAAGTTCTGTCTATATTATATTCTCAAAATTGTGGGTGGGTGTTGCCTTATTCAGAAAAAAAGTTGTTTACAGATTTAGTTAAGTATCTTAAGCTTAAACATCCTGGGTTTTCTGCATGGGCCTTGAATCTCATGACGAGTATCTCAGAAGAGAAGCCTGGAGGGGAAGACATTTTAAAGACAGAAGCAGAGCTTGTTGACACAAGCCAAAGGACACCAGAGAGTGCTGCCAGCTACCAGAAGCCCAGAGACTCTCAGGGCCAAGGCTTTTGCTGGAACCTCCAGGAGTGTGGTTCTGCCAGCTACTTAATTATGGACTTTGGTTTCCAGAAGGATGAGGGAATACATTTCTTTTGCTTACAGTCAACAAATTGGTGGTAACTTGTTAATGAAGCCCTAGACTGTTTTATATGGTATAGCTGTTACCGTCTTATTGGTGGATAAGACATCTGACCAGAAGCAATTTATGGAAGAAAAAAAATTTGTTTGGGCTTCTAGATATGAGGGGAAGTATTTTTTGTTGTTGTTGCTGTTTTGTTTTGTTTTTATTATTATTGAGAGAGACAGAGAGGAAGAGGCAGAGAGAGCGAGAGAAAGAGAGAGAGAGAATGGGTATGCCAGCAGCCTCTCAGCCTCTGTGAATGAATTCCATACTTGTCTTCCCCCTTGTGGGCAAGTGCGGCATTGCGGGCTTGTGTCATTTTATGTCCGGCTAAATGTGGGATCTGGAGATGGCATGGGCATTCTTAGGCTTGACAGGCAGGCACCTTAACTGCTAAGCCATCTCTGCAGCCAGAGGTGGGGAAAGCATGTCAAGAACAGACAACAAGGTGTCACATCTTGTCATATCAGCTGTGAGAAGAAGCAAGGATGAGCTAGTCCACATTGGCAGCTGAGCTAGACTATAAAATCCCAAGGCCCACCTGCAGTAATACAGCTCCTTCAGTCAAACTCTACCTCCCAAAAGGCTCCACCCCCTTGGGTTTAAGTATGAGACTTAAATACATGAGCTTACGGCAGGCATTTTACATTCAAACCACCACACCTACATCAATGTCAACTTTACTGTTCATGCAGTTGGCTGAATCACACACAATGAGAATGAATATAAAGGATATCTGCCAATTGTTACAAAATTGTAATGACAAAATGACCCTTTGTCTTTCTTGCTCACAACTAATTCATTTCCATTCTTATTTGCATATATGAGATTCGAGAGGGCTATGAAAAAAGGGATTTGTTCATCAGCCTTGCAGTATGATAAGGGGTGGTGGTGGCAGGTCTTATAGTATCACCATTACTATGTGAGGGGAAGAAACTTGGAGGCAATGCTGAATGCCAAAATTGAGGTCTTCAAACTACACAGCTGGCTCATTTGAGCCAATGGTTAAGGGCCAATAGAAATGTGTCAAATTTTGTAAAAAATCATGCCTTATACACTACACATAACTTTAAATTTTTCTCAACTCTTAGTTGTAGGAAAAGATGCTAAAAAATCAGCTCCAGACATTCACTGATTGCCCATTTGCAGAAAGGATTTACTGAGGAGATAGGTATTTTCTGTGGAGTTAGCAATTAAGAAAGGAATAAATGCTGGTTATATGCCACATGCTAATTGAGCACATTAACCAATCAAGTTCATCACAGAACATTGTCAAGTCTGGCAGAGGCACTAGTGGTCAAGCTGCAATGGCTGCCTGAGAATTGCTGGAAAAACAATCCCTCCTGTCCAGCTCCTTAGCCTGTGAGCCTCCTTTTCTCTTTGTCAACCATTCTTCTCTGATAGACATCTCTCCACAGTGATCACATTTCTCTCCTAGCCTGGCCACACAAAGCCTTGGAGATCTGTTTTCCTCGTTTCAACTCCTGTTTCATGCTCCTAGGTCCTTCCTTCATAGCATGGTATATATGGTATACCTACCTGCTTTCTACTCTGCCTGCTTATCCACAATAACAAACTCATTTATTCTCCAAAACAGAGCTCCATGGCCTCTTATGAAAGATTATTTTAGTAGTTAACCTTCTTTATGCTGGGACAAAACACCTGACAAGAGGCAGCTGATGGGAGGAAGGGTGTATTTCATCTTACAATCTTGAGAGGAACTGTTACTTTGCAGAGAAAACATGGCTCAAGCAGGAAGCTGTCCTATATCTGGATGGAAGTAGTCCGAGTGAACTGAGCCATCATCAGCAAGGGGAAGCTAGTTATAACATTCCAAAACCTGCCCCTAGCAACCCACCATTGCCAGTAAGGCTCCATATTCCATTCAAACCGCTATCAGGTGGGGACCAAGTATTCAAAACACATGAAGATATGGAGGACATCTCATTCAAACCACCACAGTTACTAAAACAGAATTGATATGCTCTTGTTTGGGCCACCACTAGACTTTACTGAGCTCAGATCTGAAACTCCTCATCACTTCAAGATATTGTATAGGCACATGTTCCATGAGGGTGGCAGAATATCTTGTAGTTTTTGACTAGGCCTGGAAAAAATAATTGACATTAAATAAATATTTGATAAACAAATGAAAGAATGACCAGTCCTTTCTGTGATTAGTAAGTTCTAAAAAGTTCTTAAGGCTTCCAAGCTATCAGTGAACTATAAGCTTGTCTCTGCACTTAAATGTCTTTCAAGGAAAAGGCCTTTTCTCATGTTTAAAAATTTAATAAGGTAATATTTTAATTTAAAAAGTAATGTGGTGGGGGGCTGGAGAGATGGCTTAGCAGGTAAGGCATTTGCCTGCGAAACCTAAGGATCCAGGTTTGATTCTCCAGGTCCCATGTTAGCCAGATGCACAAGGTGGCGCATGCATCTGGAGTTCGTTTGCAGTGGCTAGAAACCCTGGTGTGCCCTCTCTTTCTCTCTCTGTCTCTAATAAATAAATAAAAATAAATAAAAAGTAATGTGTTTCTTTTAGAAGATCTAGAAAATAAGATTAATATGAAAGCACATGAGGATCACATGAGGATCTCAGGTTGCTTCTATTTTGTAGTTTTTCATCATTAAAATGTCTTAGGGGTCCTGTACTTACAGAGAAGGACAAGAATTTTGGGTAGGGAGCAGCTTGTGGAGGCCTAAAGGAATCAGCCTAGATGTCACTTCAATTATTTCCATTTCCTTGAGAGCTTTTATGGAGGGCACAGCAGGGGAGCACAGATACGCATGTACCCCTGACCCCAAACCCTCCTCTGTTCAGGGAAGGTCATTCTCTTAGACCAAGTGCACAACTTCTAGAGAACACACACGGAGCTGTAAGGGAGGAAGAAGACACCTGCAATCAATACCAGATCACACTTACATGCTACTTCCATAGAACTCAGTCTCTGTGGCTTCATGCATGTGCAAGGCAACCTGAGACATAACATTTAGATATGTGCCTATAAAGGAAAGAAAGGGTGTGTGCTGGAATATTGGCTAGTCTCTGCCATGCTTTCTGAATATATTTCTTTATAATTTGATGCTTTACTTTAAAAACAATTTAGTGGGAAGGATATAATAATATTGACTATTAATGTAGAACCTTTAGGCAATTAGTAATGTTTTCTGAACTGCTAGTTTTGAAAAAATTAAAAACAATCATTTCATATGCTGTGATTATATGTAATTGTCCACATACAAATCTCTGACAGCTAATATTTTTTGTGAATTTTACTTCGTGAAGTATAATATGGCTGTACTTACCCATGCCTGCTGCCAGCCCTCTCTGGTGTTAAATGCACACCACTGTGTCTACTGCCTTTGGTTCATATTTGCTTGGCCACCTTCTGAATCATTTTGAATCATTTTATGTATGTGTGTCTCTTGAGGAGTGCATACAATTAGCTATTTTGACTCAATCTAAGAGCTTTTGTTCCTAGAGATCTTTGACCATTTGGATATTTATTTGACAATTAAACCATCAGCTGCTCACCTGCAGTTCTGCTTACAATTTTTTCTTGAATCATTTTTCTCGCACAGAGATTTTTAACAGTATTTATTTAGTCATCAACCAATATCTTACTTTATTATACTTATGATATTTTATAACTTGTTCTTAGAAAATAATTTTTCTCTAGTAAATTGGAAAGAAGTCATTTTGCTTTACATACTACAATTGTTTGTCTTTCTAAAATTGATGTTTTAATAGATAACTCAGTTTTCCAAAATCACTCAACAAATGTGAACAAGTTAAATAAAGGTGGATATAAGTTTAATTATTTCTGTCTTTAAAAAAAAATGAAACATTTTTTGCTTTATTTCCTTTTACTCTCAACTATTGGTGAATTTTAACCATTTTTTTGTAACCCGATCTCCTAGATTCAACTTAACATTAGCAACATTTCCATTATATGGCTCTTTCAAACATAAAAAGCAACTTTGCCAGCTATAGATTTGCTAGGTCCATTCTTAATACCCAAAATGTGACATCTATACAATGATGCCAGTCATATCTATCTCAACTTAAAACATTTCACTTCAAATCTTCAGGAGAACTTAATTATCCTAATTAACAAAAGGAAATTTACCTTGATAATTTCACAACAGAGATAGGCTGCTATAGTAATAAATGTTTTAAAAATGTAATCCAAATAGAGCCCCATACTATTCTTCTAACCTTGTTTTCCTCTTGCAAGGTATAAGTCAAGACCTACTTCTACCTGTGCCCCCCTGGCTGTTATAGCTCAGTTTCTCTTGTCACCAATATATTTGCTATTTAAGTTTCATCAGAATTCATTAGTTGTAATATAGTTTCTATAATCCCCATACTGTTGCTTGTATGTTTGCCTCATCTCACCAAGTACACGGAAATTTCCTTCATGGAAGAGGCCATGTTCTTTTTTCTTTGGAGAGCCATAGCCATCAGCATGGAAATACTGATGACATATTTAATGCTTGGGTGGCTCATAGTAAGTTAATTTCAGTTTCTAGTTTCAAATGTCTTCTCTCAATTAAGTGTGTAAAAGTCAACAAAACAGTATAGTAGTTGCATTCAAGAGTGTGTGCTGCTATAAGAGAATATATGAGATTTGGTAGTATGCAATGACTGAGATTCATTTTCTCATAGTTCTTGAGGTTGGGAAATTAAAGATCACAGGCTCCAGCATCAGGTAAGGGATATCCAGCTGTGTTGTCACATGGTAGAAAGTGGGAAGGCAAACAGACAAAAGGAGACAAACCTTGTCCTTAAAAAGCAACTTATGAGGGCTGGAAAGATGGCTTAGCAGTTAAGGCGCTTGCCTCCTAAGCCTAAGAACGCTGGTTCCAATCTCCAGTGGTTCTAATCTCCAGGTCCCACATTTAGCCAGATGCAAAGTGACACAAGGGCACAATGTCGCACTTGACTACAAGGGGGTGCACGCATCTGGATATCGTTCTCAGCAGCTGAGAGGCTGCTGGTGTGCCCATCTTTATCTGTCTCCCTCTCCCTCTCTGTCTCTCTCTGTGCCTTTCTCCAAAATAAATAAATAAATAAATAAATAAATAAATAAATAAATAAATAAATAAATGCAACTTATGAGGGCATAGCCTAGATGCCTAATCATTTCTTAAAGGCTTCATACCATCACAATACTGTTAAAATGGAAATTAAATTTCTGCATGGTTTTAAAAATGTGAACTTCAGACCACAGCAGCTACCTAGTATAGGTCACTTGTTTTTGATCCTGAACCTGTGTGATGAAATGGTTGAAAGGTTGACACCTACTTAAAATAAGGACAACAATAAGACAAGTGCACTCACTTTACTTAGTGTAACACTCATCACCATCATAATCACCACCATCACCACACCATCGGCTACAACAGAAGCAGCAGTGACTACAAGCTTTAAGGAGAGCCAGGCACATAGTAAGTGTTTACATTGATTCTTACCTCAACCTACATACAGCCCAGTTTGAAAGGTTTGCCTAGCATGTGTAAGGCACTGAGTCTGATCCCATGACAAAATAAATATCTTACAAAACTATAGGAGCTGCTGTTCTTCATATATGATAAAGATGAGACATCTGAGGCCTATAGGTATAGAGGTAGCTAATAAAACTCTAGGGATTTTGTATGTATTTTGGAATGTTGAAGTCAGGCTTGGAACTGCACATCAGTTACTTTCTTCTGATTTATCCTCAAAAACCACAATACTACACATAAGATTATCCAGTATAAAAATACCTAAAGCCAAATTTAGCTTTTAGATGCAGAATTATATATGAAAATAGTACAGAATTTTACACTAAACAGAAATGAGTTAGAATTCTGACTTGCCTACTTTTTCTCAATGTGAAATTTAGTATGCTATTCCATGTTTGACTCCAATTTCCTCAGTTACAAAGAAGGAATAATATTTACACTGCAAAGTACCTTTTACCTAATGAGTGGCAATATGTAGGCTCTTGGTAGTTGCTCAGCAGCCATTTTTATTGTCAAAATTCATTATAACCCTGTATTTTCTGCATATCAGGACACCATATTTGAGTTTTCTGTTTAATACTCATCTTTTTGTTTTTGAGCCAGAATTAAATTTTATTTCACATTGATAGAAACCATGAAAAACATTTACATTTTCCTACATTATAGCACAAGTCAATGGAACATTTTTTGCTGTAAATAAGAACTTACTGATTTGCATAATTAAAATATGTTTATGTTCTTCAAGGTAAAGCAAAATTATATATTAAGTGATTGTTTAAAATATTTTAAATGAGACAAACATATGGCTTCATTATTCACATCCTATCTAGTCTACTATTAAATTATTTCCATTATCAATTAGCAGTCATTTAAAAAGGTGCATTCTTAACATTGTTTTGGTAAGCTGAAATACAACAGGAAGATTAACACAGTTCAAAAATATCAACTGTGCATTTCTGCTACATACTAAACTGTAAGTATTATATTAAGGTTCTGATTAATCTTTTTTGTTTGTATGTTTTATTTTGTTTTGTTTTGTTTTTGTTTTTCAAGGTAGGGTCTTATTCTAGCCCAGACTGACCTGGAATTTACTATGTAGTCTCAGGGTGGTCAGGAACTCATGGTGTCCCTCCTACCTCTGCCTTCCAAGTGCTGTGATTAAAGGCGTGCACCACTATACCTGGCTATGATTAATCTTTATTACCCATAAATTTGTTTTAAATACTTTCAGTAGTAATTTGAACACTTTGACAATTGAAAATCAGTTGATTGCTATTTTCTGTCTGCACAAGAAGACTGATATTAAAAAAATCATTTGTCTAAAATGAAAATTTAAATTAGTTCCTTGACAGATAAAAATAAAGCAAAAATTTCTAGCAGATTGCTCTTCTATAGTAAGTTGGCTTTAAACCTCTTTAAGCTTAAACTCTACAATAGAAGTAGACCTAATCATTTTAGAAATTCACAATATTTCTAAACATACCAGAACATTATCTAATCTTTCAGTTGTTTACAGGAAAATAAAACCATTTAATTATTATTATTACCAGTATTGAAGGTTCTAATAACTATAGAGGTCTGAATTTGGACTGAAGTGCAGTTATTTGAAATACATAAAATAATGTTTAGTTTCTTTTAAAATGCAACTAGATTTTAAATACCATATGTATGTGATTTAGAATGTCAAGTTATAGTATATATTGGCTGATTTCTATGGTAGGGAAGCGGTATTTGATCTGCTATAGAAAATTTAGAAAGTATCATTTTTTGAAAGGACAAAAGAATATTAAATAGAAATATCAGAGAAAAGAAAAGCCTCATCCCCCAATGAGACTACCATTACTTAAAGAGACTATTACTCTTTTTTTGACATTGAAAAGCATTATATCTAGTATAAAGAATAATGTAATGCCATCTAACTCTTATGTATTATAATCCTTAAATATGTATGAATGAATATACAAATATATACATACTGCATAGTGACTATGCAATTGTGGTCTAACCCATAGACTAGGTCACAGCATGATCAAGTCATTTATATCCGAACCACTTGTTTATACCTGAACAAGTTTTCTTTAAGCACAATAGTAATTTTCAAATGATGTAATAAGAACCCTTGTTACAGTATTCTTGTGAACTTTATTTGAGAAAAGGAAGCTAGCTGCTTCACCTACTTTAATACTAGAATGATCTGGATATACAAATATATGGATAGAAACTTAAAGATTATAACTTTCCCATGAGGAGACATCATCTAGTCTGTATCATTGGCATATATTTGCCAAACTTTTTAACACTGCAAACATTAGGGAGTTTAAAGATGAGACATGGGAAAAGGTGTATACTCTGGTCTAGTACAAAGATGCTGATGTAATCTACAAAAGGCCTCTTAATGACATCAATTGGAGGTAGGAACTTATCAATGAAATACTTGACGTCCATCATTTCCTGTTGACACGAACTGTGCATCATGCCTTCATAGATTTTGAAGGTTACATTTGCTGGGTTTACCAATGTTTTTAGTTTTTCAACAGTCAGAGAACCAAACATTAGGGGAACTAAAAGGGTCACTATCTCCATGACACTGGAGAATAGAAATCTCTCTGTTGGTGCCACTGATAGGACCCTGGCAAATGAAGAAGGAAGTAGAAGCCCACAACTGAGTGCAGTGATGCCTGCCACTTTCTGTTGTGTTATGAGAGCAGTGTACAGAGATAAAGCTCCCCCCTGAGAAAATCCCCTGTTAAATAATTCGGTTAGAAGGAATGCCATTCTTCACCTCTTGATCTATCAAGGCTTTTACATTTTCTGCTGCCTGTTTAATTCCAGATTCATCCTCCTGAGAATCTGGTGAAAGCCCAAGAAAATCAAACCAGGAAGGCATAGCCAAGTTCATATTTAAGGTAACAGGCATAACTGGTGCATGTGGGCAGATATATTTGATAAATGAACTTCTGATACCTGTAAATGCTTCTGTCCATCTGTGCCCAGTCCATGAAGGAAAATAACTGCAGGGGTGGCCTTGCGGGCGGCAGGCAAGACAACGGGCAGTGGAGCAGACATGTTATTGCCACACATGCACCAGCTTGGTGGACAGTACTTCAGAAGCGGAAGGGACCTCAGGCGCCTGGTGGCCCAAGGACATGTGAGAGCCACCCACCGGGCGCTAATGCTCATCTTAAATGACATCTTTTTCCTCTGTTCTCTATAATTAGCAAGTAACTCATAGCCTATTTATTTATTTATTTATTTATTTATTTTATTTATTTATTTATGAGAGACAGAGGCAGATAGAGAGAGTGGGCACACCAGGGCTCCAGCCACTGCAAAAGAACTCCAGATACATGTGCAACCTTGTGCATCTGGCTTACATGGGTCCTGGGGAATTCAACGTAGGTCCTTAGGATTCTCAGGCAAGCACTTGAACCACTAATCCATGTGTCTCCAGATCTTGCCTTTTTTTGTTGTTTGTTTGTTTGTTTGTTTTGTTTTTTGAGGTAGGGTCTCACTCTAGTCCAGGCTGACCTGGAATTCATTATGTAGTCTCAGGGTGGCCTCAAACTCATGGCAATCCTCCTACCTCTGCCTCCCAAGTGCTAGGATTAAGGCGTGTGCTACCAGGCCCGGCTCAGCCCTTGCCTTTTAATTTTAATAATGCTTTACTTCTATCACAGGCCCTTTGCACACTGTCTGTTTTGGTCAGCTATTTCTATATTTGTTTTATCTTGTTGTCTTAGCTTACTATTTTTTTTTTTCAGGGTAAACACTTTCTCTTGCTTTTCTCAGACTAAGTCTCCAGCAATATTTTCAAATTTGATTGGCAAAGCTGAGTCTGTTAACATCCATGTTTCCTGAGTGATTTAGAAAAGTACAACTTCATTTCCTTTCTATCACTGACCTCCGTTTCTGTTGGCTCATTCCTTTGCAGAATTGTGTCTGTGATCACACACAGCTGAATTCAAGTGGGTGAATGGCCAGCACATTGTTAAATGCCTTTTAGAGGAAGACTGAATTTTTTAATATTCCATTGGTATAGCTGCTGTTCTTGGTCTTGGTTGACTGGGTTGACACTTGATATGTTTTTTAATAATCAGCACTGCTTTGAGTGAAAATGAGTTTCAGTTAGAAAATAAAAGAACTTTAACAACCTTTAAAATATCATGTGAAATAAAGTACAGGGGGATTGGCAACGTAAGCTGACACTGAAAGGATTTTATAAGAGAAGAGTAGGAAAGACTGTCCCAGAATCCTGTAAATAGCCAATAAAAATTCACCTTGTCTGTGTATTGTCCTAGGAGACACAATCTCATTTACATTTATTAGAAGTAATGATATAGTGTCCTGCAGATAATTAACACAATAAAATGCTGCTAATTTCACAGTGTCATTATAAAATTTGCCAGTTCAAATTAGAAAGTGATTAACCCTCTGAGTGAGGCAATGACATTTCCATTCCCAATTTGTAAATTAAATTTGGAAGGATGTTTCCTGAGTTTAAAGGTTTAGCATATTCAACATTCTTTTTAAAATATTTTTATTTATTTGAGAGACAGAGAGAGAAAGAGATGGAGAGAGAACATGGTCATGCCAGGGTCTCCAGCTATTGCAAATGAACTCCAGATGCATACGCCACCTTGTGCATCTGGCTTATATGGGTCCTTCAGAATTGAACCAGGGTTCTTTGGCTTTATAGGCAAACATCATAACCACTAAGCCATCTCTCCAGCTCAGTGTTCTTATATTTTCATTTTTTCTGTACCATCTTTAGAGTAAGATCTAGACTTAAGAAAGATAATTCATAATAATTTTATCCAAGAGCAATCAAGTTCTTAACATAGACATGAGCTTTACTCAGTGCAGGAATGAAGCCTACTGTGTTTAATAGGCAAGATGGAATTGAAGGAGGAATGAAGGTGGGGGAACAGAAGCAAAGAGAAAGGAAATGAAAGAGAAAGCGAGAAGGAAACAATCTCAGATGAGTATAATTTCATTGAGTGATGGACTTCTTTTTGGTGGTCTCAATGTGAAAATTCTCCATTAACAAATTGTCTTTGGAGCGTGCTTCATTTCATTTAGCTGCAGTTACTTCCTAACCTTTGCCCAGATAGTACTTCATTCATTGACTGCACATCTCTCTTCCACAATTGATTTTAATTAATTCCTTAAAAGAGAATAAATTAATTAAAGAGAAAAGATTTATAGCATCTCATTTTAAATATTGCAACTCAACTAAAATCCTCTTAAAATATTTAATGAAGGAATGCTATCCTAAATGAATGAAACCTTGAGTTTTCAATGAAAAAAAATTCCAACCTTTTTGGCAATTATTAATTGAATAAATCTAATACATACATTTATAAAGCTGCTAAAAATATGGTGCCATGCCCTTTCCCCCTCTTTAATTCCTTTTCATTCCCTAATGACTTGAGGGTGACAGATAGCTGATGCAAGTAGAGTGCACTTTTAAGATGTAGGGATCTATTCCAAAGTACTTGGGCTTGGTAGTTGTGTTTAATGAATAAAAATAATGAGAATAGGGCTGTAAACGTGGCTTAGTAGCTAAAGGCTCACCCTAAAAGTCTGCAAGCCCAGGTACAATTCCCAAGCCACCTCTGTAAACTGGATGCAAAATGTAGGACAAGTCTCCTGTGTTCATTTGCAATGGCAAGAGACCCTGGTGCATGTACATGCTGGCCTGTGCGTGCACACAAACACACACATGAAAATAAAGAAAAATTTTAAATAATTAAATGTCTAGAGAGCTCATAAGATATCATTTTAAGAGAATTTATTAATAATTTTGTTTATATTTATAACTCTTTACATCACTGATACCTTTTTCACAGAGCTGCCCAATTTTAATATTGAAGTGTTCCAAGGGCCCTTGAGGCTTTTTAAGTCAAAGGCAACCAAAACTCTATCTTGAGTGAGTTTAGACAAAAAAAAGGGTATTATTTATTTATTTATTTATTTATTTATTTATTTATTTATTTTATTTTTTTTGCTCATGATGCTGAGTCCAAGACTTAGAAGACAGCAGCAAGTCTCTGTCTCCATCTTTTATTTTCAACTTTCCTGTAGATGCTCAGGTAGATTCATTCATATGTAAATTCGTATATGTGACCTCTAGCAGCCCTGGGGCAAATCTTACCAGCTAAACAAACTCTTGCTGATGGAGCATGATTCTAACCTGATCCTCACTGGTTGAGACCATGTTGACTGTGATGCCTTAATAATCTACAGCCACTCTAACTGGCCACCCAGGAGTACTTGTCTGCCCTGAGCAGAATAATTAATTCTCTTAGAATGCTATTACCTGTATTACGTGAAAATAATACCTGAGACTTAGAGAAAAGAGATTCTGTAAGGATTAATGCAGACACCATTAAACAATGAAGAAGAAAGTCAAACCAACCAATACTGTGCCAATAAAATTAAGTGACACTCAGAATAACTACCCAGAACCATCTCATTTTCCAAGCATTACCTGATTTGGTCTAAACTGACTTAGGTTATATTTTTGGTTGCCTATAGCTTAGAAGTCCTGTGAAGCTATCCCTGCACTGGTGGTTACTGTCAGAACTCTGGAATCACACTGAGATTCAGGCATTTTTCTATCATCCCTCTGGAGTATAGAAATCTGATGGATTGTAAAGCTGGGAATATTAGCACATACCTGAACTCAACACTCAGGATACTGAAGCAAGAGGATTTGCAGAAGTCCAGGGCCATCCTGAGCTATAAAGTGAGCCTTAGAGATTAAAGAATAAGACTGCACCTCAAACAAAATATGACAAAAATAATTGAAGAAATAGCTGAATAGTGTCATGTCTCTCTCATTCTGAAATCTTGAGACTGGTTCTGGGAGGCATGCTGGGGTCCAGTGACTGAGCAAACCACTCACCTGCAGTTCTAATCTCAGCTCTGTCATTTAAAGCTGTGTAACTTGAGAACTTCACTCAGTTCTTTAATGTTTAGAGAGCTTCTGTAGAAAAAGAAGGGATTGATATTAATCAATGATTTTGGGCTTTCATTAAGTATAATTTCAGAAATTTTATGTTCTACCTTGGAAACTGCATTCTTACTTAAAAAAGAAAAACCTATTGACAGTGAGAACAGAAATGATCACAAATTTTCACAGCAGCCATAAGTACACAGAAAGACGCCCATGCTCATCTAAGTGAGCTTCAACTTACACTTGGGATGTAAAGTTTGTATACCTATATGAAAAGGTTTTCTGTTAAAAGGCTGGCTGTGTGCTTAAAATAACAAGTAGCTATTGCTAAAAGATGTCTTCAATTTTTCTACCATAAGCCACAATGAAGATTTTCCATGGAACTCCAAGACTCAGAAGGGTCTATGGTAAGATCATGAAGAGCTTAACATAGGAAACCTTGGGTGAGCCAGGTTCCCTGGTCACTGTACATGAATTTCAGATGTATGTACCACTTTATTCATCTGGCTTTATGTGGGTATTGGAAAATTGAACCTGTTCTGACGGGTTTTGCAAGCAAGCACCTTTAACAACTACAACATCTCTCCAGCCCTGGCTTGAACAAGTATCTTTGATTTAGAGATTTCAAAATCCCAGATACAAGAGCTTGTCAAGATGTATCCTTGTGCTTGTGAAGATGTGCCTGTGTCCAACACAAAGTGGGGTTCGAGGCTTTCCCATTAATTTCTGTGGGACAATTAGCCTCCTCAGACTGTCAGACTGCTTAGAGACCTAGTAAGGCAGGTAATCTTTCACACCCACCAGCTCTCAAATGAGAAAGACAATAAAATAGCAGCTGCTTCCAAGTTAAGGTTGACCAGGTATCCTAGTAGAGAACAGAGTTTTGTAATAGCTGAATTTTTATTTACTTAACACACACACACACACACACACACACACACCCTATTGTCTTCCTTAGTCTTACTCAGAATGCCTTATCTACAGCCTGGGGGCAACATTCCATTTTTTTTTTATTATGTTTCTTCCCTTGGTAACCCCAGAAATTAGTTTCTTTCCTGTACCTTCTGCTGAAAACACAGATTGGGGGAAAGTACATATTTAAATTGATTTGATTATGGCTTCCATAAACTCCATGTGGAGATGATGTCATATAGAATTTGTTCTATTGTGACACAAGGTACTTAAAGCATGTATTAAAAGGTAGTACCTGAATCATGTGTGAAATCTCTGTGTGGGAGTGCCTTGGAGCAATGGGCATACTTGTTGAGTATGTTGACTGGAAAGAGTAGGGACAGCAGAAGACACACATCTGGTTACACAATGTGTTCCAGTGTAATTAAACTGAGAATATTTCAGTCACTCTCAATAAAACAAATAGCTTAACCTTAACCTATGCAAAAAAAATTCTCACACCCATAAATGTTCTTTCACTATTAAATCGGTTCCCTCTTCTGAAAATTCACCACATAGACCTTTGCACCTTATGCGAGACTTTGTCCTCCTATCTGCTCCACTGCTATCATTCCTTCTTCCAGAGTGCTGTGCACTTAACTTTAGGTCAGTCACTTTGTTGTTGATATTATTTATAGAATAATTGTAACTTAGAATACATGCATCTTATTAATTAAAACACTTAAACTTACCTGTTAAGTTGTGGTTACACTGGTAAATCTCTCTGATGGTGGACTAATTGTTCTGAGTATGAAGACCTTATCCTTAATTTCCATTTTGCAACCTGTGGTAATTTGAATGTATGTTTCCCAATAGACACAGGTGTTTTTATTAAAAAGCTGTCTTCAGCTGCCTAGCTGGAGGAGGTGTCACTGGGGACAGAATATTGGGGTCTAGCCCTGAGGAGTCACTGGGTGCATATCTGAGTTCCTATCTTAGGTAAGCAGAGTAGGCTCTGTGGGTCCTGCTGCTGCAGGTTCCTGCTTTCTTGCTTGCTTGAGGTTGTGTGTCTCCACTTGGATCTGTGAAAGCATACCAGCTACTTTTGCCATCAATGGAAATTCCCCTGTATCTATAAGGTTCAAATGAAGCCCTTCTTCCCATAAACTGTGTCTAGTTTAAAAGTTTATCTCAGCAATGTAGAGCTGACTACCACAGAAATTGGTACCAGACAGTGTGGTATTGCTGCATGATGAATCTGACCATGTGGATTTTGGTCTTTTGGAAGTTTTGTGCTGGGGCAATGGGACAGAGCTTGGTACTTATCACTGAAGATGCCTTCCAGAGCAGTAAGCCAAGTTTTATGGTCAATTCTGGTGAAAGTTTGAAATTGCTAAATGAAAAGAGAATTGTTCTGGAGGCTTTGATTATGAAATTTCAAAGGGGAAGGAAAGACAGCAGAGAACTTTGTTGGAACTGAGTTACTAGCATAAAGGTTGGCTGCATTATTCTGTCCAAGCCCTAAAAGTTTGACCAAGGTTAAATTTAAAAATAATTTTATGCGCTTGGTGGAAGACATACAGCTGAAATACTTAAGATTATTATTATTATTATTATTATTATTATTATTATTTTGAGGCAAAACCAACAGACTGCCTTTTTTATGTGAGAATGAAAGAGAGAGAGAGAGAGGGAGAATTGGTATGCCAGGGCCTCCAGCTACTACAATAAAACTCCAGAAATATACATCCCCTTGTGCATATGTACAACCTTGCATCCTTACATCACTAAGTGTCTGGCTTATGTGGGACCTGGAGAGTTGAACATGAGACCTTGTGCTTCACAGGCAAGTGCCTTATCTACTAAGCCATCTCTCCATCCCCAATTTAAGATTTAAAGTTGGAAAATTCAAGCAAGTTCAAAATTACTCGCACTGAGACTGGTTGCTAAAGCTGCTATTATTAAGGAGATAGTACCATGATTAAAGATGGCCTTGACTACTTTACAATGAAACATTGGAAAGGATGCCTGAGGTGTAAAGACTGAATGGTACAAATGCAAACTGTTTCAAAAGGAGTTGATAGAAAGGAAGGAACCTGCTCTTCAAGGTCATGATTTATTTCCTTCCTAAATTAACACATGGCTGTGTCCTGAACACCTGGTATTGGTTTCTCAAGCAAGAAAAATGAGTGGAGTGGGTCATGAAGTACACATGGTTACAGGATGTTTGCTTAATGGCTATTGAGTTTGCATTGGTCAAGCCTCTTCTTGTTATGTATAGCAATGGAAATATTCACTCTGTGCCATTATATGTTGATAGTATATAACTTGTTTGAATTTACAGGACTCATGGTTAAGAGACAGTCTTAGATCTCAGATGAGACTTGGGACTTTGGAACTATCTTAAGTTGTTAAAGACTATTGGGACCTTTGAAGTTGAACTAGGTACAATTTACAATCTGAAATGGCTATCAGTCTGCTAGGAGCCAGGAGCAGAATGTGGTAATTTAAATGTATGTTCCTCAATAGAACTCAGATGTTTTTTGTTATAAAGCTTGTCTCCAAACTGGCTGGATGAGGTTTCTCTGGGGGCACATCCTGAGATCCAGCCCTAAGGTGTTACTGGGTGCGAATCTGAATTCCACCCTTAGGTATGCAGAGTAAGCTCTAGGAATGCTGCTACTGCAGGTTCCTGCTTGCCTGTGGTTGTGTCTCTCTGCTTAGATCTGTGAAAAGGGGCCAGCTTCTTCTCCCATCAATGGAACTTCCTCTGGATCTTTAAGCTTCAAATAAATCCCTTCCTCTCATAAACTCTGGCTGGTTTGGAAGTTCATCCCAGCAACATAGAGGTGATGACAACAGTACCCATTGAGAATCTGAAGAGAGGGAAGGGTAACTAATGTGCTCATATCTTTTAATGGAAGCTTCATAATGCCGAGACCTGCATGTTGCATGTTAATTTATTTAGAGTTTATATAAAGCTAGTGAATCTGTTATATTCATAGTTACTGCTCAATTTTTTAGTTAAAAATCTAAGCTATATACAATGTTAAACCTTTATAATTACACATCATCTTATTCTTATAACAAGACTATTGGATAATTTTATACCCATTTTACATATGGGGAACTGAAACCTCAAATTAAACTACCTTAATGAAGCAACTATTGGGCACATGGCACTTGGATTATGTTGGTCTGACTCTACTGCTCAAATGTACCCACTTCATTACTATGTGTTCCATGCAAAACAATGTATCTGTGTAACAGACAGCATCAGGTTCACTGAGATGAACTTCTAAACCAGGAAAAGTTATGGAGGAAGGGATATTTATTGAAGCTTACAGATCCAGGATAAGTTCCATAATGGCAGAAGAAGCTAGCCTGCCTTCACAGGACCAAACACAGAGAGAAAAGCCATAATCCAAAAGCCACACAGCACAACACACCTCAGGAATTCCAGCTAGGTCCACTTTGCATATCTTTAGATTGAAATTTCAAACGCACCACCACACCTTAAGATCTGCCCAGTGATACTACCTCCAGACAGGTGGATGCAGATGCAAACTACAAACTAATAAAACACTGAATATATTGGGGGCCATCTTTTCAAACTACCACATTCCACCCTTGGCCCTCAATAGATTCATAACCATCACACATTATAAATTGATCTTGATCAATTTAAGATAGTGAGTCCTGTAAAATCAAACTAGTTAAATACTTTCAACATATAAAGGCACAGAGTAAACATTTTCAACTGATATAAGGCATAGCAAGGAGAGACTAGAACAATGCAAATTCAGCCACCATCAGTAATCATCAATCTTCTGCAGTTCAAGTTCAATATAACCAGAGACTGACAGTGTGGCAGTTTGAATATATGTCCCCCAATATATTCAGTGTTTTATTAGTTATAATTTACATCTGCAATCACCTTGCTAGAGGCAATGTCACTGGGGGTCAGTCTTAAGGTGTTGGTGGTGGGTTTGAGATTCCATTGTAAAGATATGCAAAGTGTGCCTAGTTGGAGTTCCTGAAGTGTGCTGTGGCTTGGCTGTAGTTTTGCTCTGTGTGCTGTGTGGCTGCTGGTTTTTCTCTTTTGCCTGGTCCTGTGAGAGCAGGCTGCTTCTCCTGCTTTTATGGAACTTCCCCTGGATCTGTAAGCTTCAATAAATAATATCCCTTCCTCCATAACTGTGCCTGGTCTGGAAGTTCATCTCAGTGAACCTGAAGCTGTCTTCTACAGTAAAGTGGTACCAGGAGTGGGGTGAGATGAACCTGACCGTGTGGATATTCATCTTTTGGAACTTTTGTTTTGGAGGAATGGGCATGGACTTGGTGCTTGCAACTGAAGATGCCTTCTGGAGTGGTAAGCCAAGTTTTATGGACTATTCTGATGAGAGTTTGAGAATGCTAAGTGCAGACAGTATTGAACTTCGAGGCTTGGCTTATGAGCTTTCTAAGGGGAAGGAAAGAGTGCAGAGGACTTTATTGGAACTGGGCTACTGGCATAAGGGATAGCTATATTCCACTATCCAGGCCCAGAAAGTTTGATCAAGGTTAAATTTGTAATGGACTGATGTGCTTGGCTAAAGATAATGGACTGAGATTTTAAGATTTTAAGTTGAAAAACCTGAAGCAAGTTAAAATTAGGCACTGAGACTGGTTTTAGGTTACTGGAGCTGCTATTGTCAAACACATTAGCAATCTTAAGGAAGGTGGAAGTAAGGTGGCCTGACTTGATTTACATTAAAACAATGGAGAGGATGCCTGAGTAAAGACTGTTAGAAATGCAAACTTTTGGAAAGAGTGTTGACTGGAGAAGTAACCTGCTTTTCAAGGCTATGATTTATTTCATCCCTGGATTAAGAATATGGCTGTGTCCTGCATACCTGGTATTAGTTTTGGAAGCATGAAAAATGCATGGAGTGGTCATGAATTGCACATGGTTCCAGGAGCTGCTGCTGAGATGCAGCATGAGGTAGGGCATGAAGACCCTCCGGAATAGGCTGGAAGAGCTTCTGGAAGATGGACCGTGGTTTGCATGGAGACCTGAAGATGTTCTGGATATACCAGGACTATGCAAGGACTACCATGGAGTGCAGTGTTGGCATGGGATAAAAGTTTTCCCTGGCAACTCTGTCCATCTGGAGGGGTGGAATTGGAAAACCTGGAGACTGTCAGTCTCTGGTTATATTGAACTTGAAATGCAGAAGTTTGATGACGGCTGATGGTGGTTGAGTTTGCATTGTTCTAGTCTCTCCTTGATATGCCTTTATACCAGTTAAAATGTTTACTCTGTGCCTTTACATGTTGAAAGTATTTAACTTGTTTGATTTTATAGGACTCACTATCTTAAGTTGGTCAAGACTGTGAGAACCTTTGAAATTGGACTGAATACAATTTACAATGTGTGATAGTTATAAATCTATTGGGGGCCAGGGGTGGAATATGGTAGTTTGAATATATGTGCCCCAATATATTCAGTGTTTTATTAGTTATAGTTTGCATCTGCAATCACCTTGCTAGAGGCAATGTCACTGTGGTCTGGTCTTAAGGTGTTGGTGGTGGGTTTGAGATTCCATTGTAAAGATATGCAGTGTGCCTAGCAGGAGTTCCTGAAGTGTGCTGTGGCTTGGCTGTAGTTTTGCTCTGTGTGCTGTGTGGCTAGTTGGTTTTTCTCTCTTGCCTGGTCCTGTGAGAGCAGGCCGCTTCTCCTGCTTTTATGGGACTTCCCCTGGATCTGTAAGCTTCAATAAATAATATCCCTTCCTCCATAACTGTGCCTGGTCTGGAAGTTCATCTCAGTGAACCTGAAGCTGTGTGATACAGACAGTATCCAAGTTTTCCCATTCTGTCCCTCCATCTGGGCAAATTAGCCATGGAAAACTTGCAACCCAGGCCATCAGTACACTCCATGGTAGCCCTTCTATAGCCCTGGTAGATACAAAACATCTTCATGTCTCCATGCATACCACGGTCCACCTTCCAAAGGCTCTTCTAGCCTATTAGGGCTTCCTACCCTGTTTCATGCTGCAACTCAGCAGTGGCTCCTGGAATCATCAGCACATCTTGACCTACTTCATGCATTTTTCATGCTTCCAAAACTAATACCAGGTATACAGGACACAGCTATATTCTTAATTCAGTCTTTTCCTCAGGCATCTTCTCCATTGTTTTAATGTAAAGCAGTTGGGCCACCTTCCTTAAGATTGCTAATGTGTTCCACAATAATAGCTTCAGCGGCCTACAACCAGTCTCAGTGCCTATAATTTTAACTTGCTTGAGGTTTTGCAACTTAAAAATCTTAAATCTCTCAGTCCAATTATCTTTAGCCAAGCACATCAGTCCATTACAAGTTTAACCTTGTTCAAACTCTCTGAGCCTGGGCAGAAGAATTCAACCATCCCTTATGCCAGTAGCCCAGTTTCAACAAAGTCCTCTGCACTCTTTCCTTCTCCTTAGAAAGCTTATAAGCCAAGCCTCAAAGTTCAATACTGTCTGCACTTAGCATTTTCAAATTCTCATCAGAATAGTCCATAAAACTTAGCTTACCACTCCAGATGTCTTCACTTGCAAGCACAAAGTCCATGCCTGTTCCTCCAAAACAAAGGTTCCAAAAACCAAAATCCACATGGTCAGGTTCATCTCACCCCACCCCTGGTACCAACTTCTGGAGCAGACAGCTTCAGGTTCCCTGAGATGAACTTCCAGACCAGGCAAAGTTATGGAGGAAGGGATATTGATTGAAGCTTACAGATCCAGGATAAGTTCCATAATGGCAGAAGAAGCTGGCCTGCCTTCACAGGACCAAACACAGAGAGAAAAGCCATAAGTCAAAAGCCATGTAGCACAACACACCTCAGGAACTCCAGCTAGGAACATTTTGCATATCTTTAGATTGAAATCTCAAACCCATCACCACACCTTGAGATCTGCCCAGTAACACTGCCTCCAGACAGGTGGATGCAGATGCAAACTACAAACTAATAAAACACTGAATATATTGGGGGCTATCTATCCAAACTACCACAATCTGGCTTGTCAGTTACATGAACATTTAGAAAGGACAATGACTTAACTAATGTGAGGCTGATTCAAGTATCATGTAAGTATTGACTATATTCTCTAATCGTGTGACCCAAAGAACAGCCTTTGCCCTACTTGAAGATAGATATTGTTTCAATATCGAGTACAATAAGGATATCAAGAAGATTTCTTCTAGAACTAACAATTTAGGAGTTATTTGATTGAAATTTTTAGCTTAGATTCCTATTGTCTAGCAATATAAAACTGATAAAGATGAACTGAATTAAAATGCTGCATTGAAATTCCCATGAGTTTATAAGCGCAATTACATTAAAATTATTAAAAAGCTCCATTTGGAGAAACAAAAAGCAGAAGGAAAGGGAGGGATTCTGTGTGCATCTACAAAAATGCCACTCCTTCTGCCCACAGTCATGTTGAGGACTGAATAACAAGAGAGCACCCTGAGTGTTTGCTGTGATATAAACACCCTGACATTATTTTACCTGGAGATGGTTTTGTGCTATTATTGGTTTGGCTGCATTTATTTCTGCCTATTAGCCTTCTCTTGGATTGTATTAAAGTTTAGATAACATACATCTCCACCAAGTCAGAACAAAAGCCTTTTTTAAACATGTTGTATTCATTTCAGCTGGAACATGGCTGAGTCAGTGTAGCATGCTGCCAAGACCCAAGAGGGTGACGTTGCTGCTGCCTGGAGCCTTGGCTCTAGAGGCTCCTCTGCCAGGGCCTCCTACCTTGATGAGGTTTGAGGAAGGTTATTGATACAAACCCTGGCAATGAGATTAACATGGAAAGCAGTAAAGTACAGAAAATATTTGTTTGCAAGAGGGAAAAACAATTGCATATGATTCTCCTTATTTTCCTGGATAAAATGAGATAGGATGAGAGGAGCACATGCCCTGAATAACAGTGTTATTAGAGAGATGCAATTAAAGAGATATTATTAGAGACTGTATAGGTGGTCAGCAATCATTCTAGACAGAGATAGGCAGAATGAAAAGTGGGGTAAGGAAGTAAGAATTGAAGGACAAATTGTCATCAAAGTCTTTTTTTCCTAAAGCCAATCTTGGGATATGGAGAAGGAAACTCTATAAAGACTGGATGAAAGGAGAAAGGAACAGAGACTTTTCTGAGCTCTTGGCTTGGTCAGCTGGGAAGATGATGGTGCAGGGAGATGAACTGGCTAACGGGCATGTGCTGAGCGAACTTAGTGGGGAGTGAGTCTTTCAAAGACTTGCAGAGATTCAAGACAGAGTGGAGGTCTGAGGCAGAGTGATAGCACTTGGGCATGAGTAGCACTGGTGGGCACAGAACTGCAGGCACAGGGAGCGCCTCTGTTAAGAGTGAGTCAGTAAAACAGGAAAACACCTTAGGATGGAAAACCAGAACCTCAGATATGGGCTGAAAGGGGAATTTGTAAAGAGAAATAGTGAAGACTATACGTTTTGAGATCATTTCCATAGTTCATAACCAGAGAAGATTCTCTGAATGTATAGAATACCAGAAACCACCAGCAGGAGGCATGCATTCCCTCCTGAGCTTGAAGCTGGTTCTTAGTTTTGATTTGCTGCAACTGCCACTTGCCATTGATAATCCCTCGTGCTCTTCTTGGGGTAGCTGGAGGG
Source organism: Orientallactaga sibirica (assembly GCA_036365145.1). Classification (NCBI taxonomy): domain Eukaryota; kingdom Metazoa; phylum Chordata; class Mammalia; order Rodentia; family Dipodidae; genus Orientallactaga; species Orientallactaga sibirica. The sequence continues at coordinate 55,351,660 of JAEOAD010000001.1, forward strand.
AGAGGATGCAGCCTTAATGGGAAAAGAAAAACAAAAGATAATACTGAGATACAGGAAGCACTCAAGCATAGCAGGCAGTGCTTCTGGTCTTCAGTGTGCTGCTCTGCAGCTTGTCCCAAGGTCACTTGTATTTTACCATTCACAAATGGAAAGAGCATCTGAATAAGTTATTTCCTTGGGAAACTTCGAATTTAGTTGTGCCCCACTATTTATAAACAAGGCCAGATTTTGAACATCATCATCAACAACAACAACAAAAGACAGTAGTGTAGTGATGAATGACAACTTCTGGAAATGTAATGCTCTTCCATTAGAAAAAGATATTTGAAGCTGCCTTGTTTAGCTTCTAGTCCAGTTAAAACTTTGCCTTACATTGGTGCCTCCTAATTATTGATGGGTGTGGTATGCAATGCATCTGACATCTCTTCATAGTTGGACTTAAAAGGTCATTTAAAAAATTTATTTTTTGTTTGTTAATTTAAGAGAGAGAGGAAGAGGGAAAGAGAGAGCTTAAAATATTTTATTTATTTAATTATCTCTATGATAGAAAGAGAGAAGGAAAGGGGAAAGGAAAGGAAAAGGTGGAGAGATACAGAATGAGAAAGAGAGAGAGAGAGAATGTGCCAGGCCTCTAGCCACTGAAAAGGAACTCCAGATGCATGTTCCGCTTTGTGCATCTGGCTAACCTGGGTCCTGGGAAATTGAACGTGGGTCTTTCAGATTCATAGGCAAGTACCTTAACTGCTATACCATCTTTTCAGCCCAAAAGTTGATTTCTTAATTTAATTTCTTATCTCAAATGTAAATACTATCTATCTATCTATCTATCTATCTATCTATCTATCTATCTATCTACCTATCTATCTATCTATCATCTATCTGTCTCATATGAGCAAGTTGCTAAATTAGCCATGAAGATCTTGACAGCATTAACTCAAATGGGTAAAACCACTGTTGGGATCTGAGGCTTGTTAATTGCTTTGCTTTCTTCATATAGGGAGTATGGAATACATACGTATTCCAAAATTATTGGGTTTTGCAGCTAAAGAAGGCATCACATCTTTCTTAGATTTCAGATCTTACTACTAACAGTCATTAAGTCTAAGCTTAAAAAGGTTAGAGTTTTGTTTTTTTTTTCCCCTTATCATCAGTAGACTTTTCAAAAGTCAAGCTCCCTGGTAAAAATTAATAACCTGGACATTGTGTATAAATGCTGATAGTAGCATGAATGTCCATAAGATTAGGGCATGGTGTTTGATTTAAGGTCTTAGTTCTTGTCTTTGATTGTAATAGCACTTCTTTTCTGACTTAAGTAATCAAAGAGATAGCTCCTAGAAGTAATAATGGTTCACAAACTAGGAGCAATGGTGGGCTATCTAGCCTCTGAGATGCTAAATGCAGTCTATGCTCCTAGTGAGTCAAAGAAAGAGGGTGAAGAAGCAAAGAAGGAAATAAAAAGAGGAAAGAAAAAGAAGATAATCTGATTTCATATATGCATTTGCAAAATGAATATAACACAATAAAGAGAGACAATATCCTTGCTGTGAAGTTGGAGCACTAATGAATACTTATGAGACCTTTTAATGTGTTGGGAATTAGATATTCTATGATCATTTCTTAAGGAAATTGAACCATTGGTGCTAATTTTCATAAAATAGTTCCTGGAGAGCTCTCCAGTGCTCTATTGTGTGCATATAGACCACAACCAGATGCTTGTTGCACTTTCCTACCAGTATATAAGGCTGGGCATGGGGAAAGGGAATCTGAAAGTACATAACCTATGCATCCATATCAACTTAGTAAGAATTTTACTATATTTTTATCAACTATTTTAAGTGAAAGAATGTGTTCTTGTGATTTTCTTGGGTAATAGATGTTGCAACTAAATCAACCTAATATCTCAAGTGTTTGTGTGCACTTGCATGAATGTGCATGCTTGTGTGCATGCTGTTGGGAATGGGTCTTGGGCTTTGTGAATGCTAGGTAAGCACTCTACCACCGAGAAATATCAAACAGGAGAATTTCAAGGATGTGTCAGGTATTTTTCAAGGTAGTAAAAATAGTTTTACTGGAGGAAAGACAGTTTGCATACATCTTTTGAACAAATCCTTAAAATGACATGTTTTCTTTTCCCACTTGTAAATGAGTATACCAATATAGTAACTTATCTTAACAGTTGTGTGTGGTTTTAGCAATCATAGACCATGAATTCTGTGATTGCTGGTGAGTGATGGAAACATATGAGCTCAGTATGTTGGATGAGATGAATATTTGGATAAAGATAGTAGGTGAATGTCAGCTGAAACAACAAGTGAAAAAGGATTTTACATTATCTTTCTTTTATTTTCTTCATGATAAAGGGTTTTTCAAAAAGGTATGTTGAAATCCTAGTTATTTTTTAATTGGTAGAAAATTAGAAGAAAAATAGTTTTTTAGTAGAATGAGTTCCTTGAATAATTAGCAAAGAAGTAAGATAATTATCTTTTGAGAGAGAACTTCAAAATATTATTAGAAATAAATTACCAAAATGTATAAAAATCCCTAGATCTAATTAAGAATGCATAGTGCATTTATTCTTAAGATTTTTTTTAAAAAATGGCTTTAGTGTGGGTTTTTATGTTTGAAAGACAAGTAAGTGATACTACTTGAAACCTCTAAAAAATTTTTAAAAACCTCAAAAAGAAAATAAACATCCTTACCTGTTGTTCTAAGGAATATTTCTTTAAGTTTAAAGCTGTTTAACATCCTCTTAAGTATGTTAAGTGTCCATTAGCTTTATGCTTGGTGCTTGTTAACATTTCTCTTGGTAAAGCTCCTAACTAAGCAGTGTTGAGCAAAGTGCATGGTACACGTGTAAATAAGTGCTGGAAAGGATGCTGTTTTTACTCTCATCTCTTACCAAAGAGATGATAGCCTGGTAAATATCTTGTGCTTGTGTAAAAGTTGGTAGCTTTCTGAGTATCAGCCAAACTACTCTAAGAGTGATGCACATCATGGGGCTATTTTCAACTAAAAACATGCTGGATTTGTTTTCTCTCTTAAAAGCCAATGAAACCACTGTATTTTGGGGTTGTGGAAAAATACATATATAATGCATATTCATAAACATACTCAATCACACATTACCTATATAAGGTAATAAAGTTGACGTGAAGCTAATAATTTTTTAAAAAGAAAGGCTGCAGAGATGGCTCAGTGGCTAAGGTGCTTCCTTGAAAAGCCTAATGACTTGGGTTTGATTCCCTAGAACCCACATAAAGCTGGATGCACAAAGTGGTGCATGTATCTGGAGTTGATTTGCAGTGGCAGGAAGCCCTGACATACACACCCTCTCTCTCCCTTCCCTCTCTTTCTCTCTGTCTCTGCTTGCAAATAAATAAAAATATTTTTTTAATTAATTTTTTGTGTGTTTACGTGTGTGTGTGTGTGTGTGTGTGTGTGTGTGTACATGCACATGAGTGCTGGGTCAGTGGACAACTTTCAGGTTGGTCCCACCTTCTTTGAGGCAGTTTCTCTGGATCCCACTCTGTTGCTGTGTGGTGTTTTGGCTGTGGTCTCTGTAAGCTTCTAGGAAATTCTCCTGCCTCTGCTTCTCGATATGCTGGGATTGCAGAAGCCTGCCACAGCTTCTAGCTTTTTTTGTGGGGCCTGGGGATGAAGCTAAGAATTTTTGATGAATTTTCATGAGTTTTGAAATAAATTATTTTCATGATTATTTTCCTCAGTCTACATGTCCTCTTTTCATTTCCAAATGAAGCTGGGGTAACAATAGACACACATCTTTTGATTTTGAAGAGCATCACTATTTTGATAAGATAGCTGAGACACCAAGAACTTCATCCTGACCATGGTTTGTTATCTAACTTGGGATTTTGATTTTATCCACTGTAAAATAATATGTCAATAGGATAAACTAAAGGTTAGCAACTAGTAGCTATAACATATATGCATGTTCTGTCTTGACACCAAAGTAGTATTTGCCAACATAGATACATTTTTCTTTGCAGAGAGAGGGACCTGAAAATTTTAAAAGATACACAGAAGTTTTGTGAAATGGTTGTAAAACAATATGTTGTACTTAGACCTGGGGATATAGCTCAATGATAGAATGATTGCATAACATACATAAAAGACCATGAGTTAAATCCATAGTGACATCAAAAGAAATAATAAAACACAAATTCTCTAGCAAATTCAAAATTGGGTGATGATTGCCTAAACATTATTCTACTATATTTTATATTCTCCGTTATACTTTCTTCTTAGCTTATTTTATTCTAAGAGATTAATAAAACTTTCAGCTTCAACAAGAGACTTATAGGCATTGAAAAACTACAACTCAAGCATCCCAGGAAGACCAGAAAGCTTGTCATCATGTAGCTTCTGCTCAGTCCTAACCTCCTTTAGCTTCTCCAGAATCAGCACACAATTGTTTGTTCCAGGACAATACAAGGGACTTTATTTTCCTCTGTATGCTGAAGCACTGCTGTTTCTCTAAATCATGTCCCACTCTCTTCCCACCCTGAATCAAGAGGTAGATGGGTCCTCTTGTGGGATAGCCTAAGGGACTTACATGCACAAGCAGAATAGTAGACACAATGTTCTGTGTTTTTTTTTTTTTTAGAAAAAAAAAAAAACTTATCTTGGTTCTATTCATGTTAATATCTATAGACCTACATTATTCCTAAAGCCTGTGTAATGTATTTATACATCTATTTTTATTATTAAAATTCAGAGAGCTTTGAGAAGAAAGTATGTTCCATCTGGCTGAGACTGTAGAGAAATACACACACTCATAAGTTGGAAATTATAGGCTCATTCAGGGAGAAGAACAAACCATGAGCTGGTTTCATTCATTGACAGATGATAACATCAGGATCTTCTTTCCTTTGCTCTGCTTGGCTATCTGTGGTATCATCTTGACCCTTGGATGACTTTTCTTCTAGGAAACATCTGATAGATCTAGTTTTCACATGTAAGGTCTCACTATCCACAGCATATGAGTATGCCTCTATGCTCATCCATGTCAGGATTTATCATTGACTCACAAAGCACTGTGACATCATTGATCAGATCCCTTGAACTGTGTTTGTTTCCTTGTAGTGTAAGTCAGAGATAAGTATGAATAAATTATGTTGATCCACTGTTACAGTGATGGCTTTGATAATGGAGGTGAGGAAAGTATGCCAAAGGAAATGTTGAATGAGAATCTTGAGGTGTTTTGTCAATTTGAGTTGAAGGTAGAAAGTCAGATTTCTGTTAAAATGGCTTGGTATTTCTACTAATATTGTGCAACAGGAGAAGCAAGTGATTATAGACAGAAAACTCTCTTTTATTTGCTGTTACTATTAATGTTATTCAAAGTGTAACCACAAGAGAGCTGACACTTCATCTCATATCTGACTTTTGTTAAAATGTTGCTGTATTTTGAAAAAAAAAAATGTGGGTTTCACTGTGTGTCAAAAGATGTTCTTCCTAACGAGGTAAGCATCAGACAACAGATAGAGGATAGTGCTACCTAAGGACTGTTGGACAAGTCCATGTGGGAGGGACATGCAGATCTGAACGCATGTGGCCTATCAGGGAAGGACTGGGTCTAATCACAAACTTCTGTTGTTAAAGTGTTGCCTAAAGCTGGGCTATGAAGTTGTAAAGATAGAATTTAGGGCTGGAGAGATGGCTTAGAGGTTATAAGGCATTTGCTTGTACTTAGACCTGGGGATATAGCTCAATGATAGAATGATTGCATAACATACATAAAAGACCATGAGTTAAATCCATAGTGACATCAAAAGAAATAATAAAACACAAATTCTCTAGCAAATTCAAAATTGGGTGATGATTGCCTAAACATTATTCTACTATATTTTATATTCTCCGTTATACTTTCTTCTTAGCTTATTTTATTCTAAGAGATTAATAAAACTTTCAGCTTCAACAAGAGACTTATAGGCATTGAAAAACTACAATTCAAGCATCCCAGGAAGACCAGAAATCTTGTCATCATGTAGCTTCTGCTCAGTCCTAACCTCCTTTAGCTTCTCCAGAATCAGCACACAATTCTTTGTTCCAGGACAATACAAGGGACTTTATTTTCCTCTGTATGCTGAAGCACTGCTGTTTCTCTAAATCATGTCCCACTCTCTTCCCACCCTGAATCAAGAGGTAGATGGGTCCTCTTGTGGAATAGCCTAAGTGACTTACATGCACAAGCAGAATAGTAGACACAATGTTCTGTGTTTTGTTTTTTTTAGAAAAAAAAAAAAAAAAACTTATCTTGGTTCTATTCATGTTAGTATCTATAGACCTACATTATTCCTAAAGCCTGTGTAATGTATTTATACATCTATTTATATTATTAAAATTCAGAGAGCTTTGAGAAGAAAGTATGTTCCATCTGGCTGAGACTGTAGAGAAATACACACACTCATAAGTTGGAAATTATAGGCTCATTCAGGGAGAAGAACAAACCATGAGCTGGTTTCATTCATTGACAGATGATAACATCAGGATCTTCTTTCCTTTGCTCTGCTTGGCTATCTGTGGTATCATCTTGACCCTTGGATGACTTTTCTTCTAGGAAACATCTGATAGATCTAGTTTTCACATGTAAGGTCTCACTATCCACAGCATATGAGTATGCCTCTATGCTCATCCATGTCAGGATTTATCATTGACTCACAAAGCACTGTGACATCATTGATCAGATCCCTTCAACTGTGTTTGTTTCCTTGTAGTGTAAGTCAGAGATAAGTATGAATAAATTATGTTGATCCACTGTTACAGTGATGGCTTTGATAATGGAGGTGAGGAAAGTATGCCAAAGGAAATGTTGAATGAGAATCTTGAGGTGTTTTGTCAATTTGAGTTGAAGGTAGAAAGTCAGATTTCTGTTAAAATGGCTTGGTATTTCTACTAATATTGTGCAACAGGAGAAGCAAGTGATTATAGACAGAAAACTCTCTTTTATTTGCTGTTACTATTAATGTTATTCAAAGTGTAACCACAAGAGATCTGACACTTCATCTCATATCTGACTTTTGTTAAAATGTTGCTGTATTTTGAAAAAAAAAATGTGGGTTTCACTGTGTGTCAAAAGATGTTCTTCCTAACGAGGTAAGCATCAGACAACAGATAGAGGATAGTGCTACCTAAGGACTGTTGGACAAGTCCATGTGGGAGGGACATGCAGGTCTGAGCGCATGTGGCCTATCAGGGAAGGACTGGGTCTAATCACAAACTTCTGTTGTTAAAGTGTTGCCTAAAGCTGGGCTATGAAGTTGTAAAGATAGAACTTAGGGCTGGAGAGATGGCTTAGAGGTTATAAGGCATTTGCCTGCAAAGCCTAAGGACCCAGGTTTGATTTTCCAATATCCCACATAAGCCAGATGCATGTGGTGGCACATGCATCTGGAGTTCGTTTACAGTGGCTAGAGGCCCAGGTGCACCCATTCTGGATCTCTCTCACTGTCCCTGTCTCTAATAAATAAATAAAATTACATCTTTAAAAAAGAGAGCTTAGTTCAGTTCTACTAAAGAGAACTGTCATCAAAGACGGATGACATAAAGGTCTGGAACTGGTGAAATTTAGAGAGACTGGATATTCTGGGTTCTAGGGATAAAGTCAGAAAAAAAAAAAGAAGAAGAAAGAAAACAAGGAATTTTAAGTTAGTTATATCCATATACATTTACAGACAAATTTAGACTATTATATTAAATATAATTATAGCTTCACACAGGCCTGCTCATACAGAGGTGAATTTAAGTTCCTAAATCATTGTAATAATCTAATAATGTTAGTAATAACAAACTGAATTGTAATTGAGGTGCTCCACTCTAGGGAAGATAAAAGGCATTAAGATAAAATAGAATGGATTCACATAGTAGGTGTGGTCCTGCCCCCGGCAGTAAAACAGGCTCAAGTACCTACCTGTAAGAATATTTACAATGTTTTACTCCACAATGCAGGTGTGGTCAGGGAGTTAATAAGACAGCACCCATAAGGAATCTTCACTCTGAAGAAATGCCAAAAACAACCTTATGTGTTATTATCACCCTGGGAATCACTCAACAGAACAACCAATCCTGCTATGGTGAGGTTTGGCAGCTTGAACTCACCTCCACCACAGTGGAAACTCAGGACTTGAATTTGTCTGATTGCACTTAATTTTCCTTACAGCTCTCAACCATTTTCCAGAGCGTCCACCATGGGTGACTGTTCCTCAAAGGCAAAGCATAGTCTCTGCTTGCCTTTCTCCTCCACTACCCTCTGGAGCAGAGCGGGGTTGAGTCCAGACAAAAAAATTCTTCTACTGCCAAAGCATAAGGAGCTATCTGGTGTGACTAATTACAACATATCAGCCAAGAGGCTAGACATTCAAGAAAATGATAGGGATACATAAGACACATGGAAATCAGCTGATGAACATGCCTGCTAACACACTGTCACAAACAAGCTCACAATGCAGCTTTTAATTCCCACTTAATGTTTGCTAAGACTTCAATTGCTGCTTCTCACTAGGAAAGAATAGAATATAGCTGTCTTCACACTCTCTATTCCACATAAAAAGGAGTCTTATTAAAAATGATATATGTTGGCTGGAGAGATGGCTTAGCAGTTAACGCATTTGCCTGCAAAGCCAAAATATCCCAGTTCTACTCTCCAGGACCCATGTAAGCCAGATGCACAAGGGGACACATGCATCTGGAGTTCATTTTTAGTGGCTGGAGGCCCTGGTGTGCCCATTCTGTCTCTGTCTCTGTCTCTGTCTCTCTCTGCCTCTTTCTCTCTCTCAAATAAATAAATAAGTAAAAATATTTTTTAAAAGATATATGTTAAGCTGAATTTATATTATAACTAGTAGCCTCCCCATCACTCACAGTTTTGCCTTCATAAGTTTCATTTGTTTGTGAAGAACAATGACAAAAAAATAACAAACAGTTGGCTTGTCTATTGCCAGAAGGTGCTACATGAGCTACTGGGGGAAAATGACCAATATCTGTCCAAGAAACTCATGGTCTAAGCTACTCAGCAGCAAACAATCTGATGTGATGCTCATCCAAGTGCAATACTGGCACACAGCCATGGTGGGTAACCAACTGCTCTTGAATTGTCTATTGGATCTGTTTGGTGGAATGGAACCCATTGCTGGAACTGGGAAACAAGTCAGAATCACATCCAAAAAAAAAATGAGCTTGCCCTCCAATATCAAATCTGGGGCTACAAGAGGGCCTACATCTATTAAATTCTCTCTAAACTAGTAATGGTTATCCCATTTATCTTGATCTGACTTCACGCTCCATTGGAGAATTTGCTTCTTTTTTTCAGATAGATGCAGAACTGAGGAGAGAATCAGCCCATCACAGATGAAACCATAGAGTAATTGGGAAAATGAGCAAGAGTTCAGCTTTCATGGTGAAGCTGGTATCAGCACAAGGGTGAAGGAGATTGACACAGAGAACACTCAACTCCTACCAAACCAAATATCTGGAGACCCAGAGGCTCCCTAGACCTCATCACTGAAGTAGACCTAAAACAAACCCAACAAGGCTCAGGGAAATTCAGGGAAGAGGGCACAGAAAGATTGTTAGTGACATAAGTTGGAACATTAAGCACAGAGACATTACCTCTTCCCCATAACTGATCACTATCCTCACAAGGCAAAACCCATAATCCCCATGGGGATAACTGGTATCCCCAATGAGGAGGGTCCCTTCGTGGGGGGGAGACAGGCTTAGGATGGTACCAATATGTGCTGTTTACACACTGAGTATGTACATAACTAATAAAGAAAAAAATTCTAGAAAGAAATAATTCATAAATTTTCAATTACACAGCATTTTGAGTAGTATGAAGAAATGCCACACCATCCTGCTTCCATTCTTCCTGGGATGCGAATCATCCCTGTGTTCAGCACATCCATTCTATAAATACTATCTGCCTGCAAGTGACATAGCAACCTTCTTGGTCCCTGGACTGTCCCCTGTCTAGCATCACAATGCTGTGTTCACATAAGTCTTTGTGAGGGGAATAGGGAAGGGAGGGACCAAGGGAAGGAAGGAGAGAGACAGCAAGAGAGAACTTGAGAGAGCAATAGTCCAAAACTTTTATTATAGTATTGTGAAAACCATCAAATTTTATTTTTAATTTTTTTTATATTATTTTATTTATTTTTGGAGAGAGAGAGACAGAGAGAGAGGGAGAGGGAGACAGATAGAGAATGGGCTCACCAGCAGTGTCTCAGCTGCTGTGAATGAACTCCAGATGTGTGCACCCCCTTATGGGCAAGTGTGGCATTGTGCCCTTGCATCACTTTGCATCTGGCTAAACGTGGGACCTGGAGATTGGAACCACTGGAGATTGGAACCAGCGTTCTTAGGCTTAGCAGGCAGGTGCCTTAACCGCTAAGCCATCTCTCCAGCCCCAAATTTTATTTTTAAGGTTGTTAATCTCTGACTGTGGATTAAAACCCAACTCTCACTATATTTATAATCATATAGGGCTGAAGTACAGGTGAATCAAGTATGGTCTGGACTTGTCATTGCAATGCAGAGGTATGTCCAGCATACCAAAGCAAGAGAGAGGCGTTACTCTTTGGGTATGTGGTGCATATAAGCTTGTGTTTACATATGTTAGTGTGATGGGGGCAGGGGTTCTACCCGTGGAGAATGTCAATTCAAAAGTTTCTCAGATCTAGAAGCTCTTGAGTTGTGCTATGAAAAATTGAATAGAATTTAGTCCATGAAATAAGGGCCTATAATGTGCAAAGGTGTGTGTGCACAGGCCTGATGCTTGGGGTTCAAAGCCACCCAGTATGCATGACTAACCCACCTCCAGCAAGATCACTTCAACACAGGCCCAATGGCACAGGTTCAAAGCCACCCAAATGGTGGACTAATCCACCTCCATCAAAGTCACTCCTCCAGCAAAGTGTCACCTTGCAGATGTTCCACTAATCAAGAACTAAGTAGGAAACATAATCACAAATATTTGAAGTTATGTGGGACATTTTACATTAAGCCATCACAACAGTTCTTCTGGGATCCCTGAGTTACTCTGACAATGAGATATTATAAAATCCTATGCTAACCTCTGGGTTTCTCTTTGATGTCTTTTTTTATTATTAGTTATGTAGACAGTGTGTACAGTCATGTTGGTACCATCATTAGCTTCCTCCCTCTTCTCCCACCTCAGAAGGGACCCTCCTCATTGTGGGTCATGCATTGTGGGGGTAGCCATTAGTTATGGAGAAGAAGCAATGTCTCTGTGCATAATGTCCCAATTTGTGGCTCTAACAATCTTTCCACCCCCTCTTCTGCAAATTTCCCTGAGCCATGTTGGATTAATTTTAGGTCTACTTCAGTGATGAGGACTTGGGAACCTTTGTGTTTATGGATATCTGGTTTGGTAGGAGTTGAGTGTTCTCTGTGTCTATATCCTTTACCCTTGTGTTAATACCAGGTTCACCAAGAAAGCAGCACTCTTGTTCATATCCCCATTATGCTATGGTTTCAACTGTGGCCCTGGTGAGGCACGATGGGCTGATTCTCTCCTCACATTCTGCATCCATCTGAAAAAGAGAAGCAAATTCTCCAATAGAGAGAAGTCAGCACCAGAAAAATGGTATAACCATTATTAATTTAGAGAGCATTTCATAGGTATATGCTCTCTTGTAGGTCACAATTGGTGGGAGCTTGATATTGGAGACTGGGTTAGTTTCTGGAAGTTCTGATTTGTTTCCAAGTTCCAGCTATGGGTTCTGTTCCATTGAGCAGATCTGTTAGCCAAATCAAGAGCAGTTGGTTACCCACCATGGCTGTGTGAGCATCATGTCAGGTTGTTTGCTGCTGAGAAGCTTAGACCATGCATTGCTTGGACAGTTGTTGGTCACATTTCCCCAATTGCTCATGTAGCACCTTCTGGCACTAGACAAGATAACTGTCTGGGGACTGACTCCCTTCCAGATTCCAGCCAGGTCACTCCATATTCCATACCAACAGATTATGGTGTCCTCAGGAGTAGGGTCTTACAATTAACCTTTGGTGGGTCATCAAGTAATCTGTCTTCTTTTAGGAAACTTTGTAGGTCTCTCTGATCAACAGCTCATTGTAGATGTTAACCACATGATGGTACTGGGAATTACAGGCCAGTGCCAAGGGATAAGAAGGAAGAAAAAGAGATGTATGTGAAAGAGAATGAGAGAAGAGATATATATAGAGAGAGAAGCAGGAGAAGATTAAGGTTAGTCTTCATCATGTCCCCTCCAGGGCCCTATGAATCAAGTGTTCCCACTAAGGAACTGATGAAGGTTCAACCTTTTAGTCTGTCTTTCAGGATATAGGATTTTATGGAACCATTTCCATTTGGGTCCAGTTATGTGTACGCCCCCCTTACCCTCTCTTCCTGGTCCACCCTCTCTATTATCTGGTCCTTGAAATGCTTATTAGGTATGTCAGCATCTTGGGCAGATTCAGGTTAGGAGCCACAGATGAGTGAGACCAGGGGATGATTATCTTTCTGAGATTGGGTGGGTTCAATGAGAATGATCTGTTCCAAGTTTGACCATTTTTCTTCACATTCCACTGTGTCATTTATCCTTACTGCTGTGTAGAATTCCATCATGTGGATATACCTCATCTTGGTTATCCATTCTTCTAATGATGGACATCTGGGTTAATTTCAGTTCTTTGCTATAATGAATTGAGTAGCCATAAACATGATTTAGCAAATCTCTCTGAACTGAGGCATGGAGCTTTTAGAGTAAAGGCTCAGTAAGGGAATAACTGGATCTGTTGGTAACTCTATTTTTTTTTTTTTTTTTTTTTTTTTTTGGTTTTTCGATGTAGGTTCTCACTCTAGCCTCAGGCTGATCTGGAGTTCACTATGTATTCTCAGGGTGGCCTCAAACTCATGGCAATCCTCCTACATCTGCCTCCCAAGTGCTGGAACTAAAGGTGTGTGCCACCACTCTTGGCTCTGTTGGTAACTCCATAGTCAACCTTCTTAGGAGTCTCCATATTGCTTTCCATAGTGATTGTACCATCTTGCAGTCCCACCAACAGTGAATAAGGGTTCCTATTTCTCCACAACTTCACCAGCATTTGTTTTCATTAGATTTGGTAACATTTGCTATCGTTATTGGGGTAAGGTGGAATCTCATAGTTGTTTTAATTTGCATTTCCCTGATGGGAACATTTTCTTAAGTGTGTGTTTGCCATTTGTATTTCTTTCTCAGAAAACTCCCTGTATGGATCTCTGCCCTATTTTGTGAGTGGGTTGTTTAACTTTTTATTGTTTAAGTTTTTTCATTTGTTGTAAATTCTATAAATTAGGCCTCTGTCAGTTGTATGACTGACAAATTTTTCTCCCATTCTATGGGATATCTACTGGCTCTGCTTATGTTATGTTTGTCTGTAAAAACAACTTTTCAGTTTCATGAGATCCCAAAGGTTGAGTTATTGTTTAATTTCCTGATCTATTGGAGTTTTGTTTAGGAAGTCTTTTCCCACTCCTATATGATGGAAAGTTCCTCCTATTTTTTCTTCCAGTAGTAGCAGAGTTTTCAGTCCTATATTAAATTATTTGATCCATTTGGATTTGACTTTTGTGCATGGCAAGGTGTGTGGATTAAGTTTCATTTTCCTGCATAATCCAGTTTGTCCAGCATCATTTGTTGAAGACCCTGGCTTTTTTTCAGACAAAGTTGTTAGGGCCTTTGACAAATATTAAGTAGCTATAGTTACTTGACCCAAAGTCTGGGTCCCTGATTCTTTTCAATTGTTCTATAATCCTGTTTGTATGATTACCATTTTCACAATGTTAATTCGGCCTACCCAGGAGCATGGGAGGTCTTTCCATTTTCTCAAGTCTTCCTCAGTTTCTTTTTTGAGTGTTTTATGTTTTCATTGTAAAGGTCTTTCACATCCTTATTAATGTTATTCCAAAGTATTTTATTTTTTTGTTGTGCTATTGAAAAATCGGAAAACGTCACTTATTTCTTTCTCTGTATCTTTGTCTTTTGCATATAGAAAGGCTACAGTTTGCTGTGCATTTGTATCCTGCTACTTTGCTGAAGGAGTTAATCAACTTTAAGAATTTTGAGATGGAGGTTCTCAGGTCACTTATGTATAGAATCATATCATCTGCAAATAGAGCTAACTTAACTTCTTCCTTTCCAATTTGTATCCATTGTATTTCTTTCTCCTGTCTTATTGCTTGAGCTAGGACTTCCAGTACTATGTTGAAGAGCAATGGTGAAGGGTGGACACCCCTGTCTTGTTACTGATTTCAATAGGAATTCCTTCAGTCTCTCCCTTTTAGTTACTATTTGGGCTTTAGGATCTTTATATATAGCCTTTAATATGTTGAGATATAAGTTGTCCATTCCTATTCTTTCCAATGTTCTGATCATGAAGTGATGTTGTGTTTTGTCAAAGGCCTTCTTTGCATCTATCAAAATGATCATGTGGGTTTTGTGTTTAAGCTTATTTATGTGGTGTGTTACATTGACAGATTTCCATATGTTGAACCATTCCTGAATTCCTGGGATAAAGCCTACTTGATGAAGGTGGATAATGCTTTTGATGTGTTGTTGAATTCAGTGCATGAGGATTTTGTTCAGGATCTTTGTGTCTATGTTCATCAGGGAAATATGCCTATAGTTTTCTTTTCTTCTGGCATTTCTGCCTGGTTTTTGGTAGTAGAGTGATACTAGCTTCATAGAAGGAGTTGGGGAGCTTTCTCTGTTCTCCAATTGTGTGGCACACTTAGAGAAAGATTGGTTTCAGTTCTTCCATGAAGGTGAGGTGAAATTCAGCTGAGAAGCCATCTGGTCCTGGACTCATCTTTTGAGGGAGGTTGTTGATTACCTTTTCAATCTCAGTGGGTATGATAGGTTTGTTCAGGAGATTAATCTGCTCTGTGTTTAGGTTTGGTAGGTGGTATATGTCCAGGAATTCGTCCATTTCCCCAAATTGTCCAGTTTTGTGGAATAGAGATTTTTGAAATAAGTCCTGGTGATTCTCCCAATTTCACTTATGTCTGTTGTGATCTCTGCTTTTTCATTTCTAATCTTGTTAATTTGAAGCCTCTATTGTTTTCACTTGATCAAATTGGCCAGGGGTTTATTAATCTTGTTTATTTTTTCATCAATTTTCTTAATTGTTTTCTTAGTTTCCAACTCATTATTTTCTGCTCAGATCTTTATTATTTCTTTCCATATGGAGCTTTTGGGGTTGGATTCTTCTTATTTTTCCAATGCCTTTGGGTGGATGGTTAGGTTATTGATTTGTAATTTCTCTACCTTTGTTATAAAGGGATTAAGTGCTATGAATTTTCCCCTAAGGACTGCCTTCATTGTGTCCCATAAGTTTTTATACAATGTGTTCTCATTGTCATTCATTTCTAGAAATTTTGCAATTTCATTTTTTTTTTCATCCACTAACCATTTATTGTTTAACATTGTGATGTTCAGTTTCCAGGAGCTGGTGGGGTTCCTGACACATCTTTTGTTGTTAATTTCTAGTAGTACAGCATTGTGATCTGATATCATGCAGGAAATTATGTAAATCTTCCTAAATATGTGGAGGCAGGCTTTATAACCCAGTATATGTTCTATTTTAGAGAAGGTTCCATGGGCTACTGAGAAGAATGTGTAATCTGTGGGTTTGGATAGAATGTTCTGTAGATATCTGTGAGACCTAGTTGGTCTATGGTATTGTTAAGCTCTCTTAATTCCCTGTTAATTTTCTGTTTGGATGATCTAGCTATTGCTGATAGTGGAAGTGGAGTATTGAAGTTCCCAACTATGTTGGTGTTGGTGGTTATTTGTGTTTTGTTGTCATGTAGGTTTTGTTTTATGAATTGTGGTGGGTACCTGTGTTTGGTTCATAAAGATTGATGATTGTGATATCCTGTTCTTTGGATAAGTTAGCCTTTTTTGTCCTTTTTGATAAGTATAGTGAAGTAGCCTTTTTGTCCTTTAGTGGTGAGGTGGGTTTTTTTGAGGGGTCAATTTTATCAAATATTAGTATAGTGATGCCTGCTTGTTTCTTTTTCTTTTTTTATTTTTTTAATTTATTGACAACAAAATATACTTACATACAAAAGGTGCATAGTATTTCCCTCCCCTTGGAAGATCATTTTCCTTTTTAATTTGATGTCATCATCTTTTACCCTGCAGTTGGAAGTCTCTGTCTTCCATTTAGTGGTGAGGTGGGTTTCTTGAAGACAGCAGATTGAGGGGTCTAATCCCTTCTTCTCAGCACTTTTCTGATCCCACCCTGTTAGCTAATGTCTCTTGATGGGTGAATTAAGGCCATTAATGTTCAGGGTAATAACTGTGAGGTTTGATTTAATTGCTGCCTTGTGGTGGTAATTTATGTGGTCTGGTGTTTTCTTGGAGTTTGTAATTTTTATACCTTCTCTGAATTTGGTTATTGTGATCTGTTTCTTGTAGGCACTTGAGGTTGGTTGTTTGATTTTTCTGTGTGGAGAATTCCCTGAAGTACTCTCTGTAGGTTTGGCTTTGTGTTCATAAATTTGTAGAGCTGAATTTTATTGTGGAAAGTTTTTCTTTCACCATCTACTATGAAGAATACTTTTTCTGGGTAGAGTAGTTTGGGTTGGAAACCATAAGTTCTTAGACTTTCCATTCCAGTGTTCCATTCCAGGCCCTTCTGGCTTTCAGGGTTTCCACTGAGAAGTCTGAAGTAATTCTGATGGGGTGACTTTTACATGCAATGTGTTTTTCCTTTTTAGATACTTTTAGGACTTTCTCTCTTTGTGATCAATGTTTAGAGTCTTAATGATAATATGTCTTGGAGAATTTCTCCTTTGGTCCAGTCTCTTTGGAGTTCTTTTCACTTCTTATAACTTGATGGGACTTTCTTTTGAGAGAGTGGGAAAGTTTTCTTCTATAATTTTATTGAATAAGTTCTCGTGCCTTTGGTCTGAATTCCTTCCCCTTCTGGTATCCCCATGATCTGAATGTTGGGACATTTAAGAGTATCTCACATTTCCCTCATGTGCTGTTCACAAAATTTTTGAACTTACTGAAACTTTTGGATTCATAAACTATTTCTTCTGTTTTGTCTTCCAGTTCTGAGTTTCTATCCTCCACATGGCTGACTCTATTCTTGAGAGCTTCTGTAGAGTTTGGGGTTTGGTCAATTTAGTTTGTATTTTCTAATGCTTTTTTGTGTATAATTTCCATCTCTCTGAGAGTTCCCTTTTCACGTCATTTTCTGATTTTCTTAATGCTTCTAAGAATTCATCCTTGCATTTATTTATGTCTTCATTGAGCTTAGCTAGCTGGTTATTGAGGTCCTATCTTTTGTCGTTCTTTTTCAGGTCATTTACCTGTCTTTGGAGCCCTTCCTGGTTCTTTTCCATTAGGTCTAATCTAGCCAGAATAGCATTCATACAATTATTGTCCCTTTGTTTATTTGCTGCAAGTTCTGCTATTTTCTTGGTTGGGGTTGTATTGCTTGTGTCTTCATCTTGGGGTTCTGTTCCTGTTGTCTCTTCTATGTTTTGATTAAAGATATCCTTTGTGAAACTGGGCAATCTTGTTGGATTTACTTGCATTTGATTTTTCTCTTTTTGCCTTGTGGTGAAGGAATCTTATTAAATTTATAAAGAAGTTGTAGTTTACTCTTGACCTGGGTCCATGTACAGAGTTGGCAGTGAGTGTGACTGAAAGCATTAGTGTGTGGAGCTCAGTGTGGGCGGGAAAGCCTGTTGTTCTGGGTCCACACAGGTGTGTGTGTGTGGGGGGGATTGGCAGAGAGTGGGACAGAGGGCATTTGGGTGTGGAGCTCTGTGGAGGTGGACAAGCCTAGGTCAAGGCAAGGCAGGGTGAATGCTCGCCTGTTAACCTGGGTCTGCACACGGGGGGCAGTGGTTAGTGGGATGGCTTTTGTACATGAAGCCTCTCATGGGCAGGAAAGCCTAGGTCAGGGTGGGGTAGGGAGAATGCTATCCTGTTGGCCTGGGACCATGCATGGGAAGGGGCGGTGGCCAGTGGGATGGCGTTCATGTGTGGCACTCCATGGGGGTGGGAAAGCCTAGGTTTGGGGCAGGGCAGAGTGAACACTAGCCTGTTGACCTGGGTTTGTGCAGGGGAGGGAAGAAGTGGTGGGGGGGGGGCAGGGCAGTGGCAGCGAATGGGATGAGGTTCATGTGTGAGCTCTGTGGGAGCAGGAAAGCCTAGTTTGTGGTGGTGATGACCAAATGCTAGCCTTCTGGCCTGGTTCCATTTATCCTGCAGTTAGTGCAGGAGGAACCTGTGGCTGGGAGTGCAGCTAGGATGTCTGATTGAGGGGACTGGTGGACTGATGGGCTTTCTCAGAGCATGGGAATCAGTGGATTCCCCACTTTGGTCCTCTGCCTTCTCCCAGTGGAGGGCTACTAGAATTTGCAGACCATTAAAAACCCCACTTAACCCCAAATGTCTTGCCTTTCCTCCTCCACAGGTGAAGCATGGTTAGGCAGACACCATCTTGACTGGCTTTTTAATGTCTTCTTATTTTTAGTTTTATTTATTTTATGAGATATACATAGAGAGAGAGTGGGGAGGGAGAGAGAGAGATAGCACCAAGGCCTTTAGCCACTGCAAAAAAACAAAACAAAAAAAACAAAACAAAACAAAACAAAAAAAACTTCAGGTGAATGTACCATCTTGTGCATGTGGCTTTACATGGGTACTGGGAATCAAACCTGGGTCTTTAGGCTTCACAGGCAAGTGCCTTAACCACTCAACCATCTCTTCAGGTCTGATATCTTATTTTTAAATATGATTGCTTCTTACCACACTCATGCCTGACATTATGACCTTCATCCACCACAAGGGTCTCACTAGAGTTAAATCAATGCTGGCATCTTATCCTTGAATCTCTACAACTGTGAACTAAACAAAAATGTTACCTGCATTAATTTACTTTGCTTCAGGTATTTTATTTCACCAACCATAAATAGACCAATGTTTTCAAAAACCATGAGAGTAGTTTCATGTAGTAAGTACTATGTACATGCACAAAGAGTTAAATAAAGTCTTGAAAGAAATGAGCATTTTGTGCAATAAGGTGGGTCTTGGAGACCTTTACTAGAGAAATTTCACTAACTTGGTACTGTGAGTTGAGATGCCAGCTTGAATATTTAGTAAATATGGTAGAGGAATAAAAAGTAAGTTATAGGCACCAGAATAAGAAGCTAATTTTGTCAATCTTATTTAGTAATTAACTAATAATTCAAAGAGAAAAAAATATCCTATTGACACAGGAATTTTGAGAATAATTCACAGAGAATAAATATCCTATTGATACAGGAATTTTGATAATATGTAGAGGCCCAACTCTAAAATTGTCCTGAATGATGCTTGCCTCCTAGTCTGCCCTCCAGTGTAGCTGGAATTAATGACCTGACTTATGTTCAGAGAAGAGAGTTTAGCAAAGCTAATGTTCCTTCTAAGATCAGATAAATAACAAAACCCCTGAACTTTCATGTTAAAACTCTCTCTCTCTCTCTCTCTCTCTCTCTCTCTGTGTGTGTGTGTGTGTGTGTGTGTGTGTGTATTCCTTTCTTTAATCTCTAGGGAAACAATTTGTCATGTTATGAAGAGTCCTGTTATAGACATGCCAAGGAATTGATATTTCCAATCAATAGCCAATGAGTTCCCAAGGCCTACATACAGCCACATGACTAAGCTTTGGTGTGATGAGAGGGCTGCCAATAATCATGCCAAGGGGACTGGAGCTAAATCTGAGTTGAAGCAACCTCAGTAAGCACTGTGACTGTAGATTTGTGATAGCCCATCAACTAGAGGTATCCAGGGAAGCTGCATCTACACTCCTGACACATACAAACTGAGACATAAAGTGTGCACTGTTCTAAACCAGGTGTTAGTGTCATTTGCTATGCGGAAGCAGTACATAGCTAATGCTTAGGATAAATATAAGTACATATATTCATGGAAATGGCTTTCTCCACCCTAAAATGTACCTTTCCACTAGTGGCTATGTTGTTTTAACAGTATGTTTTTGAAGTATGGTTAACTTTATCATTATTTTACTGTGACGCAATAAAACTCTTCAACTTAACCAAAAATCGACAGCTATCAGAGAGCTTTTAGAATTATTTAATATGATGGTCATACATGTTGCATCAGTACTTGAAGGTTAGGAATTCAAAGAGGTCATCAAGTCTCATTCAATCCCTGCCATCCTAGGGAATGGATCCCAGTCCTTTTCTCATCATGTCTAGTGATTGAGTCATCACACCTCTTTCCTGCCCTCTATCTTCCTCAGCTGGCATTTTGTGCTTTCTGTTTACTAGACTCAGAATTGCCATGTCTCCTAATCCTCCAATCCTCGTGTATAATCCTGTGTTCAACTCAAATGTTTCTTGATTGTATTGGATGTTATCTCATCCTATTGACTGCTTGGAGTTTGCTGTTATCTCCAGAGAGTGTTCATCCTTTTGTAATTAACAGCTTATTTGATTCAATAGTAACAGAGGTCAGGCTGTGTGTGTTTTACCATTCTGAGTTTGCAGGGGTATTTACCCTCCCCTTGATATCTTTATTTTAATTACTTCTGAGATTTGTGACTATATCTGTAGGATGAAGTGTGTGAGCCCTTTTAAATATTTCTCTGAATTTTAATATAGGTTGTGAATATTTCACTTGCTTCTGATAGACACTATGTCATGTTTATCAAGCATTAGGTTATTTATTCATTCATTCATTCATTCATTCATTCATTCACTTGGCTCTACCAATGCCAGTACTACACAGGTTTAATGCTTTCCAGGTAGAAATTAAAAATGCATAAGTAGACATTAAAAACAAACATTTTTATGTATAGTCTGCAGCTTATATGTGCACGCTCTGAAACACAAAATGTAGCATGAATGATTGCTTGTTGTGAGATTTGCCCATCATTTTTGCAATTATTGCCTCATATAGTTTGGTGAATATGAAAAGCTTCCTTTTAAATACAAATGAAGTTTGCTTCAATTTTTTTTATAGAACTAATACCTCTATTTTATATGCTTTTGACATTAGTCATTTGGTTAAAGAAAATATTCTTTATCACGATCTTGTAAGAAAGCAATATAAATATAAATTCATAATCTTCAACATGGAAACATTTGTGACTATCCAATGAACAATGTGATCTTATCTATCTTAAAGATAATAAAGTCAACTATGCTTCTCACATATTGTTATTAGCAGTGTCATCTTTGTTGTCAATGAATTTGATCTTTTACATTTAAATAGGAGCAACTTGATCATTAAAAGATAGGTATACAATTTTGCAAATAAGCATATTCAGTTTTGCATAGATTAAGGCACAGGTATGGTGACAGTAAAATCCAAGCATTTAAAATAACCTGAAAACAATATGCAAGACTAAATTTCAAATGTTGGAGTAATGTGATGGTTGATCCTAATTATCAATGTAGTTGTGTTGAGAAGCACCTAGGAGATTAGTACAGCACACTTGTGGGCATTTCTGTGGGAGCATTTTCAGAAAGGAATAATTAAGGAGAATGAATTTCCTTGAGTGTGCCTGTCACCATCCTACTAGCACAGTCCCAGGTAGAATAAAGGGAAAAACAAGAAAAAGTCAGCAAACACAGGCATTCTTTTCTCTGCTTCCTGGCCATTTTGCCTTGAGGTGTCCTGGCATATCCTCCTTTTGACAATAGATTAAAACCTCTGAAAGCCGGGTGTGGTGGCACATGCCTTTAATCCCAGCACTCGGGAGGCAGAGGTAGGAGGATCGCCATGAGTTTGAGGCCACCCTGAGACTACATAGTTAATTCCAGGTCAGCCTGGACCAGAGTGAAACCCTACCTTGAAAAACAAAACAAACAAACAAACAAACAAACAAACAAACAAACAAAAAAACCTCTGAAACCATCACCGAAGATATTTCTTTCTTTTTTAACTGGTTTATGTGAGAGATTTTGACATAGCAATGACGCATCTGACTAAGATATAAAATTGGTATGAGAAGAAGGGCTATGACTATCACCATGACTACCTGATGATATGGTTCAGAATCATTTGAAATTAGGTTTTGGAAAGAATTTACAAAATTATATATACAAGGCAAAGAAGCTGTAGAATGGCTGATTCTAGTAGAAGCTCTAAAGATTAGAAAGCTATAGACATGCGGACAGTAAAAGCTGAACAAATGAAACTTCAGATGGGAATAAAGATTCTACTGGGAATTAGAATAAAGGTCATTCGTGTCACATTCCAGCAAGAAATTCTCTATGTTCTTGTCCATGTTCTGAAACTTTTGGGGAGGTGGAGTTTAAAGGGGATAGAGTACTCTGGTAGAAAAAAAAATTCACAGAACTCAAGCTGTGACATTGTTACTACTAACTGTTTTTCTCAGTGTAAACTTGGGGCTAAATGAGGCATGGATAATGAAGAAATTAGACATTAAAAATGAGCAAAAGAAATCAAGCCACATACTTTGTACTAAAATAACAGGAAAGAGATCTTGAGAGCATCATGGGAATTGACCTGGCTATTCCCAGTGCAGGTTCAAGGGCATGAAAGAGTATACTTACCTAAAGACTTTACTTTGAGAAGATAGTGCATTCAGATCATTATGTTCACACAGAGTCACTTATGATGTACTCTGAGCTTGTTTTCAGCATAGTCAATTGCCTGGGTTCTCAGAGACCAATGAAGCCTTGGTTTTCCAAGGTGACTGGCTACTGCTTAACCTACTTGCAGACCTTGGCATCATCCATATGATGTTTGTTGTGCAAGGCATTCAAAATACAAGAATCACAGTCATAGAGGTTTCTTCCCACATTTAAAAAGTAAGTTAGGAAGCCCATGCAATGTGGGTAAGGTCAGGGTCCCTGATGACAGCTCTTCAGAGGGTAATGCATGAAGGTGTGAGAGTGAAGATAAAGATGTGCTGGATATCAAACTGAAAAGAGAGACTGATTGAGATGGGGAGGGAATATGATGGAGAGTGAAGTTTCAAAGGGAAAGTTGGGGGAAGGAGGGAAGTACCATGGGATATTGTTTACAATTAAGGAAGTTGTCAATGAAAAATAAAAATTTAAAAATTTAAAAAAATAAATTTTTTTTAAAAAAAAGATGTGCTGGATAATGTATAAGTTAAAGATGTTCAGGATTCTGTGTGTGGCTTTGGAAGTATTTCCAAGAGTCAGAAGACCTTGTCCTGAATGTGGGTGATACTGTCTCATAGAATGGGGTGCAGAAGGAAGAAAAAGGGGAAATTCAGCAATTTTTTTCTCTCTCTCCTTTCTTTCTGGCCATCATAATGTGAAGTACTCTGCTATACCAGAATCTCTATAACAATGAGCCAAAATATATCTTTCCTCTTTAAAGTTATTCATGTGGGGTACTTTGTCACAGTCTATCTAACAAATGGTCCATGTTAACTTAGTTTATTCAGCGTTGCTGACATGAACACAGCATAATGATATTTGCTTTGACATATTTTATGTAGTAGCCCTCTCAACAGTTGTGGAATTAAAATCAATTAGAGACTAGCACACAAATATTTTATATTCAAGTATGTCATCAATATTACAACTAAACTGTATTTTCTGGTTCCATTAGTTCACTTAATGTTGCTAAGATTTTAAAGTAGTCAAATTAAATGCAAGACCAATTAAAATGTCTTGATAATTAAATAGTACACTTGATGGTTAATCTTGATAGATCATTCATTTGGATTCAAAAGCATCTAGTAAATTAGTAAAATCTGTGTGTGTGTGTGTGTGTGTGTGTGTGTGTGTGTGTGTCTATTTCTAGACAAAGTTAACTGAGGGAAAAAGAATCATCTTGAATGTAGGTGACACCATTCCCCTAGGATAAGGATCCCAATAGAGCTAAAATATATCTTTCTTCCTTGAAATTATTTATGGCAGGTATTTTATCAAAGGAAGAAAAGTCTGACTAACATGGAGATATTGCCGCATCAAAATTATAAAACAGATTATGGACTCAATATATGCACCAAAATTTGCAATATTAGTTGAGTATATAATGAAGGATACACCTTTAATTTAAATAAAGGAAGAGATGAAAATTTTAAAATGGTTTTAGGAAAGGTTGGCTAGAATTATGAGTTTGTGGAATATTTTCAGATTCTATATTAAATAGGGAAATCTTGTTCTATAGCTCAAGCTACTTGGAATTTCAGATTTTTTGTTTTGTTTTGTTTTGTGTTCTAATTTTTTATTTTTATTTGAGATAAAGAGGGGGAGATGGAGAGAGAGAGAGAGAGAGAAAGAGAGAGAGGGAGAGAATGGATGTGCCAGGGCCTCTAGCCATTGCAAATGAACTCCAGACACATGTGCTACCTTGTGCATCTGGATTACTTGGGACCTGGAGAATCAAGCCTGGGTCCTTACACTTTGCAGGTAAGATATGAAGCCATCTCTTCAGCTTGGAATTTCAGATTGTTTTAAAAGTAAAAACATGAGAGTAGCTTGTCAAGGATGATGACTACAGTCTAGAAATCATGCTGTCCTGGGTAAAGCATTGGTGCTCATTGTCTCACCAAAACCCCTACAACTTTTTTTTCCCCAATGTTCCCAGGATGTGTGGGATTTCCTTTGCATTACACAATTTCCCCCATCTACAATACTTTATTATGTAAAAACTTTTTGGACATGTGAGTGACATATTGGTAAGTGGTTCCATAGACTATAATAGAGATGAAAACTTCCCATCACATAAAGATGTGATAGTCATCTTAACCTCATAAAGGAAGACCTTACATATTCATGTGGTGAATCTGATAATTCATGTACAAGGCTGACAGTTGCATACAAATATACCACATGCAGACATGTACAGTACCTAACACTTGACAATAAAAATGTTATTAGTTTCTATATTTACTATACTATTTCATATTGTCATTTTAGCATGTGCATTTTCTACATAAAAGAAAAATGGTAATGATAAAACAGGATGCTGGCCTGCCAGCAGCAAGCTCACATGTCATGTGTTTATGTTTTTCCTGATCCTATCAAGAGGCTACATTGAGTGTTTGACCCTGTAGTTAGGATTCTCTAGAGAAACAGAACAGATAGAATGAATTGTATTAAAAGGGAATTTATTGGGATTAGCTTAAGGCAGTCCAACAATAGCAGGTTGCTGGCCTGAGAGTCAAGGAACCTGGTAGCTGCTCAGTCCATGATGTTGGATGCCTCAGCAGTCCCAATTTGACACTGAAGGCCTGGAGGCATCCTGAAGAAACACTGTTCTTCAGTCCACACTGGTCTTCAGTCCACATTGGCAAGCAGCAAGCAGCGAACAGCAAGCAGCACCAGCAGCCAGTGGGGAGGAGAGAGAACTTTCCTTCCCAGAGCTTCCTTAGATAAAGTCCCCCATCTGAGGAGCTGCCCACTCTAGAGGAAGGGCTCACCCTGT
The DNA here is from genome assembly GCA_036365145.1 of Orientallactaga sibirica. Classification (NCBI taxonomy): domain Eukaryota; kingdom Metazoa; phylum Chordata; class Mammalia; order Rodentia; family Dipodidae; genus Orientallactaga; species Orientallactaga sibirica. The sequence goes on from JAEOAD010000001.1 coordinate 55,377,102, forward strand.
GGGAAGGATTCCTCCTTTAGTTAATCCTTCCTAGAAGCAACCTCAGAGACACTGATGAGGAATGTCTGTGGATTACTAAACAGATCAAATTGACACAAACTTAACCATCACCGACCCCTATCAGCCAAGCTTTCAGAAATGCACTTTACAATATTCATGCAACAATGGGATCACACTGTGGCTCATATCTCTAAGTCTATCCCTTTGGGTAAGTGTCTATCACAGTCAATAGTAAGAATCACTCATTCTTCAGAGTTCACTATGTGAAAAGCAAGGAGAAGGAAAATATATAAATTAGCATTTACCAAAATAACTTTCTTGGAACATTGGTCTAAAAAGTCACTTCACTTACATATATGTAAGTAGAAGAACAAACACATAAATGGGGGTGAAAAGGCCTAAGTGAGGTCAGGGGAAGAGATTGAGTAAAGGTGGAGGGGAGCTAACCAAAATCTAAGAGGATATAAATAAGTCATATGGAAACCTACTTTTCTGGACAAAGGAACATTCAGAAGCAATAGATTGTTACTAGAAAACTTTCGGTGCTAGGGATGGGATACCGTCCAGTGAGTTGTTTCCTAGGGAGATCATTCATACCCCCAACACATTATAGGGCATTGCCAAGGACCTTGGTTTCTTACTAGGAATAGATGGTAAGACCCTATTGCTGAAGACTCCACATACTTGGGCTGCAAGGTCACTGAGAAATCCTGCTGGAGCCGAGCTGAAAGCCTCCTCCATGTAGACCAGCGAACAGAAAGCTAGAAAAAAGCTACTCTGCATGCAGTTCAGTAGGAGAGAGAGAAAACACCAGTGAAGATACTCAACAGTGGACACTGCAGGACACTGCAGGCCAAGTGAGCCAATGAGTGCAATAGTGGCATATCTGTTATGGGGAAAACCAATTGCTCTCTAATTGGACTGGAGGTCCTTCCATGGGAAGGAACACATCTCTGATACTGAAAACCTGCAGTAGGGGTAGTCATGAGCCCTAGGGGTGTAACATCTGCTGATGTCTCACTAAATGTATATACTCTGCTCACCAAAATGCTCAGTAAGCACTTATCTTAATGTCCATAACCATATCTTAATGCTACTCTCACTTTTGGTTAAAGAAGCTTCTCTTTTCAGATGGTGGCAACCTTGGGATGACTCAGAAGGCACCATGGTGCCAAGAAGAAGGGACAGAGGAGTGCTCAGCACTGAAACATCTCTAACATACTTTCCAAGGCTCAGGTTCCATTGCAGAAGAGGTGGTGAAGAATGTAAGAGCCAGAGGAAGGGTAGGACTCCTACCTTCTCCAAACACAAAATGGCCTGGATATCCATGACCTCACAGTGCATAAAACTACCTACACAAGACCATCATAATTAAAAGAGACCAATTGAGAGGGGGAGGGCATATGCTAGAGAGTGGAGTTTCAAAGGGGAAAGTGGGGAGGCAAGAGGGAAGTACAATGGAATATTGTCTACAATTAAGAAAGTTGTCAATAAAAAATTAAATAAATAACTAAATTAAAGAAAAAAGATAAAGCCAAAAAATTATAGTCTATACATAATTATCAGTGTATATTAAAGAAGAATTAATTAAATAAAATATTATGAATTAAAAAATGTCAATTCACAGCCGGGCGTGGTGGTGCACACCTTTAATCCCAGCACTCGGGAGGCAGAGGTAGGAGGATTGCCTAGAGTTCGAGGCCACCCTGAGACTACATAGTGAATTCCAGGTCAGACCCTACCTTGAAAAACCAAAAAAAAAAAAAAGAAGAAGAAGAAGAAGAAATGTCAATTCACTAAAAACAAACAAACAAGAAACCCAAACAAAGCTTTTAAGGTTAAACTGATTTGAGCTCAAGCTACATTCTTTTATCAAATGATTGGTATACATAAAAACCCTCAGAGATCCTAAAATAATGAAGCCTGCTTAACGGTATTGAATGTGGTGTTTTCCAAAGAAGCTTTTTTTCTATATAACATCTGTTAATGCGGTAGAGCAGAACACACATGAGGCAACTGATTTATGTTCAGGCTAAAGAAAACTAATTGCTTGAAATATTCAGGCAGGAACGAAAGTGGGGTATTACGATCCTGTTCTGAAACTCTGGGTAATTGCTTCTGTTTGACTTGATACTTTCAGGCATGTAATTAGGTGTGTCATGGTGCCTCTCCCAGCAGCAATGGGTCTGAGTCACTGACTCATGACACTTGTAGTCTGGGACCCATCCAAGTTCTGAACTGAGACTAAAGAATAGGGGATGTGTGGGCAACCCCAGCCCTCCAGGCATGGGATGAAGAGCCACCACGTGGACTGGATCTCACTGACTCAAGAGCTGATATTCTCTTGTTGTGTTAACTGAAGACACGTAAGGGGCTTTAGTCTCCATTTGCTGTGTGGTACAAATTTTGTTTGTCCAAATTCCTAGACCACAAGTTCGGGAACCTTTATTTCCGTGACTGTATCCTCCCTTATTTTAACTTCTCTGAGCTTCCTTCCAAGAAGTGGCTGGAGTCTACATAAGATTAAGTGACTACTATTGGAGCTCCCATTGGGCATTTGGCACATGCTAGGCAAGGTACTAACCTATTACATCATGTAGGACATGCAAATCACATGATTTTGATACATATTTTGTTCTAGGTACTGGGCTAATAATAACCAAATAAAAATAGTTTACATTTTAATGGAACTTAAAATGAAATGGGATAAAAAGGTATTTTCCAAATAATTCTACAAGTAAAAAATCATAACATGATTTAATACATTATTATAGATAAGCATCACAGGAAAGGAATATAGGGTGCTATGATCAGAGACAGTGAAAGAGGTTATTAGATTTGGAAGTCCGAAAGACAGAAATGGTTACTTTCACCAAAAAGCGAAGTTTGAGATAAGAGCTGAAGGATGAAAATTAGCAAATAGAGGATAGGCAAAAGGGCAGCTGTAGCTGGGGACATTCTATGACTAGGGAGTGAGAAAAAAATGTTATTGGGTTTAAAGCTTAGAAGGAAGGCAAGATGGCTCCAAATAAGGAAAGGAGATAGTTGGGGACAGGTGTCATGGGAACTTGCAAACCATTCTTGAAGTCATGTACTGTGAGCAACTGGAAGTAACAAAATGTTAAGAGGGAGACATTTTCAATTAAGACTTTAACACACTGAAGAAAGAAATTGAGGAAGACAGAGGATGGAAAAATACACCATGCCCATCGATTAGAAGAATTAGTATAAAAATGACCATCCTGCCAAAGCAATATATAGACTAACTGCAATACCAATCAAAATTTCAGCACCACTCTTTACAGAAATAAAAAACAAAATCTTAAAATTTATATGGTAACTGGGTGCAGCATCTCTGGCCTTTCATGCCAGCCATTGAGAGGCTGAGAAAGGATGATTGCCATGAGTTCAAAATCTGGTCTACAGAGTGAGGTCTAAGTCAGCCTGGGCTGGAGTAAGATCCTGCCTCAAAAAAATTCATCTGGGAACAGAAAGGACCCTTGACATCCAAAACTATCCTTAGTGAAAAGAATACTATAGGAGCGATACCCATACCTGATTTCAAGTTATACTACAAAGTAATAGTAATAAAAACAGCATGGTTCTTGTACAGAAAGAGACATGCAGATCAGTAGAATAGTAAATCCAATTTTGTGTAACCATAGCCACACGCTTTTTGACAAAGAGGCCAAAAACACACATTAGATAAAAGACATTATTTTCAACAAACAGTTCCGGGAAAACTGGATGTCTACATGTTAAAGAAACAGTCTAGAACCTTATATCTCACCATATACAAATGTCAACTCCAAATGGACCAAGGACCTCAATTTAGTTTTGGAAATCCTGAAAAAACTAGAGGAAAAAGTATGGAGAACATTTCAAGATATAGGTGAATGTATAAACTGAGGTATCCACAAAATGAATAGTGTTCAGTCTTAAAAATGCACTACTAAGACATAAAGAGATATCAATAACATTAAAAACATATTAGTATGTGGCAGCATTGATCTGAAAGGCTTCATATATACAATCCAACCACATGACATTCAGGAAAAGGCAAAACTGGGAAGGCTTAAAAGGATGATTGACTCAGTATAAGTATTTATGGGAAGGAGGTATTTTAGGGCATTGAAACTAGTCTTTATATGTTGGATCAGATTCCAGAGTTCTATACACCTTAGATCTGTCCATTTCTGTCACTTTATTAGCTGTGTGAGTAGAAAGATGGAGACTCGAGTTCCCTGTTCTTTTATATTTGGTGAAGTCTAATGGCTGTTTACATTAGTGAAGTAGGGAGGCACTGAGTAATTTTGAACACAGGATTGACTAGATATGACATTTTAAAAGGTTCATACAAATTTCACTGTCAAAGCTAGACAATATGAGCCCAAAGGTACAAGTCAGACCAGTTAAGAAGATATACAGAAAGATAATCCAGAAAACAACAGTATAATAGCAAATGGGAAGAAAAGTGACTGGATTTTATATATAAATGAGTTTACATAGCCCAAAAGTGTCAAGGAAGAGAAATATCAAAGAGAATCATTTGATGCATTTACCTCCATCACATGCTAAAAAAGTTTTAAAGCATGGCAAATTATCTTGAAAGATGTGGAAGTTTTAGAGTCATGGACATCTAAATATCTTCTTGTTTTATCACTTACCAGTGATGATAATTGATGTAGTCCCAGGGCCCTCATCTAGCATGATAAGCAATGCCAATCATGTTGAGTATCAAACAATGTGGCATTAATTAGCCCACTTGGATGTCACTGAGAATGGAGCCCTCCCTTCTGAGCAGAATGAGCCAATCTCCTCCTTCCTTGGAAAAGGGAGGAGTGTAAAGGGATACCTTTTGTTTTTCCTTCAGTGAAAGCTACTTTCTTCTAGTCAAAAGAATGGAATTTGAGCTTTACCTAGGACATTCTAAACTATTCAAATTTAAGATTATAGTTCCAATGTTTAAGAGTTAATTTAACTGAGCTTGTGGATCACTTGACCAAGAGGCTACCCCTGCCCTACAGAAATGCAGAGGTGGGACAAAGATCTCCATAATGAGATAATGTACTTGAATCTGCAGAAGCCACTGCACTACCTCCATGCAATTGTAGATCCTCACTGCTAAGCCTTACCATGTTGTCTGAGTTCAATCTCAAAAGCATAGCTTTCCCTTTTATTCCATTTCTATCTCTTCTTTGTAGTGTGGCAAAAATCCAAAGCAAACTTGCCTAGACACCAAGATGTTATTATTGTGTCTTTGAAGATCCCCTGCTTGCCACCTCCTGTGCTAAACATGCCTACTTTCTGGACCCTAACTCAAAAGGTATAATTTTCTTCCCATTATCTATCTTCCCCTGGCAGCTGTCTAGCTTGCTTGCCCCATAGTTTTTGTTTTCTCAAATGCTAATAAAATTGTACTCAAGCTTCTTATGAATCTTTTTTAAAGTTATTTTGTTTAAGAAGAGACAAAAGTCCCACAAAGGGGAGTCTCAGCTTCTGAGTAACAAAAGATAATGATACAATATACCAAATTTATGACTTATTACAGTAAAAAAATGCACGCATTAAATTCCTTTCTTATGCAGCTATTAATGCCTTCTATATTCTTGAAATTTTCATCATATATATATATATATATATATATATTTACACACACATATACACAGGTTATCCTTGCCCCAGCTACTCTGGAGCTCTCTTCAGTGATGTTATGATTTTCATTATTATTGGTATTGTGGGGTCATGAAGGCCTAAATCAGTCCCTATGTGGTAGTGGTGGGGGGAACAGGGAAAGGGTAGGGACTATGCCTCAGAGTATTCCTGCCCATTCTGGCTCTTACCCTCTTTCCATAATGTTCCCTGAGCTATGGGAGGCATGTTGGCAGTCTGATTTAGTGTTGAATTCTTTGTGGTCTTTGGATTTCTGTGTTGACAGGTTTTGATTAATCATCATGTCTCTCACCATCACCCTAGGGCTGGTTGTCAGGCCAGTAGTAAGAGCAGTATTCATGAAATGGCTTCTTCCTCAATTTCTCCTGGACCATGGCTGATATGGTAGAGGTGGTAAATCTTATGATGGGAAATTAGGTATCTACTTGTCTTATTGATGGATCTAGGCTCTCCTCAGTTTTCTATGTCATCTATAAAAATAAGACAGGTTTTCCAACCAAGCATGGGGGCAGTTTGGATTAAAGAGGGCATACAAACTTGTTTGAGAGATGTTTGGTATGCAGGCTGATTCTTCTCCAGAGAGCAGTGGATACTTTTCTCTCAATTCTGGGTTTCCTGACCATGGGATTCTGACTTGGTTTCCAGTACCAGAGATGAGTTCTTTCCCACTGAGTGGACCTCATGTTTAATCAGAGAACACTTGGTTACTTATAGAGGATGCATGCCATTATTGCAAGAATGTGTATTTTTTTGTGCATCTGGTTGATTTTGTAATCTGCAGGGACCCCTGCTTATTCATACTGTTAGTGACCATTGTCCTGTGGCAGCTCCAATAGAGCTCTCCAGCACTGTGAGGGCTAAATGGGAAGTCCTAGTTTCCCTTTTGGTTCCAACATGGTATTCTAATATCCTGGGAGTGCAACCTGTGTTGTCTTCAGCAATAGGGCTTTAATTTGTATCTTTGACAGGTAATCAAGTGTTTTGGCATTATTTTACATTGTTTTGGGGACTTCATGGGTCTCTCTGACCAATAGCTTACTGTGCAGAGCAACCCAATTCTCGGCCTGAGAATTACCAGCCAGTGTCTGTGGTTTTAAAGTTATACTTTGTCTAGCTTCTGTCCAGACTGTCTCCATTCCTTTATTGGTGGTTATGCTTGTAGAATGCTAATCACAATTAGGATTTCTATGTGACTGATTCATGTTGACTTAACTTTTGTGTAATTCCCTCCAAACCCTCTCTAGCTCCTATCCCTCTAAGGCCCTCCTAACACCACAATATTCTGCCCTCCCCTAAATTGTCAATTAATGCCTCTTCTCCTCTCTCCCTAGTTCTTCTCTTTACTGGTCTCCTAGTTTTATGCCCATATATCTGGTGCTGACTACCATTTGTACTCATCTCTGATTGAACCCAGTTAGGAACCACAGATAAGAGAGTCCATGTGGTGTTTGTCTTTCTGTGTCTGTGTGACCTCACTTAGAATGATTTTTTTTCCTATTCCATCCTTTTACTTGTAAATTTTATTGTTTCATTTTTTTCTTACTGCTGCATAGAATTCTAGTGTATTTTTTTTTACCACATCTTCATTATCAATTCATCAGTTGATGGACATCTGAGCTGATTCTAGTTCCTAACTAGTGTGAATAGAACTGCAGCAAACATAGCAAGTATTTCTATAGTAAAGAATGGAGTCCTTAGGGTATGTGACCTGGAGTGGTATTGCTGGATTAAATGATATATCTCTTTAAGTCTTTTTCAGGAGACTCCATACTGATTTCCATAGTGGTTATATGAGTTTGCACTCTCAACAGCAGTGGGTAAGACTTCCTCTTTCCCCACAGTGTCATCAGCATATGTTATCATTCTAGTTTTTGATGTATGTCATCCTGATTGGAGTACAATGAAATCTCAGTCATCTTTATCTGTATTTGTCTGATGACTAAAGATGTTGAATATCTTACATGTGTAATGGCCGTTTGTGTTTCTTTGAAAATTCTCTGTTCAATTCTCTACCGCATGTTTTGATTTGATTGTATGATTTTTTTATTGTTTAGTTTTTTGAGGGTTTTTTTTTGCGGGGGGGGACTTTTGTCAGAGGTATGGCTGGCGAAATTTTCTCCCATTATGTGGGAATTCTATTTACTCTGTTAACGGGTCTTTATCTGTACAGTAGTTTTATAGTGTTATCTAATTTCCTAGGCTATTTTGGTCTTATTCAGGAAGTCTTTCCCTATAAGTATATATTGTGGAGTCTTCTCCCTGGTTTTTTTTTTTTTTTCTAGATTTTTAGAGTTTCAGTTCTTATATTGAGGTCCATAATCATTTTTAAATATATTTATTTATTTATTTGAGAGAGAGAAAGAGGGAGGAAGAAAGAGAGAGAGACAGAGAGAGAGAGAGAATGGGCATGCCAGGACCTCTAGCCACTGCAAATGAACTCCAGATGCATGCACCCCCTTGTGACTCTGGCTTACATGGGTCCTGGAGAGTTGAACTGGGATTCTTTGGCTTTGCAAGAAAACACCTTAAACACTAAGCCACCTCTCCAGCCCAAAGTCCTTAATCATCTTTCAATTGACATTTGTGCAGGGTGAGAGAAGTAGACTAATTTCAATCTTCTACTTGTAGTTATACAATTTCTCCTACACCATTTGTTGAAGATGCTGCCTTTTCTCTAGTGTATATGTTTGGCTATTTTGTGAAAGATGAGGTAGTTGTAGTTGCTTGGAATAAGAGATGGATATTTGGTTCTATTCCATTGATCTGTGGGTCTATTTTTGTGCCAGTACCATGCTGTTTTATTTTCTATGACTTTGTAATATATCTTGAAATCTGGTATGGTGATACCTCAAGATGTATTATTTTTGCTGAGGATATTTTTGCCTATCTGAGACCTTTTGCTCTTTCATATGAATTTTGAGGCTGTTATTCTTCTATATATGAAGAATTTTTGCTGGAATTTCTATTGGAATTGCACGGAATCTGTATAATGCTTTTGATGAAATGGTCATTTTCACAATATTAATTCTTCCAACCCATGAACATTGATGGTTTTTATATCATCTCTTAACCTTCTCAATTTCTTTCTTCAGTGTGTTTATGCTTTCTTTGTATAGGTCTTTCACATTTTTAGTTGGTGATATTCCAAGGTATTTAATTTTGAGGGAGGAGGGACTATTCAAAAACAGGATAGCATTACTTACCTCTTCCTCCATATGTTTATCTTTGGAATATAGGAGGGCTGTTGATGATTGTGCATTAATTTTGTGTCCTTCCATGTTACTAAAAGAGACAATCACCTTTAGGAGTTTTTGGTGGTCTTTTGGGTCACATATAGACTCATGTTATCTGAAAATAGGGTTAGTTTGAGTTCTTCCTTGCCATTTTGTATCCCCTTTATTTATTTCTCTTATCTTGTTGTTTTAGCTAAAACTTTAAGTACTATGTTGAAAATTAATGCTGAGAGTGGGCACCACCATCTTTTTCCAGATCTTAATGTGAACACTTCAAGCTTTTCCTCATTTTTATGATATGGGCCTCAGGTGCATTATAAATAGCTTTATGATGTTGATGTATGTGCCCTCCATCCCAGTCTCTCCAGTGTTTTAATAATTAGAGTGTATTAGATTTTGAAAAGGGGATTTTCTTTTTCTATTGAAATAATCATGAGATTCTTGGGTATAAGTTTATTTATATGGTGAATTACATTTATCAATTTCCATATGTTGAACCATCCCTGAATCTCTGGGATGAAACCTACTTGGTTGAGGTGTATGATGCTTTTGATGTGTTCTTGAATTCAGTCTACAAGGATTTTACTTAGAAATTTTGCATATTATTTAATTAGGGATATTGGCCTATAATTTTCTTTTTTTATTTGGTCACTAGTTTAGGTATTAGAGTAATTCTTGCTTCATAGAAGACATTTGGGAGCATTCCCTCTTTTTCAATTATGCAAAATAATTTGAAAATAAATGGTTTTAGTTCTTGAATGAAGGTTTGTTAGAATTTAGTGGTGAATCCATCTGGGCCTGGACTTTTTTTTGTTGGGAATCTTAACTAATTTCTCAATTTCATGAGAAGTAATGAGTTTGTTTAGCAATTCTATCTGTTCTGGATTTATTTTAGTAAGATGCTATGAGTCATGGAAATCATCCATTTCTTCCAGACTTTCCAATTTTGTGGAACATAGGTTTTTGAAATATGCCCTGATGGTTCTTCCAATTTCATTGGTATTACTTGTGTTATCTCGGTTTTCATTTCTAATCATGTTGAGTCTTCCCTTGTTTTCTTTTGATGAGTTTACCCAGTGTTTTATAAATCTTGTTGTTTTTTTAAAGGACCAGCTCTTTGTTTTTATCATTTTAACTATTTTTATTTATTTACATTATTTATTTTTGTTTTGTAACGTAGGCACTCATTGTATCCCATAAGTTTTGGTATGTTGTATTTTCATTGTCATTCAGTTAGATAAATTTATGGCTTTCCTTTCTCACTCCTTCAACAACTCATTAATTGTTTAATAGTAACTTAATCAATTTCCAGGAGTTAGTGTGTTTTCTGTTACTGGTTGTATTGATTTCTAGCTGTAATGCATTGTGATCATATATAATACAGGGAATTATGTCAATGTTTTTCTGAATATTTATGAACATACAGCTTGCCTTATGCCCTATTATGTGGTCTATTGGAGAATTCCATGAACTGCTAATAAGAATGTGTATTCAGTAGAGTTAGGGTAGAATATTCCAGAGATGTCTGTTAAGTCCATCAATAGTGGTGTTTAGCTCCATTGTTTCTCTGTGCATTTTCAGCTTGGATGATTTGTATAATAATGATAGGGGGTTTATAAGTCTCCTGATACTATTTTGATTTATATCTGTTTTACTGTCTAGTATAAAATTAGGTATCCTATCTTTGGTGAATATAAGTTTATGACTGTAGTATCCTATTATATTTTTCCTTTAATGAGTATAGCATGGCCTTCTTTATCTCTTTTGATTAATTTTGGTTTAAAGTGTATTTTGTCAGAAATCAGTATGGCTACTTCAGCTTGCTTCTTGTTTCCACTTGCTTGGAATATTTTTTCTATCCTTTCACCCTAAGGTTGTGTTTATCTTTAACTATAAGGTGAGTTTCTTGTATACAGTAAATGCATGGATCTAGCTTTCTGATCCAACCTCTTGATGTGTGTCTTTTCACTGGAGTGTTGAGTCCATTAATATTCAGAGTTGTAATTGTAAGGTATGAGTTAATCCCTGCCATGTTGAAGGTTTTGTGGAGTTTGGTGTTTTCTTGGTCTTTGCATGCTTTATGCCCATTATAGTTCTGATGGTTTCTTTTTCTTCAGGTGCATGTTGGTTCATCTCCTGAGTGTAGAGTACTCCATGTAGTATTCTCTGTAGGGCTGGCTTTGTTTCCATGTAATCATACATCTAGTTTATATCATGAAAAGTTTTTTATTAACCTTCTATTGTGAGGGATAGTTTTCTGGGTATAGTAGTTTAATTTGGAAGCCATGATATTTTATTTTTTAAGTACTCTGCACCAAGCTTTACAGGCTTTAATAGTTTCCATTGAAAAGTCTGAGATAATACTGATGGGCTTACCTCTGTATGTAATGAGCTTTTTGTTTTCTATAGCATTCAGCACTCTTTCCTTGTTTTCTATATTGAGTATTTTGATTATGTGACGTGGGGTGTATTTTCTCTGGTCCTGTCAATTTGGAGTTTGCTGTACATCCTGCGCTTGGATCAATTTCTCTTTTGTAAGGTTGGGAAATTTTTCATCAATATTTTTTTGAAGATATTCTCTATACACTTGGCCTTTATTTCTTCCCCTTCCTATGTGTCTATGATCTGAATCTTTAGTCTTTTTATGTTTTCCAAAACTCCCTAGTGTTCTGTTTACACATATTTTGAACTTGACTATGTTCTTGAAATCCCTGTCAACTTTTTCTGTCTTGTTCTTGTTCTTGATTTTTGAAGTTCTATCTTCCATGTGCTTTATTTACTCTGTTGGTGAGGTTTTCTTGGAAGCCTTTTAAGAGGGTTATTGCATTTCTGTTTTCTGTTATGCTTTTCTTTGGCATTTACAGCTCTTGCTTAAATTCTTTTCTTGATTTGATTTTTTTTACTTGTCTCTTGGAGGTCATTCCTGCATTTGGATATGTCCTTGTTGAGCTTATTCCATTGGTCCATAAGCTCATTTATTCACTGATTTTCCTTAAATTCCTTTAGCCTTATGTTGATGTCTTTTTGATTGCCTTCTGTTTCATTAAGTTGTCCATGGAGCATTGTTTCCTGATTCTCTTTGATTTCCTTCAGCCATCAATTGAGTTGTTGATTATCTTCCATTTCCTTCATCTATCCTTTTAATTCTTTTTGTTGCCTATCTTATAATTCATTTGTCTAACTTTAATTTGTAATTTGAATCCTTTTTGGTGATTTTCTTCTATTTTCTTCAGCCATTTTTGGAGTTACTGTTTGATTACTTTTTGACAGGTTTCTTCCTATTCAAATATACTGTTTTTCATAGTCTCATTAAATTCATTTAAAATGTTTGTTAAGATTTCATTTTGGGCTTCTATGTCTTGGGTTTCCTTTAATGTTTCATTGGAGGCTTCCATTATGGAATGAGGTAATCTTGGTAGGGAGTCCTTTGCTGAGTGTCATGTATTATCTGTTTTGTGTCAGTAGCTGACCATCTCAATATTAATTGTCTCACTGATGATGCAGCAATAACTGCTTTTGTATAACCTATGTTGGGTGGCCTGGTCTGAATTGACTTAGGTGGGTGTGGGATTGAAGAGCACCCACTAGGTTGGGGTGGTTGCACTTGAGACTGAAAAAGATCAATTTTGTGTGTACTGTCTCCCAGAAAATTTGGGTGAGAACTTGGGAGACTTAAATTTCCTGATGTCCAAGCTGTGTGCTTTTCTTTCAGTCAGTCTTATTCACTGTCTGGCTTTTTGAAGTGAGGTCAGCTCCAAGCTTCTCTCGGGTAGTGGGGCTGGTAAGTGGATGTCCTATGCTTGAGCCCTTCTTTAGATAACTTTTGGGGGGAGGCTTGCAAAGTAGGTATGAGAAATAGAATTCAATTTGGTTGGCTGTTCACTGTTGGCCTTCAGCTTTCTCCCAGGCAGCCACCCCAGAATGGAGACCAGCCCTGGCATGTAACTCCCATGCTCAGCCCTTACACATTACAGTGTGGGTGCCTGTTGCAGCTGACCTTCAGCTGGTTTGTCCCCTCCCAGTCAGCACCCACAGAACTGAGTTAAATTCTTTTTACTTTACACTTTTTTCTAAAGCTGTTAACAGAAGGCTTGTTTTAGAGGTTCTTTGTAGTTAAATAAAATCTCCAGCAAGTTTTGGATTTCCAATTCTCTAAGCTTTGTAATTAAGATCTCCAACTTTCCTTCTTTATCATAGTATATGTGGAGAGGTTAAGAATTTACTATCCAGGGCTGGAAAGAGTTCCGTCCATAAAGTACTTACCTTTCAAGCATGAACATCTTAATTCTATCCCAAGTACCCATGTTAAAAACAAAATAACCAGACATGGGGTCATGTGCTTATAACACTAGGAGGCAGAGACAGGGCAGTACTTTGGCCAGTAATTAGTTCAACCTATTTATTGACTTCCAAGCCAATGAGCCACCATGTCTAAAAAAAAAAAAAAGAGGTGGATGAAGTCTGAAAAATGACACCTGAGGTTGTATTCTGACCTCTGTATACATATGTACACATACATACACATCTTTACACACTCATACACATGTACACACAAACAGAAAAAGAATCCAGTTACTCTTAGATAATAAGTAGAAGTCAGGATTTGACCCCTAGATTAGATTCTGTAAGAAATTTAATTATTTCATTGAATTCTCTCCCTTACATTAGAGAGCCCATATGAGATTCTTTCAGAAAGGACCTTGGGAAAGTCTTTGCAATTTTCTCAAGCTTTTTCAATGAAGAGTATGAAAAGGGCAATTTTGTAAACCAAGGACCTGGCAACCATGGTGATGATTACAAAGACATGGCTTATGGAAAGATGTAACACAACAAAGAAAAATGCACACATGTTCCATTAATAAAGGTTGAAGCTATGAAGACATATCTGAACAAATATGCCACCTGTAGAAGAGGCTACTTGCTGCACTTCCAGAGAGAGAAAGAGAAAGAGGAGCTTCTCTACCTGAGGATTTCCACAGGAGATACTGTAAATGCTTCAGCACATTCTTCAAGCAGCTCCTGCTTCCCAGTCACATGGTAGTTCTTATGTCTTCTGTACCTTACCACTTGTTTTGCATATGTTGAGCATGTGTCTTTCTCTAAACCAGGTAAAAATAAAGCAATAAAAAACTACTAAGATAACTGTGGTGGTTTGATTCAGGTATTCCCATAAGCTTAGGTATTCTGAATGCTAGTTTCCCAGCTGATGCAGATTTGGGAAGTATTGTCTCCCTGAGGCAGTGTATTGTTGGGGGTGGGCTTATGGGTGTTATAGCCAGCTTCCTCTTGCCAGTGTTTGACATACTCTCCTGTTGCTGTTGTCCACCTGATGTTGGCCAGGAGGTGATGCCCCCTACTCTGCTCATGCTATCATCTTTTCCTGCCATCATGGAGCATCCCCTCAAGTCTGTAAGCCAGCAATATGAACCTAACTGCAGCAGTAAAGTTGGTACCAAGAAGTGGTACCATTGATGCTAGACACCTGACTGTGTGGCTGTGGTTTTCTGGAGCTAGTTTTAGAGAGGAAAGTGGAAGGATTTGAATCCTTGGCTTAAGAGATGCCTTTCAGTGTTATAAATACAGCAGGATTGACCATTATAGTCAGAATTGAAAGACCTGAATGCAATAAATACTATGTATGCACTGTGAGGTTTGGCTTGTGAGGATAAGAAAGTGCTTTGCTTGGATTGGCTAGGAGCAGTTTGTGTGAGAGGCTTGCTGTTATGCCTGTGTCCTGAGAATTTATACAGGGTTGCATGGCATAGAAATGGACTAGTGTGAGCAGAGGTATGTGGCATAGAAATGAAATCTTTGGGCCGAAACTTCTGCCCATTCAGATGCAATTGTATGAGAGATTATGACCATAGAGATTGGGCCAGATGGCATACATTGGACAATAGAAAGAATGTAGTCTTTTGAAGGTGACTGAATACTGAAGGAGTATCCTGTTCTTCAAAGTCAGCTTTATTCCCCACTGGATGAACAAATTGGTAGCCTACCTGATTTTATGGAGTACAAGAAATGCCAGTAAAAGAGGGTCATTGAATTTCCAGCATGGGATTGTATTTTATAAATAGCCATGGGCAAAGTGAAGCAGACTTGTTGGATTATCTGCATGGAGACCCAATGGAGCCATGGGGATGAACTGTGGGTTGCAGTGGAGACCTAGTAAAGATGCTAGAACTATGGGGTGGCTGCCAAAGAGCTGCTGGCACCAGATGAAGTTTGCTGGGACTATGAGTAGCCTAGCTGGAGGGGCAGAATTGGAACTCCAGAAACTTGTCAGTGGTTATAGTTGCTGGACTTGGAGCTACAGAGTTTGTTGTTTGCCCTGATCAAATCTTGTATAGGTTGAATATTTCTTTGGTATATACAATGTTATCTTTTGCAGTGTAAGCTTTTATTCTGTGCCATTATGGGTATTTTTTGTGAGGGTTTTTTTTTTTTTTTTTTTTTTTTGTATTATGACTCAGTTAAAAGACCTTGGACCATGAGGATGTTTGAACATCATTAGAAGCTATGGGGGCTTTTAAAGTTAGATGAATACACTGAATTTTACATCATGTATAATTATCAGTTTATAGAGGCGAGGGATGGAATGTGGTGGTTTGATTCAGGAGTCCCCCATAAACTTAGGTATTCTGAATGCTAGAATTTCAGCTGATGGCAGTTTGGGAACTAAAGCCTCCTGGAGTTGGGAGTGGGCTTATGGGTGTTATAGTCATGTTCCTCTTGAAGTGTTTGGCACACTCTCCTATTGCTGATGTCAATCTGACGTTGGCCAGGAGGTGATATCCACACTTTGCTCATGCCATCATTTTCTCCTTCCATCATGGAGCTTCCCTTTGAGTCTGTAAGCCAAAATAAACCCTTTTTTTCCCCAGTAGCTGCTTTTGGTCAAGTGTTTTCTGCAAGCAATATGATCCTGACTGCAACATCAACTGAATCAAAATCCATTTTCTTAAGCATGTCACCACTCCTGTCACTCTCATGATTAACCAAGGATATGTATCTGTGGACCTCCAAATAAGTAAACTAAAATATAATCATGATCCTGAGCTATATTATACAAGGCTGATTACTTTTCATTCCAGCTTTTTATTGATGCCTGTTCAAGCAACATGCACAGATAATGATAAACATCTCAACCACAGATCCATGCCTCATGTTTGGTTTGTTCTTTGTGACTTCTTTCCCTAAGTATCATAGCAGTGGATTACATCTAGTACAAGTAGCTACTCTTTGTATAGGGAGGACTCCATGCAACCATTAGCCTTTTCTGTGACTGAGAGAAAGCCATGGAGCTTTAAAAGACCTGTGAGAATTCTGTCTGCACATATAGCTCAGATGTACTGGGAAACTGATGGGATTAAAGAAAGACTTGAAAAAGCAAATGGAGAAGCATTTTCTGGCCTCTGGGGAAAATAAGAACTACTTAGCATGTGTGATGGCATCCCTGGAATGGATTTTTAATCAACAATTCGAATTTAGAGCAGGAATCAGAAGGAATAGACTGATAGTACTCACTGACATTATAGCCCATTCATCTGCTCAGGTTGACTGAAATGTTCAGCTGCCAGCAAAGGATTAATATTGATTTTCAGGCTGTCTTCGTTAAATACCTGCTATATAGTCCCACTCTCTTATTTTCCTTGCCAACTCTTTCCCCAATTGTCACTAGTATTAAAATGAAACCTACCTATTATTAAATCAATCATGCTTGGCAAAACTATTCAAGAAGGGAAATATCTATCAACTTGACTGTCAACATGAAACCCAACGCTTTTCCCCCCTTGTGCTTGGTCAATCTGGAATTATTGGTATAATTAATTAAAAAAACATTTAAAGAACAAATGTAAGAAACTAGAAGTGGAATATCTGTGAAAGGACAATGAGTCCATGGGAGTAAACTTTCTGACAGATGTATGAGCAAGCCTTTACTGTGGGCTCAAATCACAGGGCAAGGTTGACATCATGCCTAACCAGGAAGCCCAGCTTTTCAATCTGAGTGCCCAAATCATGCTTTGAGTAGGCGTCTGATCATTTTCTACTTACTTTCTGTATTTTGTTGGTCTGTGTCACTCAGCCCAGCCATTGTTTATCTCTACATCTTTTCAATGGCTGGTTTTCAACCTGAAACACTCCCAGTCTTATGCTCAGGGTGAATTGCTGCCCATTTTCAAGACAAATCACTCAGTTTCCCTAAAATGCAGACCTGGTAAGCCTGAGGCCCTAAAAGATGCCACACTGTAGCATAGTCCTCACCATATTGAATCAATTGCCTTAAAGACTATTACCACTCTGAGAAAAGGTGTTTTTCCCTCTACCTTTATCCTGTAACTAAATACCTGACAAATAACTTATAGGAAGAAGGATTTATTTTGGCACATTGAAGGAGGTAATAAATTCCCTCATGATAAGGAAGGCATGGTGGCTGTAGCAACTTGCCACTTTGGCAGTAGGAACTTGCTCATCTGGGCAGACCAGAAAGCAGAAAGGTCAGAAAGTGAGGCATGGCTGTAAACTTAAAGGGCAACCCCCAGAAACCCACCTGAACAATTTAGGCCTCATGTCCTAATGATTTCACAACTTCCTATAAGGACACACACGAGCTGAGGGGTACATTTTTATCCAAACCATAGTGTCCTCCTTCCATATCCAATACCCAACAAGGGATGGTGAGAAAATGGATAGAGTATTCAATACTCATTGAATGAATGACTGGGCTTTGAAGTATGTAATTTCCATTTTTTTTGTGTGTGTGTGTGTACAGAATTACATTTGATGAGTCTGTTTAAAAGGAGCAGATCTTTCCATTTTCTGGTATCTTCAATATATTTCTTCAGTGCCTTAAGGTTTATATTAGAGTAATCTTTCACCCCATTGACTAGGTTTATTCTTATGTATATTATAATAATTATTTTTGGAAACTAGTATAAGTGGGATTAGTTTTCTTATTTTGTTCTCTTCAGGTTCGTTGTTGACATATAGAAAATATACTGATATTTCCATGTCAGTTTTATATCCAGCTACTTTGTTAAAAGTGTTAGCAGACCTAAGAATTGTCTAGTGGAGCTGTTAGGGTCTTTTAAGTATAAAATAATGTCATTTGAAAATAGGGATAAATTGAAATAAGTAGTAAATTAATCTAATCCTGGACTTTTCTTCATTGGGAGACTATCACTACTACAATCTCATTGCTCATTACAGATCCATTTGAATTGGTTATAGCCTCTTGATTTTATTTTGGTATTATATAATGGCAGATTCATACTGGGAAAAATGCTGTGAAAATTATTGTCTTGTCCAAAGTGATTTGGAACTTTAGACAAACCCCATAAAATTTCCAATGCCATTCATCACAGAATTAGAATAAAATATTTCAAAATTCATATGGAAGCATAAAAGAACCTCAAATGGTGAAAGTATTCTAATCAGAAAAATCAATGCTGGTGGTATCATAGTACTTGGTTTTAGACTGTATTGCAGACCATATCAAAATAGCCAAGATGTGAAACTAGTTTTGATATCCACCAACAAACAAATGGATAAAGAAAATGTACATACAATGAAATTTAATTCACCTATAAAGAATAATGAAAATTATGACATTTGCAGGAAAATGGATGGAATTAGAGGTCATTATGTGAAAAGAGATAATCAAGACTCAGATTAATTAATGTCATATATTTTCTCTCATATGTGGAACCTATATTTAAATATATATATGGTGTGTGTGTGTGTGTGTGTGTGTGTGTGTGTGTGTGTGATATGATAAAGGGATTGGGGCATTAGAAGGCAGAAAGTGGTCTAAATGAGGAAGAGGGGGACCAAGAAAAAAAAGGATAATGTAATATATGTGTTTTGAAAGCAGAAGGAAGAACTCTTTGGGGGAAGGAAAGAGACCAAAAAGAAGAATAAAGGGCAGTGGTGAACAGGTATTATCACCTAGTGTGATGCTGAGCAGTACTCACATGAGTCATACAGTCTCAAAAGAGATGCTGCAACATGTACTAAATGACTACAAAAATGGAAAGTTTGGATATGTTACCTAGCACCTATTCCCTTCTATATACCACCACAAAGGGTGCTTATTTTATTGTAATTTTTGCATGTTTATATGTGTACAGCATGTATGTGAGTGTGGTATATGTGGGTATGTATGTCTGTGTGTCCATGTCTGTGTCACTTTATTTACTAAGGCATGGCATCTCACTTAAAACCAAACTCTCCAACTGGACTAGTCTAGATAGCCAGCTTGCCCTGGGTAACCTTTGTTTGCTTTCTGAGCACTGCACTGGGATTACAGACAAGCCATCACACCCATGGAGCCATTTATTTTGGTGCTGTGTTTCCAAATCCAAGTACTCACATTTGCACAGAAAGCACTTTATCCGTTGAGACATCTCCCAACACATAAGGATTATTTAAAATTAAGGGTATACCGGGGTGTGGTGGTGCACACCTTTAATCCCAGCACTTGGGAAGCAGAGTTAGGAGGATTGCTGTGAGTTTGAGGCCACCCTGAGAATACGGAGTGAATTCCAGGGCAATTTGGGCTAGAGTGAGACCCTACCTCAAAAAATCAAAAAAAAAAAAAAAAAATTAAGGGTTTGTACCATGTGATCTTCATACTGAACTATCAGTCATTAATATTTGAATGTGAAATGTGTCCAACAGGTTCATGTGTTTTAACACTTAGTTTCTAACTGATGGTGCTGTTTTTGGAGTATATGAGGCCTTAAGGAGGTAGACACTTTTAGGCAGAAGTGAATTGCTGGAAGGAGGGTAAGCCTGATAGGTTATAATTTGCCTGAGTTCCAGTTTCATTTTCTCTCGCTTTTTTGGCCTATGGTGACATAACAATTCTCCCATGCTCCCTGTAAAACAGGAGCAACTCCCACCATGAACATTACAATGCCTCCCCCACCATGAAACTGTTAGGTAAAATAAATCCTTCTTCCCCTAAATTGCTTCTCCGCATTTGGTCACCATGGTAAGAAAAGTCACTAATGCATAAGCAAATAAATAGAGGAGCACTAATTTAAGGAAACCCAAGGGCAAGTGGAATGAATTATGCTTTGCTTTGAATATTGTGTCCTATAAAGGTCCTGTAATAAAGTATTGGTCCCCAATATGGTGCTTTTGGCAATTGATGATAGACTACCTGTGGCACAGTGGGAGAGTTTTCAATTATTAGGAGCATGCCAATAAAAGGGATGGTGGAACCCTAGTGTTTTTCACTATCCTTTGTGTCCTGACCATGAAGTAAGTGGTTTTTATCTGTTACACTGTTGCTTTATCCAAAACAATGAAGCTCAATAACTATGGGCTGAGACATCCCAAACTGTGAGCCAAATTAAACTCTTTCTCCTTATAAAGGGTTTATTTTAAATCTTTGTTGTAGTGACAGGAAAACAACTAGTAGTGGTCACCTCAAAGAAAATAAACATCCATATTGGTTTAATTCTGTAAATAATGACTGTAAAATAATGTCACAAAGTAATTATTTCTTAACCTTAGTACCAAAATTGTGATATGCCTTACTAGAAAGTACATATAGAGAAATTGTGGAAGTTCTCAAAAATTCTCTGCAAATGATAAATTAATGATTCTGCCAATAGAAATGCACTTTAGCATCCATTTTCAAAAGCAGTTATCACTTCAAATAACAAGAACTAAAACAATGTGACTTTCCTCTTGTTACCCATATCTTGGTCTCTATACCCCCCACAGTGCCCTAAGTTATAAGGTCATGTAAGTTCAATGGTAGACCATTTCTGCCTTGCTTTCACAAGAATAACTTTGACTGTGACAGTAAGGAAACAAGACCTCCAGGAGTACAGTAGCACTTTCCTATCTCACAATAACTCTACAGATGCACAGTATAGCCTTTAAAATGCTAAGCAAAATTGTGTCTCAAACCCCATTCACTATTACTTTTCATCACCACCAAATTAGAGAAGAAACCTTCTGGTGAATGTGCTAAAAATAATCATATAAATTACTGCAATATTTAATTACTAATCACATATAGAAAGATAATTACAATGTTCATGTGGGATTCCTCTTTAAATTATATCAGTGAGTTTTAGCTAACAATGAGGACACCACTGAAACACAGTTTCCAGGCAGAAATTCAAAGAAACATAGCACATATCACTTTCATGCTGTAGCTTGAAAGGAGATGAGCAGTGAGCAGGACCAAACACAGCCTTAGCTGGAGCTGTTCGCTGTGTTGTGCTTACTTCCTGAGATCATAGACTCTCTGGAATTCTTGGTTGGCAACTTGATTTAGTTTTCTTTACACTTATAGTTATTAGTGTCTGTTGGCTTTTGGAGCTATCTGAATCTTTTTATTAAAATAAAACAGCTGAAGAAACAGACACATAGGGAAAAATGGAAGCCCACCAAAGTCTACTCTAGTAAGTCATGACCAGGTATGAATTGCCTGTTGTCCTAGGAATAAAATGTCTGATTCATCTACATATCATAGTTGCTGTTTTTGTGTCAGCTGCTTTTTACCTCCAAATAGGGTTAACTATAGTGAGAGTAAATATAGAAGTAAGAGCTCCTTCCTTCTGTGTTTCATAGACATCTTACAACTTCCCTACTCCTGAAAGTTATTGAGTATCAGCAATCACATATAACTATAGGAAAGATGAACAATGTTTCCAAAGATAAATCTTATGAACAAGCAACTATAATACAATGTGTGATAGATCCATATTCAAAGTATATGTTCAATGGCAATTACTTATCTAGTTAAAATTTTGAAACATACATGTGTTAAAACTATTATTTTATCCTATTTAATAAAGAAGGACAGGGCTGGAGAGATGGCTTAGCAGTTAAGGCGCCTGCCTGCTAAGCCTAAGAACCCAGTTCCAATCTCCAGGTCCCATGTATAGCCAGATGCAAAGTGACGCAAGGGTGCAGTGCCGCACTTGCCCACAAGGGGGCTCACGCATCTGGATTTCATTCACAGCAGCTGAGAGGCTGCTGGCGCACCCATCTCTGTCTGTCTCCCTCTCCCTCTCTGTCTGTCTTTCTCTGTGTCTCTCTCCAAAAATAAATAAAATAATAAAAAAAATTAAAAAAAAAAAAAGGACAGTGAAGATTAGAAAGGTCAGGGGGTTTATTCAAGATTACAGAATGGTGAGCTGAGATTTCAATCCAGAGTCCAGTTTTTTCAGTATGTGTGCTGATAAACATTGCTGTGTTTTAGAATACAAGGGCCAGTTCCTGTTTAGATAGGAACACATCATGGAAAACTGAACTGTCTCCATCTTAAGTTGAGATGGGATTGCATTTTAATGATTTCTAAGCATATGGACTAAAATGAATAAAGGCTCAGAGTCAGGATACTGTCCATTACTCAAGGAAAACTGAGGTGTTACGATTTGACTACAATGAAAGATACCTATGGGAAAATAGAAAGAATACATTATAAAAAGGAACCAGATGTGACAGTGCTTGCCTTTATTCCCAGCACTTGGTAAGCATTAGTGGCTTTTATTACCATGGTGATCAAATGTGCAGCAGAAGCAATTTAGGGGAAGAACTAGAAGATCATGGTGAATTTCAGGTCAGCCTAGGCTAGAGTGAGACCCTATCTCAAACAACCAAAGAATAAAAACTGAAAGGAAAGGTGGGATTCAAGTTTTAACAAAGATGGGACCTTCCCCATTATCATTGGGAAGCTATTATATTTGTTACCTTCCTCATTGCTATGCCAAAGACATTATTTTTAGGTTAAGAATTTATGTGAAAAGAAGAGGAAAAGATGGGTGAATTAAATTCTGTCTGTTAAATATGTAATCACACCAGTGATAAAGTCCACTATTAGATAGTATAATTGATTTGCTACTGGAGGTCTTAAAATGAATTGACTTGTGAAAACCCAGCAGTTTCACCAAAAGACCTTGAATTATTTCACTGTAGTTTTGGAAATATGTTCTTTGTATGCAATGAGAACAACTTGCAATGAACGCAGATACTCTCTCAAAACCACCATTCTAATGAAGGTCAAACATCCCATGTACTGCACACAGTTAATTCATTGCTAAGCAGAAATGACCATTTCTGGGTTCATTTTTCTGCTCTCCTTCCAATTGCTATAATTAATCATCCCAAGTGAGTTATGAAGTTTCTAAATTTAGCATATGAGAGAATAATTAAATAAATTAATTGTGGCTATACAGAAAGGGGATTATATTAGAACAAAGTTGAAACTTTTATAAATAAGTATTAAATGATCATATTTATATCCATTTAATTACATTAATTATTCCTGAGATATCTGAAATATTCTGATAAAATCAAAAAGTACTGTTTTGTCTTCCTTCAGTACTGTATAGCTCAACCTGCAGGAACTTTGTGCAGTGATTCTTAGCATTGGATATCAGCTACCTTCCACATTATCTTATATACAAAGTTCTAACTGGGTGGCAGCCACTGTGTCAGGTTCATAGATTTATAGCTATGGAAGTTCCCTGTGCTTCCAGTTTTCTTCTCTTATTTTTCCTTGAGTAGCAGCAGAAGAAGTGTACACTGATTCACTATGTTCCATAGTAGATTAATTTCTTTCACACCTTAGTTCCAATAGCATTCAAGCCAATACCACTACTAGTGACTCCTTGTGTATGGCAGAAAGTGGTGCTGTAATGATAACATGGATAGGAAGGAAACTGTTCCCAGCCTCTGTCATTGTATTGGAGGGAGGAGTGGAAAGGGAGAGAAGGGGCAAATGATGGTTAAACTTCTTCAGAGAGTAACTTCAACAGACAGCTACTCATCTGACTTGAGGGCCCTTTGAGTCCTAGATATCTCCTAACTAGGTACTAAAGTTCCTACAATTGTTCTCCTTAAAGATCTTAAAGGATCCTTTGAATTTTTACTATTCTATATTGGTAAGGAGATGCAATGTGTAATTAAAATGTTAAAAGATTACATCCTGTTTAAAAGATATATTAGTAGTAAACATAAGCCAACAATAGTAAGATTGAGAAGGAAGGGATCCTGATGGCCAAGAAAGGTAAGAGAGTGTGAGTAAAATATAAGCAATGTGTGTGTGTGTGTTTGTGTGTGTGTGTGTGTGCCTGTTTGTTTGTATTACACAGGGTGGACAGAATATAACATCATTAGATGATTAATGCTTTCCCCAAAGCCTCATGTGTTGGTTTTGTCTGCCAAGAAGTAGCTGCCAAGACACAAATAGATGAGAAATGCATTTGAAGAGAGTGGAGAGGAATAACAAAGATGAGAGGGAGAATAGACAGGCACAGGGAGACATCAGTGAGACCACAACACAGGTGGTACCTAGAGACCCTACCCTACAGAGAGGGAAGGAAAGATGCAAAGTGAAGAGAATCACATGCTATGCTGCAGTTAGTTCCCAGAACTATTCTACTGAGCAAGTCCCTGAGCCACTGTTTTTGAGTTGAGCTTACTTGCCTCCAAGCCCACATTGTGCATAGACATATGCAAGAAGCAGCCTGAGCAAAGTGGAATGTAATGGTTGATCCAAAGAGGCAGCAGAAGGATAGCCATTAGGCCATCATTACTGATACTCTCTGATCAGAGGGTTGTGTTTCCTGCCTACCCAAAGTAGCAATTCAAAAAGTTAGCATTTTGTGTATTTTTGCTCTTCAAAATTATGATATTTACTACAGCTAGAAAAAAAGTTTACTTATTATTTGGTTCAGCTATATAAGCAATTCAGTTAGTATCTATGTTACTATTCACAAATAAATATTTTAAATTACGTAGAATATTAATGTATATAATATTGATTTTTCATCTACCAACTACTTACTTTCAGGGATATTACCAAAGCCAAGGGCAGCTGTTTCAATGTATTTGTACTTTAACATATTTACTAGAGAAATAATTATATGATGTGTGCCATCACCAGTAGGGGTCTTAGTCCTTCTGGCAAGGATAATCCTTAAGTATGAAATTGTTACTTAAAAATTGGGTTGAGGGCTGGAGAGATGGCTTAGCGGTTAAGGTGCCTGCCTCCTAAGATTAAGAATGCTGGTTCCAATCTCCAGCGGTTCCAATCTCCAGGTCCCATGTTTAGCCAGATGCAAAGTGATGCAAGGGTGCAATGTCGCACTTGACCACAAGGGGGTGCAGGCATCTGGATTTCATTTGCAGCAGCTAAGAGGCTGCGCTGGCACGCCCATCTCTATCTGTCTTCCTCTCCATCTCTCGCTGTCTCTCTCAAAAAAAAAAAAAAAAAAAAAAAAATGGGTTGAGGGGATAATTTGAAATCTATTTTCCATTGCCATCACCACCAAACCTAGGGTATGAGTTTCTAGGTGTCTGCCTGTGCTTACATTGGTTTCTGTGCAGGACATTAAAAAAACTGTCCAGGCAGTCACATCCTTGAGGGACCCCTACTCTGGGGTAGCAGTTTCAAAGTTGGAGCATGGCATATGGGCATTTCAAGGTAGATCTTCTTCAGTATATTTAGGGTAGATAAGAAATTTTTAGTAAGTATCTTAGATGACTCTATGTTCTCCAGTGAGTCACAGAAGATTTTGTGTAAAAATTTTAAATCTAGGCTGGAGAGGTGGTTTAGTGATTAAAGGTGCTTTTTTGAAAAGCCTAACTGTCTGGATTCAATTTCCCAGTACTCACATATGGCACAAATGACACATGCATCTGGAGTGTGTTTGTAGTGGCAAGAGCCCTGGCATGCCCATTCATTCTCTCTCTCTTTCCTTGCAAATCAATTTAAAATATTTTTAAAAATTTTAGATCTGAGACCTAATGAATCATCAAGAAGGAGACAATTATTATCTATATCTGGGGAGCAATCACTGGGCATGAATAAAGCAGGCGTCTGCTAAGTGGGAAAGTAGTAAGATGGTGAAGCACAGGTGAGCGGGGAAAAACAAAGGGTGAAGAAATCTACAACATTTGTGTATCCATATCTCTTGACCCATTTATGTGTCCTGTTACTCACTTTATCAGAAAAATCTATTTTAAGGCTGTGTGTGGTGGCGCACGCCTTTAATCCCAGCACTCAGGAGGCAGAGGAAGGAGGATCGCCATGAGTTCCAGGCCACCCTGAGACTACATAGTGAATTTCAGGTCAGTCTGGGCTAGAGTAAGACCCTACCTTGAAAAACAAACAAACAAAAATCTATTTTAGTTTAGAAAATAAAAAGAGATATATCTAAAGAATTATTGGCCTACCTCTTAGTACTCTCTAGGCAAAACTCAAGAAATATATACACATACATAAACATTATTTTGTGTAGTATCAGGTATTACTTGATAGTGCCTATAATTTGATGTATGCGTAATTAGATGACTTTGCCATTATGAGAATATGGAGTGTTGTTATCCTAACATTGGCATGGTATAGATATATGAGGCTTCTGCTAGGATAATACAGTATGATGGGAAATATTAATTGTCAGTTTGACAAAATGTGCAATTATGTAGAGGACAAGCTTCCAGACATGTCTATGAGTGACTTTCTAGATTGGGCTAGTTGAAATGTGAAGACACACCCTAATTGTAGATAGTCCCATTGCATAGACTGAGTTCAATCCTTAATTGAAAGGAGAGAGTGGAAATGTGAAGACACACCCTAATTGTAGATAGTCCCATTGAATAGACTGAGTTCAATCCTTAATTGAAAGGAGAAAGTGGAGTAGGCTCTAGCATGCATTTCTTTCTGCTTTCTGACTACAAATACAATGTGACCTCACATGCTTGTTGCTATGACTTTCCCACCATGATGTTTGTACCCTCAAACTGTAAGCCAAAGTAACCCCAAAATAAATCTTCCATCTTTTAAGCTTCTTTTGTCAGATTTTTTTTTTATATGAAGGAGAAATGTCAGATAGAAATCATTACCAGGTGTGGGGTTAATGCTGTGAGAAACCTGACCATGTTGTTCTTAGGTATTTGGAACTGGTTCACAGGAAAAACGTGGAAGAATTTGGAACTTGGGCTTTAAAACCCATAGATTGCAGGACACAGAACTTAATGAGCCATTTTGCTGGGTGATGGGGAGATGGGACTGCTGAGAGAAAACACAGACAGTGCACTGAATAATAATGAAGTCTATGCAGATAGTATATGTGCTCTTTTTGAGCATCTAGTGATATACCTTATGGTTATATGAATTAACTCACTTTATATAAAAGTATTATTAAAATGCTATAAAAGTATCATTAAAATATTCTCCTGTGAAAGAAATAAATAAGCATTTATAATAAGGATTACGCTAAAATTACAATATAGCCTAGCGAATAATCAGTAACATAATTTATTTTCATAATCAAGTCTTATGCTCTTTACACAATTATATGTGACAGGCTTCTGTGCAACTGGCATTACAGTGAGCTTGTTTATATCAGCATCAGTTCAAATGCAAGCATATTATGATGTGTGATCATATCAAGATGGTTGTGATGTCATTAGATCATGAAGATATATTTTAGCACCACTATAATTTTGTAGGATGTGTGTGTGTGTGTGTGTGTGTATGTGTGTATGATCTGTCTTTTATCAAAATATTATTGTGTGACACTTATCTGTACATGCACACACTCACACTAATGGTATATGGATTTGCATATGATATATTAGATATCTGGATTATATTTCTTGTAGGGTCAAAGTTAAGAGCTATGGTCTTTGAATACCATTGTCCATTCAATAATTTTAGCAAAATTGAAGTGAAGCTTCATGTTTAATGTTTTCAAACTCTAAATCAAATATGAGTCCTTGATGAAAAGTCATATCCTGAAAATAGATGATGAAACACTTTATGGGAGACAGAGAGATCCTTTTTATTTTTTCAGTTTTATGTTATTCCCAAGTACTCTTTTGAAGGCCAACTTTAAAAAATTTTCATAATAGTTGAGCCATGAAATCTTCTTTGGTATTTCCTTTGCATTAAAATGTGCTTCTTCTTCTTCTTTTTTTTTTAGCACACCAGTTGTATATCACCCAAAATTGTATCACATTCACATGCCATTCAGCTTCAAATCCCACCCAACAGACACCAATTGTTAAAAAGTAATCATTTGTTGGTTCTGACAAGACAACTTGTTCTGGAAAATGTGTCACAGATTCCAGTGGAAGAATTATATTGCAAAGCCGTGTCTTTTCTCAGTTGCCTGCTGGTCCAACACATGGTGTACTTTGTATGTTCAGCTTTTCCACAGAGGAAGTTCATGTCTTCTCCAATCATCTTGATCAGGAGCATTGTGAGTCCACAGTTCCTTAGGAATCAAGTAAATATTCTCAGTAAGATACAGAAGTCTGTTTGTTGAGGAAATTCTCATCTATTCTGCAGGGAGTGGCAGAGCAGACCTGAACTTCTCATATCTGCATGTTGAAGTCAAGGCGATGAGCCTAAGGGTGAGCACAGAGGAATTCTGTGATCATACCCCAAGGGTGCTGGGAACTGAATTTTAATAACCTTGTTTGTTTCCTTACTTACCTTAACGGCAGACTGATAAGTGCTGTCCCAGAAGAAGGGGGTGATGGGATTAAAAACCAAGGAAAATCATTAAAATAAAAGAATGGGATAAGCCTTACAACTGTTTCCAAAGCTAAGCTACTTCTTATTTAAAGCCAGAATTCCTTTATTTTGTAGAATAAGGCAAAAGCATACTTATCTCTTCAGAGCCCTGTATTAGCAAAATTCCTCCAAGAGAGTTTGATAAGATGATAAGATGAATAGCAAGGTGCCTCCAACCCCTTTTTGTAACGAGTTGCTTGGGGTCCATGAAAGTCTTTGGGGACCCCAAACCCTAATTTTAGTCAAAAAATTGAATTTAAAAAGCTGCAAAGGATAATTATTATATTTATTAAGGGAAGTACAGAGCAAAGGAAAGGCATCCACATGGCTAGAGATCCCACTCAGGGCCCTGGAAAACTGTGGAAAGAGAGAAAAGAAACTTCAAGGAGCTCCTGCCATATGGGGAGCTGGAGGGGATAAAGAACTCATGTGGTGAGTAAGGGCTAGGGGCCTCTCCCCTCAGCTCAGCCTGGCCCTGCCTGGGCCTGGCTGAGGGAAAATCTCACCCACAGCTGGAAGTTCCCAAGTAGTCAGAGAGCTCCCCCCCCCCCTCCGCCGGCTTGCAAAGGTATTTATAACCTTATAGTGGTGGGCTGTCTTCCAGCTCAGGTAAACCAGAGGGACAGCTGGTTGGTTAGGACTAGGGGCTGTCTCAGGAAGAAGCTAGCCCTGATACCAAGTTCTGGGGGCTGAGCTAGATCAACCATAATGTCTAAATTCTATGAAAGACTCCCTCCCAGGATGGGTCCTAGTTGTTTGTGGAAAAATAGGTCTAGGGAACTAGGCAAGAGATAGGAAGTCAGGAGCCAGGCATGGTAGGTAGTGCACACCTTTAATCCCAGGCAGAGGTAGGAGGATCACCATGAACTACAGGCTACCCTGAGAATACAGAGCAAATTCCTGGTCAGCCTGGGCTAGAGTGAGACCCTACCTCAAAAAACAAACAAACAAATAACAAACAAAAAACGAGATAAGAAGTCAGCTCATTGATTTTTAGCAAGTGTAGATTTTCATGATTTTTTTTTTCTTTTTACTTCCAGGCTTCTAGTAACCCTAACTGTATGCCCCTCTCATTTCTTTTTAACATACAAAGCTCATTTACTTATTTTTAATGTGGTCCATGTATGATTCTTAGCACAGAGAACTTTTAACCTAAGGACAAAAAATAAGAACAGCAGGAAAAGTGCAATTTATTGATGAAGGAATGATATTGACCAGGTGAGAGCTTGGTTTCTATAGCTAAACTAAATAGAATATCTTACCTTGTCATGAAAAAATTCATTATTAATAAAAAATTCAAGAACAAAGTCAGTGATGAATGCTCATTAACTTTGGATAAATAGACCAATGAAACAAAGGAAAATCATTAATTCATTATCCAGAATTAATATACATATAAATATTAAAATATACTTAATGGTGGGGGGTTTACAGTTAAACCCTTTTTCCTCCTGCCTCTTTCTTCTCCTGCTTTCTCCTTTCCTCCCCAAAGGAAACTTCCCTACTTGGTGAGTTTCATTCCTACTCAAGAGAATGCTTTCACGTTTATGTATCAAAACCCAGGAATCATTCTTGTGGTAGTTTGAATTGATATCCACCAATAGATTCAGGACTTTTTTTTTTTTTGAGAGAGAGAGAGAGAGAGAGAGAGAGAGAGAGAGAGAGAGAGAGAGAAACAGGGAGAGAGAAGAAGAGGCAGAGAGAGAGAGAGAGAGCGCCAGGGCTATTTCAGGCACTGTGAATGAACGTCAGACGCGTATGTCCCCTTGTGGGCAAGCGCGGCACTGCTTGCGTCACTGTGTCTGGCTAAACATGCGACCTGGAGATCCAATGGGCCTTCTTAGGCTTGGCAGGCAGGGACCTTAACTGCTAAGCCATCTCTCCAGCCCAGATTTAGGAGTTTTATTCAAGTTTGTAGCTTGATATCACTGTGGGTGGATCCTAGGATCCACCTCTAAGGGGTGTTTGGGGGCAGATCTAAATTCCAGCCAAAGATACACGGAGTGTTTGAGCTCTGCCTGGGGTTCCTGAAATGTGCTTGCTATGTGGTGATTGTGGTGATGGTATTTCTCTCTTTGCATAGACCTCTGCATGAATCTGTAAAAGAGGACCACCTTTTTCTGTCATTGGGGAACTTTCCCTGGATCTGTAAGCTTCAAATAAATCCCTTTCTCCCGTAACTGTGATTGGTTTGGAAGTTCATCCAGTAACAGGAAGCTGACTATTACAACCCTGTTTCAGGAGAGCACAATGTATAGACTGGTTAGTTCATGAAATGAAATACAATTTAATAGTTACATAATGAATCAATCCATACTAACATAAAAAAATAAATTGCTAGTGCAAAAATATATCATTAATGTAACATTTGAAGCATACATTCAAATAACAAGCCCTCTATGAATTTATTGGTAGGTAGCAGTGACACACCATTGGTGAGTGTCTATTTAAGTGGGTTATAATTTGCTTATAATGTTCTCTGATAGGCATCACAGAGGAGGAAATGTGTGCACTGTAGTACCCCTGTTAGCCAACATACGTACTGAGACTGATCAGAAAGAGGAAGTGAGCAACAAGGACAGAGGAGTTATCATAGTGACTTCAAGCAGTTTTCCAAGTCATGCCATGTTCAACAAATGCTGCCGATTACTGCTTTGCCATTTAGTAGATGAAGATGTTGTGGTTTAAGTAAGTAAAAGTGTATGTATGTCCCAAATAAGTCTGATCCCAGAGACTGAGCAGGAGCAGAAGTTGTGCCCGCCTGACTCCACTCTGCCCTCATAGCTAACAGACCTCTCTTTTAGTTACTAGGAAGAAGGAAGATTACTGTAAAAAAATAAGAAGAGAAATATTAGCATTTAAGGGAACATGGTTGGGAGGAATTTCTATGAGGGTTGGCTATAAAGGGGTGCATGATTTTAAGAGGTAAACAAAAATGTTCTGTAACTTTGATTTTTCATTATCAAAGAACATAAAATGGTAAACTAAAAAGGATAGACTTCACTTTAACAAGGAAAATCAGCCTCAATAAGTCCAACTTCAATATTAAAATAGAAAAACAAAGACAAATTATTAAAGGTCCATGGACAAACACCTACTTCTGGGTGTGAACACACTCTACCCTTTACCACTTCTGATCATTTGTTCCCATGGCAAAGCTTGGGAAGAATGTCCATGCAGTCCTAGATTAATGCACTCACAGCCAAACAAAATGAACTCCTTCCTGCAGTTTCTATTTGAGAAACTAAGAAAGCCCGGCTCCAGCAAGCAGACCTTTCCTTCTATTGCAGGAGGAATGATACCCTCCTGTGTCACCCTCAAAGTCCCCACTCCTGCCCCTGCCCAGTGGGTGTCCACACTAAGCAGGGGAGAAAAGTGACCCAGTGCCCAGCTCCCATAGACTGTGCAGACCTGAGCTGACCCTGCCAAGCCAGCCTCTTCCTCAGGCCCTGCAGATTACACAGTGGAATTTATAAACCAGACTTTCAGTATGAATATCATCTCAGCGTACAGACCTCCAATCTCAGCAGTTTTGATTCCCTGATAATCACTGAGACAGAGGCAGAAAGTCAATGTCTGAGCTGTGGAATCAAGGCAGTGTGCTATGCACGCGCAGAATGAAGCCATCCTGGGTAGCCCAAGTCTATTGGTTTTCCCCCTTGCTAGCAGCATTTATGTGTAGATGAGGATTTAGAAGCCACAGCAGTTCCTTGGTTAGTTGTAGAACCCAGCAGGATAAGACATTAACAAGCTTAAAAGGCTTGCCTTACCAGGAGGGTTGAGCAGACTGGAGGGATTCACAAAGCTCTTATACTTTCCCAAGGGAATTAGTTAAAATCACTAGGCTGCAAAGTATTTGATTTAGATTAATCTCACTTTGCCAAAGAAGAGGCCTCATTACTCTGACTGCTGACCTAACCACACTGCCCTTCTTGCTCCAGGAAGGGGGAGGGAAAGCTCATAGCTCTTGATGGGTCAGTAAAATCGGTCATTATCATCTTTTCATGAGACCATAAAAGGCATGGACTAAACTGGAGAGACTGGAAGGCTAACTTTGCTCAGCAGGACCACCAGCTGAAAGTAAATCTGCAAATGCCTTGTCCCCAAAATCATCAATTCCTCCAGATTTCCTTTTTACTTATTATGGGCCAATGTGTTAGGTCTAGCTGGCAAGAGATACCCATTTCAGATGTTCAGTCAACAGCCGATCCCACTAACCAACTGAGAGCCACAGATACCCATTACAGACTTTAAAAGGCTTTATTTTTCTCAAAAAGGAAAATAATTGCAACCACAAAGACTTTCTTTAATTGGTTGCAAATGAATGGACTGTAGACTCTGGGTATCAACTCTGTACTAAAAGGCAGGGTGGGTGGGGGTTGGGGAGTGACCATGCCAGGGAAAGCAAGGGTGCAATATGATCTGCAACCTTGTTAAAATGCAGATTCTGACTTAGTAGGCAGTGATAGTGCACTTCTAACAAGCTCCCAGATGATGCAACTGGCCTAGGGAACACATGTTGAATAGTGAGACCCTGAAAAAGGTCCAAATCAAAAGCTATTTGGAAACTGAAGGGCTTGAGCCATGCAAACCATTCAACTAACATAGATACTCATGGCCAGCTCCTAGTTATGTTTGTGTTACTGTCTAGTGTCAAATTTCTTTTCTTTTGGCTTATGTGAAGACATGTGGATAGCCACTAGGCTACATGGCCCAGCTCAAGGAACCTAAAATGGTCTTGGCTGGTCCTCAATTTCTCATAAAATTTGAGGTGCCTGTGTTTTATTTCTTGGTTGTGAGGGCTAACTTCTCAATGACATGACCTGTCCAAATGCATACACATAGTTATATCATCACCATTCCTTTCACCCTAAATCAGAATCTGCACTTTGCCAAATTTCCAAACCCTTGTAATTTTTGCCTCCACAGAAAGTGACTTTGAAAAAGTGCCATAAACCACATGTTTATCTTGTTAGTCCTTTAGATCTCTGGTCTACATAATTTGAACAGAGAGTGCTCAAAGACACTGACATGATCAATTGAGAAAAAAACTAAGCTAAAACTAGCAATCTATTGTTTACTTACTTAGGAAGAGAGAGGCTATGCAAACATAAGTCTATAAAAATTTTTAAATATTGTGTATAATTGTTAATAGTACTATTTCTAGGTATAATTACATATTTTAAATCAAGAGAAGAGGTGGGTGTTTCTTGAAATCCCGAGCAACTACTGGACCCTTTTTAGTGGTTTAAACACACATAATTAGCAGTTTAATTTCCTCTGTGGCTGTTAGCCGTAAGATTTCATTTAATAACAAGCACAATTTTATAGCCAGAAGTGAGTGCCAAAGCCAGCTTCAGCTCAGCACTGCCCTCTGCTGGTGCCCAACTGACTCATGGTACCCTGCTTCCAGTAAAACCATCTGATTTGCAAATTGCAATTGAGCTACATGAAAATTAATTGTGAGAGAAATGGAGAAACATAATTCATTTAAAACTCTCTTTAATGAGGCTTTTATTTTTAGCTGAACAACAACAAAAAGCCTGGAATATTGTATTCTGACCTGCCTTTCCTCCAGTCTCTAACAGCCATTATCGTGTTAGCCTCGAAGCGAGTTTCCCCTTCACACTGTTTAACACAACTATAGATTATGCCCAGTACCTCCATGCACAAGGTGGCCTAAACAACTGGTGCTCCTAACAGCAATTGTTACCTCAAGTGATTCAAGTATGGTTTACCTTATGCCTGACGAGCCCAATTTTGGTTTTATTTTCCAATCTTATTATGCAATTATTTTTTAAAGGAGGAATGAAGTTTTTTTTCTATGTCTTATTTTTGTTGCTATTTCTTAGAGACAAGTAGGAGAGATCAGATGTGTCCTGAAGATTACTGCTAACAAAATGACAAATGTCAATGTTGCTCCATTCTTTGGCCTTCTCTTTCCATCAGAAGGGGATATTTGACTATTATTGTAGTCTCTCTATTCAAAATTGCAAAAGGGCTGTTGCAGTCAGGTTCACATTGCAGGCCGAAAACACCCAACCAAGAGCAGCTTGTGGGATAAAAGGGGTTATTTTCACTTATAGACTCAAAAGGAAGCTCCGTGACGGCGGGGAAAAACAATGGCATGAGCAGAGGGTGGACATTACCTCCCAGTCAACAACAGGTGGACAACAGCAGCAGAAGAGTGTGCCAAACATTGGCAAGGGAAAGCTGATTATAACACCCTTAAGCCCATCCCCCAAAATAAATTGCCTCCAGGAGGATCTATCTCCCAAATTGCCACCAGCTGAAGATCTAGCATTCAGAACACAGAAGTTTATGAGTGATACCTGAATCAAACCACTACATTCTACCCTTAGACCCCATAAACTAATAACCAGACATGATGTAAAATGCAGTGCATTCACTTCAACTTTAAAAGTTCCATAGTTTTTAATCAATCCCAATGGTGTTCATACATCCTCATAGTTTAAGATCTTTTAACTGAGCAGCAATACAAAAAGAGATAAACAAACAACAAAAAACCATAATGGCAGAGAATAAACATTCACACTGCAAAAGATGGCATTGGACATTACCTCCTGACAAACATCAGGTAGACAACAGCAGTGCCAAACACTGGTAAGGGGAAACTGGCTATAACACCCATAAGCCTGCCAGCAACAATACATTGCCACCAAGAGGATCCAATTCCCAGTACAAACCACTGTAAGGGCTATGTGCTGTATGCAGGAATACTGTCATAAATTCATGCCAAATGACTATCTGCAATAGGAATCAGAAGAATCCACAAGGACTTAAAGGCAAATAAATATCCCTGATGGAAATGCAGGAAGAACATCAGTCCACAGCTTTGTGGACTTGTCTCTGTGCCCCACCTCTACCTCCAGCAAGAGTTGCTGGCCTGAGATGTCATGGATAAAGAGTCCTTTCTACTAAAGCTCTTTCACTAGAATTTGTACAGTTTTCACTCAGGTTAAAACTAGGCTTCATATGTCCACTCTGGTGATTTATTAGCAGTACAGTCGGGTTTCAAACAATTACTTCTTTCTACATGCTCTTGTGTATCTGAGGGGATACCATGGCATGTATCATGGTATAAGGTTTGAATTAGACACAGTGAAAACTCACATAGTCACTGTGGATTCTGAAGTGATGTCACAACAGGACTTGGAAGAGGGATACTGAAACATAGTGGGGGGAAAGGGAATAGAATCATATTTATTTAAGGGCACCACTGCTGATGACCTTGGAAAAGTTACTTTATCTTCTTCAAACTTTATTAACTTAGTCTCTTTCTCTCTGTCAAATAAATTAAAATAAAATGTTTTTAAAAATACCCAAGGCTATGGGGGACATTTATATTCAAACCACCTTAGTCACCACAGCATTTTACATAGTATGAGTATCAACAAGTAGTGTATGTTTATGGGCACAAAGCTACTTTGGGCACTTTCTTACAGTTCTCGAGTCAACATCTTGACTGCTTTATGTCCTTGCACACTGCATACTTATCACAATTGCTCCCTTTTAGTTCATGATAAGGTTAAATAAAGGTTAGTAGTGACAAAGATCTGAAAAGCTTGTATACGGAGCTACATTAGGCCCTTTGCTCAGAGCTAGAAAGACCCTTTCCAACAGCTTCATAGAATTCACTGGATGTAGTGATGGCCATGATATTATCACTTCATGTTTCCCTCCTCTTTTAAAGGGCAATGCCTAAACTATTTTATAGCCTAGTCTAGGATAACTAAGAATATTCTAAGATACCAAAACTTACAGCTTCTGCCTGGCATCTCCTATCACTGCTATTTAAGGAACAAGTAATAAAGCTCCTGAGTAGAGACTGAGTTGTCCATTTCCTTGGACTGGAGAGATGGCTTAGCAGTTAAGGTGCTTGCCTGTGAAGCCTAAGGACCCAGGTTTGATTCCCCAGTACCCACATAAGCCAGATGTACAAGGTGGCACATGCATCTAGAGTTCATTTGCAGTGACTAGAGGCCCTGGTATGCCCATATTTCTCTCTCTCTGTCTCTTTCTCTCCCTCAAATAAATAAATATATGTATATATTTTAAAAAGAACTTCTATTTCTTTCATTTCCCCACTCCAGCTTACTCCCAAAAGGAAAAATAAGATATGGAGATGGGCACACACTCCAGTAATGCTGTGAAGGGACCAAACATGACGCCTCCCCTCAATAACTGACTGCTTCTCCAATAGCCCCATGGAGAATATGAACATCCCCACTGAGGAGGGCCCCCAGCAGAATGGGGGCAGGGAGGAGGGAAAAGATGGTAGTAACACATGATGTATCTATACAAAGTATGTTATTATTTAAAAAATCAAATAGAAGAAACTTACCCACTCCTCCTCCAAAAAAAAAAAAAAGTAAAAAGAAAAACTCCTCACATAGGTAATCACACGTCTTCTTGCCTAGGAACAGCAAATAAAGGGTGGAACAAGAGATGTGATGGTATATCAAAGGTACAGAACTATACTTTTTCTTTTTTTGGAGAGAGAGACAGAGAGAGAGGGAGAGGAAGACAGAGATTGGTGCGCCAGCAGCCTCTCAGTTGCTGTGAACAAAATCCAGATGCCTGCGCCCCCTTGTGGTCAAGTGCGGCATTGCACCTTTGTGTCACTTTGCATTTGGCTAAATGTGGGACCTGGAGATTGGAACCAGTGTTCTTTTAGACTTAGGAGGCAGGCGCCTTAACCGCTAAGCCATCTCTCCAGCCCAGGGAGCTATACTTTTAAGTGCTATGTACCTCTCTAGCAGTCTTGTAATACCTATGGTCCTCATCCTGAGATGAATATTTCAATACATAAAGTACACTGCAGATTTTCAAAGGATATAACTTATATTAAAATATGGGCATCAAATAATTTTAAATTTGAGATATTGTAAAATCTTTGTTTCATTGGCTTTTTGAAGTTATTTTTTGTTAGTATGCCAAGAAATAGTATTCATAGCAACATTTCATTAATATGCATCATTAATTTCAGTTCTTATT
This sequence comes from Orientallactaga sibirica, assembly GCA_036365145.1. NCBI lineage: Eukaryota > Metazoa > Chordata > Mammalia > Rodentia > Dipodidae > Orientallactaga > Orientallactaga sibirica. Next base: position 55,414,581 of record JAEOAD010000001.1, read on the forward strand.
TGCTTACTTCCCTCTTGCCTCCTCTGTAACCCCTATTCTTTTTTGTTGATCTCCCTCTTCCTACCAAGTAGTCTCCATTTCTGTTTTCAGTACATGCATCACCCAGTTTTGTTTCCTACCCCTCATCCATTTAGGTATCTTCCCTCTTTCATAGCTCTATTTCTAACACCACCCCCCATATGCACACATGCACATGTAGATTCTGTATAGGTATGTAAAATTTGTTTTTATGAGTCTGGATTAAATTACTTAACATAATGATCTCCGGTTCTATCCATTTTCCTGCAAATGTCATAATTACATTTTCCTTTATACCTGAATAAAATGTCATCATGTGTATATACCACATGTTCTTTATCCATTCATCTATTGATAGACATCTAGGCTGGTTCCATATCTTGTCTTTTACATGTATATGTGGTATGTGCATATGAACATTCACATGTATAGAGGGCCCAAGTGTATGCTGGTGCATGTAAACACCAGATATTGAAGTTGGGTGCCTTCCTCAATCACTTATTCTTTGAGACATGGTCTCTCACTAAGCCAAGAGCTTACCAATTCAGCTACACTAGTGTTGCAGTCAGGTTTTCATTGCTTGCAGAAATCACCCAACAAAGATCAGATTTTGGGAAAAGGGGGTTTATTTTGGCTTACAGACTCAAGGGGAAGCTCCATGATGGCAGGGGAAAATGATGGCATGAGCAGAGGGTGGACTTCACCCCCTGGCTAACATAAGACAGACAATAGTGAAAGGAGAGTATGCCGAACATTGGCATGGGAAAACTGGCTTTAACACCCATAAGCCCATCCCCCAACAATACACTGCCTCCAGGAAACATTAATTCCCAAATCTCCATCAGCTGGGAGCCTAGCATTCAGAACACCTAAGTTTATGGGGGACACCTGAATCAAACCACCACATTCCGCCCCTGGCTCCCATAAACTGATAACCGTACATGATATAGTTACAAGTCCAACAAGTCTAGCCAGTGATAAATCTCCAATTCTGATAATTCTAACGAGCAACAAGTCTCTGGAGTTCAAATTCCTCCCCTCCAGCTGGGCTATTCACTGTCCTGGAAAACTTCATCTGGGGCTGGCAGCTTTCCTTAGCAGGCATCATCTTGTAGTTCCAGCATCTCCACTGGGTCTCCACTGCAACCCATGGTCCATCCTCACAGATCCATTGGGTCTCCATGCAGGCAAACCAGCAAACCTGCTTCACACTGCCCTTGGTCATTTCCAAAACACAAGACCATGTTGCAAATTCAACGGCCTTCTCTTTCCTTCATTTTTTATACTCCATAATACCAGATGGGGTGAACACTCCTTTAGCATTCAGGCTCTTTCAAAAGGCTCTAAAATTTTTATGTCATCCCAATGCATGTCAGCTGGCCCAATATCAATGGTTGCAATCTCACACAATTGCTACTGCATGGGCATAAGTTTGGGCCCAAAGATTTCATTCTCTCTGTACCATATCTCTCAGTTCACATCAGTTTGTTTCTATGCAATGCAACCCTGCACAAGTTTTCAGGACATGGGAATAACAGCAAGCCTCTCACACAAACTGCTTGTAGCCCAATCCAGGAAAAGCCCTTTCTCACCCTCACAAGCCAAACCTCAGCCCATAGTTCTTACTGCTTTCAGGTCTTTCAACTCTGACCAGAATAGTCCATCAAGCTGTACTTACAGCACTACAAAGTGTCTCTTAGGCTAAGGTTTCAAGTCCTTCCACATTTCTCTTGAAAATCATCTCCAAAAGGCCAAAGCCACACAGTCAGGTGTCTAGCATCAACCCCACTTCTAGTACCAACTTTACTGTTGAATTCAGGTTCACATTGCTGACAGAAATCACCTGACCAAGAGCAGATTTTGGGGTAAAAAAGACTTTATTTTATCTTAGAGAGATGAGGGGAAGATTCATGATGGCAGGGGGAAAAGATGGCATGAGCAGAGGGTGGTCATGACCTCCTGGCCAATACAAGGCAGACAATAACTACAGGAGAGTGTGCCAAACACTCGCAAGGGGAAACTGGATATAATACCCATAAGCCCACCCCAATAATACACTGCCTCCAGGAGGTGTTAATTCCCAAATCTCCATCAGCTGGGAACCTAGCATTCAGAACACCTAAGTTTATAGGGGAAACCTGAGTCAAACCACCACAACTAACAAGGAAAGAGTCCCATGGATTTCCTGCCTCCACTTCCCCAGTGCTTGGATTACAAGTGTGTGTCATCATGCCTAGCATTTTACATTGGAATTGGGTATCTGAACTCAGTTCCTCCTGCTTACATGGCAAGCACTCTACCCACTAAGCCATCTCCCTATCTCTGATCCAGGTCTTTCCTATTGTGAATAGCAATGAACATGGATGTGCAAGTGTCTCTTTGACATGTTCACTTAGATTCACACAAGGACATACTGTAGAGTGGTATAGCTGGGTCATATGGTAGTTCTTTGTCAGTTTTTGAGGGACCTCCATACTAACTTCCATAGTTACTACATCAAGTTATATTTCACAAGCAACATATGAGTTCATATGTTCCAAAGTTCACATCAGAATTTATTGTTTTGTTTCTTGTTTAGAAGCCTAAAGTGGGGCTGGAGAGATGGCTTAGTAAGATGATTGCATTCAAAACCTAATGACCTGGGTTCAATTCCCCAGTGTCCACATGGGGCCAGATGCACAGATTGAAACATGTATCTGGAGTCCATTCATAGTGGCTAGAGGCCTTGGATTGTCCATTCTCTCTCTCTTCCTTAGTAGCATGGATTTCCTTTGTAATAGCAAGAGTCCATTCTCATTCTCTCTCTTTTTGCAAATAAATAAATAAATATACAAAAACATATTTAATTTTGTATTTCTTGGATGGATAAGGATATTGAACACTTTCTGAGATGTCATTGGCCATTTGTATTTCATCATTTTAGAATTGTTAATTCATTTTATTAGCACATTTACTGATTCACTTATTTGGTTTGGAGTATTCAAATTTGGAATTTTTTTAGATTATAAACAATTTACTGTTGGATAAACATGCAGCACATTTTTTCTCCCATTCTGTAGACTCTCTTCACTCTGCTGATTATTCCCTCCTATGTGCAGAAGCTTTGTAATGCAACAGGTCCATTTGACAATTCTTGGAATCATTACCTGTTTTTTGGATTCCTCTTAAAGTGTTTTATCTTCAAGTTCTTTCCCCATGTTTTCTTCTAGTAATTTCAGAACGTTATGGCTCACATTAAGGTCTTTGACACATTTTGAATTATTTTTTTAAGCAGTGTGAGAGATATGAATCTAGTTTCATTATTTTACATGTGATTATCAAGTTTCCTAGGCACCATTGGTTGAAGAGGCTGTCTTTTTTGCCAATGAAGGACATCTTTGTCAATGATTAAGTAGTTAATACTTTGTGGGATTATTTTTGAGTTCTCTATTCTATTCTATTCTATTCTATTCTATTCTTCATTTCTATGTCTCTTTTGTGCCAGTATCATGTTTTTTTTTTGTTTTGTTATGATGTCTTTGTACTATAGTTTGTGATCAGGTCTTCTGATGCCCCTAGCATTGCTCTTTCTACTTCACATCACTTTGATTACAGCCATGAAGAGAAGTTTCATATGGCAGGGAAATGCAGGTAGAGCAGAGGCTGAATATCACTTCTTGCTGCAGCAGGTTGCAGAAGGCAACAAGAGAGAAAGAGGTGAGCTGTTGAAAGGAAAAACTGGGCTATACTCCACATAGTCTGTCCCCAGCAACACACCTCCTTCAGCCAGATTCTTCTTCCCAAATTGTCACCAGCTGGGGTTCAAGCATTCAAAACATATGAGTTTATGTGGGAGTTTATCTGATTCAAACTACCATATTCTTTTAGTCTTGATCTCAGGAATTTGTGCCTTCATCTTTACTATTTCTTCCTATCTACTGCTTTTACCTTTGTTTGTTGTTATTTTTCTTATATCTTGAGGCTTAACATTAAATTATTTATTTGAGCTGTCTCTTTTTTTAATGTAAACATTCATAGCTGTAACCTTTCTTTGTTGCTATGCTTCAGAGGATATAAGTAAGTTATGCTTGCATTTTCATTTGATTTTAGGAATTTTAAAATTCTTCCTTGATTTCTTCAATTACATATTGGTTGTTCAAGAGTGTGTTGTTCAATCTCTGAATATTTGTCTATTTTCTGTGTTTTCTTTTGTTATCGATGTGTAGTTTTTTTCTATATTGTGATCTGATAAGGTATAGGAAATTATTTTGGTTTATTTGTATTTGTTAAGACTTTCTTTAAAACTTAGAATGAGATCTATTTCTTTTTTATGAGAAAGAGCAAGTGAGAGAGAGAATTGGGGGCCTCCAGCCCCCTTGTGCCCTTGTGCAACCTTGTGTGCTTGCTTTATTATCTTGTGTGTGGGATCTAGAGAGCCAAACATGTGTCCTGTGCCATCTCTCTAAACCAATGAGATCCATTTTAGTGACTGTTCCATGGGCTGATGAGAAAAATGTGTATTCATATCTGTTGGATGGAATATTCTGTAGATATCTGGTAAATCCATTTGAATTGTGGTGTAGGTTTAAGTCTGTAGGTTCTTCATTAATTTTTAGTTTTGTTGATGTAAATAAAGATTAGAGTGAGGTATTGAAGTTATTCACTATTTTTATTTTTTAACTAAGGCCTCTTTGGTCTTTTATGCCCATTAGGGTTTGTTTTATGCTGGCATCTCTAACATGCAATAAACTATATTTACAATTGCTACAGATCCTTAATGTATTGTTCCTTAGTTTATATACAGTGAACTTCTTTATCCCTTCTGATCTTCTTTGGCTAAAGTTTACTTTATCACATATCAAAATGGGCACATCAGATTCTTTTCAGCTTCTATTTGCTGATAAATTAAGTTCCATCCTTTGACTCTCAATCTGTAGTTGTCTTTGTCAGTGGGCTGTGTTCCTAGGAGATAACAGAAAATTGGATATTGTTTCATAATCTAGTCAGCTAGCCTGTGTCTTTGTATTGGAATGTTGAGTCTATTTATATTAATGGTTATTATTTAAAGAGGTCTGATTGCTGTAATGTTTTGTTTGTTTTTTTCTGGTTGGTTGGATTACGATTGCTACTTTATTTCTCTTCTATTATTATAAAGGGTTTACAGCCTTACTGTGTGGGCTATGATGGATTTCTTCTCAACCCTCCTCTCCTCGCCTTTTTTATTTTATGAAATGCATTCTTTCCTATGCTCCTGTGGTTGAAAATGCCCTCCCTTCTCTGTGTATACTAGTCCTTTACGTATCTCTGCAGTGCTGGGTTAGTGGGCATGAACTGCCTCATTTTGTGCTTATCTTGAAATGTTCTGATTTTTCAACAGATAGCTGTGAGGGACAGAGAAGTCATGTCTGGCAGTTATTTGCTTTCAGACTTGAAATATACCATACCAGGCTTTCCTGGATTTTAGAATTGCTGTTACTGATATGATGTTATTGTGCAGTGCTTACCTTTGTAGCCAGGTTGGTATTATTCCTTGACACCTTCAAATATTGCTGCTTTATTTTGGGTTTTTGACATCTTGAGTATAATATACTGTGGAGAAATTCCTTTCCGCTCACATATTCTCTGGTTTTTCAAATCTTATTATTTTTGGATGTCTAATTCTTTCCCTAGATTTGGGGAATTTACTGTTATATTTTAATTAAGATTTTCTATGTACTTATTTATTTTTTTAAATATCAGCTCCTTGCTCTATTCTTTGAATTTTTAGGTTTGGTTTCTTGATCATATGCTACCTGTAAGTTTTGGTCATGCTTACTTTTTTCTCTTTTGATGTTGAATTTCCTCAATCTCACCATCTATCTGTACATGGTGATCATTCTTCTGTTTGGTTGAATCTATTAGTGATAATCTAATGCGTTTTTTATTGGCTTTCCTACCCTGGTCCTACATCAATTTCCTTACACCATTCATCTTCTTGTTTGTATTCTCTTGGAGTTTGTTGATCATTTCTGTTAGCAAACTGTTGAAAGATTCTTTGGATTTTTATTAATTTTAGTAACTTTCAATTAAATAGTTAATGAATTATGATCTGTGGAGGACTCATGTTGCCTTAATTTTGCATGTTTTTTTTGTTTCTATGTTGTGATTTGTGCATTATTTTATTTGCACATCTCTTCCAGTTTTATTTGTGGATATTTTCAAAGAGCACAATCTATTTGCTGTGCTCTACCACTTAGAAAGAAAGAAAGTGACTACTATAGCAACAACAACATTAAATCAAACAAGACATAGCAATGTGCTTAAAATCAGTTGAATCTCACTAATATATAACCAATTACCAGAAAACACAAAGTGGTAAAAACTAATGTAGAGTGTGCTGTGAGGTGAAAAATAATTTACAGAAAATTTGTAAATAGTAAATAGAGGAGATAAAGGGAGGTAGTGGGGCAGGGATGAAATAGAAGATAAGCAGTGATAAATTTAAAAAAAGGAAAAGGAGAGCATTGGAAAATAAAGTATTGAAGAAGAAAATATTAGGAAAATAAAAAGAAGAAAACCAGTACAAATAAAAAATTTCTATTCATGAGAAAATATGTAACCAAAATTTTGTTAGAATTAGATATAAAAAATACCAACATAAGAGCTTTCAAAAGCCTGATTTTGAGAGTTCTTAAGAGTCATATTCTCCACCAAACAACTTTATGCACCTGGAAAAACATTTTCTTCTAGAGAAAATGAACCACATTCACACTTCCAATATCCATCAAGAGGGAAAGAGGTTCTGTATTATCATTGTGGTGTTGGTTAGATTTTTGCTAATCACTTCTCTGTGACTTTGGCAAATCTGCTTATTTTTTAACAGCACATTATGTGGTAGGGATAATTGAAGTGTATGTTGGGAGAGGGCAGCAAATATGTGACCATGTTTACAGAGAAAATAGACCAAAATAGACAGCAAAATTATATAAAATTTGGTTTTAGAAGTATTAGGTATTCAAAAATATTTAGCTCCATATGTATGTGTTTGTGTGTGTAATATATGTGGTGTTTATGTGCGTGCAACGTATGCACATGGGTGTGTGGATGTGCACATCCCATAAACATACATACAGAGGACAAAGGCAAATGTTGAGTATCCTCATCAGTCTTCTTACTTACTTCCAGAAGATGAAGTTTCTCATGGAACATAAGGTAGAATAAAGAAAAAGGGAAGGAGGGAGGAAGGAAGGAAGGAAGGAAGGAGGAAGGAGGAAGGGTGATACTTACAGAGGGATGGAGGAAAGAAGATGAAGTGTTGCAGTGGCTTCTTTCTGGGTTTTTGAAAATTGCAGATTGTAAAATATATTGTGGGAAAGTGAAGGCTGTCAGTTGAATTTGACTTTCCTATGATTTATGGCAGTTTTGAGCAGATACTTGACAATACCCTACACCTGCCAGAGTGGTCTTCACTCCAGTAGCTCTCCTATATTCTGTACCAGACATCTCCCATGGTCACACATAGCTTTGAAGTTTGTGCATTAGGCAAGTTCTTCCAACCTCCCAAACTCCTCCGTGTCTATTCCTTGTGTCTGTCTATTGTTCTACCTTGGGGGTGTCTCCCAAGTGTTTCAGGAGTGAGAGGAAAAACTACACAAGAGATCTATACAAGCAGAGATAATCCATGAAACATCAATCACCCTGCTGGAGGGACACAGCTGTGGATGCCAAATAGTTTTCTGGAGCATGAGAGTTCTTGGATTCTGCAGCAATGAAGCTCAGAGCAGAAAAGTTTCTGGAGGTTGATCTACCTCCTCACCTCAGGCTTGGGGATATCAAACTTCAGAGTTTTTTCTGCTCCCTACTTCTTATACTTCTTTGCCTGGGCCAGACCTTCTCTACTTTTGTGCTTGTGTTTCTAGAGCTTCCACTCTCAACAATTGATTGCCATGGATTTCACTCATCCTGGGATAGAGGCAGATTCAATTCAAGCTCGATGACTTGTGATTACCCCATGTTCTCAGGTGTCCAGAGCAGCTCAGTTTCAAACAATAAGTTTACTCTCAAGATGGCCCCCAGTCATAGAACCAAGAACTTGGGGAACTCCTATCTATTGCTAACTCATCCTGCCAAACAATTCCTTGACTTGGAAAAGCCTTACAACTGTACATGAGGGTATGAGGTCTGTGAGTGTGTCCAGTGGGTAGTACCATCAATCTCTTTTCACCAGAAGTGTCTGGATTACCTTTTGGCAATCCACTATTTTATCTAGAAGGATACATTAGTGGTAATAACTGTGTTTTAAAAATACATGATTAAAGCTGGGCATGGTGGCGCATGCCTTTAATCCCAGCACTCGGGAGGCAGAGGTAGGAGGATCGCCGAGAGGCCACCCTAAGAATACAGAGTGAATTCCAGGTCAGCCTGGACCAGAGTGAGACCCTACCTCGCAAAACCAAAAAAAAAAAAAAAAAAAAAAAAAAAAAAAAACATGATTAGGGCTGGAGGGATGGCTTAGAGGTTAAGGCATTTGCCTGCAAAGTTAAAGGACCCAGGTTCGACACCTGACAATAGGTCTCATAAGTGCCATGATTTCAAAGTAGCAAGGAGCATTAGTGATATTTTGAGATGTTTGCAGCCCCTAAAATGTGATGTGAGAAAACTTTTGATTTCAGCTGGAGAAGTGTGCTGCTACACAATCACCCTGGTTCATTGCCCATATTCATAGAGAAGAGGAAATGCTCAGCTTTAGGTAGTGGTTAATGAAAATAAAAATGTAATTTGGTCCCCATTCAATGTGTGAATGCCCAAGTCTTAGTGTATTTAGATTACCATATCTACCATTTCTGAAGACTGAGGAGAAGTCCAAAACCATAGCATTGGCCAATGGGATGTTTGTTGTAGGTCTATTTCCTGACTCACAGAGGATGGGTGTCTTTTGTCCTTATCATCACATTGTGAATGAACTGAGGAATCTTTCTGGAGTTTTTGTTTTTGAATGGCCACATGACTCCTTCACGTGGGCTCTACTCCCATGACTTTATTATTTCCCAGGGCTTCACTTCCTCATGCTATCATATTGGGAGTTTAGGATTTTAGCATATGAATTTTAAAGAAACAGACATTTATCCTATAGTTTCTAGGTTAAGAACTAATTTGAGACCAGTATCACTCAAATGAGAGCATGTATGAAAATTGCCAACAAATCTTATTAAAACACCGAGTTCTAGTGCCAGCTACAGAGTTTCTGAATTAGTAGTTCTAGATTGAGAACAGAATAATATGCATTTATTACAAATCCCCAGCAATGGTACTGTTGCTGTTCTACCTTTAACAACACTATTCTGGAAGAAAGCTCTTTATGTGGGGTCACTTAGGAGTTGGGAGTGTGTCCTCGCTGAAACTGTCAAGCCCTTGAAGCTCAGGGATTTCCCACTTGCTTTTCAGATATAGTAAGTACATAGATTTCAGATGGATATTGTTACTGTTAAACACACACACACACACACACACACACACACACACACACACACATACACACACAGCTTAAATGCCACCCTAGTTCAAGGAACCCTTTCTATCAGTTACCTTTTCTCAAACTCTCTATTTATTATCATTGCATTGCACACCTTCCTTTTCTGTGATTTATTCCTATAGCCACAAGTAGGCAATATGCTCTACGCGAATGAACTCCCACAATAGTAGCGGCACTCACCACAGGACTTATGCTTGGAAGACTTTGGAATGCGCTCATTGATTATGCCACTTGTGAGCCTGCAGTTAAGTTCAACTACTGAGCATACTGTAGGCGAATTGTCACTCATAGCAAAGTACAGCTAGCTCTTGTTGAGTCAGAAAACTTAATCTGGTATAAATTTAAATTGGAACATGATTGTTTAAGTTTATGTATGTTTTCTGGTATGATCAGATGCTAAAGTTCTGGGGCCATCAGTTCTGTTTCCTTATTCTTCTTTTTGCTGTGTTCTGCTCTTCTCTGTATGCATTTAATTTGTCCTTAGACTGGGATTCCAGTTTAGTAAGAAAAATGGCCATACTGTTTCAAATGTACTTTTTTAATTAACTGTTATTCAGAGAAATATGGCAGCCTTTTGAAGTTTTCTCCAAAGTGTGTTGAAACTTCCTTCCCAGAAATCTCTAGAAAATGCTTATTGTATCTCACTTATTCAGGTTGGATCACATCCTTACTTTTTCATGCCCAGATAAAATTAGCATATTACCAATAGAAAAAAGAATGGATACATTTTAGAAAAGCCAAAATGAACGAATGTATTCTGTAATGGCTTTCTAGCTTCTAGATTTATCTTACATTTTAACTAGCAAATAATTAAAAACACTTAAAGGTCCTAAAGGAAAGAAATCACTGGCCGAACCTAGTGCCTCTGTTAGGAATGAATGTAAATGCTCTTCTAAAATTATAATCAGCCCGAGGGATAAGTCAGAAGACCTGGAATTGAGTGGATCTTTAACTCTACATAGCTGAGGAACTGCACACAGAAATTAAACTCTGTGAACTACATCTACTTTAAAGCAAAAGACAATAGGAATTTAAGTTTAAGCAATAAGTTTAAGCTAGCTTTAAGGCTACTCCTAATCTAATCCATTCATGGAACATGCGTGTCTGTGTGTGTCCATCTGTACATGACGTACATATTTTATATGTATTTTGGGATAAGGGACCCTTTGGATTTTCCCTGTTATTGGAATTTGAGTTGATTGCTCTTTTTCAGTACTCTGATGAATAGAAGTGCTTATCAAGAAACATTTTTCAGGAGTTTGTCTTTGCTGTTCTCAGTTTCCTGACTTGCCTTATTCCATGTTTGAGACAATGTTCCACTCTTCTCAGTTCTTAGGTTCTCATCTTTATATTACCACTTTCAACCTTCCAGGACCCCTGGGGAGATTCCTAAAATTACACATTCTCTTTTCAGATGGTGGTGACCACTGGGGTGACTCAAAGCTCACCAAAGTGCTCAGAAGTGACAGTGGAGTGTTCAGAACTAAATGAGACATCTCTATCACATCCTCCAAGGCTCAGGGACCTTTGCAGAGGAGCTGATGAAAAGAATGTAAGAGCCAAAAGAAGGCAAGGAGAGCTTATAATCCTGTCTTTCAGACACAATGTGGCTTAGATATTTATGACCACACTGTGGCTGAAGCTACCTATACAAGACCCACATAATAGGAGAAAAAATGATGTCATCAAGATGGAAGAGACACTAGTTGGAGAGGAGGGATTCAGTTGGGGGGTGAATTGGAAAGGGAAAAGGAGAGTGGTAGGGGGGATTATAATCATGTTAATCTTTTGTCTGGCCAGAATCCTGTTTGTATTCTTGTATGCATGGGAAACAAGCAGAATTTGGATCCTGAATATTTCTGTTCCTGTTCTTATATATCTCAAGTAACACTGAGTGACTTATTTCAACTATTTTCATCCTATTTAAAGCATTACCATGAAGCCTGATGAGAATGTGGGAAGGTATTTTGGTGAGGCTGGTATAGAATTCAGTCACCTTCCCATTCAGTGTGAGCAGTGACCTCTGCTATTTACTCACTTGCTGGCTGTATGTAGTGCTATTCATTGTGTGGCTTTATCACATATTGAACACCTCTATACTTTTCTATTGCTAACGTGAAGAAAGAGAGAATTCTATCAGCTGTCATTGCTAACATGACATTATATTCATTATCTCTTCCAAATGGAGAAGCAATGGTGAGTTGCCCTGCTCAGTGTGTGCTAGGAAAGACACAAACTAGATTCATGTCAGTAGGACCCTTTTTTTTTTCCTTTTCACTTTGGTTCTTGATAATTCCCCTTTGAGCACACTTTTATAATTTGTCATGGCTTATTTATAAGAATGCAATGTAAAATGGTATCAGAAACACAAATCTGCCTGACGTCCAGGTAGGTTACAAATAATACATTCCCTATCATCTTGGACTGTTTGTTGAGCCACTAGAGAACCACTGTTGTGTTTGAAATCCCCCCTTTTTTATTTTCACAGAAGACTTAAAATTAGTAGCTTGATTATTTCCTCAAGTGCCTTTCCAGGTCCTACAGTAAGATAGATTAGAACCACCAGTGACCATTGTTTTCCTATTTCTAGGTCTTGCAGTAAGACAGCTTAGAATCACCAAGCAAAGTCCATTTCCCTTTATTAAATTTTGCAGCTTGTTTGTATGTGCTAGTGTTCAGAGATTTTCTCCACACTATACAGGTTTTTACAACAAGGTAGAAAACTAAGCTACCCTAAGCTCCACCCTATCTCCACTGAGAAAATACCCAAGAGTTACAAATTATGTCAGAATTATGCTTTATATGTCTTTTGAAGTATTCCTCTATCTCATTTTAATATTTTTATTTGTTTATTTTTTATTTTTTATTTTTGGAGAGAGACAGACAGAGAGGGAGAGGGAGAGGGAGGCAGATAGAGAATGGGCGTGCCAGCAGTCTCTCAGCTGCTATGAACGAAATCCAGATGTGTGCGCTCCCTTGTGGGCAAGTGCGGCATTGCGCCCTTGTGTCACTTTGCATCTGGCTAAACGTGGGACCTGGAGATTGGAACCAGGTTCTTAGGCTTAGCAGGCAGGAGCCTTAAGCGCTAAGCCATCTCTCCAGCCCCTCTTTCTCATTTAATGCCTCAGTTTAAGTCTCTTACCTTCTCATTTATAACTGAAAGGTTATATTCCTCTCATGAAATTCTTTAATCCAGTGAATGCACTGGATTAAGAACCAACAGATCTAAACAACACAGAAAAAAATCCAAAACAAAAACAACCCTGAAAACATAAAATTAACAACCCAAAAATAAGTAAACAAACAAAAACACACAAAGACCACACAGGACTCAAAATGAAGACCACATCACAAACTGACTTGTGAGCTTCAAGGCATGGAGGACAATATCTTTATTTCTGACCTGTAGCTTCATCTTCCTCCATCCCTTCCCAGCACCATACACTTGAAGCCATCCTATTTTCTTTCCATTCATGGCAGAGTGATGCCATAGATATTTTTCATGTTGCTAATACAAAACAATAACAAACAAACAATGGAAACAATAAAGCAAGACCTGTTATGTCAGTCACTGTGCACCCATATTTTTCTAACATCTGGGGCAGACGTGAGGCAGCAAACTGACTGATTAGGGGATGAGTGGTCCAAGCTAGATAAATTATGCACTTTGGCCCAATTAGATGAACCTATTCATTGTAGCTTTTTAAGGTCTACTCAAGTAGAAGTCTCTCTTAGAAACTAGTTTTCTTACTCCCATAACTGTGGCATTATTTGACTCACCTGCTTTTGATTGGGCTAAGGGATGTTGAAGAAGGAGAGAAGAGAGGGATAGGGATGAATGGAAAGGTAGGAAGTAAATTTCAGTAACTCCACAGTTTCACTCTAGATTCATTCAAGGACACAAGAGTCATCATTTTGATCTACAGAATGTGACATTTAATGAATACAAGAAAAATCTAGGTCAGTGAGTTAGAATAGAGGTTGAAAATGATCTTATTCTTTCTGTTCACCAATTTAGGAGAGGCAAGGCTGAGCTCTGCCACAACCATGCTCGCCTCAGCTAGCCCAGTTTTGCTGCCGAGATCAAATCCTCCGGCTGCAGATGGTTGAGGTCAGCTCAGGGTACAGAGATCTTATAACATGAGTTCATGCTGAGAGCTCTTTCTCCTGGGTAACACTGGCTCCCACAGACAGAGATGAAATTGGGAAAACAGGTGCATGTCAAAGTTGGTATTAAAGCAGCTTATCCCCTTTATTTAATGAGTGGGTGACCTAATTTTTATTACCTCATTAAGACTTAAAGACTTTAATGTGGTTCTACACTGACTGTGATGAAGGCAAAAGCTTTTATGAAAATGACAAACACAAAATCTCAGTCTCTCTTAAGGGCTGGAAGAAGAGAGCTCTGAGTTTGCCAAGGGCTGAGGGCCAAGGCCTACCCTTCATGGAACTTCATCTTGCCATTTCTTCTCTACTGCTACTGTAAACACCCAGCTTAGCAGCAATGAATTGGGAGGGGAACTCCCAGGAGGGCCAGTCTGCATCCAAAGGGATGGCCTTGAGCTTCTTGGCCTAATTTCTTTTTACTGGCTCTGTTTTCCTTGAAACACACACAACTAACTGTTTTTGGTTCTCTGTGTGATCTCAATGGATGTACTTGAAGGCCTTTGTTCAGTGACCCTTAGCCTCCCTCTCTTCTTTAGTCTTTCCCCATAGCTCCTAAGTCTACCCTTTAGCACCTGTAACTGAACATTCCCTGGATCATCTCCAGACAGCTTAAGCACAAGATGGTTCACCATACATGGGTTTCCCCAAAGTGCTTGGCAACCTGTGATTTCAGTGAGAGGGAAGAATGGACAAAATCACACAAAGGCATGCAGGCTGCCTGCCATGCAGGGTAGCAGCATCCTGCTGAGGACCAGAGTACTCGTGACACCCCTTGGCATGGCTTACCTATCAGGCTTCCTGGGACTTTGGCCAGAGCTCTCTCCAGGTGCAAAAGCAAGCCCTGCTTTAGGCAGAGGAGGTGCCATTAAGTCATTTTCCTATTGCCTTTCAAAGCAGCTTTGAACTATAAATAAATCAAGTGCCCAGGAGTCATCACAACGCTTGCTGTAAGGTTATTTGCATCCCTGCTTCTATCTGAATTCCCTTATGCCAACTCTCCCTTTTAGAAACCCCACAGGTTAGCAGGTTCACCTTCGCTGCTGCCAGTGCCCATGCATTAGCACTTAGCTTAAGTGAAACACATCAGCAAGGCAGCTCATGGCTTGACCCCTCCCCTTTCTTAATAGAAATACTACACACAAAGATTGATAGACTAATAATATACCCGTTGTATTGATCATATTTTGCATGACTAATCCTTAAAAATAAGAACTTACTACCCAAGATTTTACAGAGTGACTAGCACAGGCACTAACTACAGTGGTAACAATGTAGAAAATGCTAAAATAATGATACTAGTGATAGAGATGGAAGGACAACTCAGTGTTTATTAAATTGTAATTATTCTGGTTTGTTAATTATTCGCCAAGGACATTTTTTGCATGGAACATTATTTCTATTCATTATTATAAATCAGAGTTTTTTAAAATAAGGTTTTCATGAAGAGGGCTTGAGAGATGGTTCAGCAGTTTAAAGTATTTGCTTGCAAAGCCTGATGGCCTGGGTTTGGTTCCTCAGTACCCACGAAAAACCAGACGAACAAAGTGTTACAATCATTTAGAGTTCATTTTCAGTGGCAGGAGGCCCTGTAGTAATCATTCCCTTACTCTAATTTTCTCTCTCTCTCTCCCTCCTTCCAAATAAATTAATAAATATTAAAACTGTTTCACTGAATAAAAATATGAATTATTGTTTATTTGTCCAAAAGCCTATGGTAAGGGCCTGGGAAGGTGGTTAAAAGTATTTCATAGCAAAGCCGGCTGGCTTAGGTTCAATATCCCACTGCCCACATGAAGCCACATGCACAAAGTGGCACATGTGTGTGGAGTTTGTTTGCAGCAGCAAAAGACCCTGGCATGCCTGTTCTCTCTTTCTCCTCTCTCTCGCAAATAAATAAATAAATATGTGTTTTAAAGCTCTTGGTGGGAAGGTATGGCCCTCTGACTTACTCTAATATCAAGGGTTGATTCTGTTTTTTCAAGATACCTCCATATTTAATTTCACATTACCAAGAAAGCCAGAAGAGTTTATGCTTTATATTCTTTCTAACAATTTAAAGCAGTCTCATTTATCTTAAATTTCATGGGCAAGTGATTGAGCCAATAAAGTTCAAATGTGAAACTAGCATGTTGGAAGTGTAGCCACTCTTTAGTAAATAAAGGCGGGCTTCTTTGCAGTCATGCTCAGAAAAGAATATTTCATATTCTCTCAGCTGCATTGTCAAGGATATTTATTCTCCATGTTGTTTTCTTGTAAGTTCTAAAGATATCACTCTTCACATAGAGAAGGCAACACTCGTAGTTTCACATGAGTTTAAAATTCCACTTCATTCCCTATCACATATTTTTTTTTCATTGTGGTAAGAATTTAGTTTTTTTCATTTCATGGATTTGAAAATATGGGATTTTTTTCTATGGTGAAACAAAAAGGGAACTCAGAGCTTTTAGACATGTGTATGATCTCTGTGATCCTAAAATATATCTATCATCCATATTTTAACCATGGGAAGAATGGACCCAAATATAACAAGAACACATTACTACCTTAGGTACTTATCCTGTAGTCTTTAATCACTATACTGTCTAGTGGACTGTTTTGTATTTTGTCACCTTACTCCACCAGGAAGTAAGACTTGTTGATCACTATGTCTCGAAAAGATGTCCAGTTTCCAGAAAAGTCAGGAACCATAGACCCTATAGTATCTAAGGAAGAAAAAAAAAAAGGCAGAAAAACGACTTTCTCAACCCTTCCTTAAAAAAATAAGAATGCTGGGCTGGAAAGATGGCTTAGCAGCTAAGGTGCTTATCTGCAAATCCAAAGGACCTAGGCTCAATTTGTCAGGACAAAAGTAAGCCAGATGCATCAGGGGGAACATGCATCTGGAGTTCATTTGCAGCAGCTGGAGGCCATGATGTGCATGAGCTCTCTCTTTCTTTGTATCTGCCTCTCTTTCAAATAAATAAATAATTAAAAAAAAAAAAACAATAAGAATGTTGACCATGAGGTCACTCATTTAATTATGTTTTGAATGTTATCAGTGTTCAATATATAAATCTGTGGAACAGAAAACAAATAACTAAAGCATAGCAAACATTCTTAGCATTTAAATACTTACTATGTGCCAGGCATTGTTCTCAGTGACACATGTTTATTTCCATTGAATCCTGACAACGATGCTGTGAATTATTATATTAGTATCTCTACTGTACTTGCACACACATTCATGTGGTGTTTAACAAAGGGGATACATTCTAAGAAAGACATCATTATACATCATCAGTGCATGAACATCAGAGTGTATTTACACACACCTCTGTGGTGTAGGCCACCACACTGTGTAACATCCTGTTATAATCAAGATATATGGCAAATGAGGTGGATGAGGCTCCCGATTGTGCAACACAGCACATGATTTTATAGCAAACTTTTTTTTATATGCAGAACACTCAAAATAATGAATGTAGTACATAAACCAGTGACACAAGTGTTTATTATCATTATCAAGCATTATTCACTGCACATGTTTGCATGTGTTATACTTTCAGTACAACTAAAAACATAGTAGGCTTATTTATACTATCTTCACCACAAATACATGAGAAATGTGTTATACTATGAGGAGGGCTAAAATATCATTAGGTGAAGGGAATTTGGGACTATCTCAACTCTATTATAATCTTATAAAACCATTGCTATATATATGGTCCATTGTTGACTAAAATGTGACTGAGGCCCAACATAAGGGTTAGGTCATTTAAGTTAGAATGCTTCAGGTTCAGGAAAGGTTGAGCTAGGATTCATTTCAGTATTTGACCTTCTTATCCTCCTCTGTGTTTCAAGTGCCCATGATATGAGTTTATGTCTTCTATCAGAGACATTGCAGGTCTACTGACTAAACTATAGGTGGTTAGCTAACTCCTGTCTTCCCCCTTGTGTGTCACCAACAAGAGTGCTCCAATATTAAACACCTTGGGCCCATGTCTCAAACCGCTGTGCTCCTTGAATACCTGTCAACTTCTTCCCATGTAATTATTTACTCATTCTATTGGGTATAATCATTGTGACCTTACTAACATCATAGGAGGATTGAGCCATCCCTGGAATCCAGTTTCCTGGCACTTCCTTCTTTCAATAATTTTTTTTCTCTTGCTGTCTCAAGGTAGCATCTCACTCTAGCCTTACTAGCCCAGGCTGACCTGGAATTCACTATGTAGTCTCAGGCTGGACTTGGAGTCACAGTGATCCTCCTACCTCTGCCTTTTGAGTGCTGGGATTAAAGGTGTGCACCACTACACCTGGCTTAATGAAATTCTTTATCACTGGCTTTCTGAAGCCTAGCTGAGAGGATAGGAACTCCTGAGTAAACAGTAAGACACTGGCAAGGGAGCCTTCTCCATTTGCAGCTCCAGAGCACTGACAGTGAGTGAGATCTGCCCCCAGAAGACCTGATTGTCCACCATGCTCTTTTCCATTTAAAGGAGTAAATGCAAAGTAAACACTGACAAATCCCAAGGGCAGTTGGTCACTCTAAATCTGAGGTGACCTGATCCTACTATGTTGTCATCTCTCTCTAAAGTCACCTGTTTCCTACTCTGTGTCACCAGTAGCCATAGTTCTCAGAAAGACCTCAGTTTAATCCCAAAGGGACATTTTGATGATGCTCTCTGTCATTTAGTTCTGACAATGATCCCTTTTTGAAGCATCTGTATACTGTTTCTTTTAAGCAGCTCTCAGAGTAGACCCATCCCCCACTACAGGAGGAAGACTTGCCCAGGACATATTCACATCAAAGAATATTGCACTGAGAACCAGAAAAGAAATTACCAGATGACATAATCATGTCTGTACTGTTTTCACAGCCAGGGACACAGAAAGACAGAGAAGCACAGTACCTCTAAGGTTTGTTTTACATCCACATAGCATTTTGCACACAAAGATGTTTTCTTCCAGTTCTCTTTTGTACCAGGTCATGTTATGTCTTGTCACATCAAATCATGTTTGATATGACTTGACATGGGTGCTCTGTAACTCAAGCCAATCAATAGAAGCATCCAGAACTATCATGGTTGATCTCTGATGCAGAGCTGGGCTCTAATGATACATGCTGCTTTTTGATGATCACCACAGCTCCTTGAGTAACCAACCAGCTAATGACAAATGTAGAGTTCCTCTCCTCAAATGTGAGAACATTCTATTTATTGTTTTTGTTTTACCTGATACTGCTAACTTGGTCAGAGAAACTATGGATAGACTATCTTTCTACTGTCGGCATTTAAAATAGCTATACTTTATACATTCAGGATTAAAGATTAAAGAGGTCTAGAGCAAGATAAGATGCACAGCCCCATCTTCAAAATGATAGGGAATGTAAATTTCTTTTCTTGTTTTATTTTCTTTTCTTCTATTTCCTTTCCTTTCCTTTCCTTTCTTTTCTTTTCTTTTTTTTTTTTTTTTTTTTTTTTTTTTTTTTTTGGTTTTTCAAGGTAGGGTCTCACTATAGCTCAGGCTCACCTGGAATTCACTATGTAGTCTCAGGGTGGCTTCCAACTCACGGTGATCCTCCTAACCTCTGCCTCCTGAGTGCTAGGATTAAAGGTGTGTGGCACCACAGCCAGCAGAATTTAAATTTCTTTGTCACTAGTGGATCATTTAACAAAGCATAGGTGTAAGAGTGAGCCTGGTATGAGGGTCACACAGCTATGAAGCTGACCCTGTATCCACATTTCACAAATGCAGACAGCTGTCTGCCTTGGGATCATATGTAGGGGTGTTCCTGTCTTTAGAAATGTACCCTGCATGATGGCGCACATTTCTGATGATGGCCTATCGTGCCAGACACAAGAGGGAGCAGAGGAATGTCATTATAACTGCATTCAGGGATATTTCAATCGGTGCTGATTGCTACTTCTCCTTAAAGCACAGCAATTTGCTGCACAGATTCTGTAGTGGTGAGAACAGCGCTCAGCGCTCAGTGCTATTTCCTACCTCTGCCTACCTCCCTCTATCTCCCTATAACAGTTCCATTATTCCTTTCCTTCTGTTTTGGATTGGGACATAATGCTTTGGGCAAAAGATTGCTTCTTTTACATTTTATATCCTTGCTTGTATTCTGAAATGAATCTTCTTGCTTCATTTTCTTTTATTGGTTCTATGTAAAATGACAGCAGCAGTGTATTGCCCAATTAATTGGCACAATTTATAGAATCAAAGAACTGACCTCTTTTCTTTGAGCCACATGGGCACACGCTCATCTCCATTTAAACACATTTGGTAAGCTGCAAATGAACTAGAATGAACTTACTTGCTATGTAAACACATGGCTTAGCAATTTGTTGAAATTACCAAAAGTTCACTGTTCACAAAACAGGAGTCAGGGGGAGAGAAAATGGAAACAAAAGAGATCTTTAGACCAAATATTTTCCTCTTCAAACAGGTTGGCATAATGGATTCAAACCTCATGTTTTGAAACAAGCAAAGTAGTTTTGAATTCCAAAGATTCAGCGCATGAATGAAACCCTGAGTCCTCTTCAAATTGCCAACATTTTCACACCAGCTGGTACCAGACACCTTTTATCAAGGTGCCTTTGATGCAACAACCTGCCTTTAGATATATAAAGAGAAATTACCCAATTAAGATGTAATGGACCTCCAGCCTTCCCAGTGTGTAAATGAGAGAAGGCATATTTATCATCAAAGCATGCCATCATTTTATCCAGTTATATCAAATCCACAAGGCTAAGTTGGCTGTGCTCTGATGAGAAGTGTGTGTGTGTGTGTGTGTGTGTGTGTGTATGTGCAGGCAAGGGTAGCAAGGCTGAGGAGCATATGGCACCAAGAAACAGGGAGATGTTTCCTGCACAGGGACTTGGGATAAAGAGAGATGTGGGGATAGAATGTTTATGACAGCCTACTGAAGCTGGTTACTACCTGTTCTCCAAGGAGAGTTTGCTGACAATGGCAAAATATTTCTATGAATTCACTGGGCGTGGTGGTGCACACCTTTAATCCCAGCACTGGGGAGGCAGAGGTATGAGGATTGCCGTGAGTTCAAGGCCATCCTGAGACTACAGAGTGAATTCCAGGTCAGCTTGGACCAGAGTGAGACCCTACCTCGAAAAACCAATATAGATATTTATATCAATGAAAACATAATTTAGGTAGTACTATGGATATTCAGGCAAAATTAATATGTACTAATTTTTAATGGGTATTCAGAGCAGTTCTAATTTGTTTTAATCACCTTTAGTTTTAACATGTTTACTGGAGGAATACATCTTTTTTTTTTCAAAACCTGAACATTCTGATATAAGTGCTGAAGGACTAGTGTTGCCCATTGAAGAAAGGTTTTTTATTACTGCAAAGGTCAGAGGTGGGGGTAGAGGCAGGTGGGCTAATGAATACACCATGTCTCATTGCTATTCTCTATCTCCTGCCACATCACACGACTGGTAAGCAGGAGTAACTTGAAGTCTCCTGTATAAAGGAGATTAAAGTCTTTTGTGCTTGAAAATAACAGGAGCACAAGTTGCTGTGAATATAAGTCATTGGCTAATCCACACCTACATCCTCTCCTTTTGATGACTATTCAGATGCAGAGAGGAAACCTCCCTCTACCAAGATGGACAAAGCAACAGCACCTAAAAGGTAAAGGGAGAACAGACGTTTTCCCAGGGAATTGTGCCTCATAGTAGCACAATGTATAGGAGTATGTATGCATCTTTGTGTGTGCTGTACCAGGGGAAGAAGAGAAGGACACACCAAGGGAGATGTAGCTTTAAGAACACTGTCGGGAGGGGCTTCAACTTCCTTTATGACTATGTTTTACCAGCCTTCATTTGAATTATGTTAAATTAATTATATTTTAATATTTCATTTAATATATTTGAAAGAGAAAGAGGTAGATAGAGAAAATGAGCACGCCAGGGTCTCTAACCACTGCAAACAAACTCCAGACACATGCACCACATTGTGCATCTGGTTTTTCATGGGTACTAGGGAATCAAAGATAGGTCCTTTAGCTTTGTAGGCAAGTGCCTTAACCACTAAGCCATCTCTCGAGCCCTAATTAATTATTTTTAATTTGCACACGTGGTGGTAGGGCACACCGCAGTATCTTGCCCCTGCAAACAGATGCCTGTCCAGATTTATTTGGGTGCCTGGGGAAGTAAGCACAGGCCATCAGGTTTTACAATCAAACACCTTTAACATCTAAATAATTTCGCCATCTTCCAGCCTGTATTTTAAAATTAAGTATCTTTTAAGTGATGCATAGTGGCACATAATTATAACCCCAGTACTATGCACATACTTATAATCCCAGTAATATGGAGACTGGAACTGGAGAATAGCTATGAGTTTGAGGCCAAGTCCAGACTACAGAGTGAATTTTAGGTATGCCTGAGCTAGAGTGAAACCTTGTCTTAAAAATAGATTTTATGAAGCTTCACTGTCTAGTTAGTGGGCATATTAATATATTAATCATGTTTGGTATAAAATATACCAAAACTATGTAACATATTTTTAACAGTTTAAAAAGGAGATGGGGGTTGGAGAGATGGCTTAGGTGTTAAGGCATTTGCCTACGAAGCCAAAGGACCTTGGTTTGATTCCCCAGGAGCCATGTAAGCCAGATGCACAAGGTGGTATATGCATCTGGAGTTTATTTGCTTTAGCTGGAAGCCCTAGCATGCCCATTCTCTCTCTCTCTCTCTCTCTCTCTCTTTCATAAATGAATACAAAATAAATAAAATATTATTTTAAAAAAGAAGATGGTACAAGGTTTATACTGATTGTGTTGTTGACATTGTAACATTTCAGATATATTGGGTTAAATCAATTTTAAAATTAATTCTGCCTGTTTTAAAAATATTCCTTAATGAGGTTCTGAGGAAAAAAAACTGAATGAAATGAGTGGTTTGCATAGTTTTATTTTGGGCAGTACTTCTCTAAATATTTCATTCCCTGATGTATGGGGGTTGGAGTTGTTAGGGAGGCTGGATGTTTTTACCCACTTATGTATAATTCTTTGGTCCACTATCCTAATTACCCCAAGCTTCTCAGGAAATACAACACATGCCTGAAAGAACAATCTGTGGCTGTCAGTGTCTCTGTGTCCTGTAATCCTGCAAAAGAAATATATTTACATGCTACTTGCGCATGGCTGCTCTCTTATCTTCCTTAAAATATGAGGGACTAGTTTCTTGATTGAGCACAAAATGAGAGCTGCTTCTTCATGCCACCTCCCAGGCAGGTGGTTTATGTGCCAAGCTATTTATGTGATGAATCCAGAGCAGGAACCAGAAAGAAAGAAAGGAAGGAAAGAAGAAAGGAAGGAAGAAAGAAATTTGGTTTTACTAAAATACTGTTTTCTTATGAACACAGAGCAGAAAAAGAATCTGATATCACTGGGTGTTGATTTTCTAAATCTTTTATAAAGATGTTATTAAAGATAAAAAGTGATATCAGTAGTATCTTCTTGTATTTGTACACTTTTCAAAACATAGAAAAAGGATAGAAGAACGTATCCTCAGTCATCATGTGACTTCTTTTGATAACTCTGGCTTGGATGGATTCATTGCCATTTGCCAGTGAGGAAACAGACAAATTCTGGCAGGCTTTTCCCTCTGTACTCTTATGTGTATGGCTTGGATGCCTCACTTAAAATTACTCCAAGGTGTTTTTCTCCCACACTTTGTAAGAGGCATACAGCAAGAACCAGTACATCTTTGGGAGAAGACACACAAGTCATCATAGCTCTTTCTCACAGCTATGTCACTTGAAATCAGGTGGTGTCACTCATGATATGGATGTGATATGCAGTAGATCACTAGCTTTGCTGTGAATCATGGAAGGTCTGCAATTGTGGTCTCCAAATGTAGCAAGCACGTCGGACAGCTGAAAGACTGGTCAAAACAGGCCAATGCCCATAGGCTCTGATTCCATAGGTTAGGTAGGCTGATAATTTTTTTCTTACCAGTTCTTGGTTGATGCTAATGCAACTGGTCCAGGGTCACAGCACTGCTTTAATTACATGGCAGAAAGTCACAGGAGCAGAGGGCATAGAAATGCAATGATAGGAAGAAGTTAATAAAAAAATGCTTGCTTAGGATATGCAGAGATGGCTCAGAGATTAAAGGAGCTTGCCTACAAAAAAATGATGGCCCAGGCTCAATTCCCCAGCACCCATGTAAAGCCAGATGCACAAAGTGGTGCAGATGTCAAGAATTTACTTACAGTGGTTGGAGGCCCTGCTGGGCTCATACTTACTCTTCCTCTGTCTGCCTCTTTCTCTCTGTCTCTATGTTTCATACATCAATCTATCAATAAATAAAAGATACATTTTAATGCATGCTTAGAAACTGAACTATGTTTTTATCTAAAGACCTTTTGAGATAAGGACACCTTATATTCATGAGTCTCTGGGATACAGTGAGTTTTAATTTAAAAAGCTGAGTAGACACTGTGGAAAGTAAAAGATGATTGGGATGGGGGAGAGAAAGAGAGAGATAGAGGAAGAGAGAAATAGAAATAGAGGGAGAGGGGGAGAGAGAAACAAAGGTAGAGATTGATACTGAAAATGATTTAAAACAAAAGAATCTTTGATAGCCAACTTACCAGGAAAGAATGACAGCAAGCAAATCGATACTAGTTTCCTGTTGTACACATATTCAGAATCATCAAACAATACAAAGGTCATTAGTTAGCTATTTGAATGTTTGCTGTGTTTCCCCTATGAAGGGCAATGATCATTTATCAACACGGTTGAAGTCATTTGAAAATGTCTAAATAAACAATTACTCAAATTGGCAGAGCAGGCAGAATCTCTTGCCTCTCCAAACTGTGACCAAGCAGTAGGACTTCAAAACAGCCTTTTATCCAAAATTCTGAAAGGGAATTACAATTCAGGGAAAGCAATTAAGTAGAGGGATTTTTTTCCTATGACATAAATGCTAATGAAATAAAATTGATCACCTACTGCTTCCACTCCCAACCACCCCCTAGAGCAGAGAAAGGGAAAGTTTCTCATTCTTTTTAATGTTCTTGCTTATCTTCATTTCTTTCCATATTCATTTTCTCTACATAATTCTAAGTTTAAAAAGTGTCATGGGGTGACAAGTATCATGTAGCAATTATCAAAATTACCCCAACATATTAACAAAAACCTTTGCTTTAAGAAAATCACTCCCCTATTTCAGCTGTAGGAGAAACATTTTCAAACAAATGGTTTTTGAGGCATTAAGCTGTTCAGAGTATCACAGTGAAACAGTTTGGTAATTATAAAACAGTGTGTCACTTGGGAGAGTAATTTTCCACAATAGAGAGAGAGAGCCAGTTCCAAGGCAAAGCTTTGCCATGGCTGGTGATGGGCAGTGAAGTGCAATGGTATTCTTGCTGCTTTCTGGTGCCCATACTTGCTCTTGCAATGCTCTCAGCACAATTTTGGAATAGTCATTTTTTTGTTTGTTTGTTTTCTTTTTTTTTTTTGTTTTTCTTCATCATCTTTTTTTTTTTTTCTCTGCTCAGTTAAAAGTTAGAAGACTGCTACTGTAGAAAGCTAGGGCTAGCACATTTTTTTATGAGCAAAATTTATAGAGTAATGTATCTACTTTTAGCATGACTATTGTTAAATCTGGAGACCAAGCAAAGTGACGCTAAGGATATTGCTTTATCAATTGGATTCGTTCGAGTGAAAAATGCTGATCAGGCCATGTCCATCCCTTGGGTGCCAAAACCCTACTTCAACTCTTGAATGGTCGATACATAAAAGTCAAATTCATTATAATTTATAGCTTTTTTTTCTTGAAGAAGCACGCAGTTCTCA
Source organism: Orientallactaga sibirica (assembly GCA_036365145.1). Lineage (NCBI taxonomy): Eukaryota > Metazoa > Chordata > Mammalia > Rodentia > Dipodidae > Orientallactaga > Orientallactaga sibirica. The sequence goes on from JAEOAD010000001.1 coordinate 55,440,077, forward strand.
GTACATCAATATCAACTCTTAAATCCACATCGAATGGAGAGGGTACAGCACAGTAATTCAATCTCTTTACACTTAATACGGTCAGGAAAGGAGAATGAAAACAGCCTCTTGTAAAATGATGGAAAAAACAGGATGCAATCACTCTGATGGAGCAGTGCAAAGGAGTCATTTTACACCATCCGTTACCAGGGCAACAAAATACAGTGAGCCCTATACATCTAACAGGTGACATTTTTGCTAAGAAATTGCTTCTTTGGTATTTTTTCTGTCTATGAAAAACAATGTTACCAGCGTTTCACTTGTCATGTACTATAGGGCAACATGCTCCTGCTGACAGACCCATAATGGAAAAATGGAGCAGTTAAATAGTATTACAGTCTAACTTTTTGGATACATGCTAATATGCTCTTTAAAGGGCTTTCGGATACTTTCAAACATCTTGGAACTTCAAGGGCCTGGAAATCTCTATGTATATCCATGTATGTAACTTGGGCTTTAGATAAGAAAAAAAGGGACTTGACTCTGTTTCCAAAATAGGACATCAAATATATCTAGATATACTTAAAAAAAAATACAAGTTACTAACAGTCTGGTGCCATGATTTTCAGTAGCTTGACAATTTAACTTGTTGCTCTGAAGGTTTTTCTTAAGATTAAAAACAAGTAGTCAAATATGGTAGCTCATGGGTAAAATCCTAGTACTTGTGAGGGAAAGGCAGGGAGAATGCTATGAGTTCAAGGTCATTCTGGGCTATGTAATGAGTCCCAGAACAGCCTGATTTACACAATGGGTTCCTGTTTCAGAAAATAACAATAGCAACAAACAACATAAATCATAGGGTATTTTTTGAGGCAAGCCCAACAGACTAGCCTTTTTTTTTTTTATGAGAGAGAGCCAGAAAGAGAGAGAAAGTGAGAGAGAGAGAGAGAGAGAGAGAGAGAAAGAGAAAGAGAAAGAGAAAGAGAAGGCATGGCAAGGGCCTCCAGCCACTGCAATCGGACTCCAAATGCGTATGCCCCCACTTGTGTGCAAGTGATACCTTGTGTCCTTGTGTCACTTTTTGCATCTTGCTTACATGAGGCCTGGAGAGTCAAACACGAGTCCGTAGGCTTCACAAGCAAATGCCCTAACTGCTAAGCCATCTCTCAAGCCTGCATACTATGTTTTTGATTGTTACAAAAGTGACCTCACATTGAAAATATAAGAAATGAGTAAATTTTTTTAAGAAACACAAAACAGCTTAACAGAATATGGTTCCAAGAAATGCTGGTCATTTTATCTCCCATAATTACTAAATATGTAGTGTGATAAAAAAATGTCTTAGGCTGGAGAAATGGCTTAGCAGTTAAGGCACTTGCCTGCAAAGCCTAAGGACCCATGGTCAGCTCTTCAGATCCACTGTAAGATAGATGCACAAGGTGATGCAAGTGCACAAGTTTGCACATGCGCACAAGGTAGTGCACACGTCTGGAGTGTGATTACAGTGGCTGGAGGCTCTGGTTTGCCAATTCTCTCTCAGTTTCTCAATTTCTCACATTAAAAAAGCCCATTCTGTTGTGCTTGCCTCAAAAAAAATTTTTTTGAGTTGATTTTGCTTTATTGTCCACCAAAAGATTTGCCTTTGAATCTATTCCGCTGCTTCTTCAGGTCTCAAATTCCAAAGGCACGTGTGGATCATCATTTTGTCTTTTCAGATTTTCCTGTTGGAAAATTGGGTTACCAATGTCCATACATAGAGCATTGAAGTAGCACTGGGTTCAGAGACTAATTGTTCCGAACGTTTTACAGATCAATAAACGAAAGTCCAAGAAGGCCAAGGAGATGTAGATATGGGAATAGAACACAAATCCATTTATGCTATGGCCAAGGATCATTTCATTGCTGCCAAAATATTTTAAATTACTTAAATATTCAAATTTTCTTGACACCTATACACTCAATTTCTAGAATCTGAAATTAAATAAAATCACACCCTCTAGGCATCCACAGTCAGGTGAGAGTGACTGAGAGTTATAAATACATCAGGGCAAGTGATCCAGTGAGAATAGAACCTATTTAGTATGGGAAATAGTGACGGAAAATGCCTGTGTGCTGTGCAGGCTGTAGGTAAGCTATGTGACAATTTGTAGCCTTCATAACTATCTTCTAAACCATGGGCTCAAATAGGAACTAAAATATAAACCAGCATATCAATACTGGATATAGCCAGACACACACACACACACACACACACACACACACACACACATATATATATAATTTTTTTTTTGACATGGGAAGAATCCCAGTAGCCCATACTGGCCTTGTGCTTACTATGAAGCAGGAAGGAGGAGGGCCTTGAATTCCTGGCCCTCCTCCTTCTGCCTCCCAAAGGTTGGGTTTACTAATATGTGCCACCACACCAGACCTGAAATGTCTTGCAGAAATATTTTAAAAATATTTAAAAGCCTTATGTTGTAATAAAAAGTATATGAATTTTACAGTAGTGGTCATTTTCAAATGCATAGTTCAATTGAGTAATTCATGTATCTCACAAACAGTTAACCAGAACCTTTCTGTCTTCCAAATCTAAACTTTGTACTTGTTAGCCACTATTCCTCTCTCCTGTCAATGCCTCTTGACTACATCATCCTATCTCCTATTTCTATGGCATAGAATATCAGATATTTCATTTAAACACAACTATACAATACTCGTCATTTTATTACTGGTTTCTTCTTTCACTCAGCGCAGTGTCCTCCCTGTTGCAGCATATGACAGAATCTCTTATAAACCCAAATAACATTCTATCATATTCTTATGCCACACTTAATGTATTCACCCCTGCCCTTCATACAGAAATGGGTACTTCCTCCTCTGAGCTCTCTTGGGTAATTCTGCTATATACACAGTTATGCATAGAAATCAAAAAATACCAAACCAAAGAGACCAGATACAAAAGGAAAGGAGGGAAATGAAAAGAAGCATATGTGCATGTTTGTGCATATACATGCATGTGAATGTGGATTTAGGTAATAAGTGAAATAAAATGCAGTAAAAATGCCCTTAAAATACTTCTTTGACTTCACACTTATGATAACTTAAATTATCTGGATTTTACCAATTATGGTTCCATCAAAAACATAATACCGAATAATCAAGGTAGAAATATTCAACAAATTAAGATAGCACATTAGACAATTATAAAAGAAAACATGTTGTCCTGTAATTTATGTTAAACACTTAAAAAGTCAAAAAGTACCAAAAGAATCAAGAAGATTCCCAAGACAAAATGAAAATCAAGGAAATTGTGATGTAATGGACAATTGATAAAAACACAACAAAAGGCTTCTCAAGAGCAGAGCACTTCCAATAACCCTCCCCCACACACACACCACACACACATCAAAAGAGAGAGAGAATGAGAGAGAACAAGAAGGAGGAGGAGGAAGAGGAGAGAATGATAATGGATTTAATGTCACATTATGAAATTAGAATTATATTGAGGAGATAGAGAGAAAGGAGGGAGGAAAGAATGGAGGAGAGAGAGAGAGAGACAGAAGAAATTTGAGCACCCGAAACAGTACTGGTAAAAGAATGAGAAGAAATATTTAATGACAAAAATCTCAAGTGATTTCTTCAAGACTATAAACAAAATTGTAAGTCACACCAGTCATTTATTTCCTTAATACTTAATTTAAAAAGTTTGAGTAGCTTAAATTCTGAATTTAAAACCTTGTATTAACACAAAACAGCTTAACAGAATATGGTTCCAAGAAATGCTGGTCATTTTATCTCCCATAATTACTAAATATGTAGTGTGATAAAAAAATGTCTTAGGCTGGAGAAATGGCTTAGCAGTTAAGGCACTTGCCTGCAAAGCCTAAGGACCCATGGTCAGCTCTTCAGATCCACTGTAAGATAGATGCACAAGGTGATGCAAGTGCACAAGTTTGCACATGCGCACAAGGTAGTGCACACGTCTGGAGTGTGATTACAGTGGCTGGAGGCTCTGGTTTGCCAATTCTCTCTCAGTTTCTCAATTTCTCACATTAAAAAAGCCCATTCTGTTGTGCTTGCCTCAAAAAAAATTTTTTTGAGTTGATTTTGCTTTATTGTCCACCAAAAGATTTGCCTTTGAATCTATTCCGCTGCTTCTTCAGGTCTCAAATTCCAAAGGCACGTGTGGATCATCATTTTGTCTTTTCAGATTTTCCTGTTGGAAAATTGGGTTACCAATGTCCATACATAGAGCATTGAAGTAGCACTGGGTTCAGAGACTAATTGTTCCGAACGTTTTACAGATCAATAAACGAAAGTCCAAGAAGGCCAAGGAGATGTAGATATGGGAATAGAACACAAATCCATTTATGCTATGGCCAAGGATCATTTCATTGCTGCCAAAATATTTTAAATTACTTAAATATTCAAATTTTCTTGGACACCTATACACTCAATTTCTAGAATCTGAAATTAAATAAAATCACACCCTCTAGGCATCCACAGTCAGGTGAGAGTGACTGAGAGTTATAAATACATCAGGGCAAGTGATCCAGTGAGAATAGAACCTATTTAGTATGGGAAATAGTGACGGAAAATGCCTGTGTGCTGTGCAGGCTGTAGGTAAGCTATGTGACAATTTGTAGCCTTCATAACTATCTTCTAAACCATGGGCTCAAATAGGAACTAAAATATAAACCAGCATATCAATACTGGATATAGCCAGACACACACACACACACACACACACACACACACACACACACACACATATATATATATATATATATATATATATATATATATATGTAATTTTTTTTGACATGGGAAGAATCCCAGTAGCCCATACTGGCCTTGTGCTTACTATGAAGCAGGAAGGAGGAGGGCCTTGAATTCCTGGCCCTCCTCCTTCTGCCTCCCAAAGGTTGGGTTTACTAATATGTGCCACCACACCAGACCTGAAATGTCTTGCAGAAATATTTTAAAAATATTTAAAAGCCTTATGTTGTAATAAAAAGTATATGAATTTTACAGTAGTGGTCATTTTCAAATGCATAGTTCAATTGAGTAATTCATGTATCTCACAAACAGTTAACCAGAACCTTTCTGTCTTCCAAATCTAAACTTTGTACTTGTTAGCCACTATTCCTCTCTCCTGTCAATGCCTCTTGACTACATCATCCTATCTCCTATTTCTATGGCATAGAATATCAGATATTTCATTTAAACACAACTATACAATACTCGTCATTTTATTACTGGTTTCTTTCACTCAGCGCAGTGTCCTCCCTGTTGCAGCATATGACAGAATCTCTTATAAACCCAAATAACATTCTATCATATTCTTATGCCACACTTAATGTATTCACCCCTGCCCTTCATACAGAAATGGGTACTTCCTCCTCTGAGCTCTCTTGGGTAATTCTGCTATATACACAGTTATGCATAGAAATCAAAAAATACCAAAACAAAGAGACCAGATACAAAAGGAAAGGAGGGAAATGAAAAGAAGCATATGTGCATGTTTGTGCATATACATGCATGTGAATGTGGATTTAGGTAATAAGTGAAATAAAATGCAGTAAAAATGCCCTTAAAATACTTCTTTGACTTCACACTTATGATAACTTAAATTATCTGGATTTTACCAATTATGGTTCCATCAAAAACATAATACCGAATAATCAAGGTAGAAATATTCAACAAATTAAGATAGCACATTAGACAATTATAAAAGAAAACATGTTGTCCTGTAATTTATGTTAAACACTTAAAAAGTCAAAAAGTACCAAAAGAATCAAGAAGATTCCCAAGACAAAATGAAAATCAAGGAAATTGTGATGTAATGGACAATTGATAAAAACACAACAAAAGGCTTCTCAAGAGCAGAGCACTTCCAATAACCCTCCCCCACACACACCACACACACATCAAAAAGAGAGAGAATGAGAGAGAACAAGAAGGAGGAGGAGGAAGAGGAGAGAATGATAATGGATTTAATGTCACATTATGAAATTAGAATTATATTGAGGAGATAGAGAGAAAGGAGGGAGGAAAGAATGGGAGAGAGAGAGAGAGACAGAAGAAATTTGAGCACCCGAAACAGTACTGGTAAAAGAATGAGAAGAAATATTTAATGACAAAAATCTCAAGTGATTTCTTCAAGACTATAAACAAAATTGTAAGTCACACCAGTCATTTATTTCCTTAATACTTAATTTAAAAAGTTTGAGTAGCTTAAATTCTGAATTTAAAACCTTGTATTTCAGTAAAGCAAAACAAATGTAACAAAAATAATTTTTTTAATTAATAATAAAAAGATCCCTAAATAGGACTTGGAATATAACACAGATACTAAAATAGTTCTATCTTGAAACAAGAATATTTCTAACTTAAAAAAAATGTTTATTGCTGGGCGTGGTGGCTCACGCCTTTAATCCCAGCACTCGGGAGGCAGAGGGCAGGAGGATCGCCATGAGTCCAAGGCCACCTTGAGACTACATAATGAATTCCAGGTCAGCCTGGGCCAGAGTGAGAACCTACCTCGAAAAAAAAATTATTTATTCATTTACAAGCAGAGTGGGAGTTATACAGGCAGAGAGAGGGGGGGGGCAGAAATGGGCATGCTAGGGCCTCCAGCCACTGCAAACAAATTCCAGATGCATGTGCCACTTTGTGCATCTGGCTTTACATGGGCACTGAAGAATCAAACCAGGGTTGTTAGGCTTTGCAGGCAAGCATCTTAACTACTAAGCCATCTTTCCAGCCCTTTAAAATTTTTTTTAATTAAAAAGTTTGGAAGTAATTTCACATGTTAATATATGTTCTTGTAATATCCTACTTTTAATCCAGTTTTGTTTTCATATTAAAATGGTCATCAAAATGTCATTGTAAATTTTTAATAGGTAGTGTTCTATCATTTCTGTAATATTTCATTAATTGGATGGGTAATGATATTTTTAAAAATATTGTTGACACTTACAATTTATTTTTCTACATTTTTTGAGGTAGGTTTTTGCTCTAGCCCAGGCTAGAATCTAGTCTCAGGGTGGCCTCAAACTCATGATGATCCACTTACCTCTGCCTCCTGAGTGCTGCAATTAAAGCAGTGCACCATCATGCCTAGCTTTGCATTTATTTTACTTAAAAATACAGCTCTAGCTGTGTAGAAGTTTATTAATTTATTATGACTTTTTGATGACAAGCAGATGTTATTATTAGTCATTGGAACTCTGCTCTTGGTTCTGAACTTGGGGAATTCTCTACCTTTCTGGAAATGTAATAATAAAAATTTACTGTCTTTTCAGTTTTGTTTTGTTTTAATCCTTGAAGCTTTTTTTTTTCCTCTGTAACATTTTTTTTTTCAAAGTTAAAGTCTCACCCTAGCCCAGACTGACCCAGAACTCATTCTATAGGCCCAAGCCTGGCCTTATATCCACTCTATAATCCTCCTACTTCAGTGTCCTGAGTGCTTGCTGGGATTAAAAGTGTCTGCCACCACACCTAGCTTCCTCTGTAACTTATGTAAATTGTTATTATCATATAATGTATACATATTTAGATAATACTTTTTCTCCTACTTGTATATAACTTGATTTCTCCTTTCTTTCCTCCACCTTCTTTGCTTCTTCTGTCTTTTTCTCTTTCCTTTCATTTTGCTTTGAGACATTGCTTCACTGTGTAGGACAGGCTGTCCTGAAACTTGTGATCCTCCTGCACCTGCCTCTCAAGTACTAGGATTACAAGTTTTATCATCACAGCTAGTTTAATAATTCAAATTTAAATAACTTATTTATTAAAAAGTATTTTTCTCTATTTACTTGGATATTACATTTATGTATATTAAATACCAGAATAGACTAGGGCATTTTTCTGAAGAAACTGGTTACTTATGATATTGGTATTAAAAATATCAGTAAGAATAAGTTCTGAGTTAGATAATATGATTCTTTCATGTGTTAAGCTGATAGCCTTATATGAGAAACATAATTAATATTCATCTAGACCTTTAAGATTTTTGGTAATTCCCTGGGCTGGACAGATGGCTTAGTGGTCAAGGCACTTGTCTGCAAAGCCCAAGGACCCAGGTTCGATTCTCCAGGTCCTACTTAAGCCAGATGCACAAGGTGGCACATGAATCTGGAGTTTATTTGCAGTGGCTAGAGGCTCTGGTATGCCCATTCTGCCCCCCACCCCCTTCTGTCACTCTCTTTGTCTCAAAAAAATAAAAATAAAACTTTTTGGCAATTTTCTGAGTAAACATGAATTTAAAAAATTTCTATCTGTGTTCATAAGCTTGAGTGATACATAGAAGCTTGCCTTTTAGGTTTATTTTTTTAATTTTAATTTTTTGAGATATAATTAATTCATAAACCTCTTTGGGTTCTTGTGATTAATTATAGATAAAACATTAATCACACATTCTTCATATAAATGAGATTATAGAAAATGAAATTTTAGACACGCTGCTCCAAAAACATATAGTGTACAATGGAGCTGCATGGTGCCCTGTGGACATCAGACCAGGGGAGGAAGCTCTGAGGGCCTACATGAAGAACTCAGATTTCAAATTAATAATGAGATTCTTTAGGGCTTTGGAAAAATAAGAATGAGCCAAGCTCAAAATCAATACACTGAGAGAAATAATTGAGATTAAGGGCAGAAAATAATGAAATGGAAATGAATAAAACGGTATAAAGAATCAATGAAACCAAGAGTTGGTTCTTCAGAAAGATAAACAGATTGACAGACCTTTAGCCAAACGAAGCAGAGAGAAGACCATAATTAATATAATTAGAGATAAAAAGGAATGCATTATGGGAGATACCAATGAAATTCATAAAATCATTAGAATACTTTACAAACATATATTCCATTAAATTGGAAAATCTAAAGTTAAGGACAAATTTCTAGATGTAAATAACCTACCAAAATTAAATCAAGAAGAGATAAATAATTTATATAGATTTATAGCAAGTAGTGAAATTGAAGCAGTAAATTTAAAAATTTATCCCCCCCAAAGTCCAGGTCTAGATGGATTCACTGCTGAATTCTACCAGGCCTTTAATAAAAGATCAGTATTCCTCAAACTACTTCAAAAATGGAAAGAAAATGCTTTCAAACTCTTTCTAAACTGGGTGTGGTGGGCACACTTTTAATCCCTCGGAAAACAAAAAAAAAAAAAAAAAAGTTTTTTTTTTGTTTGTTTTTTTGTTTGTTTGTTTGTTTTTTTTTTTTTTTTTTTTTTTTTTTTTGGTTCAGGCTGACTTGGATTTCACTGTGTAATCTCAGGGTGGCCTCGAATTCTCAGTGATCCTTCTACCTCTGCCTCCCAAGCACTGGGAATAAAGGCGTGTGCCACCATGCCTGGCTAAAAACACTCTTTCTAATGAAGCCCATATTACAGCATGTGAAGTATTACTACATGAGGACATGGCGCACCCATTCTCTCTCTCTCTCTCTGTCTCTTTCTCTCAAGTAAATAAATAAATTAAATTAAATTTAAAAAAAAAGAAAAGGAAAATATATAGACCAATCTCTCTCATGAGCATCCATGGACTAATTCGCAATAAAAATAGCTGGTTAACATAAGATATGAAACTCTGAATGTGCTAGAATTAAAAGTATGGTAATCACTTCAAAATACAGGTATTTTCTGAATAGTGTATTAGTTACTTAAGCAATATGGTTAATGATCAACAAATGGGATCGCATGAAATTAACAAGCTTCTATATAGCAAAGGATGCAGTTTAATTTAATGAAGAAGGGACAGCCCCCAGAATGGGGGAAACCTTTGCCTGCTGTACATGTGCATGAAGATTAATATCTACAATGTACAAAGAAAGAACTTAAAAGCTAAACAATGAGAGATGACCCATTCATGACATTGGACTAAGGAACTAAACAAAGAGTTCTCAAAAGAAGAAATATAAATGGGCAATAAATATTTTAAAAAGTGTTCAACATGCTTAGCCAAGAAGACACAAATTAAAACTACTTTGCAAGTCTATCTCACCCCAGTTAGAATAGCTATCATTAAGAAAACAAATAGAGCTGGAGAGATGGCTTAGTGGTTAAGGAATTTGCTTGCAAGTTAAAGGACCATAGTTTGATTCCCCAGGACCCATATAAGCCAGATGCACTAGGTGATGCATGTATCTAGAGCTCATTTGCAGTGGCTTAAGGCCCTGGTGTGCCCATTCTCATTCTCTCTCCTTCTCTCTCTCTCCCTCGTTTTCTCTGTCTCTCAAATAAGTAAATAAAAATAAAAATGCTTTTTAAAAGGAAACAAATAACAAGTGCTGGTGAGGGTGTGCCGACAGAGGCACCCCTTATTCATTATTGGTGGGAGGACAAACTGGCAGAGCCATTATGGAAATAATAATGGAGGCTTCTAAAATATAGGAAAAATAGAACTAGTATTTGACCTATCCATATCACTTCTAGGCATACGCCCTCACAATTTTTGCATTCTACTAGAGAGATTCTGGCTTATCCATATTTATCAATGCATCCATGCTCATTGACACACAAGAAAATAGAATCAATCTAGATGTACATAAATTGATGTATGGATAATACATCACAATAGAATTGTATTCGGCTATAAAGAAAAAGTAAATCATGAATTTTGTATAAAAATGAAGGGAGTTGAAAAATACAATATTAATTGAGGTAACCCAGGCCCAGATATACAAACACTACATGTTCTGTCTTATATGTGGATCTGAGCTTCCAATTTATGTGAAAGTGTGTAAGTGCCAGGAAAATAGAAAGGGGTCTGTTGCCCATGTTATGATTGTGGAGCATCTTGGGTTGGTCATTTGGAAAATATTGGTTTACTGAGCTTGCAGATTTTTCCATGTTCATGTTTCTTTTCTACCACATAAAAGTCATATTTATTAATATTACACTAGTCTCACCAGATAGGAAGGGCTTCACATTTGAGGGAGCTGTTAAGTTCACATGTAGCCTTACAAATTTCTGCTTTTTTTTCTGAGAAGCTTGAATCTTATCATTGGCACAAGTATTATTGATTGTTTTCCTAGAGATTACATGATCACTATTTTCACATTCAAGAAAGAATCTGACAGATACCCTCCTGAATAACTTTAGTTTGTTAGTTCTTTCTGGTAAAAATGGGGCTCCATAAATAAGAGTATCCAAATTAGCTCATCAGCCAATCACACAAGTGTCCTGTGCTCTTCAGTGCACAGCAGAGGTATTTTATGCTTAATTGCAGGTTTACTGTATAGAATAGTAGAAAGTTGGGTACTCAAGAATCATGATTTAAGTTTAATACTTTCCACTGATTTCTCAAGGACATTCTTAAGTAACTCGAACTTAGTTTTCTCAGTAGAACACATTGACTGCATGTGCTTTGGTGATCTGCGTGATTATGTATTAAGTATCACAGTTTATCTTGTGCCAACACAAGACAAATGAGCTTTCTTATTGCTATAAATTTTTTAAATTAATTTTTATTGACACCTTCTATATTTACATACAAAAAAACATATATTTCCCGCCCCTCCCCTCCCCTCCCCTCCCCCATTCCACTTTAGAACACCAATCTCCATCATATCCCCTCCCTCTCTCCATTAGTCTTTCTTTTAATTTGATATCATCTTTTTCTTCTTTTGAGGGTCTTGCGATAGTATTGCTAGGCACTACAAGGTCATGGATATAGAGGCCAATTTCTGTCTGGACAGTTGCATTGTAAGGAGTCGTACCCTTCCTTTGGCTCTTCCATTCTATCCACCCCCTCTTCCGCAATGGTCCCTGAGCCTTGGAGGGTGTGACAGAGGTGTTTCAGTGCTGGGCACTCCTCTATCCCTTCTTCTCAGCACTATGTTGCCTTTTGGAGGTCCCAGTGGTCATCACCACCTGAAAAGAGAAGCTTCTCTAACCAGAAGTGAGAGTAGCATTAATATGTGAACGTGAACATTAAGTGTAGTGCCCCCAGGGAATCTTGGTGGGAATAATATATACATTTAGTCAGACAAGAGCAGGCTTTATACCCCAAAGGCTCATGACCTCACCTGCCATAGACTTTTGCTTAGGTTTTTCAGTACCAGGGATGTATTCCCTCCCATAGAGAGGGCCTTCAGTCCAATTATGGAGCAGTTGGTTACCCCAAGAGTAGACATGCCACTATTGCACCCGTTCAGTCATTGAGCCTGTTTGGCCAAACTTGAATATTCAGTGTCCACCGTTTTCACTGCTGATGACTTCTGTCTCCCATACAGCTGCATACAGTGGAGCTTTTTCCAGCTTTCAGTTGGCTGGTCTACAGGGAGATAGTTTTCTGCTCCACACCAGCTTGCTTTCTCAGTGACCTTGTTTTGATTTGCAAGTATGCTGAAGGGGTCTCAGGGATGCTCAGGAGTCTTTGGACTACCCTTAGAAAACGTGTGTGTGTGTGTGTGTGTGTGTGTGTGTGTGTTTCATATACTCATTACTCAAAGGGAATTACTGGGTCAGCTTTGTGAGTTTAGCTCTTTTTCAAAAGTTATGTTCCATGTTTCTTTCTTGCTGTCCACCCTTGACAATTGCTCCTATTACAATTATAACATTTTACCCTGATGACGGAACTACTGTGACTATGTTGTGTTTAGTCTTTGTTAATTTTATGTCTGTTGTCCCTTTGAGTATCACCTGTTAGTTTTGCATATTTGAGCTTTTTCCTCATTTTACTGTTCTATCTTCTTGTCACTGGTGTTTAATGTGTGCTTTTTGTTATTTCTAACCTTTTGATTATTTCACATTTTGCAGATGTATTCTTCCTGTATTTTCCAGCCCTTATGTTTGTATTATAATATAGTTTCATTCATTTTGTAGAGTTAAATTTAAATACTGATTTGGCCAAATTTCTAAGTTTTTCATATAATTTTATTTTTTGAAAACGAATTCAAAAATATTTCATCAATATACGTTCATAAACACAATCCCCTTATATTTCATTTTGACAGTTTTAAAGTTTTAGTTTATGCATTTAGCTACTCAAATAAACACACCAACCCTTTAATTCAAATAAATACACTTAGCAATTCCTAGATGTTATCAAAATTGGGTACATGCTTGATTTTTTTTTTTTTTTTTTTTTGGAGAGAGACAGAGAGAAAGGGAGAGGAAGACAGATAGAGATGGGCGTGCCAGCATCCTCTTAGCTGCTGTGAATGAAATCCAGATGCGTGTGCCCCCTTGTGGTCAAGTGTGGCATTGCGCCCTTGCATCACTTTGCATCTGGCTAAACGTGGGACCTGAAGATTGGAACTGCTGGAGACTGGAACCAGTGTTCTTAGGCTTAGGAGGCAGGTGCTTTAACCAATAAGCCATTTCTCCAGCCCCATGCTTGATATTTTTATGTGCTTACTATAACAGGAATGTTATAAATTCTATCACTGAGAATGTGTTTCCTCAATTTAGTCAGATATTGCATGGTATAGTTCAAAGTTCTGTTTTAGGCATATATTTTCTAGTGATTCTTACTCTTTTTTTGTGACTTTTACTTATTTGTGGAACAATACTTTTATAGTGTATGGTGTTTCTGTTTATCCCCAAGTTACATTTGGAAGGTTCTATTGGCCTACTTACGCCCCGTTAGTTAATGTTTGTCTGATGTGTTTTTCTATTTCTTTGCATTCATTCTACTGATTTTTTTGTATTCAGGTACATATGCATGTTTTAATGAACAGCTATTTGTTAATTATGTGTTAGGACTTGTTGCACATGCTTTACAAATATATTCCCAATCTTATACTTACTTTAAATGTTTATTTGTAAAGTAGCATATAGGTTTACTATATTTCTTAATTCAGTATGATACTCATGTCATATGATAGATGAATGTCATGTCTTTCATGTATTGTGATACTGACATTTTTGGGGACTCAGTACTGACAGCTTTCCAAGTTTTTTACGTTATCTCTATGGAGTTTTCTTTCATGCCTTTTATTGAATCAAACAATTTGTTTTAATTCACTTCTACCTCAGTTCTTTAGAATGACATATATGTCTTTTTAGTACTTGATTTAACCCTTCCCAGTAGGTATGAAAAATACTTAGTAGATAAACTCTTGACATTTGGAAGATTACATTTATTGTGAATCTCTTTTGTTTTGAAATCTATACTTGAATTCATTCTCCCAGCCTCCCTCACTGTCCTGTTGTTAGCATATCACTCAGGCTTCACTAACTAGATGTAACTTTACAAATGTTTAAGTCAAAAAATGTCAGTAGGAGAATGTGGTCCCTGGAAGTTTAATTTTTATTGATGGATGCTGCAAAGTTGACTGGAGAAGTTTCTGAAGGACTATTCTCAGCATCATTATGTCAATAATGGGTCAAATAACAGGACTAGTGGCAATTTAGGTGGAACAACCTGGTGACAAATTTTGGTCCTTATTCATAAATGCACAGCCTCTGCCCTCAAATTGGCCTCTTAAGTTTTGGTTAACCCTTGACCCACATCCTTTCATCCTCTCACTGTTGCCATATCCCTTATCTCCCTTTAAACTTTTCAGAACAGATATCCCATCCATCCATGTTCACATGTGTTCTACTATGCTCTTACCTTTAACATCCCCCTACTTTCATGGCCCTTTTCTAGCATACTGGCTTCTCCTGACTCTTACTCCAACTTACATACATATCTAAAATTTTTAGCTACAATCCACATATGATTGAAGACCTGGGATGTTTGTCCTGAGCCTTTGTTACCCTGCTTAATATATGTTCCAGATGTATCCAATTTTCTGAAAAATTCATAGCTTCATGTTTTCTTTCCCACAGTCTAAAATCCCATTTTGTATATGTACTACATTTTCATTATCCATTCTTCAGTTGATGGGCATCTAGGCTGCTTCCATTTCCTAACTATTATGAATAGAGCAGTAATAGACATGGATAGACATGTAGAATATAGAGTCCTTATAGTATACACCAAGGAGCTGTATAGCTGGGTCATATAATAGTTCTATATTTTTAGCTTTTTGAGAAACCTCCAAACTGATTTATACTGTGTCTATACCAGTTTACAGTTCCACCAAAGTAAATAAGAGTTCTTCTTTCTCCATGCCCTATCATCAACATTTGTTGACATCTGATTTCTTGAAGATAGTCATTCTGACCGGAGTGAAAGGGAGTGTCAAAGTTGTTTGAATTTGCATTACCCTGATATCTAAAGATTTTTTAGCAATTTTATAATAACTATTGGTCATTTGTATTTCTTCTCTTTAGAACTGTTTAAGTCCACAGCTCATTTTTTAAAATTGGGATATTTGTTTTGGGGTTGTTTAGTTTACTCAGTTCTTTGTATATGGTAGGTATTAATATTCAGTCAGATGTAAAGCAGGAAATACTTTCTTCCCTTATGTAGGCTCACTCTTCTTTTGATTAACAGTTTCATTTTCTGTGCAAAAGGTTATTAAATTTCATGCAGTCCCATTGGTTGATTATTATTTCTTGAGTTACCAGAGTCCTATTCAGCAAATATTAACATATGCATTTATTTTGAAGTGTTTCTCCTAGAGTTTCTTTTAGCAATTTCAGAGTTTCAGGTCTTATAAGCATAATGCCTTTGATCCATTAAGAGTTGATTGTTGAGCCGGGCGTGGTGGCGCATGCCTTTAATCCCAGCACACAGGCAGCAGAAGTAGGAGGATCACCATGAGTTCAAGGCCACCCTGAAACTACATAGTGAATTCCAGGTCAGCCTGAGCTAGAGTGAGACCCTACCTCGAAAAACAAAAAAAAAAAAAAAAAAAAGAAAGAAAGAAAAAGAAAAAAAAGTTGATTGTTGTACATGGAGGGAAATAAATATTTATTTCATTCTTCTAAGCATCATCTGTCAAAGAGGCTATCTTTTCTTAAGTGAGATTTTTTTTTTTTTTAGTGTTTTTGTTATCAAATGGCTATAGCTGTATTTCTTAATCTGGATCCTCAGTTTTGTTCCACTGATCTACATATCTAGTCTTATGCAAGTACCACATGCCTCTTGTTACTATGGCTATGTAATATAACTTGTAGAATTATATCATCTTCAAATATTAATTTGACTTCTTGCTTTCACACTTATATCTATTTTATTTGATTCTATTATCTTACTGTTCTTGCTAAAAATTTCATTACTATATTAAATAAAAGTGGAGAAAGTAGACACCCTTGTCATGTTCCTTATTTTAGTGAGAATGCTTTGAAATTTCTCACATTTAGCATAATGTTTGCTACAGACTTGTCATATTTAGACATTATTATGTTGAGATATATTCCATATATTCAAGTTTCTTCCTGACTTTTGTCATGAAAGGTGTTAGATTTTACATTTTTCTACATCTATTGTGATCATCATGCCTTTGAGTATGTATTACATTTATTGATTTGCCCATATTGACCCATCCCTGCATCTCTGGAATAAAACAAAGGACCATGGTGAATAACCTTTTCCATGTTTACCAGTATTTTGAAAATTCTTTTTTTTGAGGTAGGGTCTCACTCTAGCCCAGGCTGACCTGGAATTCACTACATAGTATCAGGGTGACCTTGAACTCATAGTGATCCTCCTACCTCTGCCTCCTAAGTGCTGGAGTCAAAGGAGTGCACCACAAAGCCCAGCTGAGAATTTTTGCATCCATGTTTATCAGGGAAATTGGTCTATAATGTGTGTGTGTGTGTGTGTGTGTGTGTGTGTGTGTGTTTATCTGGTTTTGGTAACAATGGCTTCATAAGTGGAGTTTGGTAGTGTACCCTCTGTTCTTATTTTTATGGCAGAGTTTAAGAAGCACTGATGTTAATCCTTTGATATTCTCATAAAATTCACTAGAATATACATCTGTCTATACTTTTTTGAGTTAGGAGCTGTTTTTTTGTTCATAATTGCTTCAATTTTATTGCTTGATATAGGTTTGCTAAAATAGTTTATGTAGTCTTGGTTACATTTTAATAAATCATATATATCTAGAAATTCATCCATGTCTTTTAGATTTTCCAGTTTTGTGAAGTATATGCTTTTAAGGTATGTCCTCATGACTTTCTCACTTTCATTAATATCTATTTCATTGGCTCCCTTTTCATCTCTAATTTTATTAATTTTAGTATTGTGGTAGTTTGAATATATGTCCCCAATATATTCAGTGTTTTATTAGTTTATAGTTTGCATCTGCAATCACCTTGCTAGAGGCAATGTTACTGGGGGCTGGTCTTAAGGTGTGGTGGTGGGTTTGAGATTCCATTGTAAAGACATATAAAGTGTGCCTAATAGGAGTTCCAGAAGTGTGCTGTGACTTTTGGCTGTAGTTTTGTTCTGTGTGCTGTGTGGCTGGTTGGTTTTTTCTCTCTCTGCTTGGCCCTATGAAGGCAGGCCACTTCTCCTGCCATTATGGAACTTCCCCTGGATCTGTAAGCTTCAATGAATAATATCCCTTCCTCCATAACTGTGCCTGGTCTGGAAGTTCATCTCAGTGAACCTGAAGCTGACTGCTATAGTAAAGTGGTACTGAGGAGTGTGGGGTGAGATGAACCAGATCATGTGGATGTTCATCTTTTGGAACCTTTGTTTTGGAGGTATAGGCATGGACTTGGTGCTTGCAACTGAAGATGCCTTCTGGAGTGGTAAGCCAAGTTTTATGGACTATTCTGATGAGAGTTTGAGAATGCTAAGTGCAGACAGTATTGAACTTCAAGGCTTGGCTTATGAGCTTTCTAAGGGGAAGGAAAGAGTGCAGAGGACTTTGTTGTAACTGGGCTACTGGCATAAGGGATGGCTACATTCCGCTATCCAGGCCCAGAAAGTTTGATCAGGGTTAAATTTGTAATGGACTGATGTGCTTGGCTAAAGATAACGGACTGAGAAATTTAAGATTTTAAGTTGGAAAACCTCAAGCAAGTTAAAATTAGAGGCACTGAGACTGATTTTAGGTTAATGGAGTTGCTATTGTCAACACATTAGCAATCTTAAGGAAGATGGAAGGAAGGTGGCCTGACTGCTTTACATTAAAACAATGGAGAGGATGCCTGAGGAAAGACTGTTAGAAATGCAAACTCTTGGAAAGAGTTGACTGGAGAAGGAACCTGCTTTTCAAGGCAATGATTTATTTTGTTCCTGGATTAAGAATATGGCTGTGTCCTGCACACCTGGTATTAGTTTTGGAAGCATGAAAAATGCATGGAGTGGTCATGAATTGCACATGGTTCCAGGAGCCGCTGCTGAGATGCGGCATGAGGCAGGGCATGAAGACCCTCAGGAATAGGCTGGAAGAGCCTTTGGAAGATGGACAGTGGTTTGCATGGAGACCTGAAGATGTTTTGGATATACCAGGACTATGCAACGACTCCCATGTAGTGCAGTGTTGGCCTGGGATTGAAGTTTTCTCTGGCGACTCTGCCCAGCTGGAGGGGCAGAATTTTGGTAAATCTGGAGACTGTCAGTCTCTGGTTATATTGAACTTGAACTGCAGAAGTTTGATGACTGCTGATGGTGGTTGAGTTTGCATTATTCTAATTTCTCCTTGCTATGCCTTACACCAGTTAAAAATGTTTACTCTGTGCCTTTACATGTTGAAAGTATTTAACTTGTTTGAATTTACAGGACTCACTATCTTAAGTTTGTCAAGACTGTGAGAACCTTTGAAATTGGACTGAATACAATTTACAATGTGTGATAGTTATAAATCTATTGGGGGCCAGGAACTAAATCGATTGGGGGCCGGGGCGGAATGTGGCAGTTTGAATATATGTACCCCAATATATTCAGTGTTGTATTAGTTATAGTTTGCTTCTGCAATCACCTTGCTAGAGGCAATGTCACTGGGGGCTGGTCTTAAGGTGTGGTGGTGGGTTTGAGATTCCATTGTAAAGATATGTAAAGTGTGCCTAATAGGAGTTCTGGAAGTGTCCTGTGACTTTTGGCTATAGTTTTGTTCTGTGTGCTGTGTGGCTGGTTGGTTTTTTTCTCTCTGCTTGGCCCTGTGAAGGCAGGCTGCTACTCCTGCCATTATGGAACTTCCCCTGGATCTGTAAGCTTAAATAAATAATATCCCTTCCTCCATAAGTGTGCCTGGTCTGGAAGTTCATCTCAGCGAACCTGAAGCTATCTGCTACAAGTATTATCTTTCTTTTTGTTAATTTCATGAAGGGTGTATCAATCTTGTTTATCCTTCTAAGTAACCAACTCTTTGTTTCATTGATTCTTTTATGACTTTGTTGTTGCTATTTCAGTAATTCTACTCTGCTCTTGATTATCTCTTACCATCTACTATTTTGTTTTGGTGTGTTCTTTTTACAATACCCTACGATGTATCACTTTAGGGAATTATTTGTGATCTCTCTTATTGTATAATACATGCACTTACTGCTATAAACTTGCCTCTTAGGACTGCTTTCATTGTAGCCCATAAATTTTCCTAGGTTGTGTTTTCATTATCATTTTATTCCAGAAATTCTTTTGATTTCCTTCTGCTTTCTTCAGTGATCCATTCATCATTCAGTGGAGCGTTGTATAATTTGCATGAGTTTGCATAGGTAGGTTCTATAGTCTTACTGTTTATGTATAGTTTTATTCTTTTGTGGTCTGTTAAAGTACAAAGAATTATTTCAATTTTCGTATATTTGTTAAGAACTTCTTTGTGTTCAGTTTATCATCTACTTTTGAGACAGTTCCATAAGCTGAATGTATGTTAGGCCTATCTTCCTTCCTTCCTTCTTTCTTTATTTTTCTTTCTTTCTTTCTTTCTTTTTTCTTTTTTCTTTTTTTTTCTTTTTTTTTTTTTTTGGGCCAGGATAATACGTTAATTGGTGAGAATGGGGTACTGAAGTCGTACTGTTTTGTTGGGTTTTATCTGTGATTATGCATCAATCTATTAGTGTGTTTATTTAATGAAATTGGGGGAAACTGTGTTCAGTGCATAGTTTTAGAATTATGATTATAGATGGATTCCTGAATCAATATATAGTGACCTTCGTTGTCTCTTCTGACTAATGCTATTTTGAAGTCTATCTTGTCAGACATTAGAACAGAAATAAATGTTTGTTTCCTGGTTCTTTGTGCTCGACATGTAACATTTCACTCCAAGGTAGTATTTGGTCATTTTTGGTGAGATGTTTTTCCTTTAAGGAAACAAAGATTCAATATCCTAGTATGTGTCTTTTTAAAACGTTTATTAAATTTTTAAAAATAAATTCTGCTGAGGGTCTTCAGTGTGGATATTCATATTCATTGTGGGGGACCAAGAGACCTCACCCAGTCTCTGTAGTGATAGGAGAAGCATGGGGTCTCAGTCTATTCCCACTCACTCTGAGTTCTTGCTATTTTTCTGCTCCCTCTCTCATGATATTCCCTGAGCCTTGGTAGGCAAGACAGGGATCTGATTTAGTGTTTCTTCTCAGTTTAGGGTATTCTATGTATTTAATCTCTGTAGGACTGGCTTAGTGCTCATATAATCATATACCTGGCTTTTTTCATGGAACGTTCACCTTCAAATATGAGGAATAATTTTTCTGGGTATAGTATTTTGGGTTGCCAGCTATGGTCTTTTAGGATTTTAAATGTTCCAGTCCAATCCCTTCTGGCTTGTAGAGTTTACATTGAAAATCAGAGGTAATTGTGATGGGTTTACCTTTGTATGTAACCAGCTTTTTTTTTTTTTTTTTCTCTTGCAGCTTTTTGAAACCTGTCTTTGTTTTCAGTGTTGAGAGAATTTTAACTATAATGTGACATGGGGAATTTCTCCTATGGCTTGTTTGTTGTTTTGAGAACCTCTTGTATTTTGATGAGCTCTTTTTTTTGATGAGGTTAGGGAATTTTTCGATAATTTTGTTGCAAATGTTCTCTACACCTTTGGTCTGTATTTTTCCCCTCCTTGTATGCCAATGGTTTGAATATTTGATCTCTTTAAAGTGTCCCACATTTCCCTCATATCTGTATACACATTTTTTGGAATTTATTGTTGTTTTTGGACTGTCAGACTATTTCCTCTATCTTGTCCTCAAGTTCTGAGAGTCTATTCTCCATATGGTATATCTGTTGTTAAGGCTTTCTGCCTTTTAAAAGAGTTATGTCAGGGCTGAATAGATGGCTTAGTGGTTAAGGCGTTTACCTACAAAGCCAAAAGATCTAGATTTGATTCCCTAGGACCCACATAAGCCATATACACATGCATCTGGAGTTCATTTGCAGTGGCTGGATGCCCTGGCATGCCCACTTTCTCTCTCTCTCATAAATAAATAAACAAACAAACAAATAAATAAACAAATAAATATTTTTAAAAGTTATTTCATTGTTTCTGTCCATTACACTATTTTTAAGCATCTCCACCTCTTAGTAGAATTCCAATTTCATTTCTTGATCAGATTTGCCAGTTGTTTGTTGGAGTTCATTCCTGCATTGGATATATCTTCATTGAGTTTACTGCACTGCTTATTGAAATCCTCTGTTGTTTCTCCTCAATTTCCCTTATCCTTTTATCAAGTACTTTTTGATTATCTTCAATTTTTTTTTTTTTTTTTTTTTGGTTTTTGTTTTTCAAGGTAGGGTCTCACTCTGACCCAGGCTGACCTGAAATTAACTATGTAGTCTCAGGGTGGCCTCGAACTCTCGGCGATCCTCCTACCTCTGCCTCCCGAGTGCTGGGATTAAAGGCGTGAGCCACCACGCCCAACCCTCAATTTTTTTAGATGTGTATTGAGTTCTTTTTACTGACTTGTTTCTGTTTCCTTCAGCCATGCTTTGAGTTCAATCTTGAATTCTTTTTGTTGATTTTCTTCAATCAACCATGCTTTAAAATCTTTTCTGAATTATTTCTGTTCTCAACTAATTCTTCCATTCTTTGATTCATGGCCTCATTAAGTTTGTTGAATATACTTGCTATAGCTTCATTTTGGGGTTCTAAGGCTGGAGTTTCTGCTATGTTTGCAATGGAGGCTTCCATTGTGGGGCTAGGTGACCTAGGTGGGGATATTTTGGCTTGGTGTCTTGCATTCTTTGTTTTGCAGTGGGGTTTGCCCATCTTGAGGTTATTGTCTTGTTTTGCTGGGTCTGTGGCCATTAGTGCCTTACTCAGGTTTGGTCAAGGTAGGAGTGAGAAGGTAGTGTATTAACAGGTTTTAACAGGATGCTCTTGATCCTGAGTGGGTCTTTCTTGTGTATTAACTCTCCTAGGAATTCTGAGTGAAGCCCTGGAGTGCTTGGGCAACTCAATGACCAAGGAGGGTCCTATTATCTCTCTGGTACTGGGTTCCTGGTCCTTGGTAGTGGGCTTGGTTGTGGCAACTGGTACGCACATCAGGGATCTACCTTAGGGTTTGAATCATAGTCACCATGGTTACAGGGCGTGCCTGAGTCATGAGTTTGGGGTTAAGATAATTGCAGGCAGATCCCTGATTGTTATCTTGCTGCAACACATTTTGTGTGGGCATCTGGTGGATTTCTACCCACCCCACAGGGGAGCAGTAAGGTGGGGCTTACTAACACTGCATGTGGTCAGGGTCCAAGCTGTCCCACACCAGCTGCCAGGGAACTGGGAACTGGGGAGCCACCAACCAAGGAAGAAGGAACCC
This sequence comes from Orientallactaga sibirica, assembly GCA_036365145.1. Lineage (NCBI taxonomy): Eukaryota > Metazoa > Chordata > Mammalia > Rodentia > Dipodidae > Orientallactaga > Orientallactaga sibirica. Next base: position 55,462,608 of record JAEOAD010000001.1, read on the forward strand.
AGGGCTACTCACACTGCATGCAAGCAGGGTCCCAGGAGCCCCACACCAGCCCCTTAGTCAGGTGAAGAAAAGGAAGACCAGGGCTACTCATGCCATGCACAAAGGGTCCCAGCCACCCCACACCAGCCACCAGGGAACCAGGAGCCAGGGAACTGGGAGGTGGAGAATCTGAAGCCCAGGCCTACTTGTGCTACATGTGTGCAGGTTCTCAGCTGCCACACACCAGTCTCCAGGTAACTGGCAGCCAGGGAACAAGGAGGCAGCGAACCAGGATCCCAGGCCTTCTCATAACTCACATGCTCAGGGTTCTAGCCACCCCTACCAGCCACCAGAGAACTGGGAGTCAGGGAACAAGGAGGTTAGGAACTTGGAACCAGGGCACCTGGATCCCAGGCCTACTTATGCTGCACATGAGCAGGGCCTCAGACATCCCATACCAGCTTCAGGGGAACCACAGTGTGTGTGTCTTTTGATTGAGAAATCGGGGTCATTTATATTTAGAGATGTTATTGAAAAGTGTGTATTATTTCCTGTCATTTTTGTTGATTTTGTAGTTTTTGGTGTTTATCCATTCCTCTCTTACACTAATTATCATTCAACCATAGTTTGCTCTTTCTTGAGGCCTCATGGTTGTGTCTTTCCTTCCCTTCAGTGTGAAGCATTCTTTCAAATATTTTCTGGAGAGCTGGCTTTAGTGCTCCTTGATTCTTTTAGCTCATTTGTATCAAGGCAGGTTCCTCTTTCTCCGTTTATTATGTCAGATAGCTTTGCTGGATATAGTAGTCTGGGTGGCATTTGTTGACTTTCAGAATTTAAAATATAGTTTTCCAAATTCTCAAGGCTTTCAAGTTTCTGTTGAAAAACCTGTTGTCTCTCTTGTGGGTCTGCCTTTATAAGTTACGTGGTGCTTCACTCTTAACTGATTTCAGTTTGTTTTCTCTCTCTCTTTTTCTTTCTTTCTTTCTTTCTTTCTTTCTTTCTTTCTTTTTTTTTTTTTTTTTTTTTTTGCACTTGCCTTGCCTTGCCTTTGTGCGTCTGGATGAAGTGGGATCTGGAGAATCGGACATGGGTCCTTAGGCTTCACAAGCAAGTGCCTTAATTAAGTCATCTCTCCAGCCCCAGTTTGTGTTTTTAATGTATATTTAGTAGTTTAATTATAATATGATGATGGCAGGTTCTTTTCTAGGTTTCTCTGTTTGGTGAACTAAATACTTCCTGTATCTTCACTGGTATTTCATTCTCTAACTTTGACAATTGTTCTTCTCTGGCTTTGCTGAAAATATTCACTATATCTTTAGACTTAAATTATCTTTCTTCTATGACCAGACTTGTGATAGTTGATTTCTTCATAGTGTCCCAAATATCTTGCAATCTTATATTAATATTTTCATTTCATTCAGTTAATTTTCTGTGTTCTCTTGGGATTTCCTCAGGTGTTTATTCTTTGATTCCTTTGATACTATAATTATGTTTTGAATTCTAGGTCTGGCATTTCATTTAATTCAGTTTCATAGGAGGCCATTACTGTAATATTCATAATTTTGGAGGAGCTATGTGGCTTTGATTCTTGTAGTAATATATTGGGATTTTTGCACATCACATTATTTCATTACTTGAATATTCTGTTTGTTTTGCAATTCTTAGGCATTTAGTTCCAAAGCTATATTCTCAGCTTATGAGGTCAAGGTACCTGTTGTGGCCTCTATATACTCCAAAAACAGAATACTAACATCAGAAATGACTAAAGATGCTGGATATGTGTTCTGAAAAAAAGTCATAATAGCAAACCTCAAAAATAACAGAAGTTAATCCTAATATATAAAAAGCCAAAAAAGAGAAAGTATACAAAACACATATAAAAGTCAGTATTTTTTTCTTGGTGGGATTAGTTTTGACTTTTCCCCCTCCTTATGGGATTCCTTTTACCACCTTACCCTGTTATGGGAGGTACAATTACACTTCCAGTTCAAACCCATAGAACCAAATTTGGGGTATGTATTGCTTCAATGGAAATCAGAGCAGTTATCTTTTGGACTGAGGTTTTATCTGACTTACGTTGAGTTGTGAAGGCTCCCTCCTTGGTAAACACTTGATATGGCTTGGCTTGGCAAGTTTGGCTGGCAAGCCTTCAGCTCTGCTGGGCTGGGTGTTGTGTCAGGGAGGGGAGTGACATCCTTTGACTTCTCGAACCCTCTATGGTACCAGTGCTTGTGAATGAGGAAGAGGAAGTTGTAGAATGTTGCCTGGTTGTTCTCAGGGAGTTTATCTGGTCCCTTGTCCTCTTCTTCAGGTTCTTCTGATCTTGTAGGGCTTGTATATGAGAGGAGAAGCCCTTCCCTGCAATTTTTAATGCCTCTTTCTGGTACCAGCAGGGCAGGGCTGTTATAAGAGAGAGGGCCATCCAGAGCTGATCCATGCTGATTAGCAACCACTCCCTCCTGCTTCTCCATAGGGATCTCACTTAGTTAATAAGTTCATTTACAGATCTTGTCTTTTGCTAGAAAGAGCATTTTGTATATTATCTTGCCTCTTTTGTTTCTTGGGTTTATTTATTTATTTGAACCTACTATTCCATTGTCTTACCTGTAAGTCCCCTCATCTTGATCATTTTCAATCTCCATTTTTACCTCTTTTCTCACATTTACTTTCAGATTCTATCATTATATATGATGGTACAGTATGCATGAAATCAAGTTATCATCCAATTATTAATATTACACTTTTAAAAATTAAACCAAAAATTTATTTGTAGTTGTTATTTAAAACATTGCAAAATCTTAAATTTTGAAATTGCTCTATCTTTAGTAAAAAACCTTCATGTGAATGTGGTGAAAGATTTAATTTCTGTTAACATTATGAAACTCCCTATTTTTCCTTTTGCCAAGGTGAAATGATGTAATTCAGGATTTTGTTCTTTTCAAGAGAAGATGGGCGACTTTATATGAAACCTTAAGGGAAAGAGGAGGAAAAAAAGTCTTGTGTAACAAGTATTTCTTGAATAACTGATATTTTCACATAATATTTTTTGGCTCAATGTAAGGAAGAAGATTTTACAGCCCCAAATAGCAATCTGAAATCCTTGAAACTGATATGAATGCTTTTGAGTAGTTGGAATTCTTTTCAAATATAGGCAAAATTGAAATATGGTGCCTCAGTTTTGAAAATTAAATTGTCCTGAGAGAATACCAACTAATTATATCCAATTGCACATAAATCTAAGTGCTTTCTATCTCCTGTTCAAAAACCTGATGTTATTTTGATACAAATGATAAGATTAGTGATGCCAAATGCAAATTTGGATTTGGCTTTGGAATTAATTGGTATATGTCCTTAATATTCCAAGATGCTTCTTTAGAATATGATTTTTTTGGTATGTGTGTAGTATGTATGGTATATAGTATATGTGGTATGGTGTGGTGTGTGTTTATGGTGTATGCATATTATGCATAAATGTGCATATATGTGAAGGTTACAGGAATATACTAAATATCTTCTGCTACCACTTTTCTGCATTATTTCCTTGAGACAGTTTCTTTGTAACCTAGGAGCTTACAGTTAGACTGTGACCAGAGGGCCCATGTAATCTTCTGTTTTTACTTCCCTCAAAGGGTTATAAGCACATGCAGCTAGACTCCACTTTTAACATGGGTGCAACTGATTGAAATCAGGTCCTCATGTTTGCCAAGGAACCAGTGTTACTCATAAGTGGGCCATGTCTGGTCCCTAGGATGGCACTTTAATGTCTCTCTTGGCTTTGTCATAATATGTCTATGAGTAGAAACACACAATAATGTATATCAAAGTGCCTTGTAAGCTTTTAAATGCTGAGCTGATCTGTGATTAATATTCAGATATGACACTGAAGGAAACTCAGGAAAAAGCTCACTTCTTTTAAGCAGTTCCAATTAAGGACAAGAGCCCAAAGAGAAAACCAGAAGATGCCACACGACCTTGGCAGGAGTGGAGCTCATGTCTGATCCATTTTCATCCACAGCTGCTGCAGCCCCCCTGCTGCCTCCACAGTCTGGCACACACCTAGGTGGACTGGCCCTTGGGGTCAGCCTTCTTGAATCTGCAAACCTATCAGGTTTTCCCCCTACCCACCTGAAAGATGAAAGAATGCATTCTTTTTTTTTCTTTTTTTCTTTTTTTTTTGGTTTTGCAAGGTAGGGTCTCACTCTGGTCCAGGCTGACCTGGAATTAACTATGTAGTCTCAGGGTGGCCTCGAACTCTCAGCGATCCTCCTACCTCTGCCTCCCGAGTGCTGGGATTAAAGGCGTGTGCCACCATGCCCAGCTAAGAATGCATTCTTAATTAACTGTAAAGGCTTGTCCGGTGCTGTTGCCATTCCTCTCTCTGCCCTGTGATCTCTGTCTGGACATGTGTAAGTCTGGCTGGGTAGGAAAGAGCATTGTTCTTGGCCTGGGTAGTTTTCTACTTGCCTTCTATCTGCTTTATGGTTTGAGATAACATCTAACTTTAACTGCATGTATGATTTTTCTCTAACCTCTGAGTATATCATGTGTGCATTTTCTTTACAGTCTAGATCTACCACATAGGTAGTTCCTCTAAACTCTGGGCTGATACCTGTATAATTTATCTAAACTGAGTTACCTTGAGTAACCAAGGGTTTAACTCTTTTTCTTTTCTTTTCTTTTCTTTTCTTTTTTTTCTTTTCTTTTCTTTTCTTTTCTTTTCTTTTCTTTCTCTCTTTCCTTCCTTCCTTCTTTCTTTATTTCTTCTTTGTTTCTTTGTTTCTTTGTTTCTTTGTTTCTTTCTTTCTTTCTTTCTTTCTTTCTTTCTTTCTTTCTTTCTTTCTTTCTTTCTTTCTTTTTGTGGCATCCTCAACTGACTGGACGTGTGTGTGTGTGTGTGTATGAGAGAGAGAGAGAGAGAGAGAGAGAGAGAGAGAGAGAGAATTGGTGCACCAGGACCTTAGCCAGTGCAATCAAATTCCAGACATGTGTGCCACCTTGTGTGCATGTGTGACACCTTGTGTGCATGTGTGACCTTGCATGTTTGCATCACCTTGTGCATCTGGCTTGCATGAGATCTGAAGATTCCAAAGTGGGTCATTGGGCTTTGCAGGCAAGCACCTTAAGCACTAAGCCACATCTCCAGCCCTGTAACTCTCTTTAGTATTAAATTCTCATCTTAATTTCCTGTTCTCTGCTTTGGTGCTTTCCCTCTGCTATTCTTCCTTAAGCAATAAGCACTTGCTCTCTTTAATATTCTTCCATGGGGAGGCTCAGGGAGATTATGTGCCTTCCACATAAGTGCATATTTCTTCTAAATCCCTTACATAAGCTCCTGAGTCTTATCTTCCACACACTTGTGGCTCTGCTCCATCCTCTTCCTAGACCTTCATTTTTCTTAAATGAACGTCATTAACTATGCAGTTCATTCCACATGAGTGTGTGTTTCCTAGACCCCAATTTACTTTAAATAAACCTCATAATTTGTGATTTCTCCCTAAATCAACTCAATAATTCATAATTTATCCTTCTTGTGTCTGTTTTATTAATTCTTTGTTAAATAGGATAAGGACCCAAAATTTGGGTTTGTAAGTTTGGGAGACCCCCTCCTGAACCTCAAAATCCTGCACCAACACTATTACTTATAAAATTTTTTATAACAAAAATATATTCAGGTTCAAATATTCTCCCTGGAGCAATAAGGTTTCCCTGGATAGTAGCAGCTATATTGACCAGTGCAGAAACAGGAAAATTTTAATTATCACAGCATGTCAGTTTGAATAGATGGACCCCAATATATTCAGTGTTTTATTAGTTTGTATCTGCAGCCACCTGGCTGGAGGAGGCATCACTGGGTGGATCTTAAGGTATGGTAGTGGGTTTGAAATTCCAATCTAAACATATGCAAAGTGTCTACTTCCACCTGGAGTTCCTGAAGTGTGTGTGTGGCTTTTGGCTTATGGCACTCTTTCTGTTTGGACAACTGAAAGCAGGGCCAGTTTCTTCTGCCATTATGGAACTTCCCCTGGATTTGGATCCATAACTGTGCCTGGTTTGGAAGTTCATCTCAGCAAACCTGAAGCTATCTACTACAGAGATTGCTATCAGAATGTGGGAAGAGATGAATCTCACCATGTGGATCTTGTTCTTTTAGAACTTTTGTTTTGGAGGAATTGACAGGGACTTGGTACTTACAAGTGAAGACACCTTCTGTAATGGTAAGTTTTATTTTATTTTTTTTTATTTTATTTTATTTTATTTTATTTTATTTATTTTTTTTTTTCCGAGGTAGGGTGTCACTCTGGCCCAGGCTGACATGGAATTCACTATGAAGTCTCAAACTGGCCTCAGACTCACAGTGATCCTCCTACCTTTGCCTCCCAAGAGCTGGGATTAAAGGCGTGAGCCACCACACCTGGTTGTAAGCCAAGTTTTATAGACTATTCTTATGAGAGTTTGAGAATGCTCAGTGAAGCAAGAATTGTATTTGGAGGTTTGGCTTATGAAGTTGAAGGCTTGGCTTATGAACTTTCTCAGGGGAAGGAAAGACTGCACAGGACTTGTTGGAACTGGGATACTAGCATAAGTGTTATCTGCATTCTACTACCCAGGCCCAGAGAGTTTGATCAAGGTTAATTTTGTAATGGACTGATGTGTTTGGCTAAAGATATTGGACTGAGATATTTAAGAGTTTAAGTTGAAAAAATTCTCAAGCAAGTTAAAATTACAGACACAGAAACTGGTTTTAGCTTACTGAAGCTGCTATTTTCAACATATTAGCAATTGTAAGGAAGATGGCCCAAATGCTTTACATTAAAACAATGGAAAGGATGCCTGAGGAAAGACTATGATAGAAATGCAAACTCTTTTGGGAAAGAGTTTAGTGGAAAAGGAATCTGCTCTTCAAGATTACTATTTATTTCATCCCTGAATTAAGAATATGGGTGTGTCCTGCACACTTGGTATTAGCTTTGGAAGCATGAAAAATGCATGGAATAGGTCAAGCAATGCAAACACAGTTCCAGGAGCTGCTGCTGAGATGCAGAATAAAGCAGAGCATGATGACCCTGGTAGGCTGGAAGAGCCTTTGGAAGATGGACTATGGTTTGCATTGAGACCTGCAATGTTTTGACTATGCCAGGACTACTATGCAAGGACTACAATGGAGGCTGTTAGCTAGGGATGGAAGTTTTCTCTGGCTACTCAGCCCAGCTAGAGGGGTGGAATTGGAGAATCTGGAGACTGCTAGTCACTGGACCTGAACTACAGAAGTTTGATACCTGCTTGGTGGTTGTTGAATTTGCATTGTTCTAGTCTCTCCTTGCTATGCATTATACCAGTTGAAAATGCTTATTCTGTGCCTTTATATGTTGAAAGTATGTAACTTGTTTGATTTTACAGGACTCACAGCTAAGAGACAATCTTAAATCTCAGATGAGACTTGGGACTTTGGAACCATCTTAAGTTGGTAAAGACTGTGGGGACCTTTGCAATTGGACTGAATACAATTTACAATGTGTGATAGTTTTGAATCTATTTGGGGCCAGGGGCAGAATGTAATAGTTTGTATAGATGACCCCAATATATTCAGTGTTTTATTAGTCTGTACTTTGAATTCACAGCCTACTGGCTGGAGGAGACAACACTGGGCAGATCTTAAGGTATGGTGGTGGGTTTGAAATTCCAATCAAAAGATATGTAAAGTGCCTAGTTCCACCTAGTTGTGAAGTGTGCTCTTTGGCTTTTTGGCTTGTTGCTTGTGGCTTGTGGCTTGTGGCTCTGTCTCCCTCTCTCTCTGCTTGGACCTGTAAAAGCAGGGCCAGCTTCTTCTGCCATTATGGAACTTACCCTGGATCTATAAGCTTCAATAACTATCTCTTCCTCCATAACTGTGTCTGGTGTGGAAGTTCTATGAATGTAATACTTGTATACTGGAATACAATAGTTTGTAGGTTCAATCCCCAGTACTGGAAAAAAAAAATCCCTGATATCCCTGATTAAAGAATTGCAACTGAAAAAATCTAAAACAGGGTAAGCATATTTGAGCAGATAGCTCTTGCAGCCAACAATGAAATTGTCAATTAAAATTATTGTGTACAGATTTTTTAAAAATACCAAAAGATGCAGGTTGCATTATTTATCACAACTTACATAGGCAACATCAGCAGTCAACTTCAGATGTTTTTACTGTGAAATTGTAGATGTTGCCAAAAAATGTACCACACACTACTGTGTATTGTCACAAGTCAGCTAAACACTTGTAAACATATGTCATGTCAGTCATTAAGATAAAAGGGTATAATTACACTTTTAAATGTGGTGAAGTATTTTGAAAGAAGTGTATAATTTTGCAAGGTAGGGACCTTTGTGAACATATCTTTCCCTGAGTGCTTATGCAGTCTGACATCTTCAGGTTGGTTCAAATCAAGAGCCCCACTGTGAACATGCCAGCCAGAGACAAAGGAAGCAATTTGTTCATTAGGTACCTGTTGTAGACAGCTTCATGTTGCTGGGATGAACATTAAAACCAGACATGGTTTATGGGAGGAAGGGATTTATTTTAAGCTTACAGATCAGGGGAAGTTCCTGATTCAATGACAGAAGAAGCTGACTCTCATTAATAAATCCAATCAGAGAGGAAAAACTACCATCAGCCAGCGAAACCAAAGAGCAGCAAGCACAAAACTACAGCAAGCATGTTCCCCACCAGAATTCAGACTTCTCTCTATATCTTTGGGCTAGAATTAAGATCCGCCCCCCAGTGACACCTTAGGGCTGGACGCCAGCATATGCCCCCAGGGACAATTCTTCCAGCCAGATAGCTGGAGACCCAAGACACAAGTTTAATTTTAACACCTGAGACAATGAGGGACATAATTCAAACTATCACAGTACCATTTCACAATGAGAACCCAGCAGAAGGAGCCACACTAGCTCCAGGTTACAGACGGATAGAAAAATGTGAAGGGCAGAGAATACTCTCACATTAGAGTAAGCAGCTGAAAATTCTGAAAATTCCACTAAATTTTGATTGTGGCTAATAGTAGCCAATATGGCTTTGATACCTTTGCACTTTTCAGTCAACAAGACATCTCTGCAAGCACCTCATGATTTAGCATGGATACTTTTTGACTTCTGGTTCACCTCAGCCTCCCTTTACTTGAATGGGAGCTGAGGGACTCTAACTGTTCCTATTGTTTCATTTCAGGCTATAGCACCCTAGAAACTCTACACATCATGAAAGTGAGGTATTCATATTGGCATCTTATATTGTATATCCTTATCACATAATTGGTTCCTAATAAGCAGGTGTTAACAAATAGACAATATAAAAAGGATAAACTCTCTTTCCTCCTCTAGGTCGTCAATTTGAGGATATATGCTTTGGGTTTTTGTAATAAAGGTCTTCTGGCATCTAGAATAGTATTTGGTATATCTTGTTGCTCAATAAATATTTACTAAATTACCTGCAGGATGGAATTGTGTAGAAATTACTAAGAAAATGGAGCAGATTTTCTCACATTTCCTTCAAGATATGGGATATTTATTTCACCCTGAAAACAATCCATGAGCAAGGCTTTTGGTCTTAAATGAGTGAACTACGTAGGTACCAAGTAAAAGTAAACAACAAAAGCAACCAGCAGGAAAGTAGAACATTGGATCAGGCATTTAGATCATAATGGGAGTTTGGGGGTTCCTGGCCAATACACCAATAAACTTAGTGTACCCCCACATCCTTATCTTATGAATTTAAAGTATTAAAATCCATAGACCAGAAAGTAAGACTTAAAGAGACTTTATCAGATTAATAGAAGGAAAAAGAGTAAGTACACAGAGCTCCTACTATGAGGCTGGCAGGAGGGAGTAGGGAGCACTCTTGGGAGTAGGGGTCCTTCCTTCCCCCATCTCAGCTCAGCCCAGTACTGCTGATATGAGGGGAGCTTACCAGAACAGGAACCTGGAAGTTGAGGAAAAGTGAAAAGTCTCCCCCCCCCCCCAAAAAAAAATTATGCACACCTCTAAGCAGCTATTTATAATATTACTGTGGTGGGCTTTACCCTCAGACACAGGTGAGTCTGAGAGGGACTTGATTAGTCTGGGCTCAGGGTGGCTGGATCTGGAAGAGATGAGCACACCTGGATAGGAAGTGAGAGTTGATTCGATGAGCAAGTGGTGTTGCATCTATTTGTTTCCCCTTAACTGACTACCTAACTAGTTCCTCCTCAAGACCATCCAGAGGGACAACTGGAGAAACCTTATGGAAACAGCTGGAGCTAATTGCCAGGCAGAATGTCTTCTTTGGTAAGGCTTCCAATTAGCTGTTCCTGCCACAGGCACTTTTATAATATAAGATAAAGAGTAGCTGAGTCTTAAATTTTGGGAAGGTGTGCGATAATCTTGAGAATGACTTCCTTCTGGCTATTCTCAAGGGCACAGTGTTTTACAAACAATTTAGCTACTCTCCTCCTGTTCTCAAGGGCATGACTCTTCCCCCTGGTTTGGTTCACTGTTCTTTCCTCTTGTCACAGGGCCAGCCTACCCCAGGACTAGGGGTCTTGAAAGATTATGAGACAAACAAGCTTGGGTGTGTGAAAGAGGGCCATATCCTATTTTCAGATCCAGCTCTCATCAAGTTTAAACAGCACATGACAACTTACCAAAATGTTTTATATTAAACTATTGACAATAATAAGATACAAATCATCATTCAGTGTTACTCTTGTTGATAAAATTAATCAGGCTAAATTATTATGGTTTCCTTTTATTCAACTACTTGAAATGCTTGCCTATGGTGAGCATTTAAATATGGACAAATAATGGCATGAGGTGTTTTTTGTTTGTTTGTTTGGTTTATTTTATTTATTTTTTTTTGGGGGGGAGAGACAGACAAAGAGAGAGGGAGACAAAGATGGGCGAGCCAGCAGTCTCTCAGCTGCTGTGAACGAAATCCAGATGTGTGCGCCCCTGGTGGGCAAGTGTGGCATTGCGCCCTTGCGCCACTGCATCTGGCTAAACGTGGGACCTGGAGATTGGAACCGGGTTCTTAGGCTTAGCAGGCAGGCACCTTAACAGCTAAGCCATCTCTCTAGCCCTGTTTGTTTGTTTTTTGAGGTAGGGTCTCACTATAGTCCAGGCTGACCTGGAATTCACTATGTAGTCTCAGGCTGGTCTCAAATGGCGATCCTCCTACCTCTACCTCCCAAGTGCCATTTTTTTCTTTTTAAAAAAAAATATTATTATTTTAAAATATTTTTTGTGCCTTTAAGAAATTTACTGAAAAGTTCCATAAAATTCCATAATTGTAGACAATAACCCATGGTAATTCCCTCCCTCCCCACTTTCCCCTTTGAAACTCCACTCTCTATCATATCCCCTCCCCCTCTAAATCAGTCTCTTTTATTTTGATGTCATCATCTTTTCCTCCTAGTAAGATGGTCTTGTGTAGGTAGTGTCAGGCACTGCAAGGTCATGGATATCCAGGCCATTTTGTGTCTGGAGGAGCATGTTGTAAGGAGTTCTACTCTGCCTTTGACTCTTACATTCCTTCTGTCACCTCTTCTGCAATGGACCCTGAGCCTTAGAAGATGTGATAGAGATATTCCAGTGCTTAGCACTCCTCTGTCACTTCTTCTAAGCACCATGGTGCCTTCTGAGTCATTCCAAAGTCACCACCATCTGAAAAGAGAAGTTTCTCTAACAAAAAGTGAGAGTAGCATTAATATACGGACATGAACATTAAGAGAAGTGCTTATTGGGTAGTTTGGTTAGCGTAGTATATACATTTAGCCAGATACCAGCAGATATTACACCCCTAGGGCTCATGACTACCCCTGTTGTAGGTTTTCAGTATCAGAGGTATATTCCCTCCCATGGAGTGGGCCACCAGTCCAATTAGAGAGCGCTTGGTTTCCTCCATAGTAGACATGCCAGTATTGCACCTGTTTGCTCATTTGGCAAGGCTGGCCAAATTTAAGGCTTGCAGTATCCACTGTTGAGTGTCTCCACTGGTGATTTCTCTCTCTCTTATTGGACTGCATGCAGTGTAGCTTTTTCCAACTTCTTGTCAGCTGGTCTACATGGAGGAGGTTTTCAGCTCAGCTCCAGCAGGATTTCTCAGTGACCTTGCTGCCCAAGTATGTGGGTTCTTCAGCAATAGGGTCTTATCATTGATTACTCTGCCTCCTAAGTGCTGGGATTAAAGGCATGCAGCCTGATCAGTCTCTTTTCTATTTTGATGTTATCATCTTTTCCTCCTAGTGAGATGGTCCTGTGTAGGTAGTGTCAGGCACTGAGAGGTCATGGATATGCAGGCCATTTTTGTGTCAAGAGGAGCACTTTATAAGGAGTCCTCCTCTTCCTTTGGCTCTTACATTGTTTCTGCCCCCTCTTCTGCAATGGACCCTAAGACTTGGAAGGTGTTAGAGATGGTTCAGTGCTGAGCACTCCTCTGTGCCTTCTTCTCAGCACCATGGCACCTTCTGAGTCATCCAAGGTCACCACCATCTGAAAAGAGAAGCTTCTCTAACCAAAAGTGAGAGTAGCATTAATATATGTGTATAGACATTAAGATAAGTGCTTACTGGGCAGTTTGGTGAGCACAGTATATACATTTAGCCAGACACCAGCAGATGTTACACCCCTAGGGCTCATGACTACCCCTGTTGTAGGTTTTCAGTATCAGGGATGTATTCCTTCCCATGGAATGGGCCTCCAGTCCAATTAGAGAGCAATTGGTTTTCCCCATAATAAACATGCCACTATTGCACCCATTGGCTCATTTGCTTGGCTGGCCAAATTTAAAGCTTGCAGTGTTCGCTGTTCAGTCTGTTCAGTACCTTCACTGGTGTTTTCTCTCTGCCATTGAACTGCATGCAGTGTAGCTTTTTCCAGTTTTCTGTCAGCTGGTCCATATGGAGGAGGCTTTCAGCTCTGCTCCAGCAGGATTTCTCAGTGACCTTGCAGCCCAAGTATGTGGAGTCTACAGCAATAGGGTCTTACTATCTATTCCTGGTGGGAAACTAGGGCTCAGCAATGGCTTATAATGTTTTGGGGGTATCTGTGACCTCCCTGGCCAAGAACTCACTGGAAGGTATCTCATCCCTAGCACTGAAAGTTTTCTAGTAACAATCTATTGCTTCTGAGTGTTCCATTGTCCAGAAAAACCATATAACTTATTTATATCCTCTTAGATTTTGATTAGCCCTCCCTCCACCTTTCTTTTACTCAATCTCTTTCCCCTGACCTCACTTAGGCCTTTTCACCCCCATTAATCTGTTCTTCTACTTATATTTATACAAAAGCATCCTATTAAGTCCCCCCTCCCTTTCTATTCCCTTTGAATCCCAGCACTTGGGAGGTAGAGGTAGGAGCAGTGCCATGAGTTCAAGGCCAGCCTGAGAGTACATAGTGAATTCTAGGTCAGCCTGGACTAGAGACCCTACCTTGGAAAAAAGAAAAGTATTTTTTTTTTTTTTTTTTATGCACACACTTGCCATCATGCATGTGTATCAGTACACCAGGGCCTCTTGCTACCACAAATGAATACCAGATGCTTAAGCCACTTTTTGCATGTGGCTTATTTAATTGGCTTGGGAATTGAACCTGACTCAGTTATGCAAGCAAGCATCTTTAGCAGCTGAGGTATGTCTCAGCCCCAGTTTTCCTTTTAAGTACAAGAAAGTCACTAAGTGCTGGTGCTGTTATAAACATTGGCAAATAAACAAAAATACATTGTCCTGATTCTGCTTACAACATTGGTGGGATCCATTATTTTAGAAGTGTGTGCATGGAAGATCAAATCTTGAGTGTCTGTGTAGGACAGTCAGCAGAGGTATCTTTTTCTTTCATTCTATTTGGCCCTTTCCTTTCTCATTTTCTTGCTGCGTTCTTTCCTTTCACTTAGTTATCCATTTACTCAGATTGTCATAATCTATTAATAAGAAAGTTTAGTTTACTCCTATTGATTGTGAACACCATTATAGTGCTATTAATATGCTGATTACTACGTCTACCCTGTGGCATCAGCTTGATGTCTCATCTAAGCCACTAAGCTCTTTTTGCTTGGCCCTATCTCTTATTCACATCTCATTCACTTATTGACACATAATTATATTCTCTTCTTATATTTATCTTATTTGTTGTATTTCATATCACTTTCTTTTCCCACAAGAATGTTCACCCTAACAGGCATTTTGAAGAACAGCTTCAATTTTTGCCACATTTCCAATGATTTCAATATTCTGTCCCCTCTTAACATTCTCTAATGCATGTTTTCCAATTTTGCTTTTTTCAGAGGACTCTTAGCTAGCTTCTATTATCCAGAAGTGAGACTCAGGGAACTGACAAACTTGGTACAGTCTCAGTTCTATATCTTTTAACAAGAGATATACTTGCTTTGTTCATTTATTTCATGGAAATATTAGAAGATATATAATATAGCTACTGCTTGAGATAACATACAAATCCTAAATCCAGAGTCACACAATCTTATGGCATTATGTAAAAATGATGACAATAAGTCTCTTCCTGGAAGGTTCTTTTCAGAACCTGCTGATATAATTTATTTATTTATTTATTTTGGAGAGAGACACAGAGAGAGAGAGAGGGAGAGGAAGACAGATAGAGATGGGCGCACCAGCAGCATCTCAGCTGCTGTGACTGAAATCCAGATGCGTGCGCCCCCTTGTGGTCAAGTGCAGCATTGCGCCCTTGTGTCACTTTGCATCTGGCTAAACGTGAGACCTGGAGACTGGAACCGCTGGAGATTGGAACCAGCATTCTTAGGCTTAGGAGGCAGGCGCCTTAACCGCTAAGCCATCTCTCCAGCCCTGATATAATTTGTTTTTATCAAGAAACACAAAATAATATATTTTATGTTGTAATGAAATTCTCTGTTTAATTTTGTCCAACTAATATTGCTGCACGAAACTTTAAGATTTACACTTAGGCAATCCAGTAATGACAATTACAGAAACAGAGTAAAACATCACTTTCTAAGACAGATTAATGGGAGAAAGTTTAAACCTCTGACAAGAAGATTTTTACAGTATGTGAAAAATCCTTCTTACTGGGTCGCCATTGCTCAAAGAAGGACCTGCTGAAAAAAAGAAATTCACAGCTATCCCGCTGACATGGGGAGAAAAAAAACTTCAAAGTAAACCTTGAAGAAATGATTTTAAAGCAGCAGAATTGAGAAAGGATCCAGTAATAGATTTTGAAAGGGTGTTTGGTATCTCTGTGGTAAGTCAGGCTGTCCCACAGACAAGCTCCCAACCCAAGTACAACCAGGCTAGAGGCGCTTTAATAGTGATATTGATTGACTATAAACAAAGACAGGCACGTGTAACCAGAGAGCAGAGAAAAATGTATTTGGGAAAAAGTTTATTATCCCCCTTCGGGATGACTAATACTAGAGCCATAGAAACTCATTTTACAGCAAATATTTCTGAGATCCTACAATGTGGCGGGCACTGGATAAAAGACATATTTCTAACCCTCAAGGCATTTATAGGCTACTTTATGTATTTTCGGGAGGTTGGTGGAAGGAGGGCCTCTACATGAGACTCAAACCTGCCACTTTAGCATTAGCAGTAACCCACACTCTATTGAATTGCTCTGGCAAAAGAACCATACCACCCAGAATGGCTCTCATTTGGCTTCTGTCACAAAATAGCTTGGCAACTTAGAGCACTCACTTCACTTTTTTGAGCCTTAATTTCCTCTAGGTCACATATGAGTCAGGGTGAAGGCAGTGGGAGAGGGAGAAGACAATCAGGATCACTTCTGGTTCTGCTTTTAGTTCTAAAAGTTAAACTTGGAGAACTGATGAGCAAGCAGCAGTGTTCTCTGGTGACTTCTAAAGATCTATGTGAACAAAATCTCCATGAGAATCAGCTAATATCAGTCCTATTGGTGAAGTTACTCAGGATAGTTAGGGGTTTGCAAAGTTATATCATTAGCACACTGACCTCTGGCTGCAGAGTTCCTGCCTCAGATATGGAAGATTTCACAAACCGCAAGTGAGCAGCCTAGCATCAGTCAGAGGAACTGTGCAGAGGTGAGTGGATCCCCTCTACCTTTGTGCTCTTTGAATGCAAGCACCAAGCAATGGGATTTAACTGCTTATTTTGGAGTCATTCTGTGTAAGTAACTCTACCACTGAGAATACATACAAATGGCTGAGAAGTAAACTTTTTTTGTGATTGCTGAATATAGCTGGCTTTCAGCCATTGCAGTGGTCTTCAATCTAATCTGTAGTGCCCAGAGCACCCTGCCAAGCAGCACAGTATGTGAGTTTCTTCCAAAAAAGTGGAAACCAGGAAACAAAGGAAACCAGGTGGTGCTCACTGTCTTAAAGAGGCAATCTTGGTCATGGCAGGTGCTTGGGGCTTCAGTCATTTATTAATTAAAGCATCTTGTGTGAGGCAGGAATTCTAGGACTGAAGGGATGGAAGTTAAAAAAAGACAACTTGATCTTGGGATCTACAGGTTGAGAGAAGCAGTACACATGTGACTATTACAGACTATCACTTCATACCTGGCTCTTGTGGTGGCTATAGCAACCATTTTGTGCAAATTTCAAGCAGCTTCGAACAAATGAAGCATCCTGGTGTCAATTGGGGCCTGTCTTGTAGACCTCAGCAGGTCTGTTCCAGACTCCTTAGCTTGAACACCTGTGAAAACACACTTGTGGAATGGCCTTCTGGAAAGGTGAGTATTAAAGGCTGGGTAATGGAAGAGAAAAGTGCTTCCTAGTTCATTGTAGAGGAGTATTTTAAGATGCATTTCATTGAGCCACCTAAATGTTGCAACAAATTGAAATGTAGTTCTTGTATTTCCTTTCCTTTCTCACTCCCTCACCCCCACTCCTTAAAACCATTCCCAAATAAAGTACCTCATAGAAGCTTTGATTTCATGATCTGGGTTTGAGCTGCCTAACTCACTGCTGTGCCCTCACATGAAGCAACTTAAGTAAGCAAAGGTTTCTTTCACCTTACCATGCTAGGGGCTACACTCCAGCATGGAAGAAATGGGAGACCCGGTGGTCATGAAGCAGAGGGCAAGCAAGAAGTGACATCAGGCTATAAAACATCAGTACTTACCCACAGTGACCTATTTCCTCTAGTCAGCCTCTGTAGCAGACAGCTTCAGGTTCACTGAGATGAACTTCCAGACCAAGCACAGTTATGGAGGAAGAGATATTTATTGAAGCTTATAGATCCAGGAAAAGTTCCATAATGGTAGAAGTTGGCCCCTCTGAAAGGACCAGACACAAAGAGAGGCCACCAGCCAAAATCCCTAAAAGCATACCACAAAACAAACACACTTCAGGAACTCCAGGCATTTTGCATATCTTTAGACGGGAATGTCAAATCCAGCACACATTAGTGCTGGACGGCCCAATGACACCTCCTCCAACCAAGAGGCTGGAAATCCAAGAAGTTTTAATAAACTCCTCAATCTGTTGGGGGGCATATATTCAAACTACCACAGCCTCCATCTCCTAAAGGTTCTACACCCTTCCCAGACAGTGCCACAAACTGGCAACCAAGAGTTCAAGACCTAAGCCTACAGGGAACACGTCACATTCCAACTACAGCAGTTGGCTTTCAGGGATACTCAAGTCATTGCAAATTACATAAGACCCTGCCTGATTTGGCATGCCTCAAAACGATTGCTTTTGTGAATTTATCTACTGATATGCCCCTGCCTAAAAGAGCAGTGTATGAAGGGATATGGAAGATTGTGGAGTGTTGGCTGGAGGAAGAGACTTCACAACTGTTTTGCAAGTATATAAACATTTTGTATTTAAAACCATGTGGATGTTGCCTTCTTCACAATATGTATATGCATTTTATAATATGAAATATTACCCTTGCGCTTCCATAATGTCTAGTGTTCTATAGTAGTCCATTGCCTGGCCTCACTCCCGTATTGCTAACATCTAAGCAACACTCAATTGTATTCCAAAATACAAATTTGATCAAGTAATTCCTTAGTATAAATCATTCAAACAGGATGACTGGAGAAGTTCTGATGTTGATACCTGTGTCGCATGATTTACAAGGTCCTGTATAATTTGGCCAGTGCATACTTCCCTAGCCATTTGCTATCCTCTCTTGACATTTATCATTCAATCCTCATGAATTTCCTCTAATCCCTTTATTTCTCCATTCTCTCTTAATTGCAGGCTTCTACTCATCAGGTTCAATTAGTCTGGGGTCTTCAGCCCATCAGTTTTTAACCTGTCCTTTGCAATTGTTCAGTGTTCAGCTGCCCTCCAGGCAATGATTCTTTGCTTGTAGGAGATGCCTGTCCGTGTGCTCCTGCCACTTCCTCATCTTTCTCTAACACAGCTCATTTATTCTTTTTCATCAGTATGGTTCTTCCATGGAAGAGAAGAATGCATAACAGATCACTCCACTGGTACCTTACCTATCTCCCACAGGTAAAGAATGGAAAGTTAGAGTCCTTAGGGCTATGGAGTTCAAATATTGTTCCTAACATCTGTCAGCTTACAGCTCTATAAGTTCCTTTAGTCTTACATTTCTTAGCTGCATATTGTGGATAATAATAAACATAATATGAACAAATAACTCGTGCAATTTAGCAGTGACCCACAGAGAGTGCTAGATAAATGACACCTATTATTATTGTAAT
This sequence comes from Orientallactaga sibirica, assembly GCA_036365145.1. Taxonomy (NCBI): domain Eukaryota; kingdom Metazoa; phylum Chordata; class Mammalia; order Rodentia; family Dipodidae; genus Orientallactaga; species Orientallactaga sibirica. The sequence goes on from JAEOAD010000001.1 coordinate 55,481,244, forward strand.
AATTACTATCACAACTGTCAATTTTCTAATAATAGCTAGAATTAATATTTGAATGTTTTATTTAAAATATTTAAAATAATTAGATATCTGAGATGATTAAGAAAAATGTGTCTTCCCTGAAAAGTTGGCCACATCTTAATCTCTAGAACCTGTGAATATGTTATTTTTGTATCATAAAAAGGATTTTGCAAAAGGCCTGGCTTTCTCTCCCCCACTTCACATGTCTCCAGTTCTTTAGAAGTTTCAGGGAGGAGGGGTATGAGAGAATGACACATATTAGAAATTGGAAAATTTCTCCCAAATGCATAAGTTAGCATAGAATCCTCTGATTTGTGACAATCTGCTTAAGGAAGAGACATAGGGATCCACTTCACAGTTGCAGCCACGCAGAGGGTCAGTATGTGTGCTTTAGTGAGAGCATGGTTCCTTCTGAGTTACAGAATACCTCCAGCTCCTAGTTTTTCCTATGTATTCTCACATGAAAAACTAATAGTATTTGAAACTTGTATTAAATATTTTTCAGCTATTTTACATTTTCTTACAAAAAATACATTTGTATGGTCACCTATACATTGAGTGAAGATGACAAAATCTTGTTGAGATGAAGATGTTGTATGTTGTCTGCTTTCACCAATAAAATGACTTTCCTGCACGCCAGCATCTTAAGCTACAGTAATTTATATTTTTAATGCAAAAGAAATCACCTGTCTCTCTCCATCATGGTCTTTCAATATACTCCACACAAATTATCAACACTGTGAACTCTACTGATGAAGGTTGAAGGTCCATGGGGCACACTATAGCTTTCTAGACTTTGAAATAGCATAAATTGGTAGGATGTTGCATGGAAAGCCCTGTTATGATGTCAATTTGGAGCATTTGTAAATAGAAAAGACTTTGAAACATAAATTTTATCATTTACGGTAAAATCACTATGCATTAGAGATAGCTATATACAAACAGACCTTCACTCTAATGAGAAACTTCTATTCTTTGCATGCAGATCTGAGGAAAACATCTGAAATATGATTTAAGAATCCAGAGACTAAGTAGAAATAGAAGCAAGATGAGTTGCACAAAGTTAGAGAAGATTTAAACTACAGAAGCAGGAATTAAGTTTTTCTGTTTATAGGCTGGAGGAAACCATTCATCCTTGCTCCATCAATCATTCACATGTGTCCATAAAGTGCAATAGGCCTGCAGGGACAAGTAAAGGCTACTAAAGAAGCAAGACTAGAATTTAGGTGACTGTACAGGACTATTGATTGCTTGCATCACAAGAACTACATTTTGAAATCTGGCACCTAAAAAAAAGAAAGGTATTCCTAGAAGAGATGTACCACACCACTTATCCTTGAAGCCCGCTAAGTACGTATGGAAAGGTCAGCTTTCTCTCTGATGAAATGCGTCAGGTAATTAACTTAGAAAGAGAAAAGCTTTATTTTGGATCACAGTTTTGGAGCTGGCTACATTGTTTGGGACCTATGGTTAGGCAATACTTCATAGCGGGAGCAATGGAAGAGCCATACTACTTACCTCATGACTAGCAGGCAAGAGTGAGACAGGATTAGAGTCCCACTGTCCACTATAGGAACATGTCTTCAGAGACCTAATTAACAACTCTCCTGCCCCAAGTTTCCACTGATCCCAATATTGCCAACATTAGTGGTTAAACCTTTTACCCTGAGTCTACAGGGGACATTAACATCCGAACTATTATAGCAAGCAATATTCCTACAAAGTGTTAATAACAGGATAAGGGAGTCAGACACGCAGTCAAATCATATGGACTATTCAATGAGAAGGGCAGATTAAAGAGGGCCATTTCAGTGTTATTTCACCTAACAATAAGTTTACCTCAAACTTTAGTATTATCTTACATTCTGTCTGTACTAAAGGCAGTCTCCCTCAGTCCTTGCCATGTTCTCCTTCTCCTTCATTGTGCACCAAAGTAGAAATAGATCATATTCAACATGAATGAAGAGATTCTGTTCAAGCCTAAGGAGACCAATGACTATGAGCTCGTGTACATTTTTGCAAAGCATCCTCTTGTGTAGGGAGCCTCATTCCTGAAGGAGGAATTAGTATGTATCAGCAGGTATGATTTTTCTTGGATGGGAATATCCTTGAGTAAGAAGATGTCTGCATTTTTCTGACATGCCAACCTGACAGCTGCTTCTATGACCTTTAGTCATCTCTGTATAGTCAACAGTAATACCTTTCTTTGACTCATAGCTCTTCCCTTGATGGTGCTCACTACTGACAGATCTTTACTGTTATATGTCTTTTTCCACTATGGAGTTGACATTTAAACAAGTAATTTGACTTGAGGGAGAAAAAAAATAATTGTAATTTTAAATTATTGTCATTTTGAATCTATATCTCAGTAGTGAAATGATAGCAAGGCAAAACAAAGCCATACAAAAATACTCATGTCCTATATATTTAAAGAATACCCTGACTTATAAGGTGAAGTGTACATGTTAACATGGTTTTATAGACAGATTAACATGCTTGTATATATTGTACATGTATGTCTGCACACACTTACCTTTCTGCACAGATATAATGAATATGTATGAAGACAAAAGTAGGAAACATTAACAATAATTATGCCTAGATTTGGAAATGTGGAGATTGTACACTTATGTTTATTTTTTAATTCCTCACATCAAAACCAAAAAATTAAATACTAATAACTACATTATAATTTCAATGCACATAAAATTTGCATGAGATTTTCTTCTTTATATAAGAACATGGTCTGTAGAGTGAAAGCCATTAAATATATGAAACAGAATTACACCAAACCAGCTTGCAGCGTGCGAGGCTGCAGCATGCTGTGGCGGCACACAGGATCTGAAACAGCGCTCATGCACACATCCTTCCTTCCGGCTTCCATGCTTCCTCATTCCGTCTGCTGCCTGCTTCTCTGCAGTCACAGCCAGTAACATGCTTGGGATAGAATCGGAACTCTTTTCAACTGGAGTCTCCCATATGTTCATTATAGAAAATGTGTTTGCATTTTCACTGCAACACACCGCATTTACTGACACTGCCTGACTGTGAATTCTAGCTGGGAGAAAAGAGGGACTGGCAGATGAAGTGAAAGAAAGTTGCTGAAGTAGAATCCCAGCCCAAGAGAGTTTCAGAGTTTCACAGGACTTTGGAAGTTCTTCTGTTAGGCATATTTCTCTCTAAAGAATACCCAGGTTACTGGTTTTTCTCCTCTCAAGCTCTTTTTTTTCTCTGTAGAAATGCCTATAATTTCATGAATTATAGCAACACACAAATTCTCTCAGCATGGAAGACATATGAGACAAATGTATCTAATTATCAGTTGGTTAAACTCTGTGTTTAAGGTGATTTTGTCTTTTTCCCAATCACCTATTCTATTTATTCTTATTTTATGGGTAGTTATAGATTCAACATCAATGGTGTGGTCTGGTTGAATTCTGTATTATACAGTTGGATGGATTGACAGATGAGTGGAGCTAGCAAGACAGAGAGCACCATTTCATTTTCTTACTTTTCCCCATTCTTCGAGCTTACCACTGGAGAACAAATGAGAAATGTTTAGCACTCAAAAATTGAGAAAATTTTGCTTATCAAATCCACATTTTTATGCTGCTTCCAGTAGACAGCTGGTGCTCTGTACCACCTGTCTTCATAAAGTACATGACCTTTCTAAGGTTTCTAACTTCTAGTAATCTAGAATAATTGCCATAATATGATCAAGACTTTTTTTTTTGTCATTGACTACTTGAGATTTCTAGTTGCCCCTATGCTAGTTTTCTAAATCTACTATAACAAGGTACAAGGGTTAAAACAGAAGAAATGCATTGCCTTATAGTTTTGGTTTCAGCAGGATCATGTTTGTAGCAGACAGCTTCAGGTTTGCTGAGATGAACTTCCAGACCAGGCACAGTATTGGAGGAAGGTATATTATTTATTGACGCTTACAGATCCAGGGGAAGTTCCATAAGGGAAGAAGAAGCGGCCTGCTTCCACAGATCCAAGCAAGAGAGAAAAACCAACCAGCCACACAGCACACAGAGCAAAACTACAGCCAAAAGAGTCACACAGCACACTTCAGGAACTCCTGCTAGGCACACTTTGCATATCTTTACAATGGAATCTCAAACCCACCACCACACCATAAGACTGGCCTCCAGTAACATTGCTTCTAGCAAGGTGAGTGCAGATGCAAACTATAACTAATAAAACACTGAATATATTGGGGGACATATATTCAAACTACCACAATGTTCTCTGGGAAGGTTTCAGAGAACAATTCTTTCTTGGCTCTTTCTAGTTGCTGATGGTTGCTAAAGTCCTTGCACTTGGTTTACAGGTGTATCATTCTAATCATCTTTCCTCTGTGGGGACAGGGTGGACAGAGTTCTGTTCTCACACAGTCTTCTTAGAAGGGTATCAGCCTTTGGATTTAAGTTTGCCTCAACCCATATGCCCTCACCTTAACTAATTACATATTAAATAATGCTATTTACAAATAAGGTCACCTTTGTAGGTTCTGGAAGCATATGAGTTTTTGGAAACTATTAAATCTCCTATATCCACCAAGAAATAAATATGTCTTTGTGGTTTGTGGATTTTTATTTTGAGACTTTCAGAGCAAATGCCCTGAAATTGTACTTAGATTTTTTTTTAATATGTGTTTTCTTTTTCTTCCAGCTCAGCTCAGGAATTTTTTTTTTTATTCCCATCTTGCCCTTCCACAGACTGAATTTTTCCATTTTATGTTAGCTGTGAAAGAAAGATCTAGAGTATTTCCAAGAATTTTCCATTAATTTCAGATTTTTTTTAAAATCAATATACAGGAGGCAGGAGAGATAACTAAATTGGAAATGTGCTTGGTTTTCAAATATTAGGACATGAGTTTGATTCCCCAGAATCCCTATGCAAAGAAAACTTGGGGCATGTGATGCATATTTATATTCCCAATGGCTGGGGAGATGGACATAGGTCAACCCTGTGGCCTGATGGGCAGCCGGTCTAGCCAAATGGTGAGTTCCAAGTCTGAATAAAAGTTGATAATATCTGATGGACAACACTCAGTGTTGTTTTCCGGCCTCCACATGCACATGCACATATAAACGTGTACACATACACAACACAAAATAGATAAGATGCAGTGATGGACTCAAATGGGAGCTCAGAATTTGTGGAACCAGTTTCACTTCTTTTTTCTTCTCTGTGAAATCTGGAAACAAGCCACCGCGGGCTATTACCATCAGCGGTGCTCTGTGTTCCCATTTTCTCTGCCTTTCTTTATGCTGTTTCTTCCATTAGTAATGCATTTCCTCACTATTATCAAAATCCTACTGATTCTTCAATGACTCAACCAAACGTCTTCTTCTCCCCCTAGTTTTCTCTTTCCTGCTCAATCTGTCTCAAGGTAAAATTACTTTCACTTTCCTCTACCTGCTTGTATTAAAGCTTCAGGCTTTGACTTCAGTTTCCCTGAGTTTACCTGTGTGACAAGAAAATTTCTTTAGCTTGTTTTAAGCCTTGGTAACCTGGGAATAATAATTTATACCTTTAGGTAAATTGTTTATCATAATGTTAAGCACAAAATTAATCAATACATTTTAATTGTCTTTTGGACTCTCTTTGTTGAGCCACCTTTCCTCTTTTTTTCATGACAATGTCAATAAAATATGAAAGCAAGGGGGACTTATCTACTATGATTTCAATGCATCAATAGAATTATCACATTCATTTCACTTATAATCTTCTAAACTTCTCCATTAGCCTCTCTGTTTCATGATATTGATTGCATAGTACACACCACTTTGTGACTTATTTATTTCATCATTCGAGGTACTTTTTTATTACACATTAATCTTATATTTACTGGGATCTCTCTCTGGCCTTTCCTTTTCTCCCTGGGCTTTATAATCTCTATCAATGAATCTTGAAACAAGAAACAGGATGTAATGTAGAAGTCAGGTAGAGTTTATTATAGAATGACACGGGGCTTTCTCCAGGGTAAGAGTAGGTAATGACTAAAAAGAAGAGATTATCCAGGGAAACTCTCTCAAGGTGAGAGTGGACAATGGCCAGAGAGAATATTATGCCAGCCTAAATGTTTAGGTAGGCTTCTGACTGTTTGCTAACATCTCCTAGAGCAGACAGATTTCCTGAGGGGCAGTCCAGATGATTGACAGTTCATTTTGACTAACTCTTAAGGGAGGGGACAATGGTAGGCTTTTGTTCTTTTCTGGAAAACTTACTACTAGGTAGTAATCTTCCTGGCAGTACAGAAGGTCATATTTCCATCCGCGGCCAGAAATATCACTCAGATTCATTTTGTTGATGGAAAATTATGTAACTATAGACTTAAAAGTATTTAAGAAAGAAAAAAGTTAAATATATAAAAAATAGGCACTTTGTAGCAAGAAGAAATAGCTTTTCTTTTCTTTAAGGGGCCTCAACAAGCCTTGCTATCTCTACCCTTCTCTCACTCATACAATGTGTTAAATGTTATGGATGTACAATTGAGATACTTTCTTCTATTCCAGTTCAGTGTTTTTACTTGTAAAGTTGTTGTGTTACCAGGGACACAGAAGGTGGGGCCTAAAGCTAATTTGGGGGAGGAGGGTTAACTTTCTTCATTGACCTTCGATCCTGATAATTTCTAGCCAACTACCTAACTCCACACCATGAAAAATTTATTACTATAATTCTTTTCATTAAAACATGTGACATTGAGCTAGAGATATGGCTTAGTGGTTAAGGCGCTTGCTTGCAAAGCCAAACGACCCAGGTTCAACTCCCCAGGACCCACACAAGCCAGATGCACAAGGGGGCACACTCATCTGGAGTTCATTTGCAGTGCTGGAGGCCCTGGCATACCCATTTTCTCTCTCTCTACCTGCCTATTTCTATATCACTCTCTCAAATAGATAAAAATAAAATACTTTTTAAAAAGCATGTGTCATTGACATTGCCATGTGAGTTTTCCTGGGGAAGACATAAGGAAGCATCTACTAACCTCAGAAAGGATATCACCAGGCCAAAGAAATGAATCCAGGTGGACCTCAGCAAATGAGTGAGTTTATTGGGTTTTCTTATATGAAAATGAGTGAAGAATTGCTTGCAAGAACACAAGTAACTCAAAAGCAGCTTTTCACCCAGAATGGGTGGCAACCTCAGAAAAGCTACCCTAATTTAAGCTTCCACCTGTCTAGCCCTTCCCCCGCCCCACAAGACCATGTGTGACTGAGGCTGGGAGGCAACAGTGGCCTCACTATGAATGGACGCAAAATGCTGTGCTCCATGGTGGCCAATGATCTGTCAGGACCTAGGGACGTAACTATTGGTCAAAATATCAATTAAAAGGAAAAAGACTTTGGTGTCTTTTTCATATCTCCTGTATATTGAAATTTTTGCCTTCTAAAAAGGGAACTTGGAGGGAAAATCAGAGAACTCACAAAGGAGAGCAGAGCCATAGGTGAGGGAAGGATGATTCTTCACTATTTGCTTAGAAAGTGTGGTTTTCTATCACCTCTTAAACAATCCTGGGGTTTCTGCTCTACAGAAAAATAAAACAACATGATAACATTTTTCATACACACACACACACACACACAGTTGGGCAAGGAGGGAAAAAGAAGGAGAGAGAGAGAGAGAGAGAGGGAGAAAAAACAAAATTTCCAATAAAACTTAAAAAAAGGGCGGGTGGGCGTTGCAAACCTAGGTTTAATTTGCCACCCACCCACATCATGATGGATGAGCTTTCATTTGCAGGAGCAAGATTCCCTGGCATACATGCACACATGTATACACACACACACACACACACACACACACACACACAGAGAGAGAGAGAGAGAGAGAGAAGACAGAGAGAAACACACATGCACACACACACACAAATAAAATTTAAAAATAAAAAATAGTAAATACTACATTTGTTTAGTTCTGTTCTGAAATTAAGCATTAAAGTTATTAGACTTCCCAAACCATGTACCCCCCCTTTTTTTGATTTTTTGAGGTAGGGGGTCTCACTCCAGCCTGGGCTAAACTAGAATTCACTATGTAGTCTCAGAGGTGGCCTCAAACTCATGGAAATTCTCCAACCTCTGCCTCCAGAGTACAGGGATTAAATGCATGCACCATCATGCCCAGCCCAACAAACCATCATATTCTTATAGGTAATTTATTGAATAACTACATTGTGAGTTATATTCATTCCTATAGAGAAAAATCAGGTTTTAAAATTTTTTCTTTATCAATATCAAGAGTGTGAACTGAAGTTCTGCACTCCCATCCCTCCACTGCTCAAGAGGTCATAGCAGTGTTAAAGATTAGAACTTCTGTGATTGTGGAGAGCTGGTATGCACTCAAATTATCATGGGCTATATTTTACCCCCTTTAATAGTCATTTATTGTTAACCTCTGTGTTTGACCTAACATCCACCCTTGTGAGTATGAGGTAAATCCTTTTGGAATACACAAATTGGCCCCTAGTTTCCACAAACTCAAATCCTAAGTATGTCATCAGGTAATATGCGAAGCCTATAGCAGAGATGCACCCCACTTAACTGTAACCCTCTTACCTTGTGTTCCCACCAATATATTTTAAAAATATCTTGATTTATTAGTTTATTGTTTGGTTACTATAATAACTTCATGAAATCTCTTATGTTTGCACATGGTCTTTGGGACAATCAAAGGCCGTGTTCCTGGGCCATGATCACTCATATTTGGCTCCAGAATAAGGCATCTCCTAGTTCCTTCGAAGTGAGTTGCAGAGGTGAGAGCAGGATCAGTTCCAGACAGCTACATGAACAGATTGACAGAGGGACATCAATTTGATCAGGTTATGTCAGCCATGGAGACTGAGGTGAACAGACCTCAGGAACAGACAAGTAGTGTGCTCTGCCTGTTGGTCCCTTGATGCACACACCCCTGGTCAGATGACAGATGGGGAAGAAAAGTTGCCTTTGAGTGTTAGGTGTCCACCTCTTTAATCCAGGTGAGGGTGTTGAATGCTTGCTTTGTCTAGTATGTCTGCTCAGTTCTTGGCCTGGTTTTTCTAATATGGTTTTAATATTCTCAAGTTATCATATGTTACCACTTTAGCTTGGTAAGTTTATAGGCAATGCCCTTTCACTTTCAGGAATAAGTAATTCATCAATCTGTGCCTCCTGGGTGGTGTTAGGCAGGTGGTAGTATGTACATGCAATAACTTACTCATAATATTATGGGAAAAGAGTGGTTATATGCTCAACTAAAAGCCCACATCCAGTTTCTCTAATGATAAGGATGCTTATGGGATAGCCTGGTCAGTGAGTCAAAACCGTAAATGTAAAGAAGATTTCAGGCTATCATTTTTCTCAAGTAATGCCTTGTGCATTGTTTCTGTTGTTTTCTTCTACCTGCCTGGAATCAGATATGAGACTGGAGCCAAGAGGGTGATTTCACACACTCAGATGATTCTGAGAGTGAAAGCCACTCTAGGATGGATAGATAACAGACTGAAGGAGAGTGAGCATGTTCCGTGGAACTAGTAAACCAGCCATGAGATAGATCCTTTGCACTCTGGAAGGAACAACTCTTGGTTGACAAATCCACTGAAAGTTACATGTTGCAGAATGTGTTTCCTGTTTGGTATTTACATTTCAAACATCCCTGTGTCATTTCAAGATGAAAATTTCCTTCACACTAGTTTGAATATATGTCCCCAATATATTCAGTGTTTTATTATACATCTGTTGCAATGTCACTGGGGCTGGTCTTAAGGTGTTAATGGTGGGTTTGAGATTCCTAAAGATATGCAAATTGCCTAGCAGGAGTTTGAAGTGTGCTCTGTGATTTTGGCAGTTTTGCTCTGTGTGCATTTGGCAAGATGGCTTTTGCTCTCTCTGCTTGATTTCTTCTTCTGCCATTATGATCTGTGGTTCAATAAATAATATCCCTTCCTCCATAATTTTTAAAAATCAGCTACAGAGAGAGATGGAAAATGCTCAGTAGGCCAATAGTTATTAGAAAACATGGAAAATATAAAAGTAAAAATAAGAATAGGAAAATGTATGATCATGTCATTGCCACATAGATGGTCCTGCAAAGGATGTTTTAAACATTCTACATTGTCAGACACAAAAATGTTGGGCATCACTGAAGGACAGAGAGCTGCTTCCTATAAAAACTTCTGGTTCTTTCACGGCTCTGTCACCAACAACCTTTTCTATGGCAATTCAGGTAGCTTTTCTACAATTCAGTTTCCTCATCTGTGAAGCAGAAAATGAAGGTAGTGGGATCCTGAGTTTCTTGAAAGTATTAACATCCCACACATGGATGAGAGAATTTCTTCCAGGAGGCGGGATTCACAGCCTGATTTTATTTGATGCTTGGCCTTTGGGGCTTTGCTAGCTGAAATCTTCAGATTACATTTTTGGCAGTGGTACCTCTTAAACATCTACTTGCAGCTAGCTCTGACAGCATTCCTTCTGCTGCGGAACCTACCCTTTTAGAACACTCAACTGATTCAGCATTGCATAAGGCACCTCCATAACTTTCAAGTAAAAAAGGATTTCGAGGAAGTCACATTTAATACCTATGTACTTTTTAAAAGGTTCTGGGAACCTATTTTCAATGAGCTAAGAAAACAAGGAATATTCATACAATTTAACATTGTTGTATGTATGCCTTTTAAAATACTCATCTTATTTCTTTAGTTCTATTTACTATTAAACATTATTGGAAATTCTACCTCATTCCATTTGCTCTTTAAAAAAACACTCTAAGTGACTCTTTCCAATTCTGAAAACTCTTGGCTAAATACTGGTGCTATTTTCAACTTATAGTAACTGGCAACCTCACATTTTGCAAAGTTCAAGAGGAGCAGAAACTCAGCTTCCAAATCTAGCACTCTGTCAACATGCTTGATGGAACAGGAAGCAGACATGGAAGGTGAATGTTTGGAACCCAAGTTCTCCCTCATGGGTAGCAGACTCAGATGAAGACTGCTCTCTCATCTCATTTTTAAGATGGTTCTATCATGGATTAGACATCTCATCTTGCCTCTTTAAATAAAGTTTCTTTTAAACTCTCACTCTTAGGCACTATTTTTAATACTGCTACTATCAAAAGTCATGCAGTCTATCTTCATGACATCCCTGCAAACAATGTGTTTAAGGAAGCAGCGTTGTCTAAGTGGTAAGAGTTTGAGGATGGGGTCTGATGAGATGGCTCAGTGGTTACAAGGCACTTTCTCACAAAGACTGCAGGGTTGGGGTGCATTTCCCCAGTATTCATATCAAGCCAGATACACACAGTGATGGAAACACATGCAGATGGAGTTTGTTTGCAGTGACAAGAGACTCTGATATGCTCATGTTCTCTGTCTCTCTCTCTCTCTCTTCCAAATAAATAAAAATATTTTAGAAGAAATGTGTGGTTGATGGAAAAAGTGATCTGTTATGTTAAGTCATCACTCACTATGGTGGCTTAAAAAGAAAATGTTCTCCATATGTAATGGTGTTTTAGGAGTTCAGGAAGAGAACTTCAACTCCAAACACTGAGTTTGTGTCTGTTTTTACAAAAGAATTGGGATAAAACAAGATTGAGAAGGATAATTACTAAATTATTACATCTTTATTTAAGAATATCAAGGATATAAGGGAGAGTTAGCAAACGGAGAGAGGGGACTAGATACACTCACATGGTCCAAGAGCCCATGAGGGAGGGGGGCATGGGTCTGGGAGAAAGCAAAAATGTGAAAAGGGATTTTAGATTTAGAGTGGAAAAGAAAATTACAGAAAGTTCCTGTCATGTGGAAGGCAAGAGGGGGGAAAGTGGGGGTCAGGTCTCCCCCGCTTCTTAGCCCAACTGGGAAAAGACAAGATAGGGGGCTTACCAGACAGGGACCTAGAGATTCAGGACAGGTGCAAAGCCAGAGGAGGGCTTGCCATCTGCTAAGGATCTCTATACAATCTCAGTATGGTGGGCTGTACCTTCAGGCTCAGCTGAGCCTCAGAGGGGAATGACTGGTCTGGGCTAGGGGCTGGCTCAAGAAGAGGTCAGCTATGATGCCAAGTTTAGGGACAAGCTTATAACCAACCAGAATTCCTGGATCAGATTTAAACCTTAATATTAGGAAAGGGGAACTCCTTCCCAGAGAAGGACTCAGGTTATTTATGAAAACACAGATTAGGCAAAAGATAAGGAGAAGCCAGATTCTTCTCTGATCTCTAGCAAAATGGAGACTGCAAAGACAGGCCCAAAGACATTCCTGCTATTTACTTTCCAGGACTACGGCTATGCCTCACATAGCTTCAAGGGTTTATAGTTGGGCCTCATACTTAACCTCTAATTGGTGGAGGCTTTGCAAGGTGGAACCTTGCCTGAGGAGTTGTGTCATTGGGGGCAGACATTGCCGTTTATAAGTCCAGCCCACTGGGTGTTCAGAGAGAACCCACGCTTGCTGCTTCCTCATTGCTGCTGCTGAGATTTCCCCTTGTAACTAAAGCCAACCTTAACTGTGTCGGTCTAACAGCAGCTTTTGGTTGGGTCCCATCAATGAGAAGGTAACTATTACACCCACTCTATACTAAAACTTATTTTCTAGGACTGTAAAAGGGAATGGGCATCTCTATCTAAAGGGCAGATTGTGATTCTGATATAAAATAACACAAGTAGAGCCTTAGTTAACCTTGGTGTGTGGTCAATATTTTACTACATCTCTGTATGTTAGTTGTAATTATCATTGTCATGATTGCTTGAAGTAGGAATATCCACAGCACTAAAATTTTAGAAAGCAGTTATCTGTGGTGCCAACCTTAAATATTGTCTTTGCCATAATATATACTGGATAAACTTGCGCTTATTTTTATTTCTTTAGTGCTAAGAGTTCAATCCAGGGCATCATGCCTGCTAGGGAAGTGCTTTAACATTGAGGGACTTTTAAACTCACAATAAATTTAATTATTTTATTGGTTTTTCTAAACTTGTCCACACAGTATATTTGAAAGGTTTAGACTTCATTGTTTGTCCCATGTGTGTTACAATAACTAATGCATAAATGTGCATGGAAAGAATTATTTTAAGATGATAAATAGCAGGAGTGAAGATATGCTAAGGGGAGATGTTTGTACCTCTGCTTTTGGCCATCAGACTATTGACACAATGAATCCCAGTAAACTGGAATTTCCCCAGGAATTTCAAGCTGAAAGAAAGAAAAGGTTGGATCAAGCCTGGTGCCAGACAGAGGAGGGACTTGTTTCCCAGGAAATGATTTCACACAGTTCTGACAACTTGTCAGACCACCTTCCTGGAGAGCCTAGAGCCAAGAAAACTCACCAGGCTTGCTTAGTTGTGCAGACTTCTTACTTTATATTTAAACCTGAGCTTTATGTCAGGACTTGGAGGATGGACTTGAGAATGTGTCACTGGACTCTTTATCTCTCAGTATTGAATAAATCTTCTTTCTCTGTTTTTTTTTTTTTTTTTCATTGTTACTTTTCTATGTAATTGTCCTACTAAGGATGGTGGTCACACCTAGTTTGTCAGGGCTGCCATGGCCTAGACTCATACTCTAATAATGCAGTCACAGAAGAGTTCTCTGGCATTCACCTATTTTTTACTATAAAAAAGCTAAATCCTAGGGGTGGAGAGATGGCTTAGTGGTTAAGCCCCTGCCTCCTAAACCTAAAGAACGCTGGTTCCAATCTCCAGTGGTTTCAATCTCCAGGTCCCACATTTAGCCAGATGCAAAGTGACGCAAGGGCGCAATGCCTCACTTGACCACAAGGGGCGCACACATCTGGATTTCATTGGCAGCAGCTGAGAGGCTGCTGCCGCTCCCATCTCTATCTGTCTTCCTCTTCCCCTCTCTCTCTCTCTGTGTCTCTCTCAAAAAAAAAAAAAAAAAAAAGCTAAATCCTAATATAACAAAATGTGAAAAGGAACTCTTTCATGGTTTTAGCTCTAAAGTAAATTCTCTAGACTAGGATAATCTCTACTTCTGAGAGCAACTGAAAACCCCAAACACAACATTAGAGTGCTTATTAAAAGCACCAATTGTGTGACCATTGCTGGTTACCCCTTCAAGTTTCCATATAAGACATAGGGAATTGGGAAAATAAAGAAGTAGGACATTCATATGGGAACTTGGGGTGATTTGAGAGCATCAGTGCCTTACTTTGGTGGTTATTCTCAGGTGGGCAATAACTCAGAAGTGAGGGTCCAGGAAAATCAACAGTGACACAAAGCTCTCAAAGTCAGTGGCCTTCATTTCTCATCTTTATAAATTTCAATGAAAGAACCATAGACCCGAGGAAAAACTTAAAGAAATTTTATTATATGAAAAGTTCAGAACTTAGAAGGAGAGACTAAGAGAAGGAAAATATACAGAGCTCTTGTCCAGTTTTCCTGAAAATGGGGAGGCTTACCCAGAGACTCAGGCGTGGCGGTTTTAAGGAAATCTACTGGATAGAGGCTGAAGTGGTCAGTTTACTCCTGATGTAAGCCCTCTGGGTAGAGTCAATCTTTTAGGAAAAGACTAACCCATTTACATTCCTTTCCCTCCCAGGAAAGGAAGAGGTAAGAACAGAGACACTTATTCACCTGCTCTGGTGTGTTCTAAGATAAAGGAGATAAGAAAAAGAAAAATAATAATATAAAACAGATTATCTGTCACAGGCCCAGGGGAACTTCTCTCACTTAGCCAAGAGAAAGCTATTCTTTCTGGGTGTTCTGATGCCCTTTACCTGCTTTGGCATGAGGTCTTTCACTGAAGAAGGGTCCATCCCTCCAAGTGAGCCAGGATGTGAAAGGAGGAGAATTTCTTATAGAGGTGACTATATCATGAAGCTAAAAATGGTATCTGAGTCCTAATGATTTCAATTTTTTTAATTTTATTTTTATTTATTCATTTATTTGAGAGAGAGAGAGAGAGAGAGAGAGAGAGAAAGAATGGGCACTCCAGGGCCTATAGCCACTGCAAACAAGCTCCAGAGGCATGAGTCACCTTGTGCATCTGGCTTATGTGAGGCCTGGTGAATTGAACCAAGCCTGAGAGATATGAGACAGGAAATTAATATGTAAAACTATGTGCAACAGAATGGCAAACAGGCAATAGAAAATAGCTAGGCATGTTAGGGTAATAGGACACTGAAATTCTTTTCCTTTTGGCTAAACTTGGGAAATGTCGTTGAGCCTATAAGTGTATGTGTGTGTGGATTTTTTTTTTTTTTTTTTTTTTTTTAGGAGTCCTCCTAACCTTCACCTTGCTGAAGGCCATAAATGCCAGAAGAGTCTAGTTTTTTCCTCATCTCATTTTCCCTAAAGGAGTTCCACTTCCCCCAAACCAGAGGTGGGACTGTGACTAAGATTGCAAGGCACTTGGAAACCTGGGACAGGAAGTGGTCTTATCAGCTCATCCCCAAGTTCAGTGAAGCCTTATGTCCCATATTTGGAAAGCTCGCCTACTCTATAGGGGCTCTGCTTTCTTTTCTTCTCTTAAGTTCTACACTAAAATCATTCTAAGTGCGATACTTTGTGGCCTATGGATTTCATTCTTCAAATTCATGAGACAGAACTTAAGTGACCACTGATTCACTGAAAGTTTGGTGTGACCATAAACATTTGTAATCCCAACTCCTAAATTAAAAGCCTAAACAGAGTCAAGAAAAAGCCTCTGTTGGGTCAAAGACAACCCAAATTCCCATATCAAGAGCCTTAGTGTAAAAAAGTCCATGCTACAAAAATGAGCCAAAAGGCACGTTCTAAATTAACATAAAATCTCTAACTATGCAACAGGGACATTGAACTACTAATTTTCTCCATGCTCTGGCGGCTTCCTTCTTTGGCAGTGTATTCTTCTTCATGCTCACTCTTGCCTCGCTTCCTACTCTCTATGTGTCCCTTTCCAATACTTTGTTTTAAGACACAAGGATCTCAAGCTCCTCCACAAGTGCCTTTTACACCCCTGTATCTGGTATCTGCTCCAGTTAAAGAAGGTTGAGTTTAAACAACCTAGATTGTAGACTCAAAAGAAGTCACTGCTGGAATATTATCCAAGGACGACATGCTGTGTGTAAAAAGATTGTGACATACTATTTGGATCCAATATCGCTACCCCTAATTTGAGAGGAGACAGAAAGAAGGGAAGGAATGCAACATAGGTTATGGAAGAGAGAAGCTTGAATTAGATAGAAAATTGGAGGTTTGAAAATGGAATAGAGTGGTTTTTTTCTCATACCTTTGTGCTAAAAAAATACCCAAATACCTCTTCTACTACTAAAAGTTATAGGTTATGTATGGAATCTGTGCCAGATGTTGTCAAGGGCTATGTACAAAATAAAAGCTCAAAGAACAAGCAGGAAGCAGTGATGGAAGAAAATACAACTCTCTTTTTTGATGCGCTTCTATGCACTCAAGGCCCTCCTTAATAGAGTGACCAGGGAGAAAAGGAGAAGCAAGTAGATGGGTTGGTGGGTGGTTGGATTCACTGGTGTCATTGCAGAGTACACACAAGTGGAAATCCAAAGCAGAATGTGTTATATGTACCCGTGCCAGGTGCTCTTCCTGCTCCTCTTTATGTTGCTCTATAAGTTAAAGCACTTCCTTGAACCAAGAATATTTAGTTGGAGGAAAATTCTGCTTGAGGTGGTATCAAAACAACCATTAAGGATGTTTCTAAGAGCATTATCTAGGCACCAAAAGGAGGCAGGCATGATGCAGAGAAAATGCTGGACCAGGAATCTTGGTTTCATACTCTGGCCATAGTTCAGGAGAAGCTTTGAGAAAGGTCAATCACAGTTGGCTTCCCATTAAGATTCAAATTCTGGCTCTGTTATTTAGCAGCTGTGTGACCTAAGGCACAGTTCTTAGCCTCTTTAATCCTCAATTTCTTCATGCACAAAATGGGAAAATGCCACCTACTTCCTAGGATTGCTGAGAAGAATAATGAGATCATCTAAAGTCCTGGGAATGTGTTTGGAACCCAGTAGGGGTCCAATAATGATGAGTTTCATCAAATCACCCATGAGTACATTTTATGCTCTGTTGACCTAAGAGAAAGCTCATGATGATGAAATAGAATATATTCTAGAAGAACTCTTTCAAGTGGAAATCATTTTAAAATAAGTCATGTTTCTTACTCTTCAAAAAAACAAACAAACAAACAACTATGGATCTTAAAGTGAAGGTGAGATGGGGAAATCCCATATGTTTTTAGAAGATGAATTCTAATCAATAGAATCAATTTGCTCTTCAGTTTCTGTTGACATACTTATTTTTATTAGTGTTGTTATGTGTGTTTTATTTATCAATTACAGAAGACATGCATAGTCATTGTAGACTATGCATGTGTGTGGCAAAGTATTTGTCCTTTCAATTTTTTTTTTTCTAGAAAGAATATTTTGGGGCTGGAGGGATAGGTTAGCAGTTAAGGCACTTGCCTGTGAAGCCTAAGCAACCAGGTTTGATTCCTCAGTGCCGGTTCCTCCCGGAAGGTAGAGCAGAAGAAAGAGCCAATTCAGTGGCTTTTCTTGAGGCTGAGCGGGAAGATGGGTGTCGGCAGCTCAGACCCTCCCCCCCCCAAAACACCGGAGAGAAAAAAACACACTGAGCCGGGAGTTTTGTTGAGGCAGGAACTCGTCTTATTGTAATGAGAGGGTGTATATATAGTTTTGAGAAAGAGGGTGGGTCTCAGGATGGGAAAAAGGTGTAAGGGCCAATAGTATTTCACCAAGTCAGCAGTAGCTGGGCGGAGGCAGTTTCGGCTTAGGCCTTGCTGAGTCACTCTTAAATGGAAGTAATAGGCCAAAGACAGGTCGCTAAACTCTAGTCAGGCTCAGAAAGTTCCGCTAGGCCTCACACATGGGCCTCTTAGGGCCCAACACCCCGGACTCACGTTAGCGAGATTCACAAGGGGGCACATGTGTCTGGAGTTTGTTTGCAGTGGCTGGAGGCCCTGGCACACCCATTCTCTCTCTCTCTCCCTCTTTCTCTGTTAAACAAACAAATAAATGAATAAAATATTTTAAAAAAGAATATTTTGAGTCTATGACAGGTGAGGTCATGAGCCTTAGGGGTATAAAGCCTGCTCTTGTCTGACTAAATGTATATATCATTCCCACCAAGCTGCCCTGAAAGCATTACACTTAATGTTCATATTCACATATTAACGCTACTCTCACTTCTGGTTACAGAAGCTTCTCTTTTCAGATGGTGATGATCACTGGGATGACCCAAAAGGCAACATACTGCTGAGAAGAAGGGATGGAGGAGTGCCCAGCACTGAAACACCTCTGTCACACCCTCCAAGGCTCAGGGACCATTGCGGAAGAGGGGGCAGATAGAATGGGCAGATAGAATGGAAGAGCCAAAGGAAGGGTATGACTTCTTACAATACAACTGCCCAGATAGAATTTGGCCTCGATATCCATGACCTTGCAGTGCCTAGCAATACCTTCGCAAGACCCTCAATATGGAAGAAAAAGATGATGACATCAAATTAAAAGAGAGACTAATGGAGAGAGGGAGGGGATATGATGGACATTGGCATTCTAAAGTGGAATGGGGGGAGGGGAGGGAAATATCATGTGGTTTTTGTATGTCAGTATAGAAGTTGTCAATAAAAAAAAAGAACAGAAAAAAAAAAAAAATAAATGGGGCTGGAGAGGTGGCTTAGTGATTAAGGCACTTGCCTGTGAAGCCTAAGAACCCAGGATAAATTCCCCAGATCCCATGTAAGCCAGATGCACATGGTGGCGCATACATCTGGAATTTCCTTTGCAGTGGCTAGAGGCCCTGGCACACATGTTCCCTCCCTCTCTTCCTACCCCCCCACCCATAAATAAAAAATTAAAAATAAATTTTAAAAAAGAATATTTTGAAGAATGAGATTTATTTATATCATTCTATATATTGCATTTTTAATATGTAAAACTTAAGTATAAACTGAAGTTCCCAGAAAGTGCTGCATCTGCCTTAGATAGGGATGAATGGACTGATAGATCTCCTGAAAAGATAGAATGTTGCAGGATCCAAGCCAAATTACCTTGGGCTATCTTTAGCCCCTTCATAGTTATTTATTGCCCAACTCTGTCTGCTGTAGCACTCTGGAACTATGCATTGACCTTTTTAGTGATCATTTTTGGAATGTAAGAACAAACCCCCAGCTTACACCAGTCTAATGTCTAAGACTGTCATTAGATAGCATCTAAAGCCTATGGTGGAGATTTCCCCATGCCCACTTTCCTGTAACCTACCTATTGATGCTTCAGCCAATGTATTTGGAAAGTGTCTCTTCTTAAAATAAAAATATTTATTTACTTAAGGGGGGGGGGAGAATAGGTGTACCAGGGCCATTAGCCACTGCAAATGAACTTCAGACATAGGTGCCACCTTGTGCATCTGGCTTATGTGAGTGCTGCACAATTGAACCTGGGACGTTAGGCTCACAGGCAAGCACTTTAACTGCTGAGCCATTGCTACAGCCCTGGAAAGTGCTTTAGTTTATGACTATCTTTTGTTCTGTAATGATAAAATCTTCATTAAACTGTTAACACATTTGAACATAGAGTTTGGGGTTACCTAAATCTGTTTTCCCAGGCCATGATCATTTATATTTGGCTCCAGAATAAACTACTTATTTCTCTTTGAACTGAGAGCTGTATTTTTTGTGCATAATAGAATTTTTGGATTAATCATTTTGAAAAAGTAGAATATTTGAGTCATAGGCAATCAAAAGAGGAGCTATCATTTATTAATAAGAAACAATAGAAATATAATCTCAAAGCTATTTATTATAACTTCAGAAAACAATGAAAAATGTATGCATATAGTTGCTAGAAATATAAGAAACTAAACACCTATGTAGACATTACATAAATTTGGAAATAAAGCATTACTTATTCTCCTGAAGTTCTTCTGGGCACATTCCCTGTGTTATTCTTGAATCTGTAAACTCTAGCTTCTGGTAATGTTTGTCTTCAAACATGCCATTGATACGCATTAGGGGCAAGGTTGTTTTGTTAATAGGCAGTCAGTTAGGGACAGGCCCAAAGAAACATAGATGCCGCTCTGTCCTGGTGAGAATAGAACCCCAGGGTGACTCAGTCTCATCCAAGATGAGAAAGCAGCAGCAACTTCCTGATCCTTCCTTAACTTTTCACAGTTTGAAGCCATGGGTGGGCCTTTCCTCAGTAGGTGCTTTTCCTGGGCCCAGAAACCAGTAAAGGTCCTTCATATACATATTTAAACTTGGCAATGAGGCTCATCCTCAATGAGATACTTAATTTATATAAGGACTTTATCCAAACTTCAATGTGAGATTTTTTTTCTGGTTTTCTCGCTTTCTTTACAGCCTGGCTAGGAAGAGGGGAACTCCTCTTAGCCAGGATACTTACCTGATTCTCCCCCCACCTTTACCTCAACTTTTCCTAAAATAAACCTCATAATTTATCCTTCTATGTATCTTCATTGTTCCATTCTTTGCTAAACATGGACAAGGACTTGAGAGTTGAGATCCACTGGCTTGGGAGTTCGAAGTCCAGAGTCTAGCCTCTCTACCACAACATTATGGAGAACCAATCCAATATTAATGTTCTGAACACACTGAATAATTTTGATGGCATGTCCTGTGTTATTATTAAAAGGCCCAAAAGCAAGAAGGCATTAGGGAGCGTCCTCTACCACTTATCTTGTCTTTTGTTTTTGCTTGCTGGTGTCTTTCTTATGTCACTGAATGTAGTATTTATTTTATTGGAGCTGTTTCTTTTCTTTTCTTTTCTTTTCTTCTTTTTTGGACATCTATTTGTTAGGTGTTCAGTATATTATAAGGAAATAATTCAAGATTATAAGGAAATTCATTGACATTTTCTGGAAGTACTCTTATAGTTCTGTTTTCTGCATTTAAAATTTTGATAACTAGTAGTTCATTCTGTTGTATGGTATGAGGTGCAGGATTAGCTTTCATTCTTTTCAGTAGATTGAGATAGCACATTCATCAGTGCTAAATAAAACTGGTTCATTTCTGTATCATCTTTCATGCTTACTATTATCA
This sequence comes from Orientallactaga sibirica, assembly GCA_036365145.1. Lineage (NCBI taxonomy): Eukaryota > Metazoa > Chordata > Mammalia > Rodentia > Dipodidae > Orientallactaga > Orientallactaga sibirica. The sequence continues at coordinate 55,502,287 of JAEOAD010000001.1, forward strand.
TTTTTTCCACTCATACATCAAGAGCATTCCTTTAATGTTAGGATATTATAGTATGTCTTAGTATCTGACATGGTTAGTTTCTCTCATTGCTCCCTCCTTGTTTTTCAGTATCTTTCTAAGAAATTTTTCACATTTATTCTCCATGGTTGTTCTAAAATGAAACAAAAATATGTGTTGCATCATGATGATACTAAATATACAGGAATATGCTCACACTGTCCCACACAAAATAAACAAAATGAAAGGTAAGTCTTGTGTTCATTAAGGGGTAGTTCTGTGTCTTTCAAAGACATTTTGAAGATATCTCTGATAAGCTTGTGTCTATTTCATATTAACTTTCTTTATAAAAGTTATGTCACTATATGCTGTTTTTCATCCATTATATCTTCTAATTGCTGGTAGTTTGTATGTGCTAATGTCATTTTTTTATATTATATCACTTTATAATTTTGCTTATTATTTTTGCTAATTTTGTTACTTATTCTGAAAGATTTTTTATATATTTTGTCATATGTAGAAATGTAGAGACTTTTAAAATTTTCTCATAATTTTAATATTTTATAAAGCAGTTATGGTAGCTAGTACCCTTATCTTTTTCTTGACTTTAAGAAAAATATAATTCTTCTGTTTCCTCATTAAATTAGATGCTGGCTTTAGAATTGTTAAAATTGGCACACACACACACAATCTGTAAACCGAACTTAGATGTATATCACTTCAAAAAAATTTAAATGAAATATTATCACATATAATCCAAAAGTACAGTGAAAAATAATGCACTGTGAACAAGTGGATTTTTAAAATAAATGTAGGAATGTTTCAGATAAAGACATTCCTATATCTATACTTCAGTCTAAAAAAGAAATCATATAATTATATTTGTAGATCTAATAGAAATTAAAGAATGTCATGGGAATTTTCCCAAAGTAAATAATGATCGTTTGACATTGTTTTAAAGTATTGGCTAATGCCATCAAACATATATTATCATTATCATGCCGGAAAACCATTACCAGATAAAAGGTTTTTCCCTCTTTGAGAACTTACCGATTCAGCTAGACAAGCTAGCATACATACCCTGAGGATCCTCCTATTTCTGCCTCCCTTGCTATGGCATTACATGTGCATTGCACTACACCTGGCTTTAATGTGGGTTTAGGAGATGTGAACTCTAGTCCTCATGCCAGTGTGGCAAGAACTTTACCAACTGTGCCATATCCTCATCCCTTGCTATAAAAGTTTTAATTAAGGGCTGAAGAGATGGCTTAGTGGTTAAGTCACTTTGCCTGCAAAGCCAAAGGACCTAGGCTTGACTCCCCAGGACCCAGATAACCCAGATGCACAAGATGGTGCATGTGTCTGGAGTTCGTTTGCAGTGGCTAAAGGCCCTGGTGCTCCTTCAATCTCTCTATCTGTGTGTGTGTGTCTGCCTGTTTCTCTGTCTCTCAAATAAATAAATAAAAATTTTAAATTTTAAATAAAAGTTTTAATTAAAAATATTCACCATGGACAGAATCTCATAACATTTCATAGAAAGAGAATCATAGTAGTGATGGCTCATCTCAATTGTCAACCTGACAGCATTTAGAATCACCAAAGAAACAAATCTCCATGCATGTCTGAGGGAGTTTCTACATTAGACTGATTGAGGTGGGAAGTCTTAGCATAAATGTTGGCAGCCCCATTTGATAGACTGCAATTCCAGGCTGAGGATAAAAGAAACAACTAGCTGAGTAGCAGCCTTCATCACTCTATGCTGGTTGAATGCCAACTGAACGTTGAATGTAGCTGCTTCATGTCCCTGCTGCCATGCCTTCTCCTCCGTTGGATTGCACCCTTTGAACTGTTGCTACAATAAAATTTCCCTCCATCCATTGCTTTTGTCAGGTCTTTCCCACAGCAGGAAGGAAAGTAATGAAGGCTGCACTACTGAGAGGGGATGTTTTAACAGATAAGAGAAGTTACATGGTCTTGCTTGCGTGGAGTTGTATTTGAATAGAGTTCAAGAAAGCAACTCCTTAACTTGTTAAGTAGCTCTTTAGACTGGTCATTTGGAGTGAAGGGCCCCTGTCCATTAGGAGTTAGGCTCTAATTATTTATATAGAGTATCACAAGTCACTTTTTCAGGCTCCAAGCAGTCAGGATAAAATTGTTATAATAGATGGCTGCTTTTTATTTTGTCCTTTTGTCTCTATAATCATGTAATTTCGGTCTGAAAAATATGGACTTGTTTCAGTCATGGGCTGGCTATGGATCAGAACAATCCCATGTGAACAAGAATAAAGTTGGACTTTCTATGAAGTGAAGGGTTACTTCTGCCATCCACCAAGCCCAGTGTTAATCTACCTGGATTCCACAGGAGTTTCTACCTCTATGAAGCTATCTGAAAACTTGGGTTTGCACAGCTGACTGCCAAGGTACCACTCAGCCTTGGGAGTGCTGTCATGACGGTGCCATTCAATGCAGAGCCATGGTTTAGATACTGTTATTCTTTTAGATTGTTTATTTTTAATTCTTTCATACATGTATATAATGTAATTTGATCCCACTCATTCCAATCACTCTTTCCCATCCCCTCACATTAAAACTTTTCTTCTTCCCATTAAATTCTCATTCTATTTCCATGTCTTATTTTTTCTTAAATTTTGAATGGGAGGTTACTTACTAGAAAATGACAACCCTCCAATGGCCATACCACTAAGAAATAACTCCCCCTCTCCCAGCAATCATCAATGTCCACTCTGGGAGGTGTGGAGTCTCATGAACTCCTCCCTGATCTATAATGAAATATTGACAGGCTCGTTCTTGTGCAAGAAACCACATCTGTTGTGTGTTCATGAATATACCAGGTTTGTTGTATCCATGGGAGAGCATTCTTCAAAACCACTTCCTATCCTTTTACATTCTTTTGACCGCTCTTCCACATGGTTCCCGGAGCCTTGGAGAATGTAGTTTAGATTTCACATTTGGGCTGAGTACACACTAGTTACTTATTCTTGATAATGTTGCCATGCATGCATCTCTGGATTCACCTCTATCCTTTGCATAAATAGACATTTCTGTGTTCAAGGCTATGAGCAGTACCAATATATGGGAAAATAGATATTTAGATGACAGGTTGCCATGCTGTCTGATTATTATAATCACTGTTTGCCTGCCTCCACCACCAGTCCTCAACCTCAGTGTTTAAGTCCCTAGCCACAGACTTTAAGCCAGATTTATAGTATCAGGCTTGAGTCCCTCCTGTGGAGCAGACCTCAAATTCAATTGGAGAAGAATTGGTTACTCCCATAATTCTCCTGCCATTATTGCACCAGTGGACCCAGCCTGCCTTGCAGATCAGTTGTAAAGTACACAAAGTCCATAGCCAGGTGGGCTTCTTGATGACTTTTCCCCCAAGTAGCATACATAGCAGCTTCTGACATGAAGAAAACTAGCCAGTAGGAAGGACGTTTACAGCTCAGTTCCAGCTCGTTCTCTTCTTTCTTTCTTTCTTTCTTTCTTTCTTTCTTTCTTTCTTTCTTTCTTTCTTCCTTCCTTCCTTTCTTTCTTTCTTTCTTCTTTCTTTCTTTTATCTTTTAAATTTTTTTATTTATTTATTTATTTATTTATTTATTTATTTATTTATTTATTTTTGAGATAGTAGGGATTCACTCTAGACCAGGCTGACCTTGAATTCAGTCGGTAGTCTCAAGGTGGCCTTGAACTCATGGTGATCTTCCTACCTTTGCCTCCCAGTGCTGGGATTAAAGGTATACACCACCACACCCAGATCCAGCTTGTGTTTTTTTTTTTTTTTTTTTATGTTCTGCAACCAAAGTATGTGATGTGTTCACAATAGCCACTTTCATCTAGTTGTGATAGACAACTGTGAGCATTGGTAATAACTAATACAGTTTTAGAGGCCTCTGTGGCTTTCCTGACCAACAACTCACTGGAAGGTATCTCATCCCTGGCACTAGGATTTTCTGTTAATAGCCCATGACTTACCAAGTAGTAGGTTTCCATATAGCTTAATGATGTAAGGCAGGGTGTAGTGTTGAGGCAGGGAGTTTCTGATTTCTTCAAACATAAAAGTATGGGTATTTGCCTAATTTCATTTCACAAGAAGAATAGTGGGTATTTTCATATCATTCAAAACTAGTTAGGTGTGCCCAGCTAGAGGTTGGGGAAGGGAAAACAGCTAAGAGGACTAAGAAAAGAAGCCATACTTACCCTGGATAACTGGGATAGCTCTAGGACAGTGATGTTTTCCTTTTAGGAAAGAACTCAAGGACTAATAGCAAATGGAAGTCCAACTGTAATTTATGTAACAAAACTAATTTCCAGGACTGGCTTTGAGCCAAGCCGTTGGAATTAACATATCATCTCTTGCAAAAATCACCAGGGCATCTCAACTATTCACAGGACAGTACAACCTTGGACTTGCAGCTCCAGACTAGGCTGGCATCTTCAGAGGGCAGCACTCTGGAGCACTCAGAACAGACACCTGCCACTTGTGGATTTACCTGACTCCTTGTGTCCCCAATAGCACCTGTGTACTTCTCTATACTGTTTTGCCTGAGAACTGCCATGACTTGGCTCTGTCTGATACAACTAGATCATCATCTGATGCTAGAAGAACTGTAAAGCCAAGGAACATTGAAAAATGGGTCAAGACATTCTTGCAGGGCTGACTGATTTGGTCAAGGAGGTGAACACCTCAATTTAAGTGTTGTAAGAATTATAAAGGTGGTGAGCACTGACATGAGAATCCCAGACTGCCTTCTCCATCTCTGAAAACAACACCAGTCATGTAAAATCGAGTAAGTCAGGTCTCTTCAGTGAGCCTTGAGTTTTTATGACAAACCTGTAATAAAATCCTCTGTGGTCTCCCTAATGTCAGAACTTTAGAGCCTGTTCTTGGTTCCCTCTCCATGACAAAATTTGCCTAAAATCAGTGCCTTAAAAAAATCATTGTGTGTGTGTGGGGAGGGAGGTGAGTGGGTGTGTCTGTGAGTATGTGTGTGTGTGTGTGTGTGTGTGTCCTGGGGTGTGCTATAGTGTTAGGCCTCACCTATTACCTTGTTTGAAGCAGGGTCTCTTTTTTATTCACCACTGCTTAGGGCAGGTTAGCTGGACCATGATCTTCTGGTATTCTCCTGTTTCTGCTTTCATCTGGTTGTAGGAAGGCTGGAATTATAAATGCATGCTACTGCACCCAGATGTCACCTGGGTTCTAGACATCTGAATTCAGGTCTTCGTTGTACTGTTACCACCAAGCCATGTCCTCCACCCCCGACATCGGCATGTCTGTCACTGCTTTTCCTGCTTTAGGAACTCTGCTCGCTCAGACCTGGCAGGGCTAGCTTATTCCTGTCATGCTTGTATTACACTCTCAGAGGCTGTAACTCTTCATCCAATATCTCACTGTTCTTTGATCACTATTCTCTCTATTTCCTCTTTGATTAATGCCATAGCACTTACTACTTTCTAAAACTGTGCTTTTATGATTGTTTATTCTGTTAGTGTCTATCTACAGTCTTCCCCTGACCTATCAAAGGACCGGTTTTCAGAAGTAAGAAAACCTAATGAATCTTTCCCTCAATTCATGCCCAGGGTTTATGACAGTAACTAGTTTTGTTTGTTTCTTTGTTCGGTTGGTGAGTCAGAGTCTTATGTAGTCCAGGCTGGTCTTACCTTACCCTCTAGCTAAGTATGACCTTGAACTCATGATCTTCCTGTCTCCACCTCCCAAGTGCTGGGCTCACAGGCCTACAGCATCACATCCAGCTGGCAGTAGCTAGTGAAGAGCAGATTCCTCGTGAATATGGATGAATGGGGCATAGACTTCATGATTCCCCTGAGCCACCCTTGTCCCAGAAGTCTGGGGCCACATTGGATAAGTATCAGCTCCAGGCAAAACGTGAGATAAGAAAGTCATTTTTAGTGTCTTTCCAATCTGTCCCCACCTCCTACCTCTTTTAGATATAACATCTTCCTTCTAGGAACACTGTTCTCACTTATAGTCAATCAATATAGGAGAATATTCAGAGGTAACAGGAACATAAGGTCAAATGAATTAGAGCTTTCAAAGAATTGCCTTGTTCCTAGTAAGGATTCTTGTTTTATTCCATTCTCTCTACCTAGCCATGGTGATGTTTGATATAAACATTAAAAAGTGGGGTATTTGACTAAAATATTATTTTATATTATTATAAAGTTATTATTAGATTTCATATTATTTATATTTTATATTAATAACATAATATTGAAAAATGTAGTTATGGAAGTTCAAAACAGTGTGTTCCCAATAGTAGATTTTCAAGTTCAATACTCTCCTCATGACAAGATATGAAGGCCATGGATTGACAAAAGTCAGTAGGGCTGAAGCTGCTTATGGAGAATAAGGGTTAGTGAAGTAGACAATACAAGAGTGTAGGGCACCACCCATGGTAATGTGAACTCCAAGGCTAAGAATATGAAAGATCATTATGGTGGGAGCATCACAGGGAAAGAACACGATATTGATGAAGCAATAGTTATGCTCTGTATGCCTCATAAGGAGTCTGCAATTAAAGAACAACAAAAGATGAAATACTGCTAGTCAAGGTACACACTTCATTTCATATATTTCATTTGGTGCTTTTCCAATTACAACATTTACAGTTACAACAGCCTGGCCCAGGAGTAGTGATTTTAACAAAGGAGCAGAAGGAAGCCTTCCAGTCAGGAACCTCTAAAAGTGGCAAGGCACAAACAGAATTGATCAAATACAAGAGCCATTGCCTGAGATTTCTAGGGTTAGTTCTGTATTTCTGAGACTATCTCAGTTTTTTTACATGGAGCCACTGTTAGCTTCCTTCCTTCTGAAAATGCTTTAAGTATTAATTAAGAGTTAGGAAACAATACAAAGTCACAGTAGACATTGTGGAGGGAATAGGAAAGAGGACAATTTCTTAATGCCTGGCTTAGCCCATGGACAACTTCTTGAGCAAAAGCATTTTCATATACCAATTTTATCACTCAGAGAATATCCAAGAAACAAAATTCACTGAACTGGGGAATTCTATTGGGGTAATTTACCATGGAACATAGTTTTCTAGAAGTTAGAATAACTGATGCACAGATTAGCAATTATAGGAAGCAACTACCACCTTCACAACTGAAGAAAGAAGGCTGAGTGTCAAGAGCCCAGGATTCTGGACCACAGATCAATTCTAGAACCACAGAAGCCCTGTGAATAAGCTAAGTGGAGCAAAGGTGTAAGGCACCGCAGCTGTTGGTGGGCACATGCTTGAAGCAGAGAACAGAAATCTTGCTTTCCAGCCTCCAGCTGCTACCTCTCATTGGTCTAAAGGACCCAGAAACTAGCTACTGACTGGGTGTCAGTTTTTAGGGGATCAGAGTTCTGTGATCCAGACTCAGAACAATAAATAGATCTGAGACATATCAGGCCCTACAACACAGGAAAGGGCTGAAACATCAGTTTAATTCACCAAAGTATACTTTGTCCACAATTGGCAGCCCCATCAGCACCTCAGTCCCACCACAGGCACTCTCTTTTGTTTACTTGTTTTCATTTATAAGATGTTCTTTATGGGCACAGTGTCAGCATGATATTACCATCTCACTTTAAAAATTTCCGTTTCACACAAGTGAAACCATTGAAGACCATTCTTCCTAGATAGGTGGTTTCTTTCAATGCCAATTTAAAGTCATTTTCATAAATACATATGTACTTGAAACCAAGGAAGAAAAGAAAAAGGAAGTGAGTGGAGTGCTAACACAAACCAGAAATCCATTACAATGTACTTTGCAAATACTGTAGCTAATTAAAGACTTTTAAAGGCAACTATGGTATTATTTACTTGACAGTGGAACTCTTACAGGCTATTATGTAAATACACATTGAACACATTTTAAAAGTGCATGCTATTTGCTATTCATAAGTGTTTTTAATATGTATTTCATTTAACCCTAAGGAGCCATTTCAGCCTCTTGTGTGAATTTACATTTATGAATGTTTTTATAAAATGCATATTATTTACCCAATAGGCAGCTCTGCCATAAGAAATGCTAGAGCTGATTGCCAATTTAACTTCACATGAGTTTCCGTGCAATTGTTCCTTAGGTTTTCTTATGTGACTGGGCATCCATGAATAGTCCTTTCAGAATCTTGCAAGTTGATACCTATGAGCTGTTCAAATGAAAGAATTTTTCCCTTTGTCATTTCGGTGGATTTTAGTATCATATAAAAAAAAAAGTTAGGATATGTCTCATCTTAGAAAATAAAGAAACTGGAAATATGGCTTAGCAGTTAAGGCATTGCCTGCAAAGCCTAAGGATCCAGGCTCGATTCACCAGGTCCCACATAATCCAGTTGCACAAGGTGGCACATGTATGTGGAGTTCGTTTGCAGTGGCGAGAGGCCCGGGTGCATCCATTCTCTCTCTCTCTCTTTCTCTCTCTCTCTAGTAAATAAATAAATGAATAAAATAATTTTTTTGAAAAGAAAAGAAAGATTTTAGCATTAAAGATGGGGGTCTGTAATGTATATTGCATAATTACCTTGTTTACTATGATCTGAAATCAACAACACAAAATAGAGATAAGCAAGATCCAGAATGACATACTTAAAAAGTGAACTCTCTTCCTTCCACCCTTCCTCCCTTCCACCTTTCCATCCTTTCTTCCATCTTTCCTTCTGTAGGAGTCTCAGGAGAAAGCTAGCTTCTTTTAGGAAGTTTTAATTAGGGACAGAAATCCAAAGAGGGAACCAGAAGGAGCCACTCTGCCCTGGCAGGAATGGAGCTATTGCCAGGAGTGGAACTTATGTCTGATCTAGATTCATCTACAACAGCTGCAGTGCGCCTACTGCCACAGTCAAACACACTTCCAGGTGGGCTGGCCTTGGAATCTATAAACTAATGAGGTCCTCCTTTTACATACCTGAATCTGATGAAAGAATACATTTTCAATATACTATAAAGGTGTGCCATGCTGTTTCCAACTCTTTCTTTGCCCTTTCTGTTTTCTTCATACCCTGTCCTGTGATTTCTGCTTGGATGGCTTGAGTACAAGTGAATCTGGCTTTTTCCCACCCTGGGTGCAGGGGGTGGAGGATGGGAAACAGACTCCTGCTTCTTGGCCTGGTTAGTTTTTATGCTTGCCTCTGTTTTAGGCTTTAGGTAACTTTTCACTTCAATTAAGTGTTTGATTTTCTTCTGGTCTCTGAATCTACCATGTGTGTATTTCTCTTACACTCCAAATCTTCCATGTTGGTGTTTCTCTAAACTTTGGGCCTGCTACCTGTGAAATTTCTCTAAACTTGGAGTAACCATGGGTGTAACTCTCTTTACTACTCATTTCTCATCTGAATGTCTTGGACTCTGCTTTCATATTTTCCCTCTGCTATATTTTCTTAAGCCATCCCAATTTGCCCACTTACCTTTCTTCCATGGTGAAGGAAACAAAATTGGGCTTCATAAACATAGGGGACCCATCCTGAACAACCCAAATCCTTCATCATTTTCTTTCTTTTCTTTTCTTTTCTTTTCTTTTCTTTTCTTTTCTTTTCTTTTCTTTTCTTTCTCCTTTCCTTCTTTCTTTCCTTCCTCTCCTCCCTTCTATTGTTCCTTCCTTCCTCCCTTCCTTTCTTCTTTCCTTCCTTTCATTCTTCCTTTTTTCCTTCATCTCTTTCTTCCTCCCTCCTTTCTTTCCTCATTCCCTCCTTCCATCCTTTCATCCTTCCTTCCTTATCAGGATAAAATCTCTTCAGTTTGAATTCTTTTCATTGAAATATCATTATACCCCCCTCCACATTCAATATGAAGAATTTACAAAAGGAATAAGGGTTTCCCACCAATACCCACACCATATGAAGAATTTGCAAATGGAATCCATTCCATGACTTCTGTATCTTTCAATATCTCACATCAAAGACATAAGCAGGAATCAAGAAAAGAAAATTAAAGAGAACATACTAGTAGAAAGAATTTCTTAGCCAGAATTTCTCTTTGTTAAAAAATCTCTATTCCTTTCTTTGAACTGAAGTACAACTTTCTCATGGCAGATCTAGAGCAATAAACAAAAATGTTAGAAATTTGGTCCTGTGGGGAATCAGAGACTTCGCATTGATTGGTCTTATGCCTAATAACAGATTGAATACAGAGTCAGATGCTAGCCGGGTCATGTGAAGGGCAGGAGAAAGGATTTTGGTGGCTTTGCTGGTGGGTCTAGGAGGCTTTTTTTGTGCTGAGGTTCCTGCAGTCTGCAGTCATTGAGGGTAATGAGCATGCTGACCTTAATAGCCGATGCCAGGTGATATTGGTCCTGTTTGAGAGTCTGGAAGAATAATGTTGGATTTTTAGGAGTCAAGGGCAGAATCATGAACAACTATCTGGTCGACCAGTGCATCTGGCAAAGTGAAGTTTGAGAGAGATCTTTAGTGAAGAGAGCCATGGAGAAAACATGACTATCTCCCCACAAGAGTCAACTTAAAGCATTCCAGCATACTCAGGCGGAAGCTATATAGCTGATTTCATAACAGTCACTTAACCTTTCTCTTTCCCTCCTCTTAAAAAAAAAAAAAAAAAACACCTGTCAAACAATGAAAAATGAACAGAGTAGCAGAGAGAATATGTAAAGAAAAAATATTTAAAAGAAAATTAACTTCTTATAGTAGATTATTAAATTTGTCACATAATTTCCTCAGTCTGAACATATGCCAGTGAAGGTTGATGTTAGGAATGCTGTCTTCAAAGGAACACCTTCCCTATCTCTATCTTTCATCTAGATTGTTTAGTTAACTTGTTTTGGATACATCTAGGAAATGCTTAAAGCATTTGTACATTTGGGGCCTACTAGTTCTGACTCTTAAATTTTGTGAACAATAACTTTCAAATCAGCCCACGTCAGCCTCTTAGATGGTAAGAAATATATATTATAATGTCCTACATAATAGTCTGTGAATGACCAGGTATGTTAGTGAAGCCATTGACCACAATATGACCCATAAGATCAGTGAAAGAGCCACACTACCAAACCTACCTTAGATGGTCAGTTCAAAGAACTGGGAACAAATAATGACTATTGGAAGTCCTTGTTTGGGGGCTACTTGTTATGTATCTGGAGGTAACTTATGGGCTCTCCCTCAAGAAGATTTGAAGTGTAGAAGAAGAGAATTTTAAAATGTCCCTAGGTCGAAACATTTGAATTTCTGAATTGATAGTGTATATGTAAATGAATGTGACCATTGGAGCTTCTAATACTTGAGAATCATTGGCCTGTATATGTTTTCACCAAGAATCATTGACTTGCATATGTTTTCACTTATGGGCAGGGAAGAATCTGTCCCAGTGACTAAAGTTCAAGTAAATGGTAAAACATAGCTTAAAACTGTATTTTTCATTAAAATCCATTTTAGCACATTGTCTATACTTATATAAATCTGTATCATATATCTAATATGACTTTAGAACTGAAATATCAGATTAGAAGAGAAAGGTAGTGAGCAGGGTTAAGACATTTAATTTTTTCTTACTGGGTACACATGGCAAATAAACAAATAAAGTGCTCTGGCTGACTACCTTTGCAAACCTTCTCATAACCTGGCCCTCAGTATGCACACTGACTATTTTTCTTGGCACAAAAATAATGGAGAGTTCTTAGTTATCACATGCTTTTGCCAGGAAATGCTGGTAGGTCCATATTCTTACTGAAAATAAACAAACTGCAATGCTTTGTACTCTGAATTATCAGAATAATATGGCAGATGGTCTACTTTAAAACTTAGGTCCTTTTTTCTTTCTTTCTGTTTTTTCTTCTATTTGGAAAGTCATGCCTGAAACTTCAAGTGACTGCAGAAGCATAGACTTTGATTTAGAAGTAAATCATTACCCTCCCATTGGCAAGCCACTTAACACTTCCATATGTTTATAGCAACTGTCATAGTCTCATATATACATATAAATGAAGCAAACTCACTGGGACAATATGAGTATGGACTGAGTGATGAGTGACAAATGCCTTTAAGTATTATGCAGTAAAACACAAATGTAATTAATGCTGCTATGGAAATCAACATGTGGTGCAGATCAAATACCAATTCAGTGCGAAGGCTTCTCAGCACTGAAAAGAATACCATGTTTAGTGTCCTTTAAAGCTTATTCATCATAGCTCTAATTGATCTGGCTATCTTCTCTAGCATCTAGTAAGCATCATGCTATTTATACACAGAGATTAACCCATAGTAACCAACATGTTTCCTTCAATTTCTCCTGGGGCACTCAGTTCATGCTTTCCTCCATTAGCTAATTTGTCATGGCATTTCTGAGATTCATTAAGTTCAATCACTTTATCCATGTACCTTTACCCATACAGATTCACATTTAGATTTTTCAAAAGTAATATTGAATTAAATGGGCTCTACAGTATTTAACATTAAATAGCTATAAATTATTTTCTGCATTACTTAGTGACAAGGAGAGGTAACTATATCAACAAGTATGAGTTAACCCATATGAAATTACCAGTTTTACAAGTTCAAAATATTCAAGTCTTAGAAATTTTGTATGGTTTAGTCTAATATAACAGTCACAATGTGGAAATTGGACAAAACAAGAAAGAACAAGAAAAAAAAATGACATCTAACTGGATACTGTTAATTGGTTGATTGGTAAGCCAGTTGTATCCCGATATTTTCTAATCTCCCCAACTTCACCTGCTTTACATTTTGAAAAAAACAATGAATCTTTCCAGGCATGGCCAGGTACAGTCTTATTACATCTTCCTGACCTGAGGCAGCATAAGCTGCCGCTACAGAAAAAAGTTTATCTCTTAATGAAAGAGGAGGAAGATGCTTAAAGAGTGCTATGGCATGCCTTCTCTCTTTCTTGTCCCAGGTAAGATGTTAATAGTTATAAGCTGAATCAAATGTTAAATGCTGGCAAGATTCAGAGGAAGAAACTGAGGCACAGTGATGTAATACCATTGCTTTTTTTTCTTTCAGACTCTTAGGTGAACAAAATACCAACATTTATTCATTCAGCCAGAAGCTGAAGTGCCCCGGTAAGAGTTAGGAAAGCTGCTTTTTGTAATAATTTCTATTGGAATCATCATTAAATAATGTCACATTTCTTTGCCTTCAAGGCAATACAAAGCTTGAATTCACTTTTTCATAAAGATGATACTTCAACCATAATTTAATGCCACCATATCATCTTTCAGAACACAAAGAATTATTGTTGGGGTAAACTTTATTAAATAGCTGCCTGTCACCTGGTTTTGACCAATGTGAATGACAATTTTACAAGGCCCAAGATAATATATAGAGAGAGACACTTCAGACCCTGTGCAGCAGCTATGTGCTCTTAAAACATACTCTGGGATCATTATAGAATTTTAAAATATATTTTATTTATTTATTTATTTATTTATTTATTTATTTATTTATTTATTAGTGAGAAAGAGACAGAAAGAGAGACAGAGAGAGAGAAGAAGAGAGAATGGGAATGGGTGCACCAGGGCCTCCAGCCACTGTAAAAATAACTCCAGATGCATGTGCTCTCTTGTGCATCTGGCTTACATGGGTCCTGGAGAATTGAACTGGGATCCTTTGGCTTTGCAGGCAAATGCTTTAATCATTAAGCCAGTCTCTCCAGCCCCCTCTTTAATTCTTCTTTTTAAAAATATATTTTATTTAAAATTTTAACATTTATATTTTTTGAATAAAATAGAATTTTATGTCAGTTTGCTCTTTTGAAAATTTCTTCTGTTATATGAAAGCTTGGCAAAACCTTAATTGTACTTTGGGACCTCACAGCTCCCAAAGTCTTATATATACGAACACACATGCAAAAATCTTCAATATATCATTGGTTGGAATCTGACAATTAGACATGAGCTGGTGTATCTAAACATACTACAGATATGCTCACACACATACATCTTATAAAAATACTGTATAGATAATTTACTTCAATTTTCAGAATTCTTTCACAGTAAGAATTTAAAAATGAAATCTAAGCCTATTAAATGCCAGCAACAATGACATCATTGATAAGAACCATCACAGCATTTTGATATCTCTTAATTGTTATTAAAATATAATAAACATTATTAAAGTGCTTTTTGGACAATACACTCAGTTTTAAAAGCTGTTTGAAATGTCAAAACTAATGCATTTACCTGCATTCTATATAATTTTTCATTGAATTCAAACTTTTAAATAAATCTTCCAATATGTATCATATTATCAAAGCACAGAAAAACTATTATATGATTATAAGAACCTCAGAACTCACTGTCTTCAAATTTAATGGACTCCCAATGCTTTTTTTTCCCCCTGCAAAGACTGTTTTTAAGACATTTCACAGTATTTTATACATTATAAATGGATTCCATTCTTGGCTTAGTAATTCACCTAATGGACAATGGATACAAAAAAGCTGTAACTCCAGGGACATTAAATTGGTTCTAAACTCTGAAAATTACAGCTTTTACAAAAAGAAGAAAATACTAAAAACATGTCTAATGCAACACTGAATCTAATTTTCCACTACCTCCAGATTGTGTCTAAAAGCTCCTAAACTTCTTAATGACACAATATGTTAAAATTGCATTCCTTTATATTTAGATCTCGAAAGATCTCACCCATTTTATAACCCCAAGGAGGGCATACCAGCAAAGAGAGCTTGTGTTCATGTTTTATAGACTGAGGGAGGAACACATATGAGGGGCTATTTCTATCCCACGACACTGTGGCTTCTCATAGTGAGGTAGTACACTAACATGCTTGGGTGTTCTATTTTAATAGGCTGTAGAGATGACTTAGTGCTTAATGCCCTTGCCTGCAAAGCCAAAGGATCCAGTTTCATTTCCCCAGGACCCATGTAAGACAGATGCACAAGGTGGTGCATGCATCTGGAGTTCACTGCCAGCAGCTGAAGGCCCTGGCGAGCTTATTCTCTCTCTATGTGCCTCTCTCTGTCTCTCTATCTTTCATAAATAAGTAAATAACCCCCCCCCTTTTTTTTTTCTATTTTAAGCACTGGTAGACAGTAGCTCAGTTTAAAAAAAGAGAGAAGAAATTGGTTTTCATGACATCACTACTGACCAACTATAAGTCTGAAGGCCAGCCTTGAATTCAATAGACCTTTATCTACTCAGAGAGTGTAAGCAGTTCTCTCTGAAGCTCAACATGTCAGCAGTGGGAGCAGAGAAGTCACTCAACTGAGCTCTCAAAGGCATCAGGCTTCATTAGTCCACAAATCGGCTTCATCAAACGTGACTGCTATCTGAATGCGAAGGCTGAATTGGCAGGTGTCCCAATGACACTCATCATGAGGTTCCTTGGCTAAGCTTGAGAGCTCTTCTCCTTTCATGGAGGACTTTTCCTCCTACCTTTACCTCTCCCTTGTCCTTATGAGATAAATACTTCAGAAATATCATTGTAACACAAATTCTTCTGTTTAATCCTTTTATCTTTTTTCTCTACATTATTATAGATTAGGAACTTTCTCCAAATAATTTTCTTTTGGATTTATCCATGTACTTGCAAATTGTTAACATAAACAGAGTATGAAGAACATTCATCTTAAATGTACCTCTGATACTGAGGACTTGTAGCCCCATAGAGATTATTTCTATTTAGGAAAACAGTATCCTGTTCTAGATTTTACTCACCTCTTTTTACTGCTGATAAACAATGAAAAGTTTTTTGCACCTTTTAGAGAATCTGTTCTTCTTTTAAATTAGACCATTTAGATAAATAAAAACTCAGCCTAGCCACATTATTATTTCAAACCTAACCTATTATAAAAGAAATTTATTGAGATGGAATCTTTTGCCTGCTTTTACTTTAGCACTTTATCCTTGTTGCAATACATTGATAATTTTCTATTTTTTATGCTAAAGAAAGACTAACTTTTTAAATTTATTTAATTTTTATTGACAACTTCTTTAATTGTAGACAATATCGCATGATACTTCCCTCCCTTCCCCCACTTTCCCCTTTGAAACCTCACTCTCCATCACATCCCCTCCCCTCTCTATCAGTCTCTCTTTTTAGTT
Organism: Orientallactaga sibirica; assembly: GCA_036365145.1. NCBI lineage: Eukaryota > Metazoa > Chordata > Mammalia > Rodentia > Dipodidae > Orientallactaga > Orientallactaga sibirica. The sequence goes on from JAEOAD010000001.1 coordinate 55,518,340, forward strand.
TGATGTCATGATCTTTTTCTCCTATTATGATGGTCTTGTGCAGGTAGAGTCAGGCACTGTGAGGTCATGGATATCCAGGCCATTTTGTGTCTTAGGAGCACGTTGTAAGGAGTCCTACTCTTCGGCTCTTACATTCTTTCTGCCTCCTCTTCCACAATGGAAGCAAAAACTAACTTTGCTTATACTGAATTCCCAGCTTCTCCCTTAATTTGTACCTACCCATGTCACCTCATAGCTCTTAAAGAGAGCACTTGAATTTGATGATAACTTACATGTTTTTGTCAGAGGCTCAGGTACCTTTTTCCTCCATTGATTTAGTCTGTAAGTTTTGATACAATTGAGTTTTTTCATCTTGTTTCTTAAAACTTCATGGGTACTTTCCATCATCCAGTCAATCAGTCCCACACATCACACCTTCACATTATGTGAGGTACCTGTGGTAAAGTATTTTCCACCTTTTTTATAAAAAAATATTTGTGAGAAACTAAATCTTAGTTTCTCTGTGCTCTCAGTGTGCCCTTTCTCCCCTTTTTTGATTACTTATCATCTAACATTCTCCTGTATCCTCCAAAACAATCATTTAAAATAATGTTACTGTCTCATCACTGTCCAGTATTCCCCCCACCTGCAAATATTTCTGAATTCTGACCTGGAGAGGTGACTAAGTGGTTAAAGGCACTTGCTTACAAACCTGATAGCCTGAGTTTGATTATCCAGTATTCACATAAAGCCAGATGCACAAAGTGACACATGCATCTGGAGTTGGCTTTCAGCAGCAAGAGACCTCGGCACACTCCTCTCTCTCATTGCATATGAATAAACAAAAACATTTAAAAATATTATAAGAAATATTTGTGAACTCTGTTCTGTGTATATTTCTAGATTTTATTCAAATGTTACCTGGTTTCTATGACTTTATGAATCTATAATGGCAACTAATATATGTTGCAAAGTTGTGACGCATTACTATTGTTTTGTTTTATTTTATTTGATTCTATTCTATCAAATACTATTATTTTGTCACTACTCCAATTCTACAATTGAGGATGTTAAGATATGCAAGTTAGTTATATAATTTATTAGACTCCAAAACCAAGACAATAAAACATAATTTTGAACAAACCTTTGTTAAAATACATTCCACTGGGGTTGGAGAGCTGACTCAGAAGTTAAAGGCACTTGCTTGCAAAGCCTGACAGGATGGTGCCTGGAGTTCCTTTCAGTGGCAAGAGTCCCTGGCAACTCATACTATCTCTCTCATTGCAAATAAGTAATCAAAAATACTTTTAAAATTGCACTATAATTCTTTCTGCAATAATATCTAACCTCTTCCACATACATTTACCCCACACACTCTCTTCACACTTTTCACATGGCTCCTGCTACAGAACAATTAGCCTTCCCCAGAAGTTATGCTCTTACACATGTTTCTAGACTGAGTCACCCTCTGCCCATGACACACTTCTCTAAATCCACTGGCTGCCTGCTCCTGCCTATAATGCACACTCTTTGTACACACCTATTGATAAATGTCACCCCTTTTGTGGGAACATCCTGAAATGGCCTTGCATAAACACCTTTCCATTCCCTGAGTTGTCAGAAAATTTTACTCTGTTGGAACCTATATATGTGATCTCTTTTCCTTGATTATAAATACATGAGGGTCAGCATTTCATGCTTAAGATCTTTGTCATCTCTCTAGTGCCTCTTATTTAATGATGGTAATTAATAAGTGTTTGTCAAATCATTCTTTCCCAAACTTCACTTTTAAAATGATACTTTATTCCTTAAATGAAAATCATATGCCTGACAACATTGTCTAGGGATCTATAAGAGATATATTAACTTTCAAAGTTTACACCCTGAAAGACGTGAATGTAGTTCTTGACTCATTTGTGGTTCCTTTCACCAAAATTATTCTGATTATTCCCCAGCTGGTGAAAAGGCACCCACTCCATGCTGTGGGGACCAGAGGCAGTCCTGAGATCTGAAGACCTGGGGTCAAACCACTTTCATTGTAATGTCAGCAGCTTATTTGGCTTTTCACACTTACTCACCTGGAAGAAAACAGTGGAGTCTTCTAAGGACTGTTTGATATGTACTCCATGTACATGTTTGTTACAACCTTTTCCAGCCTAATGTCTAATACAGTAAATATTAAATATTATACATAAATAAAATGTCATTGTGACCTAAAAATTAAGACTACAAAAAGAATTTAAAACCAGTGTTTACAGAGCTACTGCCTCAGCCTGTGGCTTGTGTGGTCCTGGTGGGCTGAGAGAGCAGATGGGGAGGAAACAAGGTCCTCCACAGCACATCCACACTTGCACTGTGCATTTTTATTTTACCATACTTGAAAATAATCTTCTTTCTGCAAAGCAATGTTGATTGTAGCCCATAATTGTGTAGTTTTGGAGGGAACCACAGAATGCCTTGTAACTAATTTTAGTATCTTCTGAGGTATCAAAGTTAAATTGACTTCTCCATAAGTATAAGATTTGTCCTTCATAAAAATAAAGATGCATTCACATAGTCTTTTGTTAGGTTCTTTAAAACACACTTGCAGGACACAATTATTTCTTTATTGCTTATTTTAATTTTGTGCATTAGTGTTGTTATGAGTGGTGTGGGGCATGTGTAGGGTATATACATATCATGTATATTCTTGCCTGTGATGAACAGAGAAATATGCCAAGTGTCCCCTTCCATCACTCACCCATCTGTTTTACCTTATGCCAGAGTCTCTTACTGACACTCAAGATTTTGTTGCTCATGTACCCCAGTGATTCTCCAGTCTGTGCTCCACAAAGGACTTCCATTGTAGACGTGCCTGGCTATGTGTGGCTTCTGAAGATTTAAACTCAGGAGGTCTCAGGCCCCCTCTGGCCGCTGTGTGCACACCCTCATGCTTGCATAGGGAGGATAGCTAACTGCTGAGTCATCTCTCTAGCCCTCTATTGATTTTTGTTATCATGCTAATTCTTACAGTAGTCCTTAAAACGGGTAACATCTATTCTTGATGAAACTTCAAAGTTACAGGTTCTAAAATTTACTCTCTTTTGTTAGCTGATTTTTCAAGGTAGGGTCTTCCTCTAGCCCAGGCTGACCTGGAATTCGCTACGTAGTCTCAGGGAGACCTTGAACTCGCAGAGATCCTCCTATCTCTGCCTCTTGTGTGCTCGGATTAAAGGCATGCACCACCACGCCAGGCAAATTTACTCTTGTTTATATAAATATATAAGTTTTTCTCAAGGCAATATACTTTTCAGCCATTTCCCCTGAGTCCTATGCTTATATATATTTAAAATGAATTATCCTGTCCTGTGTTCTTATATTAAATGTAGTAACAAAAATATGTGAGAAAAATCTATTCTAAGATGAGCTTTTATGTCTTCTTTCTAATAATCCAGATCTAACATTTATGAGTTTTCTTATGTAATTTCTTCTTTTACTAAGACATACACACAGAAAAAGAAGTGTTAAGAGATTTCTACTTATTTCTACTTTCTAAAAATACCATGCATACATTTATCTTGGCTAATCTTTCTGTGTGTGGTTTCAAATAGATTATGTTATAACATTTTTCTGATATAAAAATCCTTTGAGTTTTTACATAGATTTTAAACTCATATGGGAATGAAAATGCTTATGAAAGAGAGTTTGTTTCTTTTAAAGGTGATGCCCTATAAAACTCAGCCTAAATCCAAAGATGACATGATAGAACTCAACAAAATAACAAAGAAATTAGAGAACTGAAATGTCTAATACCAATTGAGATTTCCAGGAACCTTCAAAAGTGGTGGGTTGATTTTAGCACAAAAGTAAGAAAATAAATTTTCTCCCTCTTGTTATCACTTTTGTGGAAATACCTAATTTTGGAAGATGTAGCTAGATAGGGTAGGAAAACAAATCTTAAAATCTGATCATGAAGCCACATTGAAATAAATTTTGTCAAGTCCAAGCCTTCCAGGATTGCACCTAATTCTCAAGCTTATTGCCATGATGCACTCTTTCACACACAGCTGTCCTTTAGGGCTCTGCCTAACCCCATATAGACACCCTGTTGTTTCTCACATTTTCTTGTAATTTGAAGAGATAAATGGTGCCAGCTGGCTCAAGTTTTACTCAAGGCAAGATGATATTCAGCTCCTCCAGAACTTGGTACACACCTTGGAAATCTTGCCAGAGAAAATGATGAACAAAAAGTGAGTGTTCAATGGGGTGGGTGTGTGTGTGTGTGTGTGTGTAGGGATGATAGGCAAAAAAGATTTGAATGAAGTTGCCTGAGCAACATTCATTGTATATTTAATGGGCAGATAAGTAGAAATGTTTATAAATTACAAAGAAGTAATAATCTGTAGATGGACTACAGTTCAATAATCAAATAACAAAGTACTTAATATATTTAGGTAAATTTTTATGTCAGTCTTGCTTCGTTAAATCATTCTCATTTCTTAATAGACTCAAGTGAAGAGAAAAGATGGTAGGATACTATAGTTACAGCAAATCTTTAAGTGACCTTTCCTGTAGAAAACCTGTGTTGAAATAAATGATGATATGTACAATGAACAAGAAACAGATGACATATTTGGTATGCATAGAAGGTGTTAGGCATTGTTCCCAGCATGACTGATATAGAAGGCCAGCATGGGGGCAGCTAATTTAAATTGCAGAGATACTCAGTCCCCACTTTACAAATGTTATGAAACTGAAGCAGAGAGAATTTTGGGGCCTTTTCCAGAAAGCACAAATAGCAATAGTAGTGATAGGATTCGAACCTAGTGATCACACCCTTACTTCCCATTTCCTCAAGACCATGATGAAAAGGTTAACTTATTTTTAACATCAGCACATTTTTTCTATACTATAATTTCATATTTTTAAATACATGCTACTTGTTAGTACTCACTGATTGCATTTACATCAGTCTAATGCTTTTGCTTTCCATGTGTTGAACAAATGTATAGGAAACAAACACTGAAAAGACAGGGAGACCATTTAGCCCCGGTTGGCAGGTTACATGTCAGTAGAAGTACTTCAAACCATGTATCTTAGGGAGGAAAATGTCCTGACATAACATTTGCCAATTCCTATGGTATAAATCCTCTCAGCATGACCAATATAAGCTATCGACACTTCTCTAAATGCAGCATTGGGAGAGAGATACACACATTAGATTTGGTTCTCTACCACAAACTGGACCCAGTACAGCATGGCTCATAGTCTTTCAGGCTCTTTCTGACTCTAACAGTCTTGAACATGGGAACATCAATATTACCTGGGTTGCTCTTTGTTCCTCACAAAGCAACCCTGCTCTGTGTGTGTGTGTGTGTGTGTGTGTGTGTGTGTGTGTAGTGCATATGCACATGTGAGTGCCTGAGCTTGGGTGAGGGGGTATACATGTTTGCACATGTATGTAGTGGCTAGAAGATAATCTTGGGTATCATTATTCAAGTACCATCAACCTTTCTTGAGACAAAGTCTCTCATTAACTCATAAACTAGAACTTGCCAATTAGGCTAGACTGGCTGGACAGAGAGCCACAAAGACAAACCCACATGCCTTTTCCTCCCCAGTATTGGGATTATAAGTGTGCATTACCACCCCCACCATTTTCACATGACTTCTGAGAACCACACACAAGTTCTTGCAAGACAAGCACTTTACTAACTGAGCTATCACCCCAGCCCAACCCAATCTTTTAAAAATACAAATCTGAACATGTTTTCCTGGTTAAATAAATTCAGTGGTGTCTGTGGTAGGTTAAATAATATCTTCCAATCATGTTTTCCCTCTAGTCCTCAGATGCTGTGAACAACACCTTATACAGCAAGAGAAATTTTTTTTATGGGATTAATAAAGTCTCCTGAAATGGGTACATTATTGTGCATTATGTGAATGAGCTTAATGCACTTATGTGGTCCTAATTAAGGCGGTGTGGAAAACAATAGATCACATGAGATATAAAAGTGGAAGGGGGATATTAGGTGAAAAAAATGGTACAACAGGGTAAAGGGACAAGGAAATATGGTAGGAGAAACCAACCAAGCAAACTATGCATGAAAATACCATAAAATGTTATTTTTAAGGCTAATTAAAAAATAAAAAGAAACAGTAGAAGACAAAATGAGAATTTAGGGTCAGAGCAATAGGCAATGTGTTAAGCAGACATTAAGGTAAGGACTTTTAAAGGTGGAAAATGGGACACAAAGCAAGGAATGAAAGACCACTGGTACCTGAGCAAAAGCAAGGAACAAACTGTGTCCTCAGAATCCCGAGGAAGAACCAGACCTTTCACACTCTTGAAATTAGATAGTGAAACTTATTTAGATGTCTGACCACCAGAACAGTAAAACATTTTAAGCAGCTAAATTTGTGTTAACTTTCTATAGTAGCAAATGGAAAATAATATAGTATCTCTTCTTATGAAGTAAAGACACAAGTCCCTTCAAACAGCCTGATTCTTGTAAGACCTCCCTTCCACACATTAGTTAGCTTCTGTCATCCGCTTTCTCATCCTTTCTGCTTCAATCACACCAGTCCTTCATTAGTCTGACTTTGTTCTGCATGGTTGCTTCTTCCTGGAATGCTCATTTCTGTTTGCTGTTTGTTTTTATTTTCAGTTAATTGCCATAAATTTAGGCATCACTTCCTCTCAGCTGGGTAGATCAAATTCCATTACAAGATGGTAGCTACACATAGAAGGGTATTGCTTTCCTTCACTGGGCAATACTGTTAATTGGAATCTCACATGCATTTATCTTATTTTTATTTGCTAATGGATCTTCTGCTGCCCTCAGCAGGTTTCATAATAACTTTTACTTGCCTCTGTACCCTACTGGTCTGGCACACAAGAGGTACTTGAGTAACGATTTGGTATATGGCTTAATATGCTCTACCTCATTCCTTTAATTGTATTAAATGCATTCTTTGTTCTATAATTGTGTATCCAAGCAAAATTAACCAAGAGTCGACTTTGCTTAAAGTCCTAATCTCACACATTGTTTGTTTCTCTCATAATCACAATAAAAGCTAAGTGTGACAGGAAGACTCAGGAGAAAATGTTTGTGATCAGCCTGGCCTATACAGTGAGACTTTGTCTCTCAAAAGTAAAAGTCAATCAATCCACCAATCAATTACAATGGTAAAGGTATAGTAATAACAGTTAACATGCACTGAAAACCTACTGCTTAGCAAGTACTATCACATATGCTTATAGTATACATGTTTATTTTATCCTTAGAAGATAAGAATATTATTATTATAGCTTTTGATCAGAAAAAAAATAGTCCTTAAAACATGTGTATACCATTCAATAGACCACATGATCAGAACTAGATTTAGAATCTAGATCTGGCTTCCAAATTTTCATCCTTCAGCACAATAGTACTGTTCGTGTTCACAATGATTCATTCATGCTTATAGTGGTCATTTTCATATTTATAACTACTTATTAAAATAATATCATTTTATTTTAATATTAGCTTAGTGTAGTTCTCTTCTCACATTTTTTTTTTGAAGTAGGGTCTCACTCTGGTCCAGGCTGACCTGGAATTAACTATGTAGTCTCAGGGTGGCTTAGAACACTTGGCGATCCTCCTACCTCTGCCTCCCGAGTGCTGGGATTAAAGGCATGTGCCACCATGCCCGGCTCTTCTCACATTTTTATACAATATTCTCAATTTTAAAAACTATCCATGATTCTGGAACACATAATTCTGTTGTCTCATTATATTCAACAGTATTTATTTGTCATAATTATAATATTGTAGAGAGTTATTTTTGAATGGCTATTCCTCTTCCTTTAATAACAGTGAGCATCTAAGCATATCACATGGTTGTTCAGCTGGAAACTACATTAAAAATATCTGAACATGTGCTTTGTATTTTGAAAAATGAGATATTGGTGTGGAAAATGTATCTTAGATATAAGTGTTATGTTCTTACCACTTTTCCTCTCACCAAAATCATTTTAGAAGCACAAGTGAGAAGGATGTGTTGAGACAAATAATCAATATAAAAGAACATTAGACATGAGCATCATAGAGCTGTCAGACAGTCTAGAACCACAGAAACTGACATGTCTGCACATGCTAAGACAGTCATTTTTGTATTGGTCAAGCCACTAATTTTTCAGGTTTTTTTTTTTAAAGAGTAGTTGTACAGGTAGACTCACCTGTATGTTTATCCATTTCTTCAGTGAAAGACATGGTGTTCCCTTCAACCCCTGCAACTTCACCAGTAGTGCTATACTAACATCATCTAACATTCTCCTTTCACCCACACAAGATTTTGAGTAAAGAACCCAAAAAATAGCAATAGGAATCACAGATCATGAGAATATTTAATTTGACAAATAAATGCCAGGTTTTAGTTCCACAGAATATTAATTAATTCTTGTTAATAAAGAACATATCTTTTCTCTAAAATCCCTCCTCTACTCAACACTTATTTTCTTCCAACCTATAGTTTTAGTAACCCTAACCTCAACTTAGTTTAAATGTAAAGTTCTTTCAAGGAATAAGAACAGAAAATAACATAAATGCTGTAGTAGACCACCACATGTAGCTGGGATGAACCTCCAAATGTCTACACTGTTCCAGTCTCACCTTGATATACCTTACAACAGTTGAAAAAGTTTACTCTGTGCCTTTATATGTTACAAGTATATAACTTGTTTTGACTTTATAGGACTCACAGCTAAAAGAGTCTCTCAGATAAAACTATGGGGACTTTTGAAGTTGCACTGAATATAATTTACAATATAGATGGTTACGAATCTTGGGGGTAGGAGTGAAATATGGTACTTTAAGTAGATGTCCCCCAATATATTCAGGATTTGCTTATAATTTCTATCTCTAGCTGCCTAGCTGGAGGAAGTGTCACTGAGTGAATCCTAAAGTTCAACCATGAGGTGTGAGGGTGGCTTTGAAATTCCAGTCTAAAGATATACAAAGTGTTTGAGCTTTGCCTGAGGTTCCTGAAGTGTGCTTGCTAATGATGGTGGTGGCTTTTCTCTCTCTGTACATGGACCTGTGAAAAGGTGTCCAACATCTTTTGTCATTATGGAACTTCCCCTAGATCTGTAAGATTGAAATAAATGCCATTCCTCCCATAAATTGTGCCTTGTTTGGAGGTTCATCCCAGTGACCTGAGGCTGTCTGCTACAAATGTGAACACGTGGAAGTCCATACTTGGTCATCTTGGAAATGTTCTGCAATGGCTTAAAGCTCAGGTGAGTATCCTGAAGTGACAGAATATATAAAAGAACACTTAAATATAACATTAATTTTATAATCTTTTATAAATTAATACCTTATCCTTATGCCTAGGAACCCATATTTTTTTTTTTTTTTTGGTAGTCTTGGTTGTTAGCATTTAGGTTCTATGAGAAAGACTTAACTGTGGGCAGACTCACAGCATAATGCAGATTTACGGCCTGAGTTTCAGACTGGCACCCCATTCCTGCTTTTGCCAACACGTAGACAAAGGAATTTAGATATCTCCTTTCCTAGCAATAATCTTTACTTTTTCAGCATCCAAAAGACAAGCAGACCAAAATAATATTTAAGAACATTTGCATGTATATTTCATGAGATCCCAAACTCTATCCTGAGTTCTGGCTATACAAAGACTAATTAATACAAAAAAATAATTAATAATAATGTCCTAAATAGCATTTTTATTTAGAGATAGATGCAATAACATAAATGTATGCTTCAATATAACATTCTGTTGGATGTCTCATGTTCCATCATCAGATTCCTTTTAGTTTCACCTTTGGTTCTAGCCATGGCAGGCCAAAAAGATCTGTGGGGAAGTATCAGTGAAGCCATAGACTAAATGGGGTATTATATTTCAGGTTAGTGTGTATCATAGTTTACCCACTGCAGAGGACTCAGTAAACAATCAGGGTAAGAGAATAACTCCCTCTCTAGAGTGGCCATACAGTAAGAGACCTCATGTTGCACATATAGAGAGATATGGAATACATGATTATAGGATCTATCTGTCCTTCTCTATGCTTCATCATTTAAACAAGACCCACAATATAATAAATTAATGCCTATGGTTCCAGCTGGATGAAAATTGCATGTATTGTTGGTCCTGTCTCCTAGAGGCAGCATAAAGGCTAAGGTCAATGGCCCATATCTGATGCCCAAAGCTAAGACGGAGGAATCAGAAATTAAGGGTGGAATATTTTGTATCTCATCATTGCTCTCAGTGACCCACTGAGGAATGAAAGCTTCCTCCCAGAGAGGAAATGTTCCCATTGGAAGACAGTAAAAAATTTCACTGGACTTGGAACAACAATTTTACTTAGACATTTCAAGAAATACATGCTAGTACAACAATCAGAAAACAAAAACATCCAAGACAATGAAAGGACAGGTCACAAAATATGAGGAACTCTGATTACTGTTACAAAATGGGTCTGGAAGAAGGATGTCTAGGACTTTTCATTGAGTTATTTTTTTTTTCTCCATGCCTAATGAAAGAAATGGTTAAGTGTTTATAGCAAATAGAGACCGAAGACAGAGACTGTTCAATAAAGAAGGTCTTGATCACCTCACTAAGCCAGAGAATTAGGGTATCTAAAATGGATATTTGTGGAAGGAGACCATGAATAAATATTTTTGGAAATTATAGAACAACTCAGATATGGTGTGGTATAAGCATGAATGGGTATGAGAAATACAAAGGCAGGGCCAAACAGCCTCTTCAACTTTTGACTTACAAACATGGATTCGTCAGAGTGTAATAATTAATAAGGCAATGTCTTTATCGACTTCCTGCTTGGCAAATAGACATTTGTATACTGGAAAAGGTCCTTACATGTATACCTCAAATTGTGAGCGGGGCAGGCTTCAAGTTATATCTGCTTGTATCTTTAAAATCTTACATGGAAAATATGAAAGATTTTCTATAACCTTTATAAAAGACAAAGGCAAAAACCAAGCCTTAGGTGTTGACAGTGATGATCAATTTATTTACAAGTATTCTCTTCTACTCTCCCCTGTTTACTCCATCTTCCTGGGATCATCTTCAGCACAAAAGGTCTTGCAAAAATCTCTGCTTCTGGATGTAAGGAAAACAAAGTACTTACATTGTATGTAGTGAGAGGCCCAATAGTCTGTCAAACAATATCTTGGCAATTATTAACTAAAAGAATGAAAATTTTAGGTGAAAATGTTTAATGGTAGTTTCCTATTATCTAAAATAATGCATACACATGTGGTTCCTGGGATCCCCTGTGGCTGCTGTTCCCTGGGGATGTCCAGGCAACTGTGGAGCAGGGTCTTGAGTGGCCATGAGTGCCACGGGAAGAAACACCCAGGAGACAGAATTAGAGGGCAGTTCCTTTATTGTCAGGGCAACGGGTTTATAAGCATTTGTGAAAGAAGTGGGAAAAGGTACAGGTCATAAGGGGATTGGTTAGTATAGAGGTCCTGCTGATGATTAATTAGTGTGTAGGGACTTTGGGTGAGTGGGAAAGGGTCACATGGTCTAAGCAGTGACAGGAAAAGGTATAGGGCCTGACTCATAGGGGGATTGGCTGTGTGAAGGCTGCTGGCTGATTGCTTGTTAACATATAGGGACATAAGCAGAAAAGGGTCACAAGGCTCTGGGGAAAGAAAGACCTAAGTCTCATCAGATGTCCAGGTGCCCCGGGCTGGGGGGAGGGAGTGGCCTCACTCCTGCCAGTCTCGAGGTGAGATTGTTGGGGTATAGGCTCACTGCAACCTCTGGGATCTGGAGCCCTTAGTCATGTCTGACAGCTCAGGCCTGCCTAAACCTCCAATAGCTTGGGGGCCTTCAACCTTCCCTACATACACACAAAATGTATCTAACAAATATTCTTTGAGTGAATGAAGGTATTCTCAGCTTGGAGATAACAATATCCAAGAGAAGAAAGACCTCCATAGTTCATTGTACAGGTGAAGCTGCAAACTGCTTGACATACAAAAGATATAACAAGTCTATCACCTGTGGCCAAGGAAGTAGAGAGAGCCAGAGCATATGGCCATAAAGGCATGAGCTGAATAAAGTCAAGGAGTTGCTTCGATGTGAATTTATCTGCACAAACCATTGGAGATCAGACAGAAAATTGATCCCTCATAGAACACCTGTAGGGATTAGACCACCTGCTCCTGTGCTTCAAAGAAACTTGGTACAGGGGTTAGTGTGGTCTTAGTGATTTAGGTCTTATTTAGTTAGTTACTTAGTTAGATTAGTTAGTTAGGTCTTAGTGATTAAGGTTTTTGGTTATGAAGCCTAAGGACCCATGTTTGACTCTCCATGTCCCACATAAGCAGATACACAAAGTGATACAAGCACACAGCATTGTACATGCACACAAGGAGGTACAAGTGTCTGGACTTCAATTACAGTGGCTGAAGGCCCTGGCATGCCAATTCTCTCTCTTTCTTTCTCTCTCTGCCTCTTTTTCTCAAGTTCTCACATAAAAAACAGTCCACTTTGTTGGGCTTGTCTCAAAAAAAAAAAAAAGAAAAAAAGAAAACAAAAAAAGAAAAAAAAAGAAACTTGGTACAGTAACAAACCCTCCCCACACTTTTCTGTAGTTTTGCTTTCTTTGGTATTTTGTCCTCAGTTGTAGTCCAAAAATATTTTTGTGTAGCTGTCATCTCGAAATTAAAACATGCTCTCTTGGAGGGAGGCTTATTAAGACTCAGAAAGTAAACAACATCACCTAGTCTTAGGAAGGGATGAAAGATGCAAGATTCTGTAGGCCTCTCGCAAAGGATATTCATGGTCTTGTAAATAACTCTTTGCTCATGTTCCTATGTAGCCTCAATAATCACACTGTTTCACTAAGTTACACTTGAGTGAAATTATTTCTTTCATCTGTTGTTGGTACCCTGTCTGAGCTGAATAGATATTTGTTCCTATTGCTCCAGGAAGAGTCACTCAACAATGTTTGCACTTGAACAGGGTCTAACAGAACCAAAGATGAGTTGTGGAGGAATGGTGACATGTACAACTGAGAATGATCTAGGTAAGTGTGAAGCATACCCAGGAGGTAATCTCTATTTGGTTACCTTTCACCAAGTGTTATGTGATTGTGTGCCCCTTTGCTTTAGCAGTGACTGCATGTTCCCTGCAATGGATGATAGGCCAGGGAACCTAAGCCAAGGTATTTGAGAATGGAGCACTCTTGAGGTAAATCCCAAGGTAGCCATCTTTCTTTGCATGGAATGAAGTAGCAGGTGTCCCTGCTCAATGGGGTCCACTACATGAGTGTGAGTTTATGCTCCCCAAATGGCTGATGAACTAGAGAATATTTTGCAATGCTGGAAAGTAACATATATGAAATTAGGATCTTAAGCAGGCTATGGCATCAATTATGAGACTTATATTTTGGGTTATAAGTCATGTTTCACTGATTGATATCCCATGAATATCAAGGACTATAAGCCCATAGAGGAAGGACAGGCATTACTGAAGGAGCTGAGCATGACAGAAGTTGAATCTGATGCCCAGTTCACTAAGCCTGATAAGAGTATATTCACAGGAGAGTATAAAAAGAGTTAATTCAGCATGAACTCTAGAACTTACATAGGGCTTTAGTGGATTTTCTGTGCCTTATGGTGAAATGTAGCCATTATGAGTGTAGCAGACAGTTTCAGGTTTGCTGAGATGAACTTCCAAACCAGGCACAGTTATAGAGGAAGGGATATTTATTGATGCTTACAGATCCAGGGGAAGTTCCATAATGGTAGAAGAAGTTGGCACCCTCTTAAAAGACCAGGCACAGTGACAAAGAGAGAAAAAGCCACAAGCCAAAAACTATACCACACAGCACACTTCAGGAACTCCAGGTGAACTAGGCACTTTGCATATCTTTAGACTGGAATTTCAAACCCACCACCACACCTTAACATCTGGCCAGTGACATCTCCTCCAGCCAGGTGGCCCGCAGATCCAAACTACAAACTAATAAAACAATGAATATATTGGGGACCATCTATTCAAATTACCACAATGAGGTAAGCCCTGAGCTTGTCTGGACAGAACCACCTGTCTCTGCTGAGACCACTGGGTTGAGGGAGAATAACAGTGTCCCTGAAGAAGCAGCAATATTCCAAGTTGAGGAGGCTGGATGGCTTAGAAGAAAGATCTGTGGATTATGGAGGGCTAGAGGGACCAGTGTTGAACCATCTGTGCCCTAAACCAATCATTGCTCTTTTGCCTAAACAATTGAAAGAAGTGTTGAGATCTTTCCATGCTGTATTGGACCTTTCTATTGTTTCTTCCTATTATCCACTTAGATGCCCAATTCCAATCACAGTTACTTGTAAATTGATGGGCTTAGCCTTCATGAATCTTTCTCCTCTCTTTAAAAGTTTTTTTTTTTTTTTAAATAAAATGCTAACCCTAGAACACCTTTGAGATTTGTAAAACCATCTGAAAGAACAGTAAAGACAGAACTTAAGGACTTTAATGGAAAGGATGCTTCATGAGAACACATCATTAGGTAAAATCCAGCTACCAGAGTTGTTGGCCAAGCACTTCCCTCAGACTCTCTGAGTCATAAGGGTATTGAAACTGATGTTGATTGCATACTAGAATGAGACAGCAAGTCCCTATTGTTGAATACACTGCACGTTTTGGCTGAAGATATGGAGAAATCATGTTGCAACTGAGCTGGAACCATCCTCACTGCTGGCTGGCTTTCACAGTGTTGGACGACACCATGTGTGTCCTGTTCAGTAATGGATCCTAAGTACTACACTGCCAACATGCAAGCAAGATGTGTCTGCTGGTGCAACAGTGACACAAGTGTTATGGTCCATCCTATTGCTTTCCCATTAGATTTAAGGCTTGCTACACTGAAAGAAATTCATATCTGGTACTGTAATGCAAAATCCCATTTTGAAGAAAGTGATAAAGCCTCTGCATGCCTCTGCATGGCTATTGTTTGGTTAAGTGGATGTCAAACATTTGTGTTTATGCCCATAGCCTACAGCTGCTGTGAGTTGCAATCAATCATGGATGGAAACTTCCTTTTTGCAAGAATAGGTGCACTCCAGAGGCTCATAAATGGTAAAGCTCCTAAGATTAAGTGACTGTTGCTGTGATATAGTGGCCCAGTATTCAGTAAATGGAGAATAATAACCAAACATCTGTATCAGTCCTTGAAAAGCTCAGGGAACAACACAGACTAAGGAGAAAAAAAAAAATTGTAAGAGCCAAAGGAAGTGGTGCATAGCTATTTTCTCAGAACTGGAACTTTCCTTTCTGGAGGAAAGCTCATTAAGTTTCTTCTAAAACTTAGGACCCTCCCCAAGGTTATATAAGCAATAGCATTTGCTAAGGACAGGAGACTCTCTAAGGGTGACCTATGGGGAGATCCAGCTATGTAGCTTTCCTAAGTTGTTGCCCATGGTGGGGTGGCCTTTCTGAGGATGTAGCTGCCTTTGAGTTACTTATGTTACTGGAAGTAACCTTTCACCAATACTCCTGTAAGTAGCCCCACTAAACTCAGTGGCTCACTAAATTAGAATTGAGTGGAATTTTTTTTTTTATTTATTGTGGTACTTGATGAGGGATAAATATACATTCACATTGTCCCATGAATAATCTTACAACAAATATTAAATATTAACAGTATTTCACAAATAAATAATCCCTAAATTCTAGATTGTGTACTATGGGCTGTTCTACTTAGTGTGCCTCCTCCCCTCACCAGGAGGTAAATCACACCTTTGTTTCAGCATACCCACAGTACATTTTTCCTGTCCATCAGACAGTACCAAGTTTCTTAAATTGTTGGCTGAGACCCAATATGAGGCCATGTATCTGAGTACAAGAAATCAAAAAAATTTGCAACAGTAAAAGGATTGTTGAACCTACCCACCAACAAAAATTAATTGAATGTGAGTCAAAATGAACCCCACGTGTTTCTGGAAGTACCTATTTATGTTTGATCATGTGACTTCAGTGAAGCATTGTTTCTGAACATGCAAACTCTGCCCTTTGCACCACCTATGCCACAAAATATTAACAAACAGTACCTGAAACAACTTGGCTGAGATTTGAGACTGTTGTATGCTATGAATTATAGCATTTTTACTGCATATACAAAGTTTTCTGCTCTTATATTGATGGCACTATGGAAAACAATTTAATATTTTTTATCATCATTCCTCAACATGTAAGTATCAAATTAGCATATCTTGGGATTGTCCTGTTACAATGTTTGATTTTTTTAAATTGCCATTTGAGTAGCTGACTTACTTTTCATACAAAATTGTTAAATGAACTCTGATTTTGGATTAGGAAAGTATTTCCAGAAATCTCTCAAATGTCTCTAATGTACTTCTGCCACTTTGCACTACATTTATTTTCAGTGGTATTCACAGCATTAATGATTATAAAATTAAAATAATTTAAAAAGCTGATATTTTTCCAGTTTTTTCTGAAAGAATGTCTCAAGTAGCTCAAGTTGTTCTTAAGCTTATTATGTAGCCAAGGATGGTCTTGAGCTCCTACTTCTCCTATCTGCATCTTCAAACATGACAGATATGCACCACTACACCCATTTTTATGTGCTACTGGGGATCAAACCCAACACTGTATGTGGGCTAAGTTCTCTCTATCAATTGAACTAGATTCTCATTCCCAAGATTTAAGATCTTGATGTAAAAATAAATAAGCACATCCATCTCAGTATATAAATTTAGTCTCATCTTTAATAAATGTTAAAATTACATATATGCATATATATGTATCAAAGAATTGTTTTAAAATATTTTTCTTATGGTGTACTATCAACAAATATTTGATAAGGCTGTACAAACCAGTTTACATACACAGGGAAATTACTGGTGGTCTAGGTATTTCCAGGTTCTTTGCATCTTACTCAAGGAATTGAAGTAAAGCACACACAATAGTTAAAAAGAAATAAATTTTATTAAAAGCATATTGACAGTGAAAGTTTGAATACAGTGCCACCAAAGGGGCAGTAGGCCACTTGAGTGGAAGTACTCACAGGAATAGTCTGGGGCTTCTCTTTATGGATTTTTTTTTTTTTTTTTTTTTTTTTTTTTGGTTTTTCGAGGAAGGTCTCACTCTAGTCCAGGCTGACCTGGAATTCACTCTGTATTTTCAGGGTGGCCTCAAACTCTTGGGGATCCTCCTACCTCTGCCTCCCAAGCACTGGGATTAAAGGCGTGCGCCACCACACCCGGCTCTTTAAGGAATTTTTAGGAGAGGATTGATTAGTTGCTAGTAGTATAGTTTCAATGGTTCTCTGATTTGATTGACAGGTTTGGATTGTATAATAGTTTATCAACATGCATAATCATGTTATACCCAGCTTATATATACATATAAGCATAAAATGGTAAATATAGGTTTCTCTCTAAAAACTCACTGAGATGTCACGGTTTTCATTACTGGGCATGCACCTAAAACCAGTTAATGCTAGATGGCCCTCTGCTGTTCTGATCCTGGATCTATCTAAGAATGTACTTAAATGGGGACAGATCACAAAGAGTCGTCATTAGGGAGAGGAGAAAACTAGCTCATTGTGTGGATGCTCATACAGCTGGTTACAGGTGAGGGGTCCCATGTTTCCAACAGGTTGCTAGGTGCAATGTTTAGGAGAAGAGTATGATTATTGCTCAAGCCAACCACTCTCCTGGATGGCTGAATTATTCCATGTTTGTATGCATTTCAGGCAAAAAAGGGATAATAAATCATAAAACTTCAAGAAGCCCAGTGAGTGGAGAGATGGCTTAGTGGAAAAAGTGTTTGTTTCACAAACATAAGGTGTTGAGATTGGATCCCCAGCCTCACATAAATGCAGGGCATGCTGACATGTGCCCATAATCCCAGCTCTTGGGAGGTGGTGTGCTATGAATCCTTCTGGAAAGCTGGCTAGCTAGACTAGCTGAATTATGAGCTTCTGATTCAGTGATAGACATTGTCTGCAAAAATCAGGCAGAGAACATCTGAAGAAGCAAAATTGCTCTCTGGCCTCCACATACATATGCACACATATGAACATGCACACACATGTTCAGGCATTCCACACACTAATACAAATGAAAAAAAAGCACTGACTTAGTAGACATTAGATTATCATCATATTGCAGGACTTTGTATTAAGATAATCCTTATTTTACTTAATATTAGTCCCTATATGCAAGAGGATTGATATTGGTAATTTGGTTATTCCAAAGAGAAATCTTCATGTGTTCCACAAAAGTGAAAGTGCTTGACTTAATAAGGAAAGGAGAAAAAAACAAAACAAAACAAAACACTGTGGATAAGAATTATAGTACAATAAGATGTGTTGAGAGAGATTATATTCATATAACTTTTATTAGGGATATTGTTATGATTCTTTTGTTATTAGTGATCTTAACCACTACTCTTCCTAGTTTACAAATTAAACTTGGTCATAGGTATGTATGTATAGATAAGTCAGTTCATATGTAGTTCAATATAATCGATGGTTTTGCCCTGAACCTCTTAAGACATTTTTCCCATAGGTACAAAATGGAACCATTATGCTCAGAATTTAAATTCAGAGCCTCCAGAATAGGCTGATTGCTTTAGGGAGAAAATGTTCTTTCTTTTATCTCAGGTTTCTCATCTGTTTAATTGAGAAGTCAGGAAGACTAGACAAAAATTGCATTACCTCTTATAGAAAGGTGTCTGGAATAAGACAAGAGATATATAAGTGTTGAGCTGTGGACTGACCCATTCTATAAAAGTACAATTGTTACAAAAAAAAAAAAAGTTCATCTAAACTTAATTAGGTCCTACAAAGACTTTGTTAATTAACTATTATATTGTTGCCTTCTACTGAGGCAAATAATCATTGAAGTTAGAAAATTAGTTTTAGGGCAAAAGCCCGGGCTCCAGGAGTCCCAACAGAGTAGGGTCAGGCACCTGTCTTCACTATGCCAATTAAAGAAATGAGTAATGGTGAAAGGCAGAGAAAGAAAATTTAATTAGTGTAGCACTTTGAGAAGAGGAACAGATAAAGGGGTCCACTGACCCCAAGTCTGTCTCAGATATTGACATGAGTTAAAACAGAGGAAAAATTGTGGCAGGGCACAAGAGGTATGCAGAATTAAGCAGTGTTGATCAAAGGATTGTGTGTTCATCATTATTTCAATTTTGGTTATGCAAAAAGTCTTCCTTTTGCTAGAGGGGGGCAATCTGGTTCCCATACTATGATAACTCCCACTCCAGGATATAACATCTCCATCACAGATAGTTGCCCTCATCTGAGGGTGAAGTGTCTTGCCAGGCTTGGCTATTGCTAGAATCCAGGATGATGGCATGTGTAGCACTATGACTAGAGGCCTTTAGGAACATTTTGGAGATTTGGACAGGACATTGTATATAAAAGCTAAGGAAGCGTCAGCTTGAAGGGGAAGAGATATTGGTTAACTCTGTCACTTCTGGAGTATAAGACCGGACTTGACCCAAGGTACTGGAGATAGATCTATAATAGGCAGTGATATCAGGCTTTTATTTTGCAGTTAGATACCTTGTGGGCTCAAGTAAGGCGTCAATGATTTTCAGCAAAAGTAGTTTTTAAGTGCCTATTATAAAGTTTGCAAAGTTAACAGTGGGCTATTAACAATGAGTGATTAATCTAATTACCTCACTTTTAAAAATAGCATTTCAAAACCTATTAGCATTTAGAACAGCAAGCTGATTTTTTTCTGGTCAGTTTGCCCTGGGAAACTAACTGGTTCACACTTTACCTCCCCAGAGGATATTTCCTCTTCTAGAAATCACATGGCCAAATGCTAATGCTAGAAACTAGAAAAAGGATAAATTCCTTGCTAATCTGCTCATAAGGATGGGCTCTGTATGGCATGCCTGCAGAGTCACACGGAGCTCCACTTGTGAACTGATTTTTATCATATGGCTATAGGCTGCTTCTCACTGAGCCTTGCTGGAAGAACAATATCATGCTGAGAGAGAATTTTCATGTCATTAGTGGCCTGGGCTAACTCAAATGGAGGTGATCCTACAGATCTTTTTAGGACTGTGAGATTGCCTCCAACATATTGGCCTCATGCCTAAAGACACCTTAGCAGACAGTAAATGGGATTTGACTCTATGGTAACATTTCACACCAGCAGTTCCCCAAGGCCATACAAGTGCTTATAAAAACTATTTGTAGGAAACTGCCTGTTATAAAAGCTGTAAAAGTTCTGATTTAACAAATGAAAGGAGGCATTTAGATTTTCCCTTCCCAAAGAAGGCACTTCTACTTTGAGCCTTTCTTCAGGGCCCAAAGCAAACTGCCATTATCCTCTGCATTGAAACAAACTTCTTTCTTATAACTCTGAATCCTGTCATTGTTATTGATCTGGAATATGGGAACATTTTGCTCTCATTAATTAATAGCCTTTTTATACCCAGTGCTTCTCCAGCCTCATTCTGCCTGCCAAGTTTCATGACCCACATCTGACTAATCTATCCTATTTGAGGCTGCCTGGATGGTGGGTTCTCTCACTCTGGGCCTTTGCACATCCTACTACCTACTCCTAGAATATTCAGCTAAGAAAAGCCTCCTAAGTTCAACTGAGCTCTGAAAGGTGGCTGTGCTCAGCTCACTCACCCCAGATGTTGTATGAGATAATCACTTAATAAGAGCACCGAATTTGCACAACCAAAGTGTCTTCATTCTGTTTAGTGAGTGGTAAGTGCAATTGTGTAGTCCAAATGAGGAGAAATGGGAGTAAGGTAGTTCTAAATAGGTAGTCATCTAGGGAAAGGTCCAAAAAGAGGGAACAAAGAGATGTGACCCCCGCCTGCTTTGGCAAAACTGCAATTCAGCAGCTGATTCAAGCTCATCTCTCAGCAACAGCACCTCTATCTCTTCCCCAATCTGACATACCTAAGTAGGCTGGCCCCTCAAAAAATAAAATAAAAAAATTAAACATCAGGTCTTTCCCTTGCTCACTTGAGCCTGATGGTAAGCCCACCCTGATTAACTATAAGAGTGTTGCTATAAAATTCCCTCCAAAACATATATGGTTATCCCTTCTATCTAGTACTAACTTCTTTCTCCGTTGGAGAATTTGCTTATCTTTTTCCAGGTGGACAACGAACCTGAAGGGAGGATCAGCTAACACACCTCACCAGCTGAAACCATAGAACAACGCAGGGGAAGGGCAAGAATACAGCGTTCAAGGCGATCACAACACCAGAAAAAGGCTGAAGGAGATAAACACAGAGAACATCCAACTCCAACTAAGCCAGATATCCAGAGACACAGAGGCTCCCAAAACTTCATCAAGGAAGCAGAACTAAAATGACCCCAATGTGGCTCAGGGAAACTCGCGGAAGAGGGGGCAGAAAGATTGTTAGAGTCACAAGTTGGGGCACTATGCACAGAGACTGGGGCCTACACCCCAGAACTCTTGAGTAAAATCACAATGCATGACCCACATTCCCCATTGATGAGGGTCCCTTTGAAAGTGGGAGGACAGGGAGGAGGACAATGGAACCAATAATATGAATGTAAAATCAGAATAATATAAATAAAAAATATATATTAAAAAAAAAAGTGTGTTGCTTTTGTGGGAAAAGGTCTTGGCTGATTCTCCTCCCAATGCCTAAAACTCAAGGTCCCTGTCCTGATAAGCCCTTCCCGCATCAGCCCTTCCTGAAGGGAAAAGCAGTTTTGTTTCTTTCTTTTAAGCTAACTGCTCTGTAAAGAGCAAGAGAAGACCTTCAACCCCAAACCCTAACTTTATGTCTGTTTTTGCCCCCCACCCCACCCCTTTGAGATAAACCAGACTGAGAAGGATAATTTATAAAATTTTATAGTTTATTCAAAAATATCAGGGATACAAGGGAGAGAAAGGGTTCAAGAACCAAGTGAGGGAAAGTGGATACACCCACGTGGCCCATGCTCCCATGTGAGAGAACAAACACAGGCCTTGGAAACAAAAATGACAAAAGGGCTTTCTCTAAAAAGGCATGTGCTTTTGAAAAAATCATGAGGCCATAAAAATAACAGCAAAGAAATATCCCTTCCCCCTCTGGCAACAAAGCAAGAGGGAAAAGGACAATTATTTCAGCTTTAAACGACTTCCAGTTGAATGGGATCATAGAAATATGGCAGTTAGAGTCTCTCCGTGGGGATGGGGGGAGGGCACATCTGAAGACCCAAGGGAGAAACCTATCAGTCAGACATCCAATCCCTTTTGGTGTGTAGATTTTCATGACCTGGTACAAAAAATTGTGAATGTGAGTGACATAAATATTGGAGACTATCTTGGAGGCAGAGAAGTCTAGCCCTGTGAGGTAGAGATGGTTGGCAGTCCTGTTAGAAGTGGTGAGTGATCTGCTAGCTCTTAAGGGGTGATCAAGGGGGCCTGTATAGATGGAGTTAGATTGTTGTGTAACCATGAGTGTGAACTGCCTGCAAGTGAACAGAGATAAAGCAAAGATGATAATGGGTATAATCTTCTTCTCTTTACCAGAAGTTAGAGTGTCTTCTCATGACAGGAGTGGAATGAGGGGGAACTAGTTAGATAGTATGATAATTAGGCAGCTATCTAGGGGAAGGCTCATATGAGCAAACCTGTACCAGCCTGTAGCTTCTCAGTCCTTTTGTCCCGCCTACCTCTGCACAAAACTGGAGTTCAGCATCTGCTCATCTTACCCAACCAGTTCTCTCTCTTGAGCACACACCCCACCTTGGTGTGGATGGTCTGGCCCCTTCTCTAAGCGTAGGCCAATGGGCTTGCAGACCTGACACAGTTATGCCAACCTCTTCTGGAGCAGGGGCTTGGTCTCAGGGAAGGGGAGTTCCATTCCAGCTCTTTGGATGCTCACATCTCCATGTCAAGGTCTCCATGCTGGTATGACTAAGACTATGTCCCTCCCATTCTCTCAGCTTGGCTGCCAGCATAGAGAAGGATACTTCCTTGTCATTTTTATGGCCTCTTGACTTTTTTGAAAGCACATGCCTTTGTAGAAAAACGCCTTTTCACATTTTTGTTTCCAAGGCCCATGTTTATTCTCTCACATGGGCTCATGGACCACCTGTATGTATCCATTTTCCCTTTCTTGGTTATCCATTTTCTCTTCTTCAGTTATCAAAACCTTTTTCTCCTTTGTGTCTTTGATATTTTTGAATAAATGTAATGTTTTATAAATTATCTTTCTCAGTCTGGTTTATCTTAACTTTTGGGGGAGAAACAGACACAAACTAAGGGTTTGGGTTTCAAGGACTTCTCCTGAAGCTCCATAGTCCTGTTATAATCTCTTACCTTCTTTTCTGTAATGTGAAGGAGAAAGCCTTACTTAGGCCCTCCTGCTTCACTTCCCACATGGTGTGTGTGTTCCTTTACAGTGACATGCTTCACTTCTCACATGGATGAGTGTATCACTTTAAATCTTTTGGCATGGTTTCTCAGATCCTGGTGCACACATGTGTGTATGTATGTTCATGTGTGTGTCTCTTTAAATTTCCACATGTATATATACCAGTTACAGGCTTTCCTTGGATACTAATTTTCCCTAAATAAACCTCACAATAATTTCACTGTCATAGTCCTTTTCCTAAATTATTTGATAAAATGGACAAGAATCTAAAAGTTGAGATTCACAGGCCAGAGGGAAAAACCCCGTATATCCCCCCAAATCCTGTAACACAAACAGTAGTCAGAAACTAGTTCTTCTGAAACACATCCTAAATGCTGAAAGCTGCTTTCTTTTCTGCTGATTCCTAAATATAATAGCCATCAGTAAGGCTGTTCATCAGGTCCACATCAGTTAAACAGTTGTTCTTCTGAGGGGTTGTCTCCTAACCATTGCCTTCCAGAACTAACCTGCACTTCCCGTTAAAGCCTGCCACATAGTAATAGGGAATAGGAGCAAAGTGGCCCTTCTTATAGGCCATCATCTAGGGACAGAGGCCCAAGGAGAACATGGATGTCAACTTGCCTGCCCTGGCAGGACCAGAACCCAATTCTGACCCAGTGTCATCCAAGACGGCTGTGAACAACAATTTCAGTGACAACTTCTTGCCTGTTATTCAAGGTTTCTCAAGCTTAGAACACTTGTGGGCTGGCCTCTGGCACCCACTGACCAACTAGGTCCCTTCCTTACACACCTGAGTCTCTCTTGGTCTCCTCTCCCCCAAATGGGGATTGGGGGGGAGGATTTCTTTTTATTTGTGTGCTTCTCTGAGTTGTCTTGAAGTGTTTTCCTAATTTGCTGCATGTGTGATTTCTCTTTATGTTTTAAGACCCTGACTGTATAATTTGACCTACTATGTGAGAAGGATCTCTGGGCTTAGCCTGTCCTGCTTTGCTTTCTGTTTGTGTGTGTGTGTGTGTGTGTGTGTGTGTGTGTGTGTGTGTGTGTGTATGCACGTGTGCTAAATCAAGTGCCTTCCCAGAGGCTTCTTTCCTACAGATGCAAGTGGAAGTCTCCATCTTCCCTCCCCCTTCAGAAAATACTAAATATAGTGCATGTCCTGACATAAAGCGATACAAGAGTCATGTTAAAACTATCAAAGAAAGGCAACTAAGATGGAAAAACAAATGCTTTAAATTCAACTTTAATTGAAATAATCAAGAAGGATAAATGCCTTTTGTCTTCAAACCCCTTTATTTACTGCAGCACTTCACATGTGTAGGTGTTGAAGCACATTTAGTTTAGTATTTAATAACTTGTCAAATGTGTATTGAGATTTTGTGGATTTGGATGCACGTAGCATATGCAGGACAAAATAATTATAGAGAATTTACAGTGAAGGCAGTCCCATCATGGGATTTATTGGTATAATTAAGGCTGGGATGAGAGATAGAAGGGGTGGAGGGAAAATGAGGGATACAAAGATTATAAAGATGATGCTGAAACATACAATAACCCCTCTGACTGTTAGAAATTTACTAGATAATATTGTTTCTGTTGCAAGTCTACTTATGAAAAGCAAAAAGAAATATATGGCACACAGAAGAAATAAAATTCAACACTAATATATGAACACAGACAAGTAAATACATAAACAAATTCTCTCGGATCCACATTTGTTTAAATGGAATCAATGCTGGATTGGGTAGGGAGGTAATCAGGGAAGGGCATGAAAAAAATCTTTACTAGAACACTTAAGAGTGGAGCCTCAGGTAAAAGTAGGTGCACTAGGAAAGGCATGAGACTTTCAGAGCCAAAGAGACTACGTCAATTCCATATGTACAGAGCATCCTACTTAGCATCGAGGGATACAGATGCATCACAGCACGGTCTTATACTTAAATAATCTTCAATGAAGCATACAGAAAAAGATACCAGAACATTATAATTCATTTCTGGTTGTAAAGAGTGAGGGCATACATACTTATGAATACATACAAATGGTTAGTCATTGTGATCAGGCAATGATAAGTGCAAGGCATATTTTGAGCTTCAAAATAGACAATTGATCAGATAGAGAAGACAATGTATGATTCAGAGATCCAAAACAAGAGCCAGTGGCTTGGGGAGTTTTAAGCCCATCCAGAGCCCATAAACGCACCTGGGTTCTGGAGCCCAGAAATAGGAGAAAACTAGTTTCCTTTAGGCAGTTTCAGTTAGAAAGTGAGGCCCAGAGAGAACAGATGGCACCTTGCCCTGGAATGAATGGAACTCTGATGGGGACTCATCCACAACAACTACATTGCCCTCTGCTGCTCACAGTTGTGCAAACTGCCTAGGTAGAATGACCTCTGGGGTCTGCTCTTCAAATCTACAAACCAATCAGGTTTTCTCTTTACATACTGAGTCCATTTTCAGTCCACTATAAAGGCCTGTCCATGCTTTCTCTGCCTCTCCTTGCTCTGGTCACAAAGACACATGTGAGTCTGGCTCCCCCTACTCAGCCTGGCTGGGTTGGAGGGAGGGGAGAGCAGAATACTAGTTCTTGGTCTGGGTGGTTTTTCTGCTTGCCTCTGTTTGACACCTTGGCAAAGCTTCTCATTTTAATTATGATTTTTCCTCTGGTCTCTGAATCTACCATGTGTGTATTTCCCTTATACTCCAGATCTACCACATTGGTGCTTTCTCTGACTGTAGGTGTATTGCTTGTGTAATTTCTCTAAACTCGGGGTACCCATGGGTATAACTCTCTTCACTACGCATTTCCCATCTGAATTTCTTGCTCTCTGCTTTGATATTTTCCCCTCTTCTATTCTTCCTTAATCCACCACCATTTGCCCTCTTAACTTTCTTCCATGGGGAAGCTCAGGATGGATTTTGTGTGTGCTCCTTCCAAGTCTCCCTACACAAGCTCCGAGGTTGTATCTTCCATGTGCTTCTGGCTCTACTTCAGTCTTTCCCTGCAATCCTCAACTTCTCTTAAGGGAGCTTTATGAACTATCCTCCACATGCTTGTGGCTCAACTCCAGTCTTTCTAAAAAAAAAAAAAAAATCTCAATTTTTCTTGAATAAATCTCAGATTACACTGTATTTTCCACCTAAGTATGTGTTTCCTACTTCCCACATGTTTATGACTGCTCTAGTTTCTTCCTATATCCCAATTTCCCTTAAATAATCCCCAATTTGTGATTTCTCCCTAAATAAACTTAATAATTCATAATTTATTCTTCTTGAGTCCATCTTTATCAATTTTCTATTAAAAAGAGGACAGGACCCAAAATTGGGGTTCATAAACTTGGGGGACCCTTTCTTACTCCCCAAATCCTGTATCACTATAGAAATCTTAGACTAAGCTATCTAATTCTATGTCTAATGGTGATGCCTTACTACTTAAGTTTAAATCAGTTAAAGTTGGATGAAATTCAGAGGTCAGTTTGTTATGCATACCACATAGTCAGATGCTCAGCGGCTTAGACAGTGATTAAAGAACTGACCAGTACAAGAAAGAATGGTTCCACCATTGCAGCAAATTCTGTTGAAAAGCTCTTCAACAGGCCTCAAACTGAGTAAGAGAGAAGGATAAACAAGAGAAAAAAATGAAACCTGGGCAGGAAGCATAAAAAAGTTGTAAATTTCCTGGTCATTGTATTTCTACTTCAGTGATGAGGTTTTGGAAGCCTCTGTGTCTCTGGATATCTGGCTTAGTTGGAGTTGGATATTCTCTGTGTTTATCTCCTTCAGCCTTTTTCTCTATTCTTGCCCATCTCCCGCATTGCCGGTTCCTCCCCTGGCAGGTAGAGCTGAAGAAAGAGCCGGACCAGTGGCTCCTCTTGAGGCTGAGCGGGATGATGGGTGTCGGCAGCCCAGAACCCCCCCACCAAAAAAAAAAAAACACCGGAGAGAAAAACACACTGGGCAGGGAGTCTTGTTGAGGCAGGAACTCGTTTTATTGTAGTGGAAAGGTGTTTATATAGCTTTGAGAAAGAGGTTGGGTCTCAGGATGGGAAAAAGGTGTAAGGGCCAATAGTATTCCACCACGTCAGCTGGGCAGAGGCAGTTTCGGCTTAGGTCTTGCTGAGTTACTCTTTAGCGGAAGTAATAGGCCAAAGACAGGTCACCAAACTCTAGTCAGGCTCAGGTAGTTCCACTAGGCCTCATACCTGGGCCTCTTAGGGCCCAACACCACATTACTCTATGGTTTCAGCTGGGGCCCTGGTGAGATGAGGGTCCCTTTGGAAGAGGGAGGACAGGAAGGAGGATAATGGAGCCAACACTATGAATGTAAAATCAGAATAATATAAATAAAAAATAAATTATAAAAAAAGTTGTAAATTCATTAGCACTTTAACAATGGCTAAGGACCTTTCTCTCTCCTTATAAATTACTTATTGTCAAAATAAAAATGGGATAGAGACTGGTTATGGTGTTAGAAACACATGTCATTTCTGGTTATGTCCATCTATCATATTGATAGGAAAAGGATAAATGACAAAAGTAGCTGAGAATGAGGTGGTTTTCATTTCTTTCCCAGGCTGACTACATTATGTTCCATTGTATCTTTTTTGTCTTATTAAACTCTCTAAATTTACTTTTCTACTTATATACTTATATTAATCACCTTATCTCTAGCAGTGGTTTACTAAAATAATGACCAAGAAAGTTCATTATTAATTGTGTGAGTCTTTGTCAAAGTAATTATAAATACCCATTCTGGAATCTATTAGTTATTCTTTTACATCTTTATTAGCTTTGTGTCTCTCATTAGATTGCAAAGGAATTACAAGGCTTGGATATGTTGTCAATGAAATATGCAGTCCTATAAAATTATGTCTTTCCTGTCTCCACTATGTTTCAGATACTATTTTATATATACTTTCTAATCCTTTCTCTACTATTTAAGTATTGGAAAATAAGACCTCGTTTTAAGCAACTTTTTGATAGGGCCCAGTCAATAATTTACAGAATGTTCATTAAAGATGTTTAATAATCTCATCTTGTCATTTGCTTTAGGGCCATTATATATATTGGGTTTGCCAACAAGCTGCCCTTAGAACAAGGTAGGAATGCAACACAGTTAGGAGGAAATTCTAATGGATCCATAGCTACATAGCAACAAGGAAGAGGATATCTAATTGGAAAGGTTCAGAACACTGAAAGGTCAGCTAAGCCATCAAGCCTCCCAGAGGGCTAGCATAGGCTCTTCAGATATGGCATACCAGGGACTGTAAATCCTGTGCTGATCACTGTTTGGTTATAGGCTTTCCATCCATGAAGCATAGCCTCATGTGAAGTGGTTGTTTGTAATCAAATAACAGTCTATGCAGGACAACTTCTGGCAGCACTGTCAATTGCTTGGAGTTCTCCATTCCTGAAGGAGGATATAGGGGTACACTATTGCAGGGAAGGGGTTGAGTGCTGAAAGAAGAGAAGCTCCACTTCCAGATAGCATAGCACTATAGATTTACAAAAAGAAACCTCTAGCCGGGTGTGGTGGCGCACGCCTTTAATCCCAGCACTCGGGAGGCAGAGGTAGGAGGATGGCCGTGAACTCAAGGCCACCCTGAGACTACATAGTTAATTAGTTAATTCCAGGTCAGCCTGGGCCAGAGTGAGGCCCTACCTCGAAAAACCAAAAAAAAAAAAAAAAAAAAAAGAAAAGAAAAAGAAACCTCTATAGCCCCTACCATCTCCACCCCTTACTGACCCATCCCAGAAACTGAAGTAATGAAAACAGTCTTTTAAAAATATTTTTTTATTTATTTGCAAGGAGACAGAGGGGGAGGGACAGAGAAGAGAGACAGAGAAATAGTGAATGTGCATGCCAAGGCCTTCAGCTTCTGCAAACTCCAGACTCACATGCCACTTTATACATCTGTCTTTACATGGGCACTGGAGAATAGAACCTGGGTGCTTTGGCTGTGCAGACAAGTACCTTAACCATTAAGCAATCTCCTCAACCCATGAACACAATCTTAATCAGAATTGTATCTATAAGGATGACTATTTTTACAACGTTTGGAAACAGATCATTTGCATGTCTTTGCTTTTCAGCATTTAAAATCTTTAGATTTCCCCTACTTCCTGATGGTATTAAATGAAGAGATTGAACAGTAAAATGAATACATATGTCAAAACATTGTTCAAGATTTCAGACCTTTCCATATTCATAAATGACTCAAAAGTATAATGTTGAAATTTGCCATGGATTTTTAAATAAAAACAAATGCTTATTTGAAAAATAGTGACAATTGGAAAATATAAAAATCTGAATTGTTATTCTTAATTATTCTTTCCCTAGTCGCCAGGAACTTATCTGAAACTTGTGGTACTGAATAATTGATTCTCAAGGAGTTGGTGTTGGTTATTCTTTACTACGTGTACGGGCTTTGTATTTCCATATATGCAGGTACATTTGCTCCCACAAGGATAAATGTGCCAATTATATTATTCTGTTCATGCTGTGATTGACAGCAGGTAATGTGCAAGGAAGTACAAAACCCACCCTTAAAAGAAACTCTTCTATCAGTGGCTCAAAATGCACTACTGGTCTGGTTAATGTAAGGCTAAGTCAAGGTGTTTACTGTGAGACTTAAGCAATCTCTTAGGTAGAACATACATTTGAAATCTACCCTCACTACCTCATTTCATTACTTATTGCATAGGTCAGAATCCTGTGTCACTGTGAGTCTTTCATTTTTATTTTTTAACTTCTAAAGCTATTCAAGTTTTGGCCACATCATGAAGGGTTCTGCAGTGTGATGGTTGTTCTGCAGAGCTGCTGTATGTCAGGTATATTAACCAATTAGGTGTCAAGATGGGAAGAGAATGCATAAAAGAAGGGCAGGGGGAGGGTCAATCTAAATTCAAGATAGTATGAGTAAGACTTATGTAAACCTGCTTTTTTGAATAATGGCACATCTAGAAGCTGTAGACTGTTACTAGAAAATTTTCAGTGCCTGGGATGGGATACCTTCCAGTGAGTTGTTGGCCAAGGAGGTCCCGGTAGCCTCCAAAACATTAAAGGCTTTTGCCAAAGCCCTTGGTTTCCCTTGAGAAACAGATAGTAAAACCCTATTGCTGAAGACATCTCTTGACTGAGAGGCAGGGTCACTGAGAAAGCAAGCTGGTGCTGAGCAAAAAACCTTCTCCCTGTAGACCAGCCAACTGAAAGCTGGAAAAAGCTGCTGCATGCAGCCATATGGGAGACAGAAGTCATCAGCAGTGAAAACAGTGGACACTGAATATTCAAGTTTGGCCATACAGGCCCAATGACTGAACGGGTGCAATAGTGGCATGTCTACACTTGGGGTAACCAACTGCTCCATAAATGGACTGAAGGCCCTCTCTACGGGAGGGAATACATACCTGGTACTGAAAAACCTAGGCAAAAGTCTATGGCAGGTGAGGTCATGAGCCTTAGGGGTATAAAGCCTGCTCTTGTCTGACTAAATATATATATTATTCCCACCAAGCTGCCCTGAAAGCACTACACTTAATGTTCATATTCACATATTAATGCTACTTTCACTTCTGGTTACAGAAGCTTCTCTTTTCAGATGGTGATGACCACTGGGATGACCCAAAAGGCAACATAGTGCTGAGAAGAAGGGATGGAGGAGTGCCCAGCACTGAAACACCTCTGTCATACCCTCCAAGGCTCAGGGACCATTGTGGAAGAGGGGGCAGATAGAATGGAAGAGCAAAGGAAGGGTATGACTTCTTACAATGCAACTGCCCAGACAGAAATTGGCATCGATATCCATGACCTTGCAGTGCCTAGCAATACCTTCACAAAACCCTCAAAATAGAAGAAAAAGATGATGACATCAAATTAAAAGAGAGACTAATGGAGAGAGGGAGGGGATATGATGGAGATTGGAGTTCTAAAGTCGAATAGGGGGAGGGGAGGGAAATATCATGTGTTTTTTGGTATGTAAGTATAGAAGTTGTCAATAAAAAAATAATAATAATAAAAAGAAGGCAAGAAACAAAAAAAAAAAGAAAGAAAGAAAAGATGACATTGATAGTGTCTACAATTGAGGAAACTAAGTGAAGACTCCTCTTTTGAGTTTTTAGATGCAAAGGGATGTCTTAAGAATTATAGTTTTACTCTCCAGGGAGACATTTCCTTAATGGATTTCAGAGTCTTTCTGACAAAGTCATCACTCATGAAGAATAAAACATTATTATTTTAGGATATAACAAAAATCTCTATGGTGTACAGAAGTGACCTTTTCTTGGTTCTCATTTTCTGTCCTCCATACTCTTATTGGTGCTATGTTTACCTACAGCTGTGTTGTGTGCAATCCCCAAGTCCTAATTCCAATACATTGAACTCCAACTAAAATGGTACTTCTTACGATACTCTTTCATGACCATTTCCTCCTTGTTTCCTAGCTCCCTATCTGAGTATCTCACTTTGTGCTGCTTAAGTGGTAACTATAGTATGGTGGCACCATGCCTACCTCTTGCTCTTCATGCTTTCTGCAGTCTTCTCCCCTCAATTGTAGAGAGTATTTTGTGGCGTGCTTTACAAATGGATAACTTGAAAATGAGAAGTTGTCACTTTGAAATTAGATTATTAAAGATAGAACAGGATTCTTCTTTCATGAAATTAAGAAAAAGTGAGCACACAAAATTGCCCTACTTTATCCAGCCCTCCAAAACGACACCATCTCAATCTTTACTCATTTCATCCCCTCCTGTCACTTGAACTCTTTTCTGAGAAGCCAGTCAGTGCTTACTTCTCCAGGCAGGGAACTTAGCACAAACTAAGGCCAATTCCACCAGTTTACTTTTCTGACAGAGAATGAGTGGGGATTACTTACAGGAGTGCAAAACCTCCAAAGCAGCTACACTGAAAGGTCCATTCCAACACAGATAAGCACTTTCCCATGGCTGGATATGTGGTGCTATCTATCCCTAGATCTTCCGCTCTCTGGGCACTAGATCTCCCCACAGTGAAGAGACATCAGGCATCATTGCCCACAAGGGGCCACAGGGGCATCTGAGATCTAGGGTAGAGTCTGATGACCCCTTCCACACACTTGTTCAATGAGTGCATGCCAGTAGGCCCAGTTTCAAGCATCTCTCCTGCATACCTGCGGATGCTTCTGATAAAGATGACAGCAGCTGTTTCTTCCAGTGGACTTCATCACACAATGCCTCCTCCATCCACCGTTTTCCCATTGCCACCACCCAAAAAGAGTCAGAGATGGTGTAATGCCACCTCAAGGAAGGAACTAGTGAGACAAACCTGTGAGGTTGGAGGAAGAAGGGAAAAATACAGCCAAAAATATTAAAGAAGCTGAGAGGAAGGAGAGCCAAGAGAGAATTAGCTCACACAGCTGGG
Source organism: Orientallactaga sibirica (assembly GCA_036365145.1). Taxonomy (NCBI): domain Eukaryota; kingdom Metazoa; phylum Chordata; class Mammalia; order Rodentia; family Dipodidae; genus Orientallactaga; species Orientallactaga sibirica. Next base: position 55,551,068 of record JAEOAD010000001.1, read on the forward strand.
AGCAGAGCAGAACAGTTTTCTTGGAATTTTGACAGTTATGGTGCCAGAAAGATGCCCTGAAATAGAAAAGAAAAAAGACATAATAATATAGCAATAATAATAACTGCTTGTTATAGCTCATGCTTCTTTAATTACAAAAACATCCTACAAACCAAACAATAGGCCTCATTCAACAGCCTTGCTCATTCTTCCCATGAGTATTGGTATCTCCAACTTCACAGAGCTGGCTGAAGGAAGCTGAAAATAAATCAGTTAAATATTAATTTTATGATAAAATCAGGCAGAATATCTACTTGATTTGTAACTCTTGCTGCATCCAGCATTCTTCTTTTACCTAACAGATAATGACATTTGTTAAGGAATGAATGAGAACCTACAATTGAATATTTTCAAAGTATCATTTTATGACTATTAAATAAGCAGTCAAGCTGTATGAATTAGCTTTGTAAATCTGCTGAAAGGTACCATACACTGTATGGTTCAAACAAAAGAATCTAGAAGCAGGATGCATGAATCAGGCTGTTGGCAGGGGTGCTTTCTTCTAATGTCTCTCTTCTTGGCTTGTTGGTGGCCAGGTTCTCCGTGTGTTTTCACCTGGTTGGCCTGCATTCTAATTACCTCTTATGAACTCTTCAGTGACATTGGCTTAAAGGCCACCCAAATAATGATATTTCAGAAACCTTTTTAAAGATGTTATCTGTAAAGGCTCTTATATTTTGAAGTGCTGGGGCTTAAAATTAAAACCATGAGTCTGTGGGGTACAAAAAAATAGCCATAACATTATATAGGATGACAATATAGACAATAATATTTCAACTCAGACCATGGGTCTGGACAGCTTGATGACTCTACAATCTGGGACAAGAGAGGTAATCTCTTTGTTCCTTTCCTTACCTGTAGAATGGTGAAAAAATGGTTTTTTGAAGATTATATGAATTAATTCACTGAAGGTTATTAGAAGGCTCACTGGAACAATTAGAATTCAGTAAGAATTAGCTCTCTGTTATCTTATTTTTCCAGTGGGAAATTAAGACATTAAAAGTAAAATGTCCTGTCCTAATGTAAAAGCAATTAGTGACATGAAAAAGACACAGAAATATCAGTGCCCCAACCCTTAGAACATTGCTGTTTCTTTTGACCATAGCAAATTAATGCTGGTTTCCTGGAAAGAAGAAGGTACTTTAGCATTTTTCCTAATGAGAGGCTGTTTATAGCATCAGAGGATTTGATTTTGCTTCAGTTTAAGGAGCAGGGCTGCAAGAGTACTTTCTCCAATGAAGTAAAGTACTACACCTATCACAATCTGTTTCTGTCTTCTTTCCTTCCTGTTTCTTTACATTTATTGAGTGGCAAGTGTGTGACAGGACATAGGCTCCATGCTATGTAGATACACTTAAGCCACTGTTTTTATCTTTAAAGGCAAATGAATAAACTTGCAGTTGTCCTTATCTACAAGTTACCAACGTGTAGATTTGATGTCCTGAAGATTCAAAATGACTGGGAAAATTGCATATTTACTGAACATGCACAGAGTTTTTCCTTTGTCATTTTTTACCTGAATAATAAATAAGTGTTTATAAATTTTAACCATCATTTATATAATGATTGTTTCTGTAGATAATGTAGGGGTGGCTTATATATGAGAAAATGTAAGCATTTTTATTGAGAGACAGCTCATATAGGCCAGGCTGCCTTTGAACTCCTGATCCTCTTGCCTCCACCTGTGGAGTGCTGGGATTGCAGGCACATGCTGCCACACTCGGCTGGGAGTAGCTCCTTTTTGTTGTGACTTGAGCATCTATAGATTTTGGTATCTGCTGGGGATCTAGGAAATAATCCCTTCTGGACACAGAAGCACAACCATAAATGTGGCTTGGTATAAAGAGCGTGGCGATCAAGTCACTAGAGGCCAGGAGAGTTGATGCTGCATGAGAAAACAGGTGCAAAGACACTCTCAATAAGGACATACTTGATTTTCAGATGCCCTGAGCACATTTTCCTTGTGAGCTCCTTCCTCCATTTAAATACAGTATATTACATACTACATATATGATAATCACTTCTAACTATGTTTGTTTAAGGATGAATATATTCATAATTATTTCTTAAAATAGTTTCTTCAACCTAAAATTTCATATTACCCCAATTTAAAAATATTAAGACATTTCCATGATGTCCTCTACAAGTATTTTTGGTCCTCAGCCCAACTTGAATTTGAAGGCTGGGTAATTATCTAAAGCAGTGTTTCTTGAACTTTACAGAGCATACAGGCCATTTGAGGATCTCATTCAACTGCAATCAATGTAGTGTCAAGTGCATACAGTGTAGATCAAGATGTTGGCTGTCTAAAAGTTCTCTAGTGATGCTACTTGTTTAAAGGCCACTGCTCCAGTACACTTTAAAGAGTAAGGATCTAGAGATACGTTATCCGAGATAGTAGCCACTAGCCACATGAGGCCACCTCACTTTTAATTAAAATTACATTAAGTAACAGCCCATAAGAAGAATTGTTGGGCTGAAGAGATGGCTTAGCAGTTAAGATGCTTGCCTATGAAGTCTAAGGACCCAGGTTGGCGCTTGTGTCTGGAGTTGTTTGCAGTGGCTGGAGGCCCTAGTGCATCCATTCTTTCTATGTGCTTCTCTCTCTCTCTTTTCTATTTCCATTAAGCAAATAAATAAAATATTTTAAAAATATGTTTTTTAAAGAATTGTTGACCATAAAGTATCATAAAGGTTTAAACAGAACAGAGTTCTCTTTATTTAATATTTTACTTTATTTTATTTTATTTTATTCTATTCTATTTTATTTTATTTTATTGAGGCAAGCCCAAGACTGCCATTTTTTTTTTTTATGCCAGAGAACAAGAGCAAAAGAGAAGAGAGAGCGAGGATGAGAGAATCAGCACCCCAGAGTGCCCAGCCACTGTAGTTGAACTCCAGATGCATATACCACCTTGTGCGAACTTGCATGCTTGCATCACTTTGTGCATCTGGCTTATGTGGGACCTGGAGAGTGGAACATGGGTCCTTAGGCTTCAAAGACAAGCACCTTAACTGCTAAACCATCTCTCCAGCCCTTATTTTTTATTTATTTATTTATTTATTTATTTGAGAGAGAGAGAAATAAGCAGATAGAAAGAGAGAGAATGGGCACATCATGGCCTCCAGTCACTGCAAATGAACTCCAGACACATGTACCACCTTGTACATCTGGCATTATGTGGGTACTGGGGAATTGAACTCGGGCACCTAGGCTTTGTGGGCAAACACCTTAACTGCTGAGCCATCTCTCCAGCTGCCAGAGTTCTCTTGAATCTTAATCAGTGTATTTTCTACTCACATTTGGCCAGTTGCCACAGACCTATTTCTTTTTAGTGCTACAAGATCAGTATCCTTTATTGAAAATTATTAAGACCAGAAGTGTTTTGGACTTCATATATTTTCAGGTTTGAAGTATTTGCAAAGATATAATGAAGAAATAACACAAGTCTGAAAATAAAATCCATTTTATTTCATATATATTATATGCATAGTATAAAGGCACTTTTAAATAATATTTTAAGTAATTTTGTGCATGGAAAAATGTATCATGCTGTCTGTGCAATTTTCCAATTGTGAAATGATGTCAATATTCACTTCAGATTTTGGGGCACTTTGGATTTGGAATCTCAACCTATAATAAATGTGCAACCTGACAACCAAGTTGCCCACAGATGTACTATTTGGTGCCCTGTATGTGTATATGTAACCACACTAAGCCATCAGACTTTAGGCCACTGTTTAAAGTAGTATGAATTAGGAGCAGAACTATCTAAAGCCAATGATGACTTTTGTGTGCAGGTATATGTGTCTAAGATGGATAAGTCCATCCTTTAAACTCTGTTTCAGCAAAGTTAAATGTATGTTCTGAGGGAAATGAAAGGAATAGTCCCTGTCATTAGTCTTAGGACTTCACTTGCTTGTTGCCCACATGTGCTCCACAGCTGTGCTTAGCTGAGGGCGTGCTTTTCACCTGATGACTCATTTGCTTTCTTTAACCCCTGTTCTTTTTCAAGTTTATGAAGTGAATCACAATCTTTGAAAAAGGTGCACATTTTCCAGTCAGTATGCACAGAACACAACTTGAGCATTCATGCTTCTGAAGTGCATGTGAGAGTTTTTCATCCACAGTGGAGACTTAACCATGCGGAAACCCCAGTCCACTGGGAAGCACTCTAACAGCCAGACAATGTCAAGGTTGTTAAGACCTCAGATGAGATCAGGTATCGCCTCGTGCTGCTAATTGTTTTTGTCCTACAATGGTGAGCAGTTGCTTTCTTTTTCTCTCATATGGCTCATTAAATCCAGCACAAGAATGGAGCCCAAAGGCCTTGTGCTTTGCATAGTGTCAAGAGAATCTGATCACTTTTCTGTGCATAAGCTTTGAAGATTTTGTATTAAGGTTGGCCCTGTTGAGGGGAAAAAAATTCTGAAGGAGTCTTACCACACCCTTTGGCTGCAGGACATGTGTGAACATAAAGAACACACTTTTCTTCCACCTTAAAGAGCATCTGGCTGAGAACTTGTGCTGCAGCCTCTCCAATTTATCACTAAGACACCTAGAAAGAAACAGCACAAGATGAAAACTCACACCTCCCAGAAATGAAGACTGCCTACTTAAGTCTGAAAATTCCAATGACTACTCCCTTCTAGGTGCTATATTAAGAAAAATATACTTGTACCTTCATATGCCATGTTTCATGAAGCAAAAAATAAATAAGGTAGGAAGCTATTTTACCTCTCCTCACTATCTGCTTTCTGCATAACAACAAAACCAGGTAGACATTCCTTTCATTTTGGAGGCAGAAAGCACTGCTTCTTATGCCCCTCCCCCCACGGTACCTCTCACTCGACATAACACAGAAACACCAATCCTCCAATAGACATTCCAGGATTCAAAATGTACAAAATATAAAGGAGGAAAAGTTAGTGTGCATAAAAGAATTCATGCCTTTGTGCATAAGGACACTGGGAGCTAAGGAATTACATCAGCGAGTATTTTGTTCCCAAATATTAGGTATTTCAAAAGTAAGAATCTGTATATTTCCTCCCATTTTATGAATTTGGAGGATCACAGGAAAAGATGTGAAAATAAGTGAAAATATCTCTTTCAAAGGAATTTCTTAGTGTATCTACTAGATAAAATAGTTGAGGTTCAAGTTTAACATAACTACAAATGTTGAAGCCAACATAAAAGCGAACATGCCCTAGCTCAAACTGGACAATGGAGAGAAAAGTAAAATAGAATCTATTGCCCCAACATTGTAAATTAATTTGGATATAATTTTTTCTAACTTCTTTATTTAAAAAGAAAAGAATATTTTCTTAAAATGATGCATAAACAAGTAAAATTAATAATAAATTTCTTTAAAATATTTTAAATGTTTTACTTCATTGGGTATAGTGGTGCACGCCTTTAATCCCAGTACTTGGAAGGCAGAGGTAGGAGGATCACTAGGAGTTGGAGACCAACCTGAGACTACATAGTGAATTCCAGGTCAGGCTGGAGCAGAGTGAGAAGCTACCCTAAAAAACAAACCAAAAAAAAAAAGGTTTTTATTCATTTAATTGCCAGAGAGGCTTGGGGGGGCCAAGAATGAATGGACATTCCAGGGCCTCTTGTCACTGCAAAGAACCTGCAGGTGCATGTACTACTTCGTGTATCTGGTTTTAGGTACATACTAGGGAATTGAACCCAGGCCAGTAGGCTATGAAAGCAAGCACCTCTACCCACTGAGCCATCTCTCCAGCCCTGAAAAATGATGTATGATATGAATTAAAATACATTTTATTACACAAATTGGTAGTCGTCAATAAGAGTATATTTGAAATGGCTTTTCTTTATTAAAAAAGCTATGTGAATGGGATAGTAATGGGCAAAGGAAATATAGAAGGATTATAAGATAATCAGTTAAAAACAGAATTACAGTCACTATTGGGAACATTAGAGAATAGACTTTAAAATTTGAAAGGTCAAGTTAACCTTATTAAATAGTACCTATGGGCTGGGAGATGTCTCAGTTGGTAGCGTACTTGCCACACAAGCATGAGAACCTGAGTTTGAGTGACCAACAGCCAAGTAAAACGTCTGGACGTGGGTGGCACCTGCCTGTAATCTCAGTGTTGGGGGAATGGAAACCAGTGATCCTTGGAACTTGCTCGCCAGCTAGTCTAGCTGAGTCTATGAGCTCCAGGTTCATTGAGATACTCTGTATCAAATAATAAGGTGGAGAGTGATGGAGGATGATAGCCAATGTCGATCTCTGAGTTCCCAGTACACATACACCTAGATGTGCATATTCATGCAAGGGTACCCACACACATGTGAGCGCACACACATGAACACATACACATTCATGCACCACAAAAGTAAATAATTAACATTGCTCACCTACTAATATATTTGTTAATTATATAGTAAATTCCAAGTATTTTTCAAATATTGGAATATATTAGTGTTTCATAAAGATAAGGCATATGCTCTCATGAAGCTTGCATACAAAAGATAATAAAATCAATAAAAATGTAATTGATAATTGTGTTGAAAATTGATAAGCATCTCAAAAAAATAAAATAGTAATGGAATAGAAATTGGTGCAGGAAGATGTGTTTTAGATAGATGGGGCACAGGAGCCCCTTCACATAACATTTGAGTTGATTTTCATTGATATGACAATGCAAGTGATGGTGAATTGCTATGAGTATACCAGACATAAAGATAAGTAAGTATCAAAACCTTTAAGGAAGATAAGTTTTGTCATATTCATGCAATAATAGTTATAAAAATAAAAATGTTAAAAGGATAGAGGGAAACTAAAAGGCAACCACATGCATTGGCTTCAGTATTGCTTAATCATAAGCTAGTAATTCCAAATACCTGGATAGGAGCCTAAGATCTAATATATGTTAGCTCCTAGAGAAAAAAGGACTAAGATACATGAAAAGGAAAAAAATCTTGAAGACATCATGTTAACATATGGCTAATGTGTAACTCATCTTGAGGTTCCCAGTTATGAGCATCAGCACAATTTCCTGATTGTTTTTGTCTGTTTAGGTATAGTTGTGTTCAGCGCAATGTTTAATACAGAATGAAAGCATATATATTGGTATTTCAGTTTTTACATTTGACATGCACATGTGCATACCAAATATTTAAGAGGGTGTTAATAACAATTATTCTTAAATTTTTCTAAAATTAAAAATTTGGGGTCTGCTTTTTCATTCATATTAAAGGATATTATGACAAATTTTAGGCAGAGAGTTCACAAGACAATGAAAAATGGAGACTAACATTTCTTACGACTACACAAGCAAATATCACTCATGAAACATTATAACATCGATATTACAACATTCTAAAGACCAATACCATTAAATGAGATTAATCTCAGAGTGTAAGATGATACAACATAAAATGGCATCCAATTCTACTTTATAATAACTTGAATATATATTATATATATATTATATTATATAATATTATATAATATATTATATTATATTATATTATATTATATTATATTATTATATTATATATGACTTTTTATATAGCTTGAATACATATACTATATAATACATAATTATATATATAACTTGAATAAATGCCAAAAAATTACTTAACAAAATAGAATACCCTATTTTAACATTCTCAATAAATAAAGATTTAAAGAGTAACAAATACAAATGAATATTTTTCCTTCAAAAACACATAAGAAAATGGTATTCCAACCAAAAAAGGGGTGAAATATAGAAATAATACTACAAAATAAAAGGCAGAAATATTTTGTCATGGTTTCATCTAAACAATAGATAGAATAACAACTTTCAGCAATCCATTATTACCTAAATTACTGGTTTTTGCATCTTCCCACGACTCTCACTGTCTCTCTCTCTCTCTCTCTCTCTCTCTCTCTCTCTCTCTATATATATATATATATATATATATATATATCATAAAATTTCATAAAATACATTTATATATTTACATATTAATATATACATTATAAATAGACCATCATATAGGAAGAAGAGATCCAGAACTGACAGTGTAGTTCAGGAGCTTGGGTACATTTTTCATTCTTTCTCTAATACATTCAAAACTATACCAATATAAAACTAGAATATTCATGTCTGGGAATAACGATCAGAAGTTTTATGGAATGCATAGGGTGATTGCTCACTGGGTACAGTGCTTGCCATGCAGGCCTTAGGATCTGAGTTCAGATCCTCAATACTCATGTAAAAGGCTGTAGGCAGTGTTGGTTGCACACTTGTAAACTCAGAGACAGATGGCTCCCTAGGACTTGCTGACTAATTTGTCCAGCCAAGTTGCTGAACTTTGGGTTCACTGAGACACCCTATACAAAAATAAAATGAGAAAGTAATTCAGGAAGATACTCAACTTCAGCCTCTGGCCTCCACATTCAACTTCTTGCACATGTGCATTGACATGAATACACACCACATATACATACACATATGTATAAAAAAGTGGAAAAGAAGTTTCCTGGAATTCATCCAAGACTGAAGCAAATAGTGAGTTCATATTGAGAGGAATAGAAAGATTCCAGAATACTAGCCCTAAAAAGCCCCAATTTTCTGGATACAGAAAATTTCTAACACTTGGGAATATTGGGAATACAATTTAGGAAGATAAATGTGGGAATATTTCTGAGTAGCTGATCAGCACAGGCAGGAAACAGTGGCTATGCTAGAGCATGCAAGCTATGGGAACAGAAAGATGCCACTTGCCCACGTGTGATCTTAATTCCACTCTTACCCCAACTGTTTTCTTTGAGTCGTAAGGCATTAAAACACTTTAGAGGCAAGTTTAACCTTACTTCCTACAAATGATCCCTGTGTGTGTGTGTGTGTGTGTGTGTGTGTGTGTGTGTGTGTGTATATACCATTAAAGCTCCCTAAATGAAATGTTTTTTTCCCCATAGTTTAATTGTATGCTGTTATTGACAGGAAACATGTTGGGTTAGGAAAGCCATGCTGTTCTATGTATTCAGCAGCATTTCTTGATAACTGAAGCTACAAGGCTGGTTTGCTTTCACTAAATAAAATGAACTTTGGGACGTGTATTTTCTTGGCTTAATTAGATATTTTTGACAAGGAATAATCTCCAGCCAAGAATTAGTAAATGACAGACATATTTATCTCTTTGGATGTCCGATAAAATTTAAGTAATAAGTTCTCTCCTGCAATGTTAAAGCAACCAAGGGAACTTAAATATGACACTGAAACATTTTCTTGTGTTTAAAAAACAACAAATGGGGAAAATGCTATGAAGGGTTATTGATGCCCAAAGAGATGAAGGTAACTATTTTGCCCTCTGGGGGTATGCTTTGATTATTATATGTCAGATGTAAATAACATAAAGAATTGTATAGTATAATAGGTTATATGGCATTTCAAGGGTAGTATCCATTTAATCACCACTCTTTTTCCAGTGAAAAATATGGAGCTCAGGGAATTTATGTAATTTGCCCAACAGAAAGTGACAGAAGTGGAACTTAAAGCTGGCCTTTTGAAGTTCAGATTTCTATAGAAAATGGATTACTTTAGAAAGAAAAGTCATTTCATATATTTTAATTTTTCAAATATGAGATATCTTTGCTAGGACACTGTAGTGATCACTTTTTCATGTTATATGCATCTTTCTCTGTATGAAACACATAATCAACATACAAGTTTTGCATAATTATCACAACTGAGATGGAATTATTTTGCTTGGATATAACTCATATCTGCATCCCTCATAAGCCAAATTCTAACTTTCATACTTTTTGAAAATTATAGCAGTGCTATCTATACATCTAGGAAAAAATATTAAAGACACCACAATGTTTTGAGTTTTAACTCAAGATGAAAAGAAATTCTGATCAATTTATCCTATATTGATGACTCAAGACACAAGTACTCTTCTTGTATGCTTAAATACTGGCACATGATGAGAAATAAAGTTGTGGAAAGGTGTACCTTATGGTGCACGGCTTTATACACATATAAGTACTGCCTCCCACATCATCTTTATAGCCAATTGACTTGATGCTGAGTAAAATTCCCTAACCATGTCTCTTGATGCACACTCATGAAAATTAATCTAAAAATGCTGGACACCTCAAGAAAGGACTATGCATAGACATTGGACTGCTTTCTGAGTCACAATCTGTAAACCTGTGAGTTCTTAGATAACAATGAAGAGCTATAAGTGAAAGCTTTAACAAATGGCTAATAGACAACCAAAAAATCCCAACAATTTTATCTGCTATTCTTTATGATTTTCTTTGCATCAGTGAAAACATACTTAGTTATAAAGATCTTGTGTTCAATTTATTACTATACAGTCTATTTAAAAATTTAATATGATATTGATAAGTGCAATGTATGCAGAATATATTGTAATAAATGAAATAAAACCATAAAGTGAGAGATAGTCCAGAGAAATTGTGAAGAAAAGAAATTTAAAATAACAGATAACCTCAGACACATTCACCATAAAGCTGTAGAGAACTAAAGACACCTTCTGACTGTGAGCAAAAGGAGATATTTCTAATATCATGTGATAGGCACATATTACTTGCTATGAGAATACAGAAAAAATCACCTGTGGTGATTTCAATCCTGTTGGATTTATAATGACTTTGTAAATAATACTAAAATACATTTAACAAGCAGAACTATGAGATCTTAAAATCAGATAATATAAACCTGAAAGTGCTGCAGGAAAGTTATCACAATCTGATTGAAAAGAATATATATCCAATCATTTTGTGCTTTAAATTTTTCTTTGCAAAGCTTAGCTTCATTTGGTAGTACAAAGAGAATGCATTTCTCATAATATATGTACTTATCTGTATTGTTCCAAATAAATATTCATAATAAAATACTGGTATTTTACTTGGCTTTCAGGGCACATTCATTTGGTGAATTCACTCAATGAAAGTTTTTCAGGGTATCAGTTGTATGTAAGAAAAAATTTTTAAACACAGAGAAAATTAGAGAATCAGTGGGTTTCAATTTCATTAAATTCCATTTTCTAATTGTAAAAATGAAGCTTATACCTAAAAATTCTCTCAGTTAAAAAGTGGTATAATAACTAGTGTAGGTGTTACACAGGTTAAAAAGTATAGACTCATATTAACTTAATGGTGATAGAAAGCATCTAAAAGATAATTTTGAACTATACATGTTGATATATACTTGCAATCGCAGCTTTTCCAGAAACTGAAGCAGGAGAATCACAACTTCAAAACTGGATTGAGCTACATAGCAAGTTCAAAGCCAGCCTTTGCAATTTTGTAGTACTCTGTCTTGAAATAAAAATAATATAAAAAGCTAGGGATGCAACTCAGTTGGAAATGCTTGCTTAGTAAATGTAACACCCTGGATTCAATCTCCAGCACTGAAATAAGTAAATAAGTAAATTTTTTAAATTGTAGGCAAATGAAGATAAAGGTAGTAGAAGGTGGGAGGGGACAGAGTAAAGAGACAGGGACAAGAATAAACACAGCAACATTCTGAGAAGTACACGTGTGTTAGAAGCTCTTTGTTCCCATCTCTAGGGCCTCCTACTTCAGAGGTCATTTTATAATCACTATTAGCTTCTTATGTTCTTGAGAGCATTTCCAGAATTGTCTGGATGCCACCACAGTTAGATCTGGCTAAAGACCCAAGGACATAGTGTATACATCATGATCTCCCTTTCTTCTGACCATTCTACATTGCCTCTCACAGTTTTCCTGTTGATAAACTACAGGTGCCTGTCATGGAAGAGATTATATCCTTGTATTGACTGCCTTCTTTCCCTCATTGTTCCATTCTCCTACTGGTATCACCAGATCTAGCAAACGAACTTGAATCTTTATACAAGGCTATTTCTGAAGTAAATGACAATATGACTGATCAACAGTGCTTTTTTAATTTTTATTTTATGTATATTATTCTAGTTTTACATTCATAGTAGTGACTCTATTATCCTCCTCCCTGTTCTCCCTCTTCCAAAGGGACCCTCATCAATGGGGAATGTGGGTCACGCATTGTGGGGGTAGTCAAGAGCTATGGGTGATAGACCAAGTCTCTGTGCATAATGCCCCAACTTGTGGCTCTAACATTCTTTCCTCAGTACTTTAAAAAAAAAAAAAAACAACTGAAAAAAATCAATGTTGGGCTTGCTGATACATGCCCCAGCACTTGATAGGCTCAAGGTGGCAGGTTTGCTATAAGTTTGGGCTACATAGTGAATTCCAGGTTAGCCTGGGCTAAAGTGAGAGCCTACCTTGAAAACCAAATAAACAAAAAAGTCAGGCAAGCATGGTCAACATTGGGTGGCTCACAGATTATGGGATGGGAAGGACAGATTGTATGTAGTTGCCAGCAATTCAGACATTGTAGATAATGGATGGTGTAGAAACTGTGGGGGAGTATAAGAGCAAAATCAGAATGGAAAAATAAAACCACTTTACTTACATTGGAACTGAGCAACCAAGCAGCATACTTTCCTGCTGTGTGAAACAGTGCTTGGCATGTGCGACTTCATAGTAGTTGAGAGACAGAGGATGAGGGATAAGACTGGAAGGACTTTGTATCTGGTTTCTACAAGGCATTGGTAATGTAAAACTTCACTTCATTCTTTAATGGAGATGTGCTCTACATAGTGATGTGCACATAGAAGCTCTGCAGTAAATGTTTTAAACCGTTTTTCTAAAACTGGCTTATTTTATTTCTAAGTTCCTTCACAATGTACTTTCATTCTTTAGACTATGTTTTAGCTACTAAGGAATCTCTCAGATACATAAAACATAACATAGAAGGCATGTTTCCTGCAAGATTACTGTCCTCTCTCTATGTGTGTCTCTCTTTGTTAGATTTGTTCAAACTTAATTGTGTTTTTCCAAAAGACTTAAATGTACTCCAATACCTGGTAAATGCTAAATTAAAAGTCAATTCTTTCCATATATATGCACCAAAAACATTATCAAATAATCAATTGACTTTTTTCTAAGTGATAAAGGTGACCACAGATGGAAGCCCAGCCCTTAATCTATGAATAGAGTAGTTTAGTCACAAACTATTTTCCATCTCTCCCATTGTAAACAATTCTAAAATTCATCTTAGAATTTTTGACACAGGGAAAGAAATGGAAACACTTCGAAGTAATCTGAATTTATTTTAAACTCTTGTAAGAAAACAGCAAACTGTAACCATCATCCTCATTGTACTAGAACATACAGCTACTAGGACAATTAAAGGAATATCTAGAAAGAAAAATTTAAAATTTCCTAAAACTGTTAATACATAGGAACATGCAAAGCTTATGCCATTTAGAAACCAGTATGTGCAACTCTGAGGTACAGCAAGATATTTTGGAAGGCAGCCAGAACAATTAGTTGGAAAACAATAGAGAAAACTGCTTCTTTCTTCCCCAATCTAGACTGCTTTTTCTGTTTTCTCTTCCTCCACCTCCTCCTTCTCATCCTTCTATTTCTTCTTTTTTGACATTTCAGGCAAAATTTCACTACATAACTTAGGCTAGCCCTCAAAATATAGCTATTGTACTTCTGCCTCCAGAGCTTGAGATCAACACAAGCAGCTTTAGCCTGCTCTCACATGGAATTAATTAACAGCTACATTGTATTAGTCACATGTTGCTGTGACCAAACACCTGACAAGAAGTAGCTGAAGAAAGGACAGGTTTTATTTTATCTGACAATGCATAGGGATGCACGCCATCATGGCAGCAGGAGTGGGGAGCTGACTGGTAACACTGAGGCCACAAATGGAAGCAGACGTTGCACAGGAAGTGGGACAGGGATAAAAGAAAACCTCAAGGCCCACTGCCCAATGACATCCTTCTTCCAGCAAAGTTCCACCTCCTAAAGGACCCACACAACTTATCCAAATGAAGTCACCTGATGGGGACCAAGTGTTCAAAGCCATGAGCCTATGGGGGGTATTTCATATTCAAACAACAACATACGCACACAAATATATTTATATGTATATACATATCTATATACACATGTACTTGCACACACATATATATACACACATACATACACACACACATACACACACACACACACATATATACACACATGCATATGTGATGTGTGTGTGTGTATTATAAAGAACATTTCTCTAGAGATGAACAATGCAAGAGGCATTGCTGTTCAAGGATGATATTCTCCATCTCTGTGATACATAGGTAGTTGACTTATATCTGTTTATGCTGTAAGATTAAGAAAATAACCCATGACTGGAGAGATGGCTTAGCAATTAAAGTGCTTGCCTGCAAAGCCAAAGGACCCAGGTTTGATTCACCAAGACCCACATAAACCAGATGCACAAGGTGGCACATGTGTCTGGACTTCACTTGCAGTGGGCTGGAATCTCTGGCATGCTCATTCTCCCTCTCCCACTTTCTCTCTCAAATAATAAAAACAAAATATTTTTAAAATAACCCAGATTTATATTGTATTTTTATGTTATTTCAGACAGGAGCTTCAGAATTAGTTTCAGAATTAACAAGCAATAAATATATCATAATTTTCTTCCATCTTTGTTATTTGTGGGCATTATTAAATCAAATATTGTCAAACACAGGCAGGGCTCAAAGCAGGCCTAAGATATCAGACACAGGCCCCAGGCTACAGAATGGTCACAGCAGCCTGGACCCCTGGCAAATCTTGGGTCCTGGGAACCAGCAGAAGTAAGCCCCCCCATCCCAGTGGTCACAGTGAGTCTGGCCCCTGGACAAATCTTGGGCTCCAAGACTGGCAGGAGGAGGGCCGCTCCCTTCCCCCAGACCAAGGTACCTGGATGTCCTGATAAGACTTAGGCTTTGCTCATAGCCCTGTGACCTCTGGCCAGTTACCTAGGAAACTCCTTATAGGCATCAGCCAACAGCCTTTCCATAGGCCCATCCCCCTATGACTCATACCCTATATTTCTTCCTGCCACTACATAGATCACCTGACCCTCTCCCTACATGCTGGAATGAATATCCCTATATGCCAATGAGACATTGGCAAAAACCTTTGAACCCACCAATCCCTTTGGGACCCTTTTCCTGTTTTCTCTCTCAACTGCTTATAAAAACCCAGTTCTTTGTTGAATAAAGGAGAGCTGTACTTTGAAGCTCTCCCCTGTGTTCTTCCCATCACACTCATGGCCTCTCAAGACCCTGCTCCACAGTTGCCTGGACACCTCCAAAGAGCCAGTGCACAATGGCTCCTTGAGGAACCAGGAACCCACAAAATATAGTAACAAAAACCTATGTTCCATCCCGCTTACCACATTGAAAACAAAATCCATGACCAAGGCTACAGTGCTTACACCAAACAGACATGTTCTATCAGAGCCCAATTCTGACATTGCAAGTTCAACTTACCTGGAGCATAATCTCAGGG
This sequence comes from Orientallactaga sibirica, assembly GCA_036365145.1. Lineage (NCBI taxonomy): Eukaryota > Metazoa > Chordata > Mammalia > Rodentia > Dipodidae > Orientallactaga > Orientallactaga sibirica. Next base: position 55,566,523 of record JAEOAD010000001.1, read on the forward strand.
CATACCAGGAATAAATTGCAGCATTTATGATAATTTTTTTCCCAGAGGGAAATGATTTTGAATGGAATTGAGTAGAAAATTCCCCTTTGGGAACTGACAGAATATTGGCAGCATTAGACATCAAAGTCAACCCCTATAAAAGGAAAAGCATTTCTTGAACTTAAAAATGAAAGATAATTTACCCAGGTTCAGTAAACATCCATTCCAACCACTTTTCTAATGCAGATAAAGGTAAAAGTTAGCACTTCCCATTGAGTCAATGTTAAATTTATTGGCTATGTTAATGGTGATGTGGCTCTGTAGGAAAATGTTCTTATATTTGGGATATGCATGTTGAATTATTTAAGGATTAAGTGCCATGATTTCTATACCTTATATTCAAAAAGGTCTGGAAATGTTCCTTGGTAGAGAATAAAGCATCTATTAAGAAAGACACAGAGAAAGACAAAAAGTAGAGACAGATGAAGGAGAGAAAGCTTAACAGCTGATGCAACTGGAAAATGGCAATCAGGCATTCAAATAGTATTATTTCAATGTTCTTGTACCTTTTTCCTCTTTTTCTTTTTAAGCAAGACTCAGACAAAGATTGTTATTGTTCCATGAAAATTAATAGGCAAATAAATAGCAGAATATTTAATTTCCTCAGCATGTTCATTAAATGTAAAACATCATTAATATGGGTTTTCTTTTCTTTAGCAGCCCTGGGAGGAAGGTGCCCATCAATTATCGGAAATCTCATTCTACCTAATATACTTTAAAAAGAAAATGACAGGACTGATCTAGTATGAGCTTGTTATAGGAACTTAAAGGCTACCTTTCTTAAAAATACTGACTCTTCAGTAAGCCCTGCAAATTACTGAAGAATGCATAAAACAGGGTAAAGTTTGGCATCTCTATCTTCATATCACACCTGTCTTAATTGATCAGGATACGGATCCACTATGCACACAGACAGACTGATCATTGAAGCAGTGTCTGTCTAAATACTGGAAACAAACAGGTGATTAATCCAGAATAATCTAACCTCTCTCTTCCACCTTCAAGGCTAAAAACACTAAGATAAAACCAAGTAGGAGGTGGTGTTGGAGTCCCCCCTAGGGCCAGCCCAGGAGGGGATGGCAGGGTCTCCACCAGGTAGGGGAGAAGAGGCGAGGAGTCATGACACAGACACCTGGAAACAGGCAGGGGGCGAGCTGCAGCAAACTCATTTATTCAGGGAAGTGCAGGGTTTTTTAAGGGTTTGGCTGGCCAATCATGGTATGGGGTGGGTCCCTTCTTGTCACCAATGACAACCTGTCTCTGGGCAGGGGTGGTTCCCTTCTTGTGACCAATGACAGCCTGTCTCTGGGCAGGGTGGTTCCCTTCTTGTGACCAATGACAGCCTGTCTCTAGGCAGATCAGGTTGCTCAAGGGCATGGGGCTGTAGCTGCTGTCAGGCCAGGTGTGTGCAGAATGCTACATCCACAGAAGCTACTTCCTGGTTCCTCCTAGCAGGTGGCCTGGCTAGGGGCCCTCCTGCATTGTGCCATACAAGGTGGGGGGCCCAAGTGGTACTAATGGAGGATTTGGGGTTCAAAAAGAGTCCCCCTAGAATTTATGAACCCCAAATATTGGGTTCTGTCCTATCTTAAATAGTTGATAAAGACAGATTCAAGAACAAGTTATGAATTATTAAATTTATTTAGGGAGATATCACAAACTGTGGGTTTATTTAAGGGAAATTGTGAGCTAGAGCAGAGTCATAAACACATGGAAAGTAGGAACCATGATCTCATGTGAAAACACTGCATAATGTATAAAGTTCATTTAAGAGAAATTGAGGTTTTGGGGCAAAAAACTGGAGATCTGTGAGCATGTGGAAGATAGGACCTACATGTATGTGTAGGGATACTTAAGGAAGCTAGACTCATGTATGTCCCTGGGACCCAAACACAAAGAGGCAAAGCCAAACAACAAAGCGAGAAAACAACAACCAACAACAACAACAACAAGAAAAACAGTGTGAGCTGAGCTGAGCTGAGCTGAGCTGAGCAGGCAGAGCTAGCAACAGGAAGAAGACAGCATCCTTTGGAGACAAGGGGAAGACCTGGTTGGTGTGTAGATTTGGAAGGTGGATCCCAGAGCCTGCCCACTTTGGCCAGCCCACCTAACTTGCTAGACTGGGAACAGCAGGAGATACTATAGATTATTCTTGATCAGACACAAGTTCCATTTCTGCTAAAAGTTCTATCCTTGTGCCAGGGTGAGATGGCATGTGGGGTAGCATCTCCTGATTCTCTCTCGACCCCAATTTTTTTTTTTTTTTAAAGAACTGTTTTTTTAATTTATTTATTTGAGAGAAAGAGAGAGATGCAAATAGAGAGAAAATGGCCCTCCACCAGAGCCCCCAGCCTCCAACCACTGCAAATGAACTACAGACATATGTTTTACCCACCTTGTTCATCTGGCTTACCTGGATCCTAAAGAATTTAATCTGGGTCCTTAGGTTTTGCAGGCAAGCACCTTAACTGCTAAGCCATCCCTGAAGCCCTAGGCCTCAATTTCTAACTGAAACTGCTTAAAAGAAACTAGTTTTCTCCAATCCTCCTTCAGTATAGCTCTATAATCCCAGTTACTCAGGAGACTATGGCAGAATTATCACAAATTCAGTGTCTTCCTACTCTAAATCATGAGTTCCAGGGCAGTCTGGGCAATAAGTGAGACCCTTTTTCAAAATAAAGCCCTTTTTGTTCTAATTAAAAGGGCTGAGGTTGTAGCTGAAGGGTACAATGTTTACTTATTATGCATAAAGAACTGAATTTAATTCTCAGTACTTCAAAAACCAACAAAATTAGCAACTAGGTATCAAAATTACTGGAAATGTGATCCTTGTAAGGACATCATCCCATGATGGTAACAAAGGCTGCCCCCTCGTCAAACAGTAACAATTACTTCAGAAACCAACCCCTTGGAAAGAGCACTCATCTCATGATGGTAACCAAATTGCCCCCTTAAGCAATAATAATAACTCTGTAGCCAACAGGACCCACAAACCCAGATCTGAGTTAATGATCAGCAGACCACAGTGTGACCAAGACAGCTGGACTACTCAGTTTCTTGTCCTAGCCCTAATTATTCCTCTATAAAACTCTAAAAATTGTCAATAGCCTGGAAAAAAGAATTAGAATGCTAGTTTTACTCTTCATTTCTATTGGTACCATATTGCACAATAAAATTCTCCTTCCTTGTGTCACTACTGTCTTTTACATCTTTGACCAAATTCTTAAAGTGGTAGGAGGCAGAGCTTGCTTTGTTAGTGACCTCAGAGTAAGATTACCAACTATAGGACTCCAGAAACCATTTCACATTTCTAATTAAGTTTATTTTCTCTTATTACTGGTATGGTCCATGAAGTCAGAAGAACTCTCAATATACCATTCTTGGCTATATAACTGCAGTATTCTAAGTCACTACATGGCAACATTACTTGTACATCTAGGTTTTTTGCTGCACTGTTCACAAGATATGGGAAGACCTTACATGAACAGATGAAAGAATAATGGCAGGTAGATCATAATTAGAAAGGAGTTCTATGCAGTGATAATGGAGAATGAAATCATGACATGCAGAATGATGAACAGAACTAGAAATCATTTAAATTTTTGAAATAAGCCTGATTAAGAAATACAATTTGTTAGGAAAATCTGGAAATGAAACAAGAGGGAAGATTCAACTCAACAGCAGAGATAGCCTTTATTTGGAAAAACCTGAGGAGAGTGCTAAAAGGCAGGTCAGTAGCACCTTGTCTTACATACTAGAGCAAATTTATGGGGCATTAAAGTCATTAGAATCAGAATTAGTCATTAGAGGCATGGAGTCATGGAGTTAGAATTCTTTGGTTGCTGGGTGGTACACCTTGCATCAGGGCTTGGGCCACTTCAGGGAGCTGATAATCAGATGGTTTGGGCCATTCCAGGAAAGTGATGATGGGGATGAGTGGTCTAGATCATTCCAGGAATGTGATAATTGGGAAGGATGGTTGGGTCACTTTTGGGAAATAAAGAGTAACAATGAAATGGCAGTCTGAGTCAAAAGATGAAGTCACTCTAGTTTTAACATAAATATTACATGTTTTATGTCCTATGGAATCTGAGTTTGAATTATATATATAGATAGATATATATATAATATATATATATGTGTATATATATATATATGTGTGTATATATGTGTGTGTGTGTGTATGTATGTGTATATATATATATATATATATATATATATATATATATATATGATAAACAGAACATGAATGTAGAAAGGGGATTATTAAAAGGGAGAGGGAACAAGAGAATGCAATGGGTATATGTGATGCAGAAGAAGGAACTGAGGGCACAGCAAGGGGAAAACAGGGGATGTTAATAGACAAGGATGAATAGGAACAAAGTATAAAGAGACTATATCTATCTATCTATATATACATATAAATGTCACAAATGAAACCCATTACTCTCTAAAAAAAAGATAAAATTTTAAAAAGAATTCTGAATCAAATGGCATAATTTAGTGGAAAGATTAAATGAAGTCTTTTTATTGTAGATCATTACCTTCTCAGATTCTCTTATAGCAAGGTTATTCAGTGTGATTTGTACTCCTCCAGTCAGCCATCTTGTGTGTGTCATCTGAGAAAAGTGTCTATTTCACTGGCTCAGAGCACTGCTCTATGCTATGGCTCTAGGGTTATTCTGGCAACCTTCACTTTGAGCAGCTGACTTCCTCTGATACTGTGAAAATTGTTTTGTCATCAAAAATGGATTGCCAGCTTTCTATAAAGCATAATTAAATTTTAAAATTGTGTACAAATTGATAAGTTCTAAACCTGGGTATTATTGCTTGAATTTAGTGTTGAATTAAAAATATTCCTCTCTGATTAATATTGTGTTGTGGTTAAACTAAAAAGATTGAATTCTGTCATCTGAAATCTTCTTGATCAAATTTTCTACTTTATCTATATAGGGGCCATATTAATTAGAACATTTAAGTATCTGCCAAATTAATTTTGAAGATATGGTTTCTAAATTTTTTCTTTAAGAATAATTTAAATCAAACTTTATGAAATATTAATTTATGGCTTGGGATGTAGCTCAGTTTGTAGAATGTTTTCCTATCATGCATAAGGCTGTGATTTTTGTGTCCCAGCACTACATATAGCCAGGGATAATGATACATGTACATAATCCCAGCACTTGGAAGGTGGAGGCAAAAGTTTCATAAGTTTAAGGTTATCCTTGACTACATAGTGTACTTGAGGACACACTGGGCTACATGAGAACTTGTCAAAAAAATAAATAAATAAAAGAGCTAGAGAGATAGCTTAAAGATTAAGAGCACTTGCTATGCAAACATGAGGGGCTAAGGAGACCCAAGAAACCACTGGAGTACTATCCTCAGGATGTATATAAGTGGCTAGGGGTGACCACATGCATCTGTAATTTATCTTGTAGGGAAGCAAAGATCAGGGAATTGCTAGAGCTTATGAAACAAACAAACACATAGCATGCACCAGGATCAGTAAGATCTTGGCTCAAATAAGAATGGGCAGAGCCATGGAGCCCCATATCTGATATACTGCTTTAGCCACCACAGGTAAGCATACCATACCTTAGAAGAGCACCTGTATGGGCACATAAATATGCATACACTACATAAACCATGCACAAGTTCACATAAGCAAAAAAAAAATCACATCAACTTAATATTTTCCATTATCTTCTCCTTTTTCTTACTAAAGGGTTATGCTTCCCATTGTTCACTCATATGGACAAGCCATTTCATTTCCTTTGACCAATCATGCAGGGGCAGAGTATGCTCTATATCTGTGGAGAAGAGTGAAGAGACATTGCAGTTTTACCATTGGGCTTTCCTTATTCAAAAGGATAAATTGTCTCACATAAGAGCTACTATCTCGGGTTGAAACCCAGATTTATGAAAATAAATGAAGAATCACAGCTGACCTAGAGATAATAATAGATTTGTACAAATTTTTTAAAACTATTTTTAAATATGAAAGCTATGATGCCATATGATATGTCTTTGAATTTATAATCAATTTTTTGTCATCTCTAAACGTTTCCCAAACACATTACAAATACTTGAATTTAAAACTTATTACAAATCCTTGTATGCATATAAGTTTGGAAGGATCCCACTAAAGACATAGTCAGTGTTGTCTTTTGTCAGTGCTGGATTCACCATGCTAAGCATGCACTCCATCACTAAGTTGTATCCACAACTCCAGACCTTTTATTTTGAAAAAGTAATATGTACAGGAAAACATTATATTTCTTTGTAAATTATTCTTATTCTGCTATCATATTTATAATTTGTTTTATGGCCTTTTACAATAAATATACTCAGTGCTTGACAGTAAGTAGATGGAGAATGAATATTCTCAGTGAATAAATAATTTCAAAGACTTATAGAAACTGGTTGAATAATAGAATTGAAATAACTTCAAAAGGGAGATGTTTCTTCCAAGTTTATTCTCCTATAAATGTCTTAATGCTGAGTTCAATCTTAAATAATGGAAAGAAAACAGAATTGCTAGAGAAATAGAGGTATTAAATTTAAGAAACTTAGGCTCTTTTTCAGGTGTTTTAATGTCATAACTACTAATGAATGAAATCATCCATTGATGATCTTATTCACAATGTTTTCTACCACTTCTTCATTTAAGAAAAAAACATGTGAGAATGTGATTACTCTAAGAATCTCTTGGTTTTTTTTCATCTTATATCTCCACATATTATGAAAGTAGATGCTGTGTCATTCAACATATGGTTAACATTCAAAATTAGTTTCAGAAGCATCAAAGAGATATAGAAATAATGAAAATGTAATAAAAATGTTTGATCTAGTGATCATAAAATCATTATATTAGGAACATTAGAAGAACTAAGAGAAAAGAATGGAGGCAATTTTCAGGTGTGGGATACCCATCACTGTGATCATGGATGAAGCATGTTCATTGATGACACTTGCAGCCTAGTATAATATAATGGATGTGAAAAACTAAAATCATCAGAGGAAAAGATAGGAAGCAAGTAAAAGAGTGTTCAAAGGAACATCCATACACCTGTTCAAATAACTAAATTTAACAATTAATAAGAAATGCAGAAAATAAAATGAACATACTTCCAAAATACCTTATGAGTGCATAATACTAGCATATATTCTTTTATTTTATATTTAAAATTATAAGGTAAACATTAAAATAGTGGGAATAAATAAGTAGTTTTCCAGGGGACACTGGAAACCTCAAGTTTGGCCAGACAGGCCCAATGACTAAACGGGCATGACTGCTCTTGGGGAAGCCATCTGATCCCTAATTCAATGGAAGGTTGTCTCTATGGGAGGGAATACATGCCTGGTACTGAAAAAACTAATCAAAAGTCTATGGCAGGGGAGGTCATGAGCCATAGGGGTATAAAACCTGCCCTTGTCTAGCTAAATGTATATATTATTCCCACCAAACTGCCATGACAGCACTACACTTAATGTCCATATTCACATATTAATGCTACTCTCACTTCTGTTAGTGAAGCTTCTCTTTTCAGATAGAGATGACCTCTGTGATGACCCAAAAGTCACCATAGTGCTGAGAAGAAGGGATGGAGGAGTGTCCAGCACTGAAACATCATTATGACACCCTCAAAGTCTCAGGGTCCATTGTAGAAGAAGGGGTGGAAAGAATATAAGAGCCAAGCTGGGCGTGGTGGCACACACCTTTAATCCCAGCACTTGGGAGGCAGAGATAGGAGGATCGCCTTGAGTTTGAGGCCACCCTGAGACTACATAGTTAATTCCAGCCACAGTTCCATAGTTAATTAAGCCTGGGCCAGAGTGAGACCCTACCTTGAAAAACCAAAAAAAAAAAAAAAAAAAAAAAAGAATGTAAGAGCCAAAGGAAGGATATGACTCCTTACAATGCAACTGTCCAGACAGAAATTGGCCTCGAGATCCATGACCTTGAATTACTTATCAATACCTTTACAAGACTTCCATAATAGGAGAAAAAGATGATGACATCAAATTAAAAGAGAGACTAATGGAGAGAGGGAGGGGGTATGATGGAGATTGGAATTCTGAAGGGGAATGGGGGAGGGAAGGGTAATATCATGGTTTATTGTCTGTAAGTATAGAAGTTGTCAATAAAAAAAAAATTTTAGCTGGTCAAGATGGCATGCATGTAAACATGCCTCACCCTGTGCAGAAGGGAAGGCAAACCCTTTAGAGTTCTCTAGGGCACATCAGGGTCTGGGAGGGCACTGAGTGCCAAAGAAGGGAATCCTCTGATTCCCACACTCTCAGGGAACCACCAACACCCCCACCCTCCATGCACACGAGTGGCAACCCCCACTATGTCCCTGAGCTGCCCTGCCCCATCCTCCACCCTCATTGCTGGTGGGTATCCCTGCCCACTGGGTCCCAAACCCAGCCTGCCCCCTACCCTCTTTGCACATGGATAGCCCCAACCACCGGATCCCTGTCACCCCACCCACCCACCTCTGCATCAGCAGGTAGCCCCACCCCCTACCTTCTGTGCCTGTGGATAACTCCACAAACCAGGCCCCTGTGCCACCCTGCCCCCACCCTCTGCACTGAAGGCAATTCAAGGTAAACTACACCTCCCTGCTACAATTAACAAGATTCCTACACTGTAATGGGAAGAACACAGCACAAAAGAAATATCTTGAAAACTCAAATGCAAGTAAATCCAACAAGGCTGCCCAGTCCCACAATGGATGTCACTAACCAAAACATAGAAGAGATAACAGGATCAGAACCTCAAAATGATGACATAAGCAATGCAACCCTAGCCAAAAATTAGCAGAACTTGCAGGAAATCAACAAAGGGCCAATAATTGTATGAATGCTGTTCTCTCAAGTTTAGACCTAATAGAAAAGAGTGAGGAAGGGCTCCAAACACAGTTAAATGACCTGAAGGAGAGAAAAGAGAGAGAGAGGACCTCAATAAGCAGCTGGCTAAGCTCAATAATGACATAAATAAATGCAAGTATGAATTCCAAGAAGCACTAAAAAAGGCAGAAAATGATGTGAAAAGGGAACTCAACAGAAGATTGGAAACTATATATAACAAAGCAGTAGAAAATACAAACTAAATTGAACAAACCCAAAACTCCATAGAAGCTTTCAAGAATAGAGTCAGCGATGTGGAAGATAGAAACACAGAACTGGAAGACAGAACAGAAGAAACAGCAATTCAATCCAAAAGTTTCAATAAGTTCAAAAATTTTTGTCAGCAGAACATGCAGGAAATGTGGGATATCCTTAAATATTCCAACATTAGGATCATGAGGATACCAGAAGGGGAAGAAATTCAGACCAAAGGAATCGAAAACTTATTCAACAAAATTATTGAAGAGAACTTTCCCAATCTCTCAAAAGAAAGTCCCATCAAGACACAAGAAGCTAACAGAATTCCAAATAGACTGGACCAAAGGAGAAATTCTCTAAGACATATTATCATTAAAACCCTAAATATTGATAACAAGGAGAAAGTCCTAAAAGCAGCTAGGGAGAAACAACACATTACATATAAAGGTAACCCCATCAGAATTACCTCAGACTTCTAAATGGAAAAACTCAAGGGCCTGGAATGGAATACTGCAAAGTCTAAGAACTTATGGCTTCCAACCCAAACTACTCTGCCCAGCAAAAATATCCCTCATAATAGATGGTGAAAGAAAAACTTTCCATGATAAGTCCCAGCTGTACAACTTTATGAACACAAAGCCAAATCTAAAGAGAGTACTTCAGGGAATTCTCCACACAGGAGAATCAAATAACCAACCTCAAGAACCTACCAGAAGCAGATCACAATAACCAAACTCAGAGAAGGCACTTAAAACAAAACAACGCTTTAAAGTCCAAAAAACATCAAACCACCACAACATGGCAGGGATTAAATCAGACTTCACAGTTCTCACTCTTAACATTAATGGCTTTAATTTATCCATCAAGAAACATAAACTGACAGGATGGATCAGAAAATTAGACCCCTCAATCTGCTGTCTTCAAGAAACCTACCCCACCACTAGAGACACACCTCTTCAGGGTGAAAGGATGGAAAATGATATTGCAAGCAAACAGAAATAAGAAACAAGCAGGCATCACTATACTAATATAAGAAAAAATAGACTTCAAGCCAAGAGTAATCAAGAAAGACAAAGAAGGCAACTCCTTACTTATAAAGGAATGATCCAACAAGAGGATATCACAATCATCAATCTTTACACACTAAACACAGGTGCACCACAATTCATAAAGCAAAAACTACTTGAGGACAAACAGAAATAACCACCAACACCATCATAGTTGGGGACTTCAATACTCCACTATCAGCAATAGATAGATCATCCAAACAGACAGAAAATTAATAGGGAAGTAAGAGAGCTCAACATCACCATAGCAACTAGACCTAACAGACATATACAGAACTTTCCACCCAAAATCTACAGATTATACATTCTGCTCAGCAGCCCATGGAACCTTCTCTAAAATAGATCATATATTGGGCCACAAAGCCTGCTTCCAAATTTTCAGGAAAATCAATATAATTTCCTGAATGATATCAGACCACAATGATGTAATGCTAGAAATTAACAACAAAAAGTACGCCAGGAATCTCTCCAGCTCCTGGAAACTAAACAACACACTTTAAAACAATAAATGGTTTGTGAGGAAAATAAAAAATGAAATTGCAAAATTTCTAGAACTGAACTACAATGAGAACACATCATATCAAAACTTAGGGACACAATGAAGGCAGTCCTTAGGGGAAAAAAATCATAGCACAAAATGCCTTCATAACAAAAACAGAGAGATCCCAAATCAATAACCTAACCATCCACCTAAAAGCTTGGAAAAATATAAAGAAGCCAACCTGAAAACCTCCAGATGGAAAGAAATAATTAAGATCAGAGCAAAAATTAATGAATTGGAAACTAAGAAGACAATTAAGAAAATTGATGAAACAAAGAGCTGGTTCTTTGAAAAAATTAATAAGATTGATAAAACCCATGGCCAATCTGATCAAGCAACAAAAAAGACGCTTCAAATTAACAAAATTAGAAATGAAAAAGGAGAGATCAAAACAGACATGAGTGAAATAAGGAGAATTGTCAAGACTTATTTCAGAAACCTCTACTCCACAAAACAGGAGAATATGGAGGAAATGGATGAATTCCTGGACACATACCACTTACCAAAGATAAACCCAGAGCAGATTAATTATTTTGAACAAACATATCACACCCTTCGAGATTGAAGAGGTAATAAATGCCTCCCAAAAAAGAAGAGTCCAGTACCAGATGGCTTCTCAGCTGAATTCTATCAAACCTTCATGGATGAACTGAAACCAATATTTCTCAAACTGTACCACACAATCAGAGAACAGGAAGAGATCCCCAACTCCTTCTATGAAACAAGCATCACCCTAATTCCAAAACCAGGCAGAGTTGCCACAAAAAAAGAAAATTATAGGCCTATTTCCCTGATAGACATAGATGTAAAGATCCTGAACAAAATCCTTGCAAACTGAATTCAATACTACATCAAAAGCATTTCCCACCTTGATCAAGTAGGCTTCATCCCTGGAACACAGGGTTGGTTCATCATAAGGAAATCTGTCAATGTAATATACCACATAAACAAGCTTAAACACAAAAACCACATGATAATTTCGATAGATGCAGAAAAGGCCTTTGACATAATACAACATCACTTCATGATCAAAACATTGGAGAGAATAGGCATGGACAGTTCATATCTCAACATAATAAAAACTATATATAAAGCTCCTAGAGCCCAAGTAAAACTTAATGGGGAGAGACTGAAGGAATTCCCATTGATATCAGTCACAAAGAAGGGGTGTCCACTCTCTGCTGCTCTTCAATATAGTGCTAGAAGTACTAACTCAAGCAATAAGACAGGAGAAAGAAATCAAAGGGATACAAATTGGAAAGGAAGAACTTAAGTTAGCCCTATTTGCAGATGACATGATTCTATACATAAGTGACCTGAGAACTTCCATCTCAAAACTCTAAAAGGTAATTAACTCCTTCAGCAAAGTAGCAGGATATAAGATCAATGCACAGAAATCTGTAGCCTTTCTGTATGCAAAAGAGAAAGATACAGAAAAGGAAATAAGCAACATGTCCCATTTTCAATAGCAACAAAAAATAATAAAATACTTGGGAATAACATTAACCAAGGAAGTGAAAGACAGACCTATACAATGAAAACAAAAACACTCAAGAAAGAAATTAAGGAGGACCTGTGAAAATGGAAAGACGTCCCATGCTCCTGGATAGGCAGAATTAACATTGTGAAAATGGCAGTCTTACCAAAAGCATTATATAGATTTAACACAATACCAATAAAAATACCAAGTTTTTTCTTTACAGAGATAGAAAAAATGATCACAAAATTAATATTGAAAGGCAGAAAGCCTCGGATATCCAACCATATCCTCAGCAAAAGCAAGCATCACCATACCTGACCTGAAGCTATACTACAAAGCCATAATAATAAAATTAACATGGTACTGGCATAACAAACAGGAATATAGACCAATGGAACAGAATAGAAGACCTGGACTTTGGGTCAAGTAACTACACCTCCTTGATATTTAACAAAGGCCCTAGCAATGTAGACTGGAAAAGACAGCATCTTCAACAAATGGTGCTGGACAAACTGGACAACCATATGTAGGAAAATGAAATTAGATCCACACATCCCACCATGCAAAAATCAAATCCAAAAGGATCAAAAACCTCAGTATAAAACAGAAACTTCTTCTACTACTGGAAGAAAAAATAGGATGAACCTTGCATGATACAGGACTGGGAAAAGACTTCCTGAACAAAACCCCTGCAGTTTAGGAAATTAAACAATCACTTAATCATTGGGATCTCAGGAAGCTGAAAAGTTTATTCACAGACAAATATACAATACCAAAGCCAACAGATTACCCACAGAATGGGAATCAATTTTTGCCATCTATGCAACTGACAGAGGCCTAATTTCTAGAACTTTATTAATACTTTCTTCATAATTATTTAGTTAGTCTCTAAATAATACTCAGCTTTTCTCATCATGCCCTTCATGTCTTCTGAGTCCCAGTTATCAGATCACTAATACCCAGTTACTTCAGCACAATCTAGGCTTATGATCCTCAAAATGCAACTTCTGAATTCCTAAACCATGTTCACATTGAGGGGTATTTTCTACAGAGGTTTCATCCCAGATAGCAAAACCCATGTTAGCTTAATTTTGTTGCTATAACACATTGCCTAATTTCAGTGATATAACTAACACAGATTTAATATGACATTGTTTCAGAGATCAAAGTCTATAATCAAAACATCAGAAGAGTTGGATTTTTTTTTTTTTTTTTTTTTGTGAAGGCACTAAGAAGGGTCACTTTCCTTCATCATCCAATCCAGTTTCCAAAGGCTGCCTCACTTTCCTTGACTCTGGCCATATCCCATTTTCAGTGTCAACAACAACCTGCTAGGATTTTCTCATACAGCACTACTGTAGTTATGATAAAGACCCTTGCAATTACAGTGGGCAGGCCTTCTCTCAGGGTGATATAGTTATTGTAAAGTCAGATATTGCTAATCTTGATGCCACCACATCTTAATCATCAATTTGCATGATAGAACATACAGCTTCTATGAATTAAGAAAAGGACTACTGGGTATATGAGGGTGGGAAGCAATATTCCTCCTAGCTCAGATGATTTTAAAACTTCAAAGAGTTAAAAAAATTAGTATGGTGCAGACAGTGTGCAGGCAAGTGCAGTTGTATAGAGTGAGTAAGCCAGACCCCTGTCTCCTAGCTCCTCCTAGCTCTTAGGTCTGGGTTCCCTGCACAATGGGTGTGTGGGCACAGTGATGTAGGCCAGACTCCTGTCTCCTCCCAGCTCTGCCCAGTCCCTTGGTCCTGGTAGGTGCCATTGTGCCTTGTTTGGGGAGGCCTGCTCCCTGAGGGAAGTGTGGAATCAGGCCTTTTTCTCTGGTATCCTGACTGGCCACTGGGTACCAACATTCCTGTTCACCCGAGTCTGACAGTGCAAGGGCAAAGGACAAAAACTTGCTTCCTCCTCAATAAAATAAAAAGTCTCCCTTAAATGGGTAGACAACAAAACAAAAAAGCCAATAAAAGCCAGAAAACTGAGCTTTTGACAGTAGGCTTAACATGATGGAAGCAAATGGTAGAACCCGCTAAAGAGATATGAATAAACTGAAGGTGCATCAAGAAATGACAGATCTCAACAACCAGTTGGTTAAGCTTAATGAAGACTTGACTGAATGCAAGAATGAATTCCAGGAAGCATCAAGAAAAACAGAACTTGAATTGACATTGTACCTCATAAAAGAGATGGACATGATGCAAAATAACACAAGAGAAAACAAGAATGAAATAGAAATAATAAAAACCTCTCTAGGGCTGGAGAGATGACTTAGTGGTTAAGCACTTGCCTGTGAAGCCTAAGGGCCCTAGTTCAAGGCTCAATTCCCCAGTACCCATGTAAGCCAGATGTACAAGGTGGGGCATGAATCTGGAGTCCATTTGCAGTGGCTGGAGGCCCTGGTGCTCCCATTCTCTTGCTATGTCTGCCTCTTTCTCTCTCTGTCTGTATGTTGCTAATAAATATATGAAGATAATAATTAAAAAATAAGAAACCTCGGTAGAACCACTCACTCACCAACAGAGTTACTCATGTGGAAGACAGAACCTCTGACTTGGGAGACAAGACAAAAGAAATTGATCAAGAGGCCAAAAACTTTGCTAAGTTCAAAAAATCAAGTGCACAGAATATGAGGGAAATGTGGATTACCCTAAAATGATCAAATATCCAGATCCATCATTGGACAGAGGAATAACCAAAATTTGGTATATGTACATGATTGAATACTAGTCAGCAGTAAGAAAAAAATGATACAATGAAATTTGCAGAGAAATGTTCGAACTTGGAACAGATCATTCTAAATGAATTCACACAACCATAGAAAAACAATTGTCATATAGTCTCATTCATCTGCATTTCCTAACCTGGATCAGTCCCAGTTGCTGACATACCTGAATGACATCACAAGGCTTGGACTATAGGGAGGGTAGGGCTTGGAGGAAGAGAAAGGGTGGGGGGAGGGGGACACAAAACTGATTGCAAAATGAACTGTTCCCATAGAATCCTATATTCTGAAAGTTAGAATAAAATGTGGAACCCCCACAAGGACCTTAGGGGGAGCACCTAAATCAAAGGGTCCTGGAGAGAATGAGATGAAGCCTAACCTTAAATTTCTCCTATTTCTCTTTCTTCTCTTTTTCTTTTTTCTTTTCCCTTGGTGCTGGCCTGTAACTCCCTGTAACAGGATGTGGTTTACATCCACAATGAGCTGTTGATCATAGAGACCTACTAGATCTCCCAAAACAAACAAGACAGACTTCTGTCAGAGCACTTGATTATCCACCAGAGGTTAATGGTAAAACCTACTGCTGAAGACACCATATGCTGTCAACACAGACCATGAAGAGAACTGGTTGGAATCCAGAAGAGAGCCTGTCCCCAGATAATTACCCCATCTAATGCTGGAAGGTGCTACATAGCTGCCAGGGGAAAGAGGCGACTATCTGTCTGAGCAACTCAAAGTATAAGTGACTCAGAAGCAAACAACCTGACATGATGCTCACAGAAGTGCAATAGTGGCACACAGCCATGGTGGGTAACCAATTGCTCTTGGATTGCCTAACAGATCTGCTCAGTGAAAAGGAAACCATATCTGGAACTGGGAAACAAGTCAGAATCATACCCAGATAACAATTCTGTTTTCCATTGTCTAGCTCACACTAATCTTGGGCTATAAGAGGGTCTACACCACTTAAATTCTCTCTAGATTAATAATGGTCATCCCATTTAACTAGTGCTGACTTCACTCTCCATTGGAGAATCTGCTTTTCTCTTTTAGATGGGAGCTGGACTTGAGGAGATAAACAACCTAGCATACTCCACTCTGGCTCCATCAGCACAAGGGTGATGGAGAAAGACACTGAGGACACTCAAAACCTACAAAACCAGACATCCAGAGGCTCCTAAGTGCCCATCACTGAAGTAGATTTAAAATGCGCCCAACATGGCTCAGGGAATTTTGCAGAAGAGGGGGCCAGAAAGATTGTTAGAGCCACAAATTGTGACATTTTCCACTGAGACATTGCCTACCCACTATAACTGACTGCTGCCCCATAAAGCATGACCTATAGTCCCCATGGAGTTGACCAGCATCCCCAATGAAGAAGGCCTCTTCAGAAAAGAGGCAAGGAAGAGGGAAAGAATGGTACCAACCTGTGTTCTTTACATACTAAATATGTCCATATTTATGGAACTCAATATACAAGCATCAGACTCTTCAGTGATTCAGAGAGGCAGTATTTTTAAATGGTTCCAGTCATAATCTAAAAATGAAACAAAAATGAATGAATGACCTTCATATTTGCTTCCAATACCTAGGATAAAATTTATTGTTTTATATTTATCTGCCATTCAAGGAAACAAATAAAACAAAACAGAAACCTTGTGAAGTAAAAGAAAAAAAAAGAAAGATAAAGATAGGACATATACAAAGCAAGTAAGAATAGATGAATTTATGAATGCAGACTAAATCTTAAACTACTAATAATTATTGTATACAAGTGGATAGTTTTATATAACTATATAAAGGTATTATTTCCCAAATTACAAAAGAAATTCACAGTAGGTAAAAAATTGACTACAAGTGTGGGGTGGGTGAAAGTCTATCCACAAAAAACATACAGCATTAAGCCTAAAAACTTTAAGTGAACATCATAACAAACCTCTTATAAATAGGTAATTCTCATTTCATGCAGAGTTCAAGAAAAACAAAACAGAGAAACAATTTTTCAACTATAAATATATGAATACCATTATCTGATAAGAAGACTGAAGAAAAATAGATGCTTCAAGAAGCATAGTTACTTATTTAAATTAATTTTGAATAAACTATTAATATCTGTCAACTAATAATAAATAATAATAAATCATAACCAAGTTGACTTTTTCTCAAGAATTCAAAACACTTTCATAGAATTTAAGGATAATTTTATACTAAGAAAACAATTTATATTGTCCACCACATTAACAAATTAAAGAAAAGACAACATGTCATCACAAGAGCAGAAGAAGTGATTTAGGACTTGAACTTCTTTTTAAGTAATATTCTTAACCTAATAGGCATTATCTTCCCCAAAAATTAAATTTAATACCCACATGTCAAGTATTAGAAAGCTTTCTTTTAGGCCATGTTAAAAAGATGTGTACATAAATTGTTTTTATTTAATAATGTAATGAAAATAATAGTAATGAAAATAAAATAAGATAAAGAAGTAAACCATGGGTTCTAAAGTGCAGGTGAGGGCTTAGCAATTAAGCCCTTAGCAATTAAGGTGCTTGCCTGCAAAGTCAAAGGACGTTGGTTTGATTTCCCAGTGCCCACGTAAGCCAGATGCATAAAGTGGCGCATGCATCTGGAATTCATTTGCAATGGCTGGAAGCCCTGGCACACCCATTCTCTCTCACACTCTGCCTCTTTCCCTCTGTCAAATAAATAAATAAATAATAAAATATTTAAATTGCAGGTGATATTATCAGTGCTCCACTCAGTAGCTCTACCCTACCCTTCTCTGCTACATTTGTTTCCCTCTAACAAGAAAAAACATGCAAGATGTGTTTTTCCCAGCATCTCTTATCTTTTCTATATTTGGTTGAGTAATATTCTGGAAATATTACTTCCTTCATTTTTGTCCTTCTAATGATTAATCAAATTTGTATTTCTCAGGCTTCACGACTCACAAGTCTCTGGAGTAGTCATCATTGTTAAATTCCTTTAGACCATCAGGTTAATATAACTTGCTTAGCATTTTATTTATTCTCCTCTTTCTGACTCACTTCACATTTTCTCCATTATAAAAAGAGTTTTACAAAAGGTCCTGACCCCACTGTGAAAGGCATCCTTATACACTAGCCTTTCCTTATGTAACATGTTCTACTCATAATCCACATTCAGCCAATCAAACAGATAATCTTACACTGTACATCTTTTTCCTGACATTGTTTTCTTATAGTTACTTAAGCCTTTGTTTGACTAAACAATGGTTAATAATACCACACATTGTCCAGCTACTTGAGCTCAATTCTTAGCTTTATCCATGGTAGCCTTTCTCTTCATCTTGTTTCCAAATAGATTAATATATCTTAATTCTTTTTTTTTGTTTGTTTGTTTGTTTTTCATTTTTTGGTCTTTCAAGGTAGGGTCTCATTCTAGCCCAGGATGACCTGGAATTCACTATGTAATCTCAGGGTGGCCTTGAACTCATGGTGATCCTCTTACCTTCTCCTCCGGAATGCTGGGATTAAAGGCATGCGCCACCACACCCAGCAATATATCTTAATTCTACCACACGGTAGTTCTACCAAAATGAAATGATGTTTACTTGTTTAAATTTCTACTGGTGTTATATAACTTAGACTTTCACTGTTGCTTCTTTTTTTCAATGTAGCTAGTCAGCAGTGATACTATGAAATGAACCACATCTGACTTTGACATGCTCCTGAGTGTTCCCTGCTTTTAACAGAGTCTGGCCATCTGACTCCTAATAGCCAGCAGAATATGATAGAGGAGCCAGTTCTAAGACTAAGCTTCAAGAGACCAGAAGGACTTTTAATTCCTTTCTTTTGGAATGCTCATTTTTGGGATCTACATTATCCTGCTAGATAGTCAGAGTGGAGGAACTAAGGGGGAAGAGGAGAGAGGCCCAGCTATGGCAACACGTTTTGCCTCTCAGATCACTCTTTTTTTTATTATTATTTTATTTATTTTTGGAAAGAGACATATATAGAGAGAGACAGAGAGGGAGAGGGAGACAGAGATGGGCGCACCAGCAGTCTCTCAGCTGCTGTGAACAAAATCCAGATGTGTGTGCCCCCTTGTGGGCAAGTTCGGCATTGCGCCCTTGCGTCACTTTGCATCTGGCTAAACGTGGGACCTGGAGATTGGAACCAAGTTCTTAGGCTTAGCACGCAGGCACCTTAACCGCTAAGCCATCTCTCCAAACCTCAGATCACTCTTGCTCCTATCAACTGCTAACTACATTTACAAGAGAGACAGCAAATAAGATCCAACTAGTCAAAACAGAGAATAAGGAGGGAGGGCTGAGTTGTCTTAAACTATTATGATTAAGGATAGATTGTTTTGTAGTCATAGATTATGTAAACACTAACTAAAATCTGTGTAAAAATTAGAGCACCTTTAACCTTTCCTACAAAAGCACCTAAGGTGAAGAACTGGCTAGAATTAGTCATTCTTTAAACTAACCTTCTTCTATCCCATTGTACATGATTATATGAACCTCTGAAGAATAAATCCTGTTGGTTTTCAACCATATGTGCTTGTCAAAAACATGCCCATTCTTTTTAAAAAAATATTTTATTTATTTATTTGAGAGAGAGAGGAAGAAAGGGACACACACAGAGAGAGAGAGAGAGAATGGGTGGACAAACCAACTCCAGATGCATGCACCACCATATGCATCCAGTGTACATGGATCCTGGGGAATTGAACCTAGGTCCTTTGGCTTTGCAGGAAAGTGCCTTAACCGCTAGGCCGTCTCTTCAGCCCAACATGCCCATTCTTAAAGGATGGATTGTATGCTACCAAGTCCCATGTTAGAATCTCTTCCAAAGCCTTCAGAGATTCTCATCCACCTCTGACATCAGTGATTTACTTTGTCTGACATTTGATCCAATAATTTAATTAACTTTTAATTACCCTATGTTTTAGAAAACAGCCTTTCATGTGTACTGGATCAAAATGGACTTCCTTTTACTTCATGTCTTTTAGAATCAGTAGGATATTTATTGAACTAGGATGTGAATCCTTTCTATTTTTCAGGCACTGAAGAAAATTAACAAAAGACTATTAAGATAATGTTAAGATCAGACTGAGAGAAATGAAAGGGAAATTAGATGAATTTTCAAGGCTATATTGATATCACTTTTTTGTTTGCTTGTGTGTGTGATGTGATGTGTGGTATAGTGATGTGTGGTATAATATGTATACTATAATATGTGATGTATTCATGTGTATATGGCCCTGTTGCAATTCATACACTTGCCTGCAGTGGGGGTGCATTCCTCTGCAGTGCCTGCAGTAAAACATCAATTCTCCCACTTCCTGCAGGTTCTTACTTCAACCGGACTCTCTTACTGATCATGGAGCTTGCTGTTTCTTTGTAATCTTTAGCAATTTGCAAGTCTCTTCTCCCTTCTGGACTGGGATTACAGACACATGTGGTCATGCGCTGCTGTCTATGTGGGTGCTTGTTTCTCAGACCTCCTCAGGCCCTCCTGCTTGCATAGGAAGTGCTCTTAACTGCTCAGCCTTCTCTCCAGTCTCCTTGACATAATGTTTCTATATATAATTATGCCTATTAAATTCCCCTTTCTGGTATTCTTTCCCTACTAAACCATCCAAAATATCCTCTCCTTGCTTTCCAACAGCAACCTATATCCAAAAGACAGGTGGAAATCATTTATCCTTCCATATATCTCAATTTGTATTACAGAGAATAAACTTACAAAGAAAGAAATAAACAGCTTATTCTTCCATTTCATGATCATAAATATTAAAAACTGAACTAAAATATCACAAAAAGTTAGATTTGGGGGACTGAAATAGTGGTAACAAGAGGAATGGTTTCTTGAATTTAAGATTTTGTAATAAAGGGTAAGTGATGAGGAGGAGAAAGAAAGAGATGGAGAGGGAGTGGGCAGGAGGTGGAGAATAGTAGCCATGCATGCACCAGAGAGTAGATACTCATTGTTTAACAGAACACATAAACATAGATAGAAAATATAATGTAAAATATCTTCAAAAGAATATCAGAATAAAATAATCTGAAATCTGCAATGGAAGTTTTTAATAATCATTAGCAAGAAAAAATGCATAAGTATCAATAACACAGCTGTTGACATGATCTAACCCACAGCAAGCTGTATTGTTGCCAAGCAGACAGAATGGTGGGAGCTTAGTAAGTGCTGTTCCTGATGATAAACTAATATCGTATTTTGAATATGCACAAACATTTGTCCAACCTAAGCAAAACTTTACTTTTTTTACTCTCCTCCATGGATTTTTTTTTTTCTGGCTATAAAACAAATGAAGTCATAATTTCATTCTCCTTACTTAGCACTAGTCAGATCCAGGTAACATGTTCCCACATGGAAGCCTCTGGTTCACTGCACCTTACAGTGACATCTGCATCCCACCAGAGCTTATTAGCAATGCAAACTCCCAGGCCCCATATAGCTGCCCAGTCTAAATCTGTATTTTACCAAGATGCTGCAAGAGATTGGCTTGCACATTACAGTTTGAGAAACTCTGAACTGGTTCATCTCACTTGTTGGTTTTCTCTTTTGATCTACTTCCCCACAGGGTGCTCTTGCAGGATAAATCATTCTTTGTACAGGGCAAGTAGGCAAGTGGCTATTTTACAGGCAGAACAATATGTTCATAACCTACACTGGCTGTTACTTTCTTCTTCCAACGTTGTACTCATCAATGCCTTCTGTGAGTCATGAAGCATGCTGGCCTGATTCAGGGCAAAGCAAAAGATTTTCATCTTTCTGTGATGTTTCATCCCCTTTTCACTGTAACACAGAGAAAAGAGAAGGCAGTATTGGCTGCTTCTACTCTTCCTGGCCAACTTCCCTTTCCCCTGCTGTCTTCTGAAATAAGGGCAATTAACACCCTGGGTGAGTTCAAAGAAAGCCCACTAGTATTTCCATCCATTTGCAAAATTGCCACAGACCCTTCCTACTTCTCACAGAGCCATGGTCCTAGCTTTAAACAAGCACTCTGCTAGCCAGAGACCTGAATCTACATTGCCACAGAAATTGCTGAATTTTTAGAACAAGGGGCAGTCAAACTACTTTGGAAGTTTATATAAGAACACATGCCTAATATGGAGAAGAGTATAAAAATAATAAAGAGCTTGACTTGCCATGATTTATTTTAATATCATTGCAATATTTTTTTTTTCTCTAAAAGAAATTTGCATGACTCTGGCATGGAACATAAACTCCTATCAAAGCAATCCTGTAAATACAGCAAACCCTAGCTAAACCCCAAAATTGGCTAGTGGAAAAATCAAAAGGAATTTGGAGATCATGTAGAGCAATCCGAGGACTAAAATGCAATGTATTTTGTAGGGACTTGAAGCTATGGAGGTGCATAAAATGAGTTCTTTGTGCTTTCTCACATTTGCCCTGTGGCCAGGCCTTGGTTGCAAAAATTCTACTGTGAAAAATAAGACAAAACAAAACAAACAAACAATAAAAATCTAATCATCTTTTACCTAGTTAACTTTTTGGAATAGGCGAGAGATAATGAGGATATAGATAATGTCCTTTAAGAATGCCTGCTTATTTATTTAATTTTGTGACATCTATTTTCAAATGATCATCTTGTTAACTGTACTATATCTTTGAATAGTAGTCGCTAAATGATGAAGCATAATATTTTAATATGCTAAGGGTTACACACGAGGTCACAGAATCTCTGAAGACAAAAAGCAATAACAATCTCATTCTCAGAATCCTCTAGAAAAACAAAAATAAATTGCTGAACCTTTGCCCTATTTAATAGAAAGTCATCTTTGAGAAACCTTGCTTTCAGTCCTGCAAGACAAAAAGTAGGGCTGTTTTTACATCAGCTCTACTTTTTGTTTGATTTTGTTTTTCAAGGTAGGGTCTCACTCTAGCTCAGGCTGACCTGGAATTCACTCTGTATTCTCAGGGTGGCCTCGAACTCATGGCAATCCTCCTACCTCTGCCTCCCGAGTACTGGGATGAAAGGCGTGCGCCACCATGCCCAGCTCATCAGCTCTATTTTTGAGTGTAGTAAGTCCTCTGTTGCTTCTGAAAATACTTTAATTGAAAGATTAAACTATGAGCACATTTACAAACTCTTTAAAGATTTATCTTCTTATTCCTTCTGTGAAAAAAAAAAACAAAGGTTAAAATTAATAAAACTTGTGCTTGGCATAAAAATTTTCATTCATTCAGCAAGATATGAAATAGTATAGATCTGTGTCTAAAGTGCACTCTGGCTTCTAGAATCTACCCCTCTCTTCCTTTCTCCCTCAGTTTATCCCTCTTCCTTTTCTTTCTTCCTCTCCCTTCCCTTCATTTTCCCTTTTCCTCCTCTCTCCTATCCTTCTTCCCTTTCTATTCTATTCCATTTTATTCCTTTCCTTTCTTTCCTTCCCTTTCCTTTCCTTTCTTTCCTTCCCTTTCCTTTCCTTTCTTTTCCATTGCTTGTAATTTTTTTTTTTTTTTGGTAGTCTCACTACACCCTAGGCTGACCTGTAACTCATTCTGTAGCTCCAGACTGGCAGCAAACTCATGGCAATCCTCAATCCTCCAACCTCAGCCAACTGAGTGCAGGGATTAAAGGAGTGCACCACCACACCTTGTTTGTAATTTCTGTTTTTTTTTAGGTAGAGGCTCCCTCTAGCCCAGGCTGTCCTGGAATGCACTATGTAGTCTCAGCCTGACCATGACCTCATAGAGATCCTAACTCTGCCTCCCAAGTGCTGAGATTAAAGGTATGTGCTATCACCCCCTGCCCCTGCTTGTAATTTACTTTTAACCCACTCAAAATATTAAATATATCTTACAACAAAGGCAGTTTGGGAAGAAGAGGAAGAGTCACTCCATTTAAAATTTTTTGCCATATTATTATCATTATTATTATTAACATCATATTTCATATGGATACATCATGTGTTGGTACCCTCTTTTCCCTCATCCCTGCCCCCATTCTCCTGGGGACTCTCCTCAGTGGGGTTGCAGATATCCCCTATGGGGTTATAGGTTATGCCTTGTAGGAGCAGCAGTCAGTTATTGGGGGCGGGGGAGCCTCTGGGCATGATGTCTCAACCTGTGGCTCTTACAATCTTTCTGGCCCTCTTCCACAAAATTTCCTGAGCCAGGCTGGGTGAGTTTTAAGTCTATATCAGTGATGAGCTCTTATGATCCTCTGGATCTCTGCTTTGGTTAAGTGTTGAGTATCCTCAGGGTTAGGTTAAGAGAGCAATGTAATAAAAATTGGAAAATAAATGCCCTAATAAAGGTATAGATAAATTATTGTTATTATTGTCAGAGATAGTTTAGAGAAAGACCTTATTTAAGATAGAGTTTAAAGGGTTGGTAAGATTTGGAAATATGAAGAAAATAATAGAATCTCAAAATTCTGTTGTATCTTGTACAGAGCTCTGCAGGTTGAAGAATTTAGCACATATACAGAAAATAAGTTAGTATTCTCTATGTAAAGGGGGATATTTTAAATTGTAGTTGGAAAGTCAAATTAGCAGTTGATTGTGTGAGACCTTTTTGGGCATTCTAATGAGCAAGATTTATCTTAATCTTTTCTAGGAATAAAAGTATGGATGGATGGATGGATGGATAAATGATAGAATGATAGATAACTAGATAGCTCAATGATAGATGATAGAGATCAAAGAAATGAGCAAGCAAGAGATGGGTAATGAAGAAAGGAGAAGCCAAGATCATATGCTCTCCTCCTCGACTACAATTGCAGTGTAATGTCACAGTCAGAGATTTCAGTCTTTCTACCTGACATGCTTCCAGCGAGAAGGGATAGAAGAAGTTTGAAAGACACTGATCTTCATGTAGTGAATTCCTTGAGGGTCTACTTAGATAGGAATTTTCTTCTCAGGAGAATATTTGAAGCTGCACAGAAGGTTCAGAGTTATCAATTGATTTCAGGTGAAATACACGAATACAAAGAAGTTTCTAATAATTAAGGCACAAATGCCATCGTTTTTATTATTAACAGGAGAGAAACATGTATTTATAGAGAACATAATTCAGTGAGTTAAATTTTAAAACAATAGTGAGAGCAAAGCTAATCTATGGGCACAAACATAAACATTTAGAGGTTAATGTGATAGGTGCAACCTTTCCATTTAGACAAACAATAGCTTCCTTTCTCGGGCCTATGATCTTTCAAAAATAGGCTTTTGACTAGTTTTTCAGTACCAGGCATGAATTACCTTCTATAGAGAGGGCCTGAAATCCACTCTGAGTGTAGCTGGTTACCCCCATAACCAGTCATGCCATTTGCACCAAAGGACTCAGGTTGTTTATTTTTTCTTTTACAACAACCTATATATATAGCACCTTCAAGCACTATGACAGCTAGCCAGCAGGGCAGCAAGCTTGATTTTTCAGCATCATGCAAGTAAAGCAAGTGATGTCTTTAGTAATAGAGTCTTACCATCTAGTTCTAGTGGGCAAGCAAGTGCAATGGTAATAGCCTGCAACATTTTAGGGGCCTCAGGGGCCAACTTAACCATCAACTCACTAAGAGGTATCCCACTCCTGGCACTAGGATTTTCCTAAAATAACATATAGCACCTGGGAAGAGCATTATCTATCTATGCATGGTACTTTGATTCAAAATCTTTTTTAAAAAAATGTAATTTTTAATGGCTGTCAAGAAGGTATCCTTATGGCTTTTTTCACACATTTTAATTTGAGGTTATCCCTCTCCATCCCTCCATCTTTCCACCCCTAACCCATAGATTTGTGCAGCTCTCACTTTTAGTTAGAGAAGCTTCTTTTTGCATTTTGTGGTCAGTACTGAGAAGACTCAAAACTTGTCAAGGATGGGCTGGAGAGATGGCTTAGAGGTTAAGGCATTTGCCTGCAAAGCCAAAGGATCTTGGTTCAATTCTCCAGGACCCATGTAAGCCAGATGCACAAGGGGGACTGTGCATCTGGAGTTCATTTGCAGTAGTTAGAGGCCCATTCTCTCTCTCCCTCTTTCTCTCTCTCAAATAAATAAATAAATAAATAGAACTTGTCAAGGCTGAGAATATGTGAACCAACAAAGTGTCCATCTCATGTAGATTTGAACTTGGGTTTTAATGTATTGTTCATTTAATATTAGAAATTAATTCTTATATACACTGGGGTACAAGATCATTTAGAAGACATCAAAGAAATCTGAGATCTTTGAAATGAGATACATGTAGCGTGACTCTCACAAAGTAAGATAGTAAAGATGTATGCTATTAAGTAAAGTACTAGCCTGGCCCAAAGAACATGTTGGACTTCATTTTCCTGGTTCTGTAAACTTTGAAATATCTTGCCTGATAAAAGTCTTTGTTTACCTAGGTACTTAGACCATGCCTGATAATTCATGCTATCATGTGATAGGCTTGAATGGGGATGCCCTGTTACTCTGAACCCTGGAGGGGTTGAAGATTAAGGTCAGCCACATGGACAATCAGCCTTGGTTTTGTGATTGACCTCTACAGGAGGTCACTAAGGACACGGAGGCTTGCATATTTTTTTGTTGTTGTTGTTGGCACTATACCACTGCTGGGAGAAGACAGCACTCAGCACTTGAATCATGGCAGTTCATGCATGAAACTCTCTTGGAACTGCCTTAAGTGTCCCTTCCCTTTGCTGATTTTGATCTGTGTCCTTTTGCTCTAATAAACTGTCACTTTATGCTTTTCTGAGTTCTGTGAGTCCTTCAGGCAAACCATAGTAGGTAAAGTTCATGTACAGAATCTTCCCAAATTGTCATTATTATTTTTTCTGATAAATCTAAGAAAAAGACATTTGCTTTCTGAGAATTACTAACTGAAGCCTGCATAAACTAGGATTTAAGTCCAACATTTATAATTAACTATACTGAAAAACTCAAGACCCCTCACACTTCCAATTTAGTTTAAATTTGATCTAGGTTGATAATTATGCTGATGCCTAACTTAATAAAATTTAAAAAGAAAATCTCCTTGGGGAAGGGAATACATTTTAGACTGGGCTTCAAATAATATCCACAGATGTAAGTAAAAAAAATGTGGACTCAAAATGAAATCAATAAGATGACATCATGAAAAAAAGCACAGAATGCATCTAATATATCTAAAGTCTGACCCTAAGTGACTGCAGATATAAGAATAAGCAAATGTTGTGGGGCTGGTAGATGGTTCAGCATTTAAACAATAAACAAATGTTGATACCATAATATACACATACATATAAATATTCACATATTGAGGAAAAGACACTTTCCTGGTAACATGTATGAACCTATCAGAGGACACATTTAAGCTATATTCAGACTCCTGAACCACAAATATTGACATAATGAATTTGTATAATTTACATTTTAAAAAATTGTGACAATATTTCCAACTAGTTAATAGAGATGTAATGTGTATTGGTCAGGGTTGAGGGCATACTTTCCTTCCCCAAGCTTCCTTAGATAAAACAATCCTCCATAGGGGCCACCCACTATGGGGGAATGGCTCACCCTGAGGGAAGGATTCTCCTTCAGTCAGGCCTCCCTGAACGCAACCTCAGTGACCCACTTATGGGTAATGTCTGTGGATTCCTAAACAGATCAAGTTGACACAAAACTTAACTATGACAAGTCCACCCCTTGTCAACTTGACACCAAACCATATCTCCTTACATCATGCTTAATTTCCAAATGAAGACAGTAACAATGTGATAATTCCACCTAACATGATATAACTATACCACGTACAACAAGAAATGCACAATCTTCCTCCCAGCACAAAGTAAGGTTCCTTGAGGAATGTTTAGTTTCTTATTGGGCATTGCTAAAAATGGGCTGGGACTGTGAGGAGGCTGGCTTGAACTGTTGGACATGGACAGGGACCTTGGACTATGGGGTTGCAGCTGGCCCTATCATCAGGAACCAACCCTGGAGGCGGTGACTGGCCTTCCCTAAGTTGTAGGTTGTAGTGTGCCCTGTCATCACCCAGAGTGGGCAGAACTGGCCAGGCCCTCCCCCTGGACCCCAAAAAGCTCTGACCAACTCCATAAGTCAGCCTCTGCCCCCCCCACAGTTCCTGACCTTGTGGCTAGCTGACCAAGTGACCCTTCTGTGACTGAAGTCATGTAGCCTCTCAGCCATCTCTCTCACCCCCACAGCTTTGAAGTCACATAGCTTTCCACCATTCTCTTATCTCTTTTGCAGCTCCTCCCCCCATAGTAGCTATCTCTCAGCTCCTGCCTTGCAGCTTTGAAGTTACTAGTTCTTCTGCCACTTAGACAGCAACCCATAAACTATGCATCTGATCACAATATAGTCTATATGTGCCCTCTCAACCTTTCCCAAGTGTTTATAAACCCACTCCCCTCTTGAATAAATGAGTGCTGTCCATCAGACGGTCTCCGGGTGTTCATTGCCCATCATCATCATCTCATTCACCCACTGCTCCAAGATGGACCCTGCTTCCCCCTAACTCCTCCCTACCTCACTCAGGACATCAGTGGCCAACGTCCCCGGGAAATGGTAAAGACCCACAGTTTCTAATATAATAATTCAAATATAAATTCAATGGCAGTTAGCTAGTAATATGATCTTAATCAGTATTAATTACATAATGGAGGAAAGCTGGGCATGGTGGCACATGCCTTTAATCCCAGCACTCAAGAGGCAGAACAAAAGCATCTTAATATTGGTGTAAATATGTACAAACACTTTTAACAAGGTAGGAGTGAAACATTCATGGCAATTACAGTCCAAGTTTTTGTAACTGGTCCTGTAGCCTTAGCTGGTATTTGTTACTCCCTTCTTCTACTACCCATTCTGTATTTCCTCCACCTTCAGCAAGCACCTCAGCAGGTCTTGATTCTTTTACCTGGAAGGGTGACCCATACCTTCATTCCTGAAGGATCTGGGCTGAGCCATTTATCACACTTCCTTGGTTGGATTGTTGCAATTGTCCATTGACTTTCATAACAGGTCATGGTAACATCTAGAGATGCTCTAAAGGATCTCCTGCACTCCAGACATACTCTTTCTTACCTCCATTCTCAAGCAGTTCACTCAAGGGCATCAGGATCCCAAAGTGGCCAGGGGGAAGTCTTAGCTTCCAGTTCAATGGAATGTTGTTTGTGTCTCCTGGAAAAGCACTCCTCCCCTCTGGAACCAAGACTTCTAGGCCAGCAGAGCATAAGGCTGTGAGAACAGGAAGCAAAATTTGGCTAATGGGTAACTTGGGGTGATGGTAACTGGGACCATTCCCATTTCCACCGCTTTATTCCTAGACCATGAATCCAGGCTATAGGAGAAACAGTACCATATATAGGATGCTGATTCAGAAAATATACAGCCTGCTGAAGAACACTCCCCCAACCCTCCAAGCTTCTGCCACCTAGTTGGCACTGTACCTTGTTTCTTTCAAAGGCCATTCCACCATTCTATCAATAATAACTGTCTATTCCAGTAAGAACAAAACACTGTCCTTTCCATGATGGAAGGGGTCCAACGTAGTCAACCTGCCACCGAGTTGCTGGAATGCTACCATATGGGGTGCTCAGAATTGGTCTCTGCTGCTGGCAGATTTGGCACTCAGCAGTAGCCATAGACAAGTCAGCCTTAGTTAGTGAAAGTCCATGTTGTTGGGCCCACATATAACCTGCATCTCTGCCACCATGGCCACATTGTTCATGGCCCCATTAGGCAATGACAGGAATGGCTGAGGAAAGAGGTTGACCACAACCCACAGAACAGGTCAGTTTATCTGCTTGATTATTAAAATCATCCTCTGATGAGGTCATCTTCTGATGAGCATTAACATGTGACACAAATATCCTTATGTCCTTTGCGCATTCAAAGAGCTCTATCCACATACACCTTCCCCAAATGTCCTTCTCACCAATTTTCTAATTGTGTTCATTCCAAGTCTCAGACCATCCAGCCAAACTATTGGCTACAGCCCATGAATCAGTGTATAACCACACATCTGGCCATTTTTCCTTCCAAGCAAAATGCAGAACCATGTGCATTGCCTGAAGTTCTTCCCATTGCAAAGACTTCCGTTCACTACAGTCCTTAAGAATTGTCCCAAAAATGGGCTGTAATGCTGCAGCTGTCCACTTCTGAGAGGTGCCTGCATAATGCACTGAACCATCTATAGACCATGTGCTAGTCCTGTCTTCCTCAGTCAGTTTATCATAGGGCACACTCCATGATGCAATAGGTGCATACTTGGGGACAGAAGGCATTGTCCCTTCAGGGCCTGCTCAAGCCCCATCAGGTATATACCAAAATTAACTGTAGAACTTGCACACAAAGTCATGTTGCTATCTTCAATAGTAGAAGGCAGCTTAACTTAACATCAATCAGGAAAAGTCAAAAAAGTTACCCTAAGAATTCCACAGGATGCCCTATTTTTAGTTATCTGGCCTACAATTTTCCCATGCCTGAGTCCCTCCAAGTCAGGTAGATGTGAGTCAATCTGCCTACTTGAAGACTTTTCTGTTTCTCTGTCTGTCTTTGGGGCTTTGCCAAAAGTTATTTGCTGTAGAAAGTTCTGAATGATAGATTCCCTTTGTTCACATTTTAGCAAATCTTTTTTACAAATTTTTTATTAGTTATCTATATAATGTTCATAGAACCATGATGGTACCATTGTTAACCTTCTCCCTGCCCTCCTCCCTTGGGGACTGTGGGTGTTGCATTGTGGGGATAGCCATCAGTTATGGGGGTGAGGCAATGTCTCTATGCATAATGACTTAGCTCATGGCTCTAACAATCTTTTTGCCCCCTCTTCTGGGAATTTCCCTGAGCCATGTTGGATTCATTTTAGGTTGATTTCAGTGATGAGGTCATGGGAGTCTCTGTGTCTCTGGATCTCTGGTTTGGTAGGGGTTGAGTGTTCTCTGTTTCTATCTCCTTCACCCCTCTGCTGATACCAAGTTTGCTGAGAAAGCAGCACTCTTGCTCATTTCCTCAATTATTCTATGAGTTCATCTGGTGCCCTGGTGAGGTGAAATAGGCTGATTCTCTCCTCAGGTTCTACATCCATCTGAAAAGGAGAAGCAAATTCTTGAATGGAAAGTGAGGTCAGTGCAAGGTACATGGATAGCCATTATTGTTTTAGAGTGAATTTAATGGGTGTAGGCCCTACATTTTAGCAAATCTTCACTTATTTTCATCCCACTGTCTAGTTTGCCATTCTATCTACCATGAACTCAAACAATAACCTGACAAATTGCCTTCCTTTCTTCAACCCTTTTCTCCTCCAAGCTGTCTCGCTTATCAGTGATTCATTAATTGTCATAAATGCAAATCAGATTATATCACTATCCATTTTATAACTTCTTGGTTTTCTTTTTTATTAGTCTCAGAGTAAAGTATAAAAGCTCTTCTTATGACATTCAAGTCTGGGTTTACATGGTAACAAAATTCTTGTGTTTCTCAAAATGTAACGTGCTTGTTATCATTTTAATGCTTTTGTATATGCAAAATTTTCTACATATAATATTTATGTTCATGTGATAAGTTCTAGTGTTTTCTTAAATTTTAATTTAACTATTTTCTCTTTTGCATAGACTTATTTAACCTTGACAGTCTGCCACCTTATGTTCAACAAATGTCTATTCAATATATGTCTATTCCTACATTTATGTGATTTGCTCAATTTTTCTTTTTATTTCTTTTTATTTCTTTATTTTTTTGTTGTTCTTTCATTTTTTTTTTTTTTTTTTTTGAGGTAGTATCTTACTCTAGCTCAGGCTGACCTGGAATTCACTATATAGTTTCAGGGAGGCCTTGAACTCACAGTGATCC
The DNA here is from genome assembly GCA_036365145.1 of Orientallactaga sibirica. NCBI lineage: Eukaryota > Metazoa > Chordata > Mammalia > Rodentia > Dipodidae > Orientallactaga > Orientallactaga sibirica. Next base: position 55,598,310 of record JAEOAD010000001.1, read on the forward strand.
TCCTAGTTTAGCCTCCTGAGTGCCGGGATTAAAGGCAAGCTCCACCATGTCTGGCTTATGATTTGCTTAATCTTTCTATTTATCTTTGCATGTTAGAACTTTTCAACATCTAATGCATTATAAAAATTGTTAAAGTATTAAACCTGTGAGAATATGATTGAAAGAATGAATCTTTCCATGAATGAGCTTGTGATATATGTGTGTGCTAGCCTCTGAGGACTTCCTCTGGTACTCACAGTAATGTGGATTACAACAGTTATCACATGAATAACCCTTATAATAGACTAGGCAACATATCATTTTTTTTTTCAGTGCTGAGGACCGAACCCAGGGCCTTGCGCTTGCTAGGCAAGCGCTCATCCACTGAGCTAAATCCCCAACCCCATATCATTTGTTTTGTATTCATCACCTTTTAACTTTTCACCATAATCATCTGGGGATTATGTGTTTTTTTTCTATGTGTAAACAATTATCCTGACATACAAAGATTTTTAAAGATTTTGACTAAGGACACAATAGTAAGTGGTAGAACTGATAGTTGAAAGCAAACCAGACTGAAACTCAACACTGAAATTTTACAAAGTGAAAGGAGTTTAGTTTCTTGTGGCAAAGTCATTAGAATTATAAGATTATTTTGTTATAGGCCAAAAGTGCATGTTAGAAATTGAGAGTCATATTGAATTGACTTCATTCAAGTGTAATTCTATGATATAACTCTGCTATAGTTCTATAACTTAGAGCATCCGTAAAGTCCTAGATTCAATCCTCTATTTGATAAAGAAAAAGGAGAAAGGGAAAAAAAAATACATATGTAGTCTTTCAAACTTTTGAGGTAATAAGATAATATTGATTTTACCCCAGTTTCTAACATATTGGTTCCTAAGACCTACATAATTTACCAAGTAATGGGGAATGCCTGATTCAGGGTTCTTAACTTATTTTGACTTTCTTGATTTATAGGAGCACCTTTAGTTATAATAAGCAATTTTTATGGTGTCCTGGATGGCCTCAAGTTTGGGGCTGTTTGCCAAGGGAACCAACTGTGTGGTTAGGGGATTGGACCTTTTAGCTCTAACCACTGGACTTCGAATGACAGGGGAGAGGTTAAAAATAGAGTTGATCAGGAGAGATGACTTAGTGGTTAAGGCACATGCCTGTGAAGCCTAAGGACCCTGGTTAGATTCTCCAAGTCCCACATAAGCCAGATGCACAAGAGGGCGCACATGTCTGGAATTCATTTGCAGTGGCTAGAGGTCCTGGCATGCCCACTCTCACTATCCCTCTCTCTCTTTCCCTCTCTCCCTTTTCCTCTCGCTGTCTCTAATAAATAAAAAAAACTAAAATCTTTTAAAAAGTAGAGTTGATCACCAGTGGCCATGTGCATGTGATTCATGCATGTCTGCATAATGAACTCTCCATAAATCCCCAAGGGTATGATATGAAGAGCTTTTATTGGTTTCTTACTGCACAGTGGTACTTGAGGATAGAATTTCTGGAGAATGTGCACAAGATCTACTACCTTTCCCACAGACCTTGCCTTATATATCTCTTCCACTAATGTCCTATTCAATAAATAGTGAATGAAAGTAAAATGTTTCTCTGAGTCTTGCAAGCCATCCTAGCAAATTACACTCAAGGAAGAAGTAATGGAAATAGCAATTTATAGATAATTGATAAGAAGTATAAGTGGCAACCTGATAGTGGCACTTCATGCCTTGAGGAAGGGCAGGTCTTGAGAGACTGCACTTTTAAACTGCAGCTCCGACTTCAACTCCAGCAGATCACACCAGATCTAAATTGATTGTCAGAGTGCCAAGTGGTGTCTGCTGAAGAATCACTTTATGTTGAGTCTATTCATTTCAGACCAAAGAGTGCAAAGTGTGAGAGTAACAAGTGGTTTTTCTTTTACAAGTGTGACAGATAATCAGTCCATATCATTCACCTATTTCATATTTGTATATTAGCCAACTCCATAAAATTTCATTGTACCCTGAGTTCCATATTCATAGTACTTTGTGCATATGGACAGAATGACAAAAATGATAGTCATCTGATCTCCACACTCATAGGTAAGTTGAGTTAGGTGTTCCTCTACTTTTTCATTTAAGTGCTTATATTATAATCCATGTCCTTTTTGTATTCTGTTTACTGCTACAGTCACATTTTTGTACTTCTTTTGAGCAGGCCAAGGTTAAAATGTATTTAATGGTTAGTTTGGGTAATTGTAAATTAGTTATAATTTTGGCATTTCACATAGGGTTACCCTACTAAAGATCTGGATACATTGCAGCTGATTGAACTCACCACTTTACAATCATAATGATATGTCTACTTTCACTGAAAAGATAAAACACATGTATGTGATTTCTGCCAGTCCTTATTGGCAGTCTGCTGTTTCTCTGGTATGGAAATAGCTTCAATGGTAGCACTGTAAAAGTGTTCAAAAGTAACAGTGAAGCACGTGCAATTACAAGCTCTACAGCCCTTTAGCAAGACTGCTGAAGGAAAGATGAAAGATCCCTTTATCCAGTTGAAGGGAGAGCAGGATATGCTTCAGATAAACAGTATGCAATTATGTAATCTGCAACTGATCCTGGAAGTGAAAGCTATCAATGAAAGAAAAGACAAACAACAGGCAGAAACGGACAATGTCTGACAAGCATAATAAATTCTTGTTATATTCACCCCAAATTTCTTTTAATCTTTTCCCAAAATAAAGTGCTTATAACTTAGCATTCATTGAATCAGGTACCAAAAGCTCCTTAAAACATGCTATGCTTCACATTTCCATTTCACCTATATGAAATAGGACTGCCCAAACCCATTTCACAATACAGATGTTTACATATATTTATTTCTGATCTTATTTCTTTTAACCTTTTATTTTGTTGTACTTGAAACAATCTATTCTTTTAGAATAATTCCTGGGAAAATAATGATCTTTTTCATTATTTGGTGTCCCTTGTTCAAATTTATTCTTTTAGAATAATTCCTGGGAAAAAAGGCTTCTCTTTTTTTATTTCCAAAATTTTCTGTTTTTATTTCCAAAATTTTCTGTCTTGATTTGAATATTCTCATAACACTTAGCTATGTTCTTTTCTCTAATCCAACACATAAGAATCTGGAATGTGAAGAAAATTGGGATAAAGTTTACTCAAAAACCATGGAACTGAAGACATCATCATGTGATAAAAGAGAGAAAGCATTTTTTTAAGATGATCCTAAAATCCTTTAAAAGTGACATGAGAAGCTTCACTTACCACAGAAGATTAGCCCAAAGTATGCTCCCATTGTGTTGTGTACATCATATTAAATGAAGCATTTTCCACTGGGTAGTAATTACCTACTGGTATTTATCTAGATCTTCACAGTTAGATCATGGGTTCATGGAGAACAGGACTGGTTTCATGATCATTGCTTTATTCTGTTCCAATTCAAATTGTTTTGCTTTTAATAGAAGGAATTGAAGCTCAGTGGAACTAAAAACAATAATTTAAGAATTCTAAGTAATGGAAAAAATGAAAGAGTAGTCCTCATAAGAACATAATAATGCAAAAAGAAGGAGGGTAAATGAGATAGGCTCAACAGACTGGGTCTTAAAAGGAATAGTCTCCTTTAGTTTGGGTATTAGGTGGAAGAAGGCTTTGGTAAAATGGATGCAATACTCTGTTGTGGGATAGAGCTGGTTCTACATGGTTTGTAGGATCTAGTGGTGCCCATGTTGTCCCATGTCTGCTTCAGTAAAGTCATATTGGGGGTTTTGAATCAACCATGATGAGACTGTAAGGCAGAAATCAGCAAATGATAGAGAGAGAGAGCTTCCTCTTGCATTTCCCATAGAGGAATGTTAAACGCTTACATGCACAACACTGGTACAGCCCAAGATTCATAACTGATATAAGGCTGCAATGGAAATTTCAATCTTCTTTTGTTAAAATTGGACAAGAAGTGGTCCTGTGACCTAGTTCTTCACTAGAACTTTGAGCTTCTGAGATTTTCATCTCAAAAAAAGAAAAACTCAATTTTCTTGCCTTGGTACATATTTTAATGATATGTTTATATCTAATGTACAATTGAATGAGCTAAGCTTTACAAATCAAAATCAATAAGTAGAAATAAAAGAAGTGAAATAAAATATTTAATGCTTATTTTGGGGGGGGGCAAGTTTGTGTTGTTCAGTAGTGGAGTGTTTGCTGAGCACGTTCAAGTGCTAAGTTGTTCAGTACTTGTGGTTCAGTAGTGGAATGCTTGCCAAGCATGGTCAAGTACTGAGGTGATTCCTCAGCACCAAAATTTTAAAACTCTAGTTCTTAATGACATTTTCTTTTAAATTTGATAAAATATTTTTTATTAATTTTTGTGAAATAGAGAGACAGACAGAAAGAGAGAAAAGAGATGTTCCAGGGCTTCTAACCACTGCAAACGAATTTCAGATGCATGTGCCACCTAATTCATGGGGCTTTACATGGGTCCTGGGGAATTAAACTTGAGTCCTTTGGTTTTTCCAGCAAGTATTTAACTGCTAAGCCATCTCTCCAGCCCTTCAACAACATTTGAATCATTGAACTTAACATGGAATTCCCAGCCACAGATTATCTTGTTATGGATTAACAAAGCATTGAGCTATTTAAATTTTTTTTTTTTTTTTTGGAGAGAGACAGAGAGAGGGAGAGGAAGAGATGAGCATGCCAGCAGCCTCTCAGCTGCTGTGAAGGAAAGCCAGATGTGTTTACCCCCTTGTGATCAAGTGCGGCATTGTGCCCTTGCATCACTTTGCATATGGCTAAACGTGGGACCTGGAGATTGGAACCTGCATTCTTAGGCTTAGGAGGCAGGTGCCTTAACCACTAAGCCATCTCTCCAGCCTTATTTAAAGTTTTTTTTTTTTTTTTTTTTTTTTTGATTTTTTGAGGTAGGGTTTCACTCTGGTCCAGGCTGATTTAAAGTATTTTTAATTGAGTAGTATTTTTAATTGAGTAGTCTGAAGCTTGTAGCCAAAAGACCCGGATACACTGAAGAGATGGATGCATGTATACATTGAATCACTTATTTACATATAAGACAAAGAATGTCTGAGATACTTACATAAATACATGCATTTATCAAATTTTCTTTAGATTTCTTTTTAATCATTCATTTAACATTATCATATAATAGCCATGTTTCTCATTTTTTAGAATCAGTGAACCCTCTTACTGAATTAAACATGTGAGTACCACTCTTGACAATGACTACATTTAGGAACTTCAGCAAAGGGGGCATTGTTCTCTGTCATTCACTGCTCACTAAAATATTAGAACTTTTAAATAAAAATTTGTGAAATGCATAACATTTTCTTGATTAGCATTTAAAAATCTACAGAATAATTGGTGCATAGGTATCAATGAATATTTATTGAAGTTGACAGAGTTCTTTATTTTATGTCCATTATAAGTTTGTGTTATTGTAATGAAGAGATTAAAATAAAACAAAAATTAAAGCCAATTCATCCATTGAGGATGATTTGTGGCACATTTTTTATTTTGACTTCCTTTCTCTACTTTGAGTCTAGGAGGTAGGCTCAGGAAAACACATCTCCTTGTGTGCAAGTTCAGGTACAAGGAATCACTGAGTCAAAACCATTTAAAGTTCTTTCTAGAAACTCCATGAGTTGTGATTCCAGAGAAGAGGAAAAGTATTCCAATATGTACTTGACCATGGGTGCTGTGAGTGTATTTTATGTTCTACAACATAATACCCGAGACTGAGTATCATAAAGAAAAGAGGTTCATTTTGCTTCATGGTTGCCAAGGAATCTGATTGTGAGGTTCCCTGGAAGCACATGGAGAGTAGGTGCACACATGCAAGATAAAGGTGGGAAAGGGACTCACTATTGTCATAACCTGTCCAGTCCCATGACAGCTGGAGAAACAACTTAATCACCTCTTCTATCCCCAATACTTCTCAAAACTGTTTCATTGAGAACCAAGTCTCAGTGTGTTTTAATAGGAACAAACTTTATCCATACCGTAGAAAATGCCACCAAAGGAGTATCTAATGAAAGAAAATATACCAACACCTTAGCCATCTGATTTTTCTGAGGAAATAAAAAGTTAACTAGCAAAGGTAAGAGACTCTTAAGAGCAATCATTTTTTTTTTCAGTCACCAATTACCCATCTCAGGACTACCTATATGCATAACAATAGCCAAAATGTTGTTCTGCATGTTGCTTCCATTGGTTTCTATTAAAACTGTAATAGTTCTTGCTTCCATTATTCACTACCTTATGTATTTCAATCAAAATGTCACTTATCCACTGTTCCTAGTGTGCACTTAATATTTTCATTAAAATCAATAAAACCAAGAAATGACAAGGGTGCAGGTGGGTGCAGGCAATTGAACTCCTCCTCTAGGTATTGTTAAATAGCAGTTGAGGAAAGCAAGAAGCCCCATTGAACACCTGTCCCTTCCTCTTTGAATGGCAGCTAGCAGAAATCCACTTAGCTGGCTATTGTCTGCTTATTTTCCTGACAGATAATGTGAAGAAGCAGGCAGTTATGGGACCAGTAATTCAGAATTAATTTTCCTTTCACAAGAGTGCTGTGGACACTGAGTGCAGTAATGGTGCCTGATCAGGATTCAGAGGCATAAACAAGACAATTTGAGATGATAGGCAGGAGATAACAGCCCTTTAAAGGGCCATTCCTTTTGCCAATCTGACTTCTGGTTTTGTTGGCACCTTTTATTATGATTCTTTTTAATGTGTCCCACATGAAAGTCTGAAGAGTTAATCATTAAAGATTTTCCTGATATATTTGGATATGTGTGTGATGGTGTGCGTGTGTATGTGGAGGAGGAGAATGAAAGACTCTAATGGTTGCTCTGCGTTTCCCCACCATATTAAAAGAGTTAGTGGTTCCAAGAGACAGCTGGTCAGCCACACATTGAGTTTGTTCATGGAGCTCCCTCCTGTGAGCATCTACCTCACTTGAGAAATTTCCCACATTTCCTTTCATGAACCGAGACCTTTTACTCACCCACCATTATTGCTTTCTCATTCTGGCAGGAAACATCCACCCCTAACATGCACAACAAAGTTTTGTCTTCACCAAATCAAATTAAAATTCTCTCTTGTTTTATTCTGTCTCCCTCTCTTCTGCTTCCTTCCTCTCTCCTTTTTCTTCCTTTCTTACCCTCTTCCCCTACCCATTTCTTTCTCCTTTTTCTAAGTTCCTCTTCCCAAATGCTAGCCACACAAATCATTTCACAGACCAGCTGAATGAAGATTCTCTTGAAAGGAGCTAAAGAGGAGGGTTACATTCAACTGTTGCCTGGTCTGGCTTCAAGACCCCACTGGTAGGCAATTGACAGACAGAGCTTGGGAATTATCTTCAAGACACTGGTGCAAGCCCCTCAGAATCAGGATTTAATATTGATTTCTATAAAATTGCTTTATAGCTTCTGGTAAAATTTACTGATCTCTTATAGGAAAATATATAATCAAAAAAAGGACAAGCTATGCTAGCAAAAACTCTTCAACAATCCTATTTCTAATATTTGATATCTAGTATAGGATACATTCTTAAATCTGTCTTTGTGTAGCTTAGACGCCCAGAAAAAAATTATAGAATGTGACCATGTTGAAGTCCACCAGTGTGTTTTTGTAAAATACATCCTGATAATGGTAGTATCCCTAATTTCATATTCAAAATCAGGACACATATTTTAACATTCTATTTTTCTTTCTTTAAAGAGGAATCTGGTAACATTTTGTCTGTGGAAACATGGAACCAGAATCAGTTCACAGAAGTTATGTCTATGCAGACTGAGTTCTGGACTTTCCACAGGAGCCAATCCTGATCATCTCGTGAGCTTCTCAACATCATTCTTCTGTTGGAGACCGCTGAGCCAAACTGCAACCATTTGGAGGAAGAAGCCTCCACTCTTTGTATTAAGATTTCAGCTTCCTGAGTTCCTGTGAAATTTACCAAGCCTTCCCAAAAAGCCTGCTTTGATAAGAACAAGAATGTAACCTAAAGATGTGTATCTTAAACAAACAGGACTGATGTAAATCTGCCCTGCCTGTAATCTCAACAGACATTCTTGAGGCCTATCACTCAAGAGACCCCTGACCCTCTGGTAGCCATAAAATCCATTAGGCAGTCATAAATCCCATTTGCCTTCTTCCCGCCTCCCCTATAGCCATAAAATCCCATTTGCCCTCTTCCTGCCTCCCCTATATATACCTCTGTATGAATAATAATAATAAAGCCTTGACTGGTGTGGAAGCAAGGCTTTCTTCTTTGTGTCTGCTTGTCTCTCTCATCCAGGAGCAGCCTCCCCTCGAGCCCCTGTTGAACCCCGCCGGCCGGGGCAAGTGGCGCCCAGACGTGGGGCTTGAGGTACGAGGACTGACTTGGACGTCGCAAGGAAGGACGGCCGTCTCTTCAGCATTGATCGCCACCTCGTTGGTGAGTGAAGATCCACAGTGGGTCACTGCAGGAAAGCCCGCCTGTAATACAGACCTGGGTAAGGTAAGAATAGCGACGAATGTCTCGGGACAAGCCATATATGTTCATAGTTTATGAACCTCAAGGCACAAAGAAAATCGGGTGATCCTTTGGGGACATCCTCCCCTTAGGATTTACAGGCCCAGGGTGGGCCGCCTCCCCAATGAAGAAATTGTCTCTTTATTGACGGACTTAGGCGAAGTTTCATATGGTTGTCTCGCCATTAAAAAACTAGGCAGAGTTTGTTTCCCCAGTTAGCAAAAGACAAACTCCCTTTCTCCATCAGAGAAAGACTAATAACTACAAGCCCAGGAGGGGCTGCCCCCCCAGTGAGAAGGTAATATTTGCCACTGACGGGTCAGGCGAGAGATAATGTAAAGGAAAAATAAACTGTCCGTTTCTCCATCAGAGAAACGTACTTTAACAAGCCCGCGGGGGCTAGCCTCCCCACTGAGGAATTAGGAGAGGTGTAATGTAAAGAAAAACAGACTTTTTCCATCTCAAAGAAAAAGACAGATCTCCCTCTCAGACACTGTTTTCTTATTTCATTCTTTGTTTTCGGTTTAAGCCATGGACTTGAATCAAGGCGACAGGGCAACTGAAGTCTCTCGGCCAGGGCTACTCTCTGGCATTGACTGAAGGCCCCGAGCTCATTGTTCAAATCCTGACAGCACGACCGGGTGCTGGCAATAAACCTTCTATCTATTCCTCTTTACAATTTGCAAACTGATCATGCATAGGCCAATAAAAGCCTTTAGGGCAGCTACCGGATTCTTAAACTTGTGGTCAGGCTTGCGTTTGGGACCACCGGGAAATCCCCCGGGCTATTTATGGCCCAGGAATATTGCCCTTTGGTCTTAACGTTTCTAAACTTTCTCTATCGTGAGGAACACTAGCCTTCATCAAAATGTGGCTGTTAGCTCGAGCTGTGACAAGCTGGCAGATCTGGCAGAGCCGTTCAAAAACCACAGGCAACAACAAAGACAAAAGCTCACACCTGGAGGCAAGGCTCAGGCCTCCTGCAGGCTTTTCTTTTCAGCAAACCGCAATTGTTTATTCTAGGGCTTAAAGTGCTTAAGATGCAGGGAACCCAAGTTAAATTTCTTGTTCTCTTAAAAAAAAAAAAAAAAGGGGGGCTCTTTCTTAGCTTCGCTGGCTTGCAGAGTTTAGGAACTTCTAACAAAAAAAAAAAAAAAAAAAAAAAAAACAGTCTCAAATAGATATGGACTTCTTTACAACTGTTTTAAGCTTATTTTGTCTGTCTATGCTTTTCTGGGACTACTAACAAAATTTCAAAATATGGATAAATGCCAAACTATTATAAGTAGATATAGACTTCTTATAAGTATTACAACTGTTCTAAGCTCACTTTTGCCTCTCTATACTTTTCTGGGACTACTAACAAAATTTCTAAATATGGATAAATGCCAAACTATTATAAGTAGATATAAACTTCTTATAAGTATTACAACTGTTCTAAGCTCACTTTTGCCTCTCTATACTTTTCTGGGACTACTAACAAAATTTCAAAATATGGATAAATGCCAAATTATTATAAGTAGATATAGACTTCTTATAAGTATTACAACTGTTCTAAGCTCACTTTTGCCTCTCTATACTTTTCTGGGACTACTAACAAAATTTCAAAATATGGGTAAATGCCAAATTATTATAAGTAGATATAAACTTCTTATAAGTATTACAACTGTTCTAAACTCACTTTTGCCTCTCTATACTTTTCTGGGACTACTAACAAAATTTCTAAATATGGGTAAATGCCAAATTATTATAAGTAGATATAAACTTCTTATAAGTATTACAACTGTTCTAAGCTCACTTTTGCCTCTCTATACTTTTCTGGGACTACTAACAAAATTTCAAAATATGGGTAAATGCCAAATTATTATAAGTAGATATAAACTTCTTATAAGTATTACAACTGTTCTAAGCTCACTTTTGCCTCTCTATACTTTTCTGGGACTACTAACAAAATTTCAAAATATGGATAAATGCCAAATTATTATAAGTAGATATAGACTTCTTATAAGTATTACAACTGTTCTAAGCTCACTTTTGCCTCTCTATACTTTTCTGGGACTACTAACAAAATTTCAAAATATGGGTAAATGCCAAATTATTATAAGTAGATATAAACTTCTTAAAAGTATTACAACTGTTTTAAGCTCACTTTTGCCTCTCTATGTTTTTCTGGTACTACTAACAAAATTTCTAAATATGGGTAAATGCCAAATTATTATAAGTAGATATAGACTTCTTATAAGTATTACAACTGTTTTAAGCTTATTTTGTCTGTCTATGCTTTTTTTGGGACTACTAACAAACAAACAAACAAAAAAAACAGTTTCAAGAATTATATTTAAATTTAAATATGTGCTTAATACTAAATTTGTCAAAAAATTTTTTTATAATGTTCAAATCTACTTTCATAATTTAAATGTATATCAAAAGTCAAGTCTGATCTACTCTTTAAAGATATAAGGCCTTTTTTTTTAATAGCCTAATTGTAAAAACAATAAAAGTTTTCATTGGTAATAATAAAATAAACTGATTAAAAATAAACTGGAAAAAAAAACTTTAAATGTTGGTAACTATTTAATGAAAAAGATTATTACAGAGTGGTTACATAATTTGTAAAATAAAAATATGTAACTGTAGATATTAAGTAAACTTAAAACAAAAGTTAAAGATAAAACACTTAACCAGATTACAGATCTTTTAGATACAATAAAGTGATTATTAACCTAGGGCTTACATCAAACTAATAAAAACATGGCTCTAACTGATAGCAAGTTACTATGGTATTCAATCTGTAAACTTAAAACTTTAGCTTGTTGATATTAATCTGGTCATGATGATGGCTTAAAAAAGACTAAATTTAGAGTACCCAATAAAGTTAATTAAGTTCCTATTTGTCAACATTTTAACTATATCTTAAGGTTAAAATTGGTTCATTAATATTTCTCTCACATAGCTAATATAGCTAATATACAAAAATTCCTAACATCTCCCTCCATTGGCACACCAGTAACTACCCAAGATCTTTAATGTAACCTGTGATAATTGTTTCCTATCCAACTATGTGCTCCTGATAACATAACTGCCTTTGTTATGATTCTGGTAAATGTCACACAACCCTGGGGGTCCCCAAACACTCATGTGGGGGACTTGACACTTCCTTTGATTCCCTGACTGAGAAACCCAAGCAAACCCAAGCAAACCCAAGACTGAGACTCGAAAAATTCTTCTCAGACCGGTCTGGTAAGTATCTGAGCGCTCTCTCTCTCTCTCTCTCTTTCTCTTTTTTATGCATAGCTTTTCTTGGGCCCTCTGTTTCTGTGTCTATGTTATTGGGCCCTCTATGTTTCTGTCATATTCGTGTGTCTGTGTTATTGGGCCCTATATGTTTCTGTCATATTTGTGTGTCTGTATGTTGTTTCCCTATGGACAGACGCTTCTCCCTTGACTTAATAACATGGGACAGTTCCCTTCCCCCTCTTTAGGACAAAAATCAAGGACATCGCTCAAAAAAATGGAGTATCTATTTCTGTTCCTCAATGGCTATCAGAGGACACCCTTCCATTCAAATATTAAAAAAAATGTTTTCTGTCCTAGGAACAGACATCCAGACCAGATCCCATACATCGTGACCTGAAAAAATTTAATTAACCCCCACCTTTTTTTCACTCCTTTCTTCACAGGTGTTGGCAGCCACAGCTAAAAAGACATTAAGCCCACCGCTGAAGCCTCGGTCCCAATTCTTGTGTGGGGGAGGGAATGGAAACTGGGAATTACATCTCAGGTCAATAAATAAGTTACATCTCAGGTCAATAAATAAGTTACATCTCAGGTCAATAAATGGTTTACAAAATTTGTCTGTTATAAAAACCAGAGGCCCCATGGCTGAGTATCTCTAAAAGGTCCTACAGGTATAAAAACTCCCCAAAAGCTATGTTATTGGACTGATTAAAATTTTTCTCAAACTTTTTCTTCACAGATAGATATTGATTAAAAGCTGTCAGTCAGGATTGATGCTCTAAAAAATGCTGTTATGTATTAAAAAGACAGGTTGTCAATCTGGTGGTTCAAAAGCAATTGTTCTGTCATGAGCATTACTCCTTTATCCTACAATGGGACTGCTACTATATGGTAAAAGGTTAAAAATCATATTTGGGGTATTTAAAATCTTAATAATCTTAACATAAATTTACAAGGTTTACAAAAGAAAATATCTGTTATTTCATATAGTCATTTGTCTTTTGGTGATCCTGTTAAGGCTGCAAAAGATTTTTTGATGCCTTAAGTATCTCCCAAGCAGTTTCTTTCTCAGATTCTCATTTGGCTTAAGCAGGGGAAATTTATTGCTGGGCAAACATAGATTACAGAGTTAGAGGTCAACACATTCCTTAGCTAGTTAGGCCTGGGTTGAATAAATGTCTGATTCTATAATGACAGTACTGTCATCTGGCTAATAAATGATGTCTTCTAAGTAAAAAGAAAAAACTTTAACTTGGTTTACAACAGTAATTAAGAGAAATAATAAACTCAAAAATTTCCAGGAGGCTTATTTCAGCAATACAATTGCAACTTGTTTCAACATACAGAGGTGGCTGTGCCTGAGTCAGGCAAGCAAACAGTGTTGCAGAGACTGAATGTAACAGGTTAATTGATTTCTTTTTTTTTTTGGTTCTTCAGTATATACCAAAATAAATAATCAGAGATACAGCCCATCTTGGGTCCCAAAGGTGGCCTCAAACAAAATTATAAAAAGTACTCTAAAAGAAAATTATTTTAAGTTTTGTACGTGTCTGCCCCTCCCTTATCCTTTTGTACTTGGGCCCAGGTGGGTCAATCACCTAATGAAATTTACTCTTAGTTGTACCTGGTATATTATCACCAATTGTATTAATTCTAAAAAGGACACAGCTACAGATTACTCCTCCAATGTAGCCTTTATTGTCATGTGTTTTCCTGACTTAATTATGCCAATCAGAAGGACTGAGTCCTGGTACTCCAGCTTCCAGAGCTCAAGTGTTCCAGCAGCTCTGCAGGTCCACTATCACAGACTGGAGCTGGCAAGCCGAGGAATCGCGACTGAGGACTTGCCTCCAGCTGAGACCTTCCCTAACAATGAATGTAAACCCTATAGCTGTTATAGCCACTGTAAGCCCTGTAAGCCTTTGTTTACTTTTTAAAACCTATAGTTTCTGTAATACCTAATGTCTGTAAAACTTATAGTTTCTGTAAACCCTATAGCCACTGTAAGCCCTCTAAGCCTTTGTTTACTTTTTAAAACCTATAGTTTCTGTAATACCTAATGTCTGTAAAACTTATAGTTTCTGTAAACCCTATAGCCACTGTAAGCCCTGTAAGCCTTTGTTTACCTTTTAAAATCATTCTAGGCATGTTGGCCAAGGTTTAATACTCCAAGCCTCCGGGAACCGCATAAGCATTCAGACTTATGCACCCCCTAGGGGGATGGGTACCAATGTGGGTGTGAAAAAAAAAAAAAAAAAACACAAGGGAAGGTCTTACTGACCACATCTGAATTCCCTGAGAGAAAACCTGACTTGCATGGAGGTTGGTACCATACATAATAATTATATAGGCCCTGCCTCCCCTCCCCAAAAGGTACCAAGGGCCAAATCTGTGGGCGATAAAAATGACCCACGGGAGGAGCCAGGTCACTTCTCCCCCACTTGGTTAAAGCCCACCGCTTGACTGCGGGCCTCCCCCTGTCTTGTATAAAAGAAGGGAGGAGATGTTGGAGACCGCTGAGCCAAACTGCAACCATTTGGAGGAAGAAGCCTCCACTCTTTGTATTAAGATTTCAGCTTCCTGAGTTCCTGTGAAATTTACCAAGCCTTCCCAAAAAGCCTGCTTTGATAAGAACAAGAATGTAACCTAAAGATGTGTATCTTAAACAAACAGGACTGATGTAAATCTGCCCTGCCTGTAATCTCAACAGACATTCTTGAGGCCTATCACTCAAGAGACCCCCGACCCTCTGGTAGCCATAAAATCCATTAGGCAGTCATAAATCCCATTTGCCTTCTTCCCGCCTCCCCTATAGCCATAAAATCCCATTTGCCCTCTTCCTGCCTCCCCTATATATACCTCTGTATGAATAATAATAATAAAGCCTTGACTGGTGTGGAAGCAAGGCTTTCTTCTTTGTGTCTGCTTGTCTCTCTCATCCAGGAGCAGCCTCCCCTCGAGCCCCTGTTGAACCCCGCCGGCCGGGGCATTCTTCCATGCTCATTCATTTCATAAATACATCATTATTATTAAGTTCACCATTAATAAGTGTCTGCCATATGCATGATCCTGTTTGATGCTTTATTACTTTTATTTTTACCAAGTCCACTGACTTTATTTTAGAGTTAAACTTTCCTCTATGCAGCAGAGGAAAGCCATTGGATTCGGCCCCTATAAGTATTATAAATCTCTCTTCTTGGCTAGGATTCTTGCAGAATTATACATGGGGCTAGTCAATAGGTCATGAAGATCTAAATCATCCTGGAATTTCCAGATTTCAACTAGAAACTTATCCTTTATGCATCAATTATTTTCTATCATATTAATATAGTTTTATACAGATGGGTGATATACCAAAAATGTGTGTGTGTGTGTGTGTGTGTGTGTGTGTAGGTTTAGATGTCTTTTCTAATTGGCTATTACAATTGTCCTTTAAAATGTAGCAAGATGATCCATCTCAGATCTAAGTTTTCATTTGGCAGGGATTTTGTTCACATCAATTAACATGGTTATATGGGCAACCATATACCTATTAATGAATTGCATAGTTATTTGTAGAAGTTGATAATGAAACAGCAGATACATGATAAAATTTAGGAGATATTTAGGTACTGTTTACAATTAGATGTCAGACATTTTAACAGTGGAAAGAATGAAGGGCTAAGATCCATCAGGTCTTAGAACATTATTATCAACAAGTGCACACAGCTACATTTATGCAACATCACACTATAAGATATTCATATGCTATGACATGAATACAGTTAGTATGCCTTAGCTTATAATAGTTGTCATAAAACAGAGGTCATACACTCTGCCCAGTAGACAAGTCCTATACATCAATGATGTATAGATAAATCAATCTCATGCAAACATCCAAGCTTGCTGGTATTTGAAGAATATGATAAAAATCAAGATGACTGGCCCTCAATAATTATGGTTGCTTATGATGTTACTCTCATACTCATTTAAAAAATATTCCAAGTATATGTAAATGAATTACCTGATTTAGAAGAAAACATAGTTTATGATATATTTTAAAAGGCAGTATCTATTTATACTTCTAGTCAGTTAAAAATATATATGAAGAAAAAAATGTATATGAAGAAAATTTCTAATACATGTAATAAAAGGTATTTCATATTTTTATATACCATTTGTAGTATCATCAGTTTCCTTTTTTGTAACATTTTATTGGTTATGTTTATTAAATTAGTTTTCATTGTAAATTATAAAGGGTTTAATTGTTATAGATCTTTCAGAAAGTGGTGGTATAAATGTAAAATTTCCCCCACAGACACACACTTTATGTGTGTGTGACTAAGCCTCATCGTAATCCTATGTGGTGGAGCCTTTGGGACATGAAGCCTTGAAGGAGAAGATATGTTACTGGGTGAAGGCTTTGGGATTTTATAATCCAGCGTCTTGCCCATGTGAGCCAGCTGACTGTCTCTATTTCCGCCCAGCTGATGTGACAAAATCTGCTGTCCGGCCTGTGTCTGCTCCAGTTATGATTTCTCCACCATGATAAAGCTTCCATTAAAAACTGTTATGCCACTGAAGTAAACCATTTCCTAACACAACCTGCTTCTGTCCAGGTGTGTAGTCCTAACAATGAGAAGGTAACTTCTACAATGGGGAAAATGAAAATATTGTCTTATGTTAAAAATCTCTGCAGTTTTTCTTGGAGGTTAGGAAGATTGTTCAAAAGTTAAAGGCATTTACAAAGTTAACTAGCCCAAGGTTCAAGTCCCAAGCCACACACATAAGCCACATACAGAAAAGGTAGCAAGCATCTAGTGTTCAATTGCAGTGGCAAGAGGCCCTGTGCACATGCATGCACACATGCCTGCACATACACACACACTCACACACATGCAAATAAACATTTTTAAAATATCTTCAGATTTTCTTAATGGTCAAAGTAATGTCTATAGATGTTTAAGTTTGTGTTGATCATGGTGACTGCTACCAGTTTCATGACTATATTTCAAAGTAGAGAGATTACAAAATAAACATCTCAGGTGTCAATTCTACTTAGTGAAAGTGGGAAACAAAGAAAACCATAGAATATTGGCATTCCTAACTAAATGCAATTGTAGAGAAAATGTTGTTTGTTTATGTGTGTGTATTAATTTATGTAAGAGTGTCTCAGTCTTTTTGAGCTTTTACAACAAAATATCATGGTAGCTGAAATCAATAAAAATGTATTTCTTACATTTCTAGAGGTATGTAAGTTGAAGAAAAGGCAGATTTCTTATCTGCTAAGAGTTCAATCCTTCAAACACTACACCTTCTGACTGTGTCCTCACATGGCACAAGGGGTCTGGTCCCTTTTGAAGCCTATTTTCCTGAGAAGTATTCCAATTATGAGGCTCTGTGCTCTTTATTTAATCAAGCCCCCCAAAAGCCTCACCATCCTTTACCTTCACCTTGAGGGTTAAGATTTTAGCACATGACTGATGAGAGAACAAAAATAATCCCAGTGGAATTTCACACCCCTCCCCCAGTAATTCATGTTTTTCTCACAGGCAAAACACATTCATTCCATTCCAATAGCCCCTTAATATCTTAACTCATTGCAACATGGACTCAAAAGTCTAAAGTTTCATAGAAATATTGGCTGGCTTGATTATAGGTGAGAGTTGAAAAAATATGAGTCATTCTGAGGCAAATTGCTCTCCAGCTGTGAACTCTAAAACAAAAACAGGAAAAGCAGTCAATTGCTCCATGGTTTCTAGCAACCCTAATTCACAGAAACATGCAGGAGAATGGGCTCCATAGTTTCCCATCCCATATTTCTTCCATAGAGTTAGTAAGTTGTACAGACAAATCAAAGTTGATACAATGCTTGGTCTATGGAGTCTAGTGAGAAAAAACAAAACAAAACAAAACAAAAGCCAGAAAACAGAAAACATGAAAAGCCATGGCTGAGAACTTGCATTCCCTAACAAGCTTCTTGGCAATAATCACAGCATTCAAATTTTAAAAAATGTTTATTTTTATTTATTTATTTTAGAGCAATAGACAGAGAGAGAGAGATAGAGGCAGAAAGAGAGAAACAGAGAGAGAGAGAATGGGCACACCAGGGCTTCTAGCCACTGCAAACAAACTCAAGAGGCATGGGCCACCTTGTGCATCTGGCTTACGTGGGTACTGGGGAATCAAGCTTCAAACCAGGGTGCTTAGGCTTCACAGGCAAGCACTTAACCACTAAGCCAGTCCCACATTCTACTTTTACTGTCTTGTCTCCAAACACTTCTGACCTGTCTTCCCAGTCCCATTTCTCTTGGTCTCAAGACTTGTTTCTCTATTATTTCTGGATCAAGTTTTTCTGATAAACAACTTTTCCTTTTTGGACCAGGACATGTTTGCCTAATTCTACTTATATAATAAGGTATACTACTTTCAACTGCTTTCAATAAGATATAATATACAAAATAGTGTTAAATTTTAATGATCAAATACAGAAGTTTTTGGTTTTTTTAATTATGGACATACTTAGTAAGGATACATCATGTGTTGGTGCTGTCCTTTCCTCGTTCCTGCCCCCATTCCACTGAAGACCCTCCTCAGGGGGGTTGCAGGTATTCTCCATGGATTGTGGGTTCTGTGTTGTGGGAGCAGCAGTCAGTTGTGGAGGGTGGAGGCAAAAGCTTTTTGCTATGAAGTTTATTTATTAAACATATTCAGCTTAACAAGTTTTTAATATGTAAGTACAATAAATTGGAGCTAGATTTATGATAAAACTTATCATCAAAAGCCATATTATCCTTTACCCAAAGTAAAGGTTTTATTCTTTTGTCTACCTGTATTAAATGTTCCATGCTATATTTCTGATTGTCTCAAATCTCATATACGAATGTTTAACCAGGGTATATAAATCAGACTTCTGAAATTATATGAAGTAAAATCAAAACTAAATAATATGCATGGCGCATAATAATTATTATTTTAACAGTAGAACAGAAAATAAAATAATGCAGTGAGTAGTGAAAATTGAGTTTAGGAGCTGGAGAGATAGATTAGCGGTTAAGGTGTTTGCCTGCAAAAGCCAAAAGATCCCAGTTCAACTCTCCAGAACCCATGTAAGCCAGATGCACAAAGGGGTGCATGCATCTGGAGTTTGTTTGCAGTGGCTGGAGGCCCTGGTGTGCCCATTCTCTCTCTCTCTCTCTCTCTCTTTCTCTCTCTCTCCCTCTTTTTCTCTCTCAAATAAATAAAATATATATTTTTTAAAGTGCATTTAAATATTTATTTATTTTTGGAGACAAATTCTCACTATGTAGCTCAGGTTGGCCTTGAATTCAAGATCCCCCTGCTTCAGCCCCTTAGTGATGGGATTATAGGTGTATAGCAAACCATGTGGCTAACTGCTCATTTGTTTTAGTACATTTAAAGAAAACTTATAAACACATATTTTTAGTGCATGGTAAGAATAGAAGCCCAGATTAAACACAATTAAAATGGTAAGGTTTTAGGAATAACACTGGGCCGAGATGAGGGATGATTTGGTTTAAATCTTTTACTTTTCGGTACTACTTGAGCTCTATGTAAAAGAAAATGTATATACATTTATTTTATGATTTCTAGGACATTAAACTAAAAACTATGCATTTATTTTTTATCCCCTTAGTAATAAGTTTGAACTTGTCATATTTAATTCTGACTTCTCTGCTGATCTGAAGTCACCAAAGTTCACCAATTTTGTCATTTTTCCATCTCTGAAGGAAAATGAACTTTTCTACCAACTGATTTTTTTTTTTTTTTTTTTGAACAAGAAGATCCTGCCAAGCAGCCAAGGTGGCCATGAACTTTTGACCCTTTTACATCTGAAAATTCCTGGGATTATAGGCATGATCCACCAAACCCAACTTACATCTGATCTTGAATATGTTTACCCACCAGACTACCTAGGAGAATAAAGGAGAAACCATATGATTATTTCATAGCTGAAAGATAGAGAAAAGATCATAGATTCAGGAGTCTTGAATTCAAGTTCTAGCTCAATCACATGGTCACTTAATTTCCTTCTTTTTTTTTATTTTTTATTTTTTTTTATTTTTTATTTTTTATTTTTTTATTTTTTTATTTTTTTTTTAATTTTTATTGATTTTTAATCTTACATACCAAAAAAAACCCCACCTGATATTTCCCTCCCCTCCCCCATTCCACTTTAGAACTCCAGTCTCCATCATATCCCCTCCCTTTCTCCATTAGTCTCTCTCCTAATTTGATGACATCATCTTTCTCTTCTATTTTGAGGGTCTTGCAAAGGTATTGCTAGGCTCTGCAAGATCATGGATATCGAGGCCAATTTCTGTCTGGGCAGCTGCATAGTAAGAGGTCATATCCTTCCTTTGGCTCTTCCATTCTATCCGCCCCCTCTTCCGCAATGGTCCCTGAGCCACTGGAGGATGTGACAGAGGTGTTTCAGTGCTAGGCACTCCTCCATCCCTTCTTCTCAGCACTATGTTGCCTTTTGTGTCGTCCCAGTGGTCATCACCATCTGAAAAGAGAAGCTTCTCTAGCCAGAGGTGAGAATAGCATTAATATGTGGACATGAACATTTAGTGCAGTGTCCCCAGGGCAGCTTGGTGGGAATAATATATACATTTAGTCAGCCATGAGCAGGCTTATACCCCAAGGCTCATGACCTCACCTACCATAGACTTTTACTTAGGTTTTTCAGTACCGGGTATGTATTCCCGCCCGTAGAGAGGGCCTTCAGTCCAATTATGGAGCAGTTGGTTACCCCAAGAGTAGACACGCCACTATTGCACCCGTTCAGTCATTGGACCTGTTGGCCAAGCTTGAATATTCAGCATCCACTATTTTCACTGTTGATGGCTTCTGTCTCCCATACGCTGCGTGCAGTGCAGCTTTCCAGCTTTCAGTTGGCTGGTCTACAGGGAGAAGGTTTTCTGCTCAGCACCAGCTTGCTTTCTCAGTGTCCTTGCCTCTCAGGCATGAGATGTCTTCAGCAATAGGGTCTTACTATCTATTTCTCTAGGGAAACCAAGGGCTTTGGCAAAAGCCTTAATGTTTTGGAGGCTACGGGGGACCTCCTTGGCCAACATCTCACTGGAAGGAGTTCCATCCCAGGTACTGAAAATTTTCTAGTAACAGTCTACATCTTCTAGACGTGACCTTAATCCAAAAAGTAGTTTTACATATGTCTTATTGATAATATCTTGAGTTTAGATTGTCCCTCCCCTGCCCTTTTTTGCATTCTCTTCCCATTTTAGGCCATTCCCCTCCCTGTACTCAGTTCTTCTACTTACATATGTGTATTACCATACACTTAAGTCCTTCCCTTTCTTCCCTCCCTTATAGCCTTTTACCCGCTTACTGGTTTCTGGTACCTATTTTTGGTTCCAGTTCATACACAAGTCTATACATTGGTAGCTAGGATCCACATATGAGAGAGAACATGTGACGTTTGGCTTTCTGAGCCTGGGTTACCTCACAAAGTATAATCCTTTCCAGATCCATCCATTTCCTGCAAATTTCATAATTTCATTTTTCTTTACTGCTGAATAGAACTCCATTGTGTAAATGTACCACAACTTTATTATCCACTCATCTGCCAAGGTGGACATCTAGGCTGCTTCCATTTCTTAGCTATTGTGAATAGAGCAGCAATAAACATGGTTTTGCAAGTATCTCTAAGGAAGTGAGAAGAGTCTCTGGATATATGCCTATTAGTGCTATAGCTGGATCATATGGTAAATCTATTTCTAGCTGTCTCAAGAACCTCCACACTGATTTCCACAGTGGCTGGACCAGCTTACATTCCCACCAACAGTGTAGAAGTGTTCCTGTTTTTCCCAGATCCACGCCAACACTTATTGTCATTTGTTTTCTTGATGGCAGCCATTCTGACAGGAGTGATATGGAATCTCAAAGTGGTTTTAATTTGCATTTCCCTGATGGCTAAGGATGTAGAACATTTTTAGATGTTTATATGCCATCTGTATTTCATCTTCCGTGAATTCTCTATTTAGTTCCGTAGCCCATTTTTTAACTGGGTTGTTTGAATTCTTGTTATTCTGTTTTTTGAGTTCTTTGTATATTCTGGATATTAATCCTCTGTCAGATGAATAAGTGGCAAAGATTTTCTCCCATTCTGTAGGTTGTCTTTTTGCTCTATTCACAGTGTCCTTTGCTGTACAAAAGCTTTGTAATTTTATAAGGTCCCAGTGGTTGATTAGTGCTTTTATTCTCTGAGCAATTGGAGTTATATTCAGAAAGTCCTTGCCTATTCCAATATGTTTTTTTTTTAAGGTAGGGTCTTGCTGTAGTGCAGGCTGACCTAGAATTCACTATGTAATCCCAGGGTGTTCTTGAACTCACTGCACTTCTCCTACCTCTGCCTCCTATGTGCTGGGGAATTAAAGGTGTGTACCTCTTTACCCAGCTCTGGTCATTTAATTTCTTCCAGCTTCATTTTTTTTTTTTTTTTTGAAAGCAGAAATTATACCCCTAGAGTTGTGGAGAGAACTAATAAAGGTAATAACTAAAGAAATTTTCATTATTAAGTAATGATGCAATATTAACTACAATAGCTATGTGTCACTTGTTGTCCAAGTAGCCTTCTGTTTGATAATCACCGAAGCTGTCTGGTGGGGGGATATGTCTGAACTCTCCAGTTTCCAATAGTAGTTTGCTAAGTACCTTTCTTAGCTTATGCATAGAGCTGCAGTTCTCCAGTACTGTGTAAAAGAAATGACTGTGTTTTCTTAGATATCCCACTTTACCTACACACAGAGAAAAGAATTTTGACCTTGTTATGTTTTCAATGTGAATGGTTTATATTTACCTAGACAAAGCATTGCTATGAGGTTATGAAGGGTTAGTTCCTTCTCCTTTATGCAGACAGTGTGCTCTTTGTAGAGTGATTGACCAGGGGTTGTTTATATAGGTCACCTAAACATTTAGTAAGTTGTGAATTGTAGCCTCCTGTTCTGAGCCCAGAGTTGGGCTGCCTCCTTCCAAGTGGTTAGGTGGAACTTATTGATGAGGGCTCAAGTGAGATTTTTCCTCAAGCTCTAATTATACATTCAAAGGCAAGGAAAATGGAAAATAAAGCCTAATTCAATTGAAAAGTTGATCACTAAGCAATAATCATAACCAAAAAATGTACTTCTGTTTCACTTAAGTGCTACCAACATGGGGAACTTCTGTCAATTACCAGGTTCATGTTACTCTTCTTAGGATATTTTATTTGGACCAAGAGAAAGATGTTTTGTTCAACCCCTTTTGAAAACTTGCTTGCATGGGCACACAGGGCTGGGGTTTCATTCAAATATATAAAAGACTAAGGAAGCAGCCATATCCTTCAACCCTCCTAAAGACATTAATGTAGAGTTCCCAGGCAGCACCATCTGCATTAGACATAGTTGGGGCCTAGCAGTCATTGCTAGTCAAAAGTTCAGAGATACTTAGAAATGCACTACCTCTAGTTACAATTACTAAACACATCAAAGTTCTGCTAAAATCTACTCAATGCATCATCATTTACCTAGGTTTTTTTTTTTTTTTGACAGTTTCATCTACATTTTTCCATTTTGAAATATGTGTGGGAAGCCTGTATGTTTCCAGAATCTGCCATTATCCAGACAAATAGAGCTACTTATATTAAATCTGGAAGAACTGTCTTAAATACTCACAAAATTCAAGAAGCTCTCTCAAACCTGCAGCAAATCTGTCAACTTGCTGATATTCAGTACTTTTGCTTATAAATGCTGTAGTGTCATGCAGACCAGCTTATTAGAAACAGACCAATTCCAGATGAATTTCTCCAGTTCTTGAATAATGAGGTACCAGTCATGACTTTCATAAACATTATTCACGGAAGGACATTGTGGTTGAAGAAACTCAGAAGCACTTAGCATGTTTCTGTGGCTACTAAGGGTGACTATTATAAAAAGCTGTGTTAATTCGGACAGCTATTCTTCCTTCTACAGCAATTTCAAATAAAAAGAGCATTGACTCTATCAAAGGTTAATAGTAGTTATCTCCAAAGTGTATAGGTTAATTTTTCTTCTTTATATTTTGCCATATTTCTCAAATTTCCATAATTAACAATCATTTTTAAATTACATGTTTATAAAAAATTAAAGTGAGTTGAATTTTAAATATCACATTATAATTTAAGGGGAACAAATTTTTATAGTAAACGGCCCTATTCGTTCAAAAATACTTATGAATAATTCTGAAAAATGACTTATTACCAGAGCCTCTACCCCTGCCCCCCTGTGCCAGTTTCTCCTCCTGTTGACAAGTCCTCAGGGTGGTTGACACTTCCAGTTTTACTGGAGCTGATTTGTGACACTTATTAGTCAACCAATTTAGGAGCCCAACGTGCTTTAGTGGTCTAATGCCACCTCTGGTCACATATTAACCTCATTTTGGCTTAAATGCTCCATTTAAATGGGAAATCCTATCCAGCTGGCAAGGGAATAGTGCTCACTTTAAATTGAACATTATTTTGAATTACAGTCAACTCTGTAATTCAGTGTGACGTGGCTGCTAAGAAGCCAAGGATCTTAGACTACATTAATAAAAGTGTAATTTGGGGTTTATGAGAAGTAATCGTCTTTCTATATTCTGATTAAACCACATCTGGAGTATTCTGTTGAATTGCAGGTCAACATTTTAAGAGCCATGGCAGATGAGAATATGACCTGAAGAGGAAAGGCAGGATGGAGAGGTCTGAAAGAAAGCCACTACCACTTTTTGAGGATCAGAAGATAGAAAAAGAATGAGATGGTAGACAATGTAATAGCTGTGCTCAAATATTTGAACTAAATGAATGTAAATGAGAGAGATAATGCTGCATTGTTCAGAAGCAACAGGCATACAGTTTTTATGTGACTGATGTCACAAATGAACAAATTTGAATCTCCCTATGACACAAAAAAGCTAGGAACAATCTAATAAGTGGGAAATACTTCCACTTCTCAAAGAGAGGTGCCATCTGACTTGAGGTGGTGGTCTCTAAGGATGCTGTTTTTGGTGAGAGAGGCTTTAGAGAACAATTCCATTCTCCTGACGTGACTGGATGCAGAAGACTGGTCAGGCCAGTCAGACAGTAAGATGGGTGTGAACACTCAGAGAAGTTGACTCACACCTCTGAGATTGTGTGTGTGTGTGTGTGTGTGTGTGTGTGTGTGTGTGTGTGATGAGGAGTCTGGTGCGAGACCCACACCAACAAAAACCCACTGGTGGATGATAACAGTCAACAAGCCACTGACATCTGACAATAGAACAAAGAGAGAAGCTGCGCAGAGAATCTGTGAATAGACAGATTGAGTGCTACCTCAAGGAAGGTGCTTGTCTGAGGTGGCAAGTGAGGCTGAACTGTACTCTTTCTGGTCTATGGGGAAGCGTGGAATCTGCTCACTAAAAGGCGTGCATTTTCCTTCTCACAGAGAGGCTGGCAAACTTCCAAGCCATAAACTCTGATAGCTTGCATCTTTAAAGTTGGGACACACTTTTTAATTTGCAGAAAGACAAATGTGTAGGGTAGAAAGAGATAGTCCTGTTAAACACATCTAAGTATGAGAATGGACCAAATCTGCACCTTTTGAAAGCAAATGTATGCTTGGAATTATCTTAAAAGTAGTTTTCACAAGACAGCCATTCAGAAAGCCACCTAAAAGAAATACAATAGGACATGTTAAATTGTCAGCTATCTAGACAGCTATGAATGGAAAAGCAGAAATATATTATCACCCATGCCAAGAGAGGTCTAGCTAAGACATACCCAGTCATGACAGAGGCTCTAAATCAGTACAGCATTAAAAGAGAATCAACATAAATACTTTCCAAATTCAGACCAGCTATGTTCAACCATGGCAGTACCTGTTAGGTAAAACCTTTCTTTACTTTTGTGCAAGTTCCACTGGCTCCAGTTTTAATGCTGTTAGCTGGAGATATGGAGAGAAACTACAAGTTAGAGAAATGAAGAGAAAGCACACAACTCTTTTGTCCCCAGAATTTCTAAGCAATGGGAAGCCAAGAAACTGGCAGTCTGGAAAAACCATAGTTTTAGACTTTTGTTGATTGCTTATATGTGTTCGTTCAAAACTGGTGATATAGCTTAGTGGTTGAGCACCTACTCACCTAGCATGCACAAGGCCCTGGGTTGGATCCCCCGTACTGTCAAAACGAAAATCATAATCATGGAAATGAGGCCTTTGTGATTAATAAAAAGCAAAGGAGGTTTTTACTACTGAGAGTCACACATGAAAAAAAAAGTACAGAAGCTGTCTGAAAAGTCATCTGAGTAGCCAAGAAAGAACTCTTCCAGCAGAAGTTGGAAGGGACAATGACAAGAATAAAGCTGTTTTGCTTATACATTGAATTTCACACAAGTGAGCACGCACACAAGCACGTGCGCGCATGCACACACATACACACTTCACATAAGAGGCATAGATTTTACATCAAAATTTTTTAAAATCTCAACATAAAACACAAAATAAGAAATCTGGCTCCTTCCTATCAGTACCAGGGACAGCTGCAGGCTTGGCCACGTCACTGAAGCAAGGATTTGGTGAGTCTGTCCTAATCAAAGAGACACAGGAAAGACACAACTGAGGAAAATATGTTAATGCCCAGACCAACCATTGTGTTTTCTGTTTTTTCAAACCAGGAGGCTCTTGAGATGCTCAGCTCTTCCTGACCCCAACCCCAGCTCTTCTGGCACCAGGGTGCGGTCATTCATGCAGGGTAAAAAGCATCATCAGAGCTTATGGACCTCACTTTTGACAACTTAATTAGGTCAATTACATGCATATTTAAAGTAATCATTCTTCCTACTTCCATAATATTTTCAGAACCAGGCTGAGTCCATCAGGTACAGAGTGAGAATTATACAGTAGCCAATAAGGGATGGGCTTTCCTTTCAAGCTTTAGATTTTCCTGATTAGATTCATGTTCCAGAACTAAACTTTGAATTATATTTGCCATCTAATCCAGAATCCCTAAACAGGAGGCAAGGGTGAAAGGATTTGAGAAGCTTGTGAGGGTGTGTGGAGAGGAGGCTTATAAAGCATGGAAATGGAGACAGATAGAGACAATTTGATTCTGATTAATGACACCCCCTGCCCAAACTGAGTGCACAGCCAGACATCTTTATGTCTGATCTCCAGTAATCCTGCCAGGAGGTACAGAGCTGTCGATTTCATTAGAATGTCAAAGAGTTTGGCTAAGCCCCCAAATAAATTAGGCCATGATGGACTAGGAATTAATTTATCCAATTTCCTTCACTCAATAAATATTCACTGGGCACTTACTCTTTGGCAGGTACTGTAGTTACTGGGGATAAATTCAAGAGCAAAGCAAACATAAAGTTTCCTATTATAGGGCTTAAAGTACAGCTGATAACACAGACATGAAACAAGAATGGTAAGTGTGATGAGAGAAAGAGTGGGAGAGCCATTTTTGGTACTAATCTGCAGGGACCTATGTGATAAGCTGAGTTAAGATAAGGTTTACTCCGTTGCCACACATAGACATTTTATTTTATTTATACAAGTTTAGGGATGCTTTAGAAGATGACATAAGATATCTCAATAACATTCTATTCCCCACTCCAACCTCGAAACTTTTAATGCTGTGAATATGCGTCAATTTTGGGAGAGAAGTGAGCAAAGGAAGAGCATCAAGTACCTGTGCTGTCCCTGTGATGCTTATCATTGAACTTTGGCTGCTGTAACAAAACATCATGGGCTGAGTGAACATGTAAGATCAAGGTTCCAGCATGGGTGCTTTCTTTTAAATGCCCTTTGCTTGTTTCATACGCAGCACATTCCCACCATGTATTTACATGATGCATAGAGTAGACAGATTCTCTTTCTCTCTCCCTCTCCCTCCCCCAACTCCAGGGAATCCACCTTTTTTTGTTTATAAGGGCACTAATTCTATCTGGCTTGGTTTTACCTTTATTAAACTTTATTGCCTACTTATGAGTCCGATATCCAAAGTTACACTGGAGATTAGAGTTTCAAAGCAGAAAATTCGAGGGTAACATAGTTCAGTTGTCTGTGTGTATTAGAAGAAGAATAAAAATACTCGGTCTAGAATTTTCTGGAAATGAACCTGGATAAAGCAAACTTTAATCAAAATCAAAACAAACAGATGTCTTTGCCTGCCCTAGATGTAGAGCTGGCTAGGAAGAGACTGTGATAATGTATTTGTGACAGGAAAGAGAAGCCTCAGAGACCAGTTTACCAGTTTGTTTGAATGCTCAAGCTTTTATTAATCACATTGTCTTTCCAGTAAGGGCATAAGATAGAGGGAGAAGCTGGGCATCACATCTCCATGGAAACTTCTTGATTCATCCCTAAGAAACTCTCTGTGGGAAAGTCCTTCCCATCACAGTGAATTGTGAAGGATAATGGTAACAGACTTCCTATTTGATGGTAAGAGCACAAGCAAAAGACACCATGTAAGTATGATGTGTGTGACAAAGCATTCCATTTCCCTATGTGTTCAGAGACATTAATGACAGAGAGCCGGTTAAGAAGTACAGCTGAGAGGAAGATGTGTTGTGTGCATATCTGTTTTCCAGTAAGCCAACATGAGTGTTTCTGTTACTTTCCAAGCTTGTATGTGCAGTGTGGCAATACACAAAACAAAGGAAGGACTGAGAAAAGCATAAAAGCTGCGGTACTGATTAATTTGTGCAGAAACAATGGAGCAGCTGAGGTCAAATAATCTGTCTAGGCTGGAGAGAAGGCTTAGCAGTTAAGGCACTGGCCTGCACAGCCAAAAGACTTCGGTTCAATTACCCAGGTAAGCCGGATGCACAAGGTGGAGCATGTGTCTATAATTCGTTTACAGCAACTAAAGGCCATGGCATACCCATTCTCTCTCTCTCTCTTTCTTTCTATCTGCCTCTCTGTCACTCTCAAATAAATAAATAAATAAATAAATAAATAAAAATAATAAAATAATGTCAAAATTGCATTTCAAAATTTTCATTTAAAAATAACATAATATTATTTCAACAAGCAAAATTATAAAAGAATGATACTTTCAGTCTAAAACTTTTGATAATTCACTGATTCTTCTCTTTGCCCATTTAAACAGGAAATGCCATTTACCCTAGAACCAAAAAAAGGGAAAAGCTTTGGAATTTTGAAGACTAGCAAAGGAAAGGATGTCAGCACACCAGAAAGTAATGCAATACAGGATGGTGGCAGGGGAAGCACAGGACTAAGGGGAGAGAGCAGCTGTGGGAGCTTAGTGGAGCCATGTGTGAGACTAACTTCAACTGCTTTTACACCTTGAGAAATGATTGCCAGCAAGACATTCTGTCCTCCATCACCACTGTGCTTGTGACAGTGCATAAGTACCTACTGGAGTGCCAGCTGTTTAGCCATATGTCCCCTGGCCACGGTCATGCTTCTTG